>JAUNZM010000401.1:0-600000 GCA_033459285.1 Clamator glandarius | reverse complement strand
CATAGAGAACTGGTGAAAGTTGACATCTGTTTAGGATGCAAGTCTACTACTTAAACACTTTCTGTTTATGCAATGTGTAATTGAGGAATTTGCTTTGCCTCTGTCAGTGGTACAAATTCAAATATTCAATCTTGTAACTGTTTATTACGAATCCTCCAAAACCAGCAATTTTACCTGAGAGGTTTCTGAACACAAAAACAAATTTTGAGCTTCCTAAGATAATTCATACTGATTTCTGTGAAATATCCTTGGTCTGTCAGACTTACCAGCTCTCAGGATTTCTACCTGCAAAGGAAATGAGGCAAAGTCACGCTGACAAGCCATCTGGACAATCTGCATAATGTAACAGACTTTAAAATGCACGGCGAAGAAGATCCTTTCCCTTTTCCTGTGACAGTTTATTGTGGGATTTCTGTGGCTGTTGGCAGCGTGGTCGCTCCTCCTGGGACAATATGTGACCCAGAGGGTAGCAGTACATGGACAAAACACTGAGAGGCTCAGTTTCCATTATTGATGATAGTAATGTCTTACCACAGTCAAGTAATATCAGTTTTCTGTTACAGAGCCCCATCTGCAGAATAGATACAAAGAATGTCTGTTTAAGGTGTTGGGATTTAAAAAGATACAGAAATGTATAGCTGACATTCACCTGGGCTTTGGAATACATTCTTTTCCTCCTTCCCCTGCTACAAAAAAAAAACAAAAAAAAAAGAAACCAAAACCAAATAACTGCCCAAGGAAGTTCCTGTGAAATTTTCTTTAAAAAGAACAATATTTCCATTTTATGTCAGCAACAATTGTTAAGTTTAGAAATAATTTGGTTATTTTCGTCTTGTTTCTCTAATGAAAACTGACTGTAATAGAGAAGAATGCTGCTTTTTTTTCCCACCTGCACATCAGCAAATGTTGATCATCTTTCTGCTAAATTGAGCAAGAAGGGATCATTCTGGCACTGAAATGAGATATGTATCAGCCCTTGACCCACAGAGTTATTACTTTTCTTTTTCTCTGCCCACTTTTACATACACTCCACACTTCAGTCCTGCAGACACGCAGCAGGACACTGGTATTCAGGCCCCATTAGGTTATTGACGCTCCTCTTTCTCAGCAACCTCGTGGTATCAGAGCAGTCGAGCTCAGCTGTTGACTCTGTATAGAAATAACCCTGACCTTTTGCCCTTGCAGTCTGTGTGGTGACTGTATGTGAATGTTAATTAAGACTCCATGGGAGTTTTGACTGAGGGGATTTCAGAGTAGAATTGGGTCAAATATAGCTTTGGGGTTATATAATCACATTTCTTCTTAACTTCTGAAATTTGGAGGTGGAGAGACAATTCCTTTTCCACCTTCCCTCCCCAGTGCATTTTTAGTCATATCTGAAGTATGTGCCCCTTTCTGCAAAGGCAGATCGACAGCAGCTACTTTCAAATCCATCAGTAGAATTCTTAATCTCCTGGAAGATTTATCACTGTAACAAAAAAAATAACATTGTGGAAATAGAGATTCTTCAGCCTTACTCTGCCACCCTCTCTTAGCTCGAAAAAGAAAATGAGAAGATGCTTGCACTGGGGGTTATGATAAGACTGAAATGAACACCTGCTCACAGTTCTGCTTAGTTCAGATGCTTCCTTAAGGTGAGCCTGCTTTCTGAATTGCAGCTGTTAGATTTTCTGAATTAAGTGGAAAAATTACAGTTGTGTCGAGCAGGAAAACACAATGACAGATGCTGAACTGTATGAGCAAATAGGCAAGGAAATGAGAAAGGAGAGTTCCCATCTATAAACTACAACACCTGTGCAAGCAGTAGGGTGCAGAATTGAAGCTTGTGCTATATAGAGTAACTCCTATATAAAGCTAGCAGATTTGCACAGGGAGCCTGCTGTTATCCACAGGGGCCAGCAGCAAAACAGCTTCAATGTTTTCCATTTAATTTACTGAAGCTTAGTCAGCTTTGCCCTAGGAGTCTATGAGGACCTACTTAACACATTTCCACATTTCCATCCTGCATTGCTTTATGATACAGCGTTTCCAGTTTTAAATAATACATGGGTAAAATTAGATTGTTTTCCAGTGTTGCTAGTGTGTTGGCATTTTTTCTGATAAAATGGAAAGCAGTATCAAAATAAAATAACTTCACTGCTTCTCTGTTCTTCACTCTCTTCTTGTGTTATGTGTCTGATGTGCAGAGGGGAGAAGGCAGAGATTTCATTAGAAATTGTAGGGAAAGAAAGGTATGGTAAAAAATAATCTAATGAAAATAAAATAATTTGACTAATGCATCACACAGTAACTCAGGCAAAAAGTCTGCTGAAATATTCATATGGAGGAGAAGTCTTGAAAAAGAAAATGCTGGGGGAAATTAAGGGATCAGGAGGAGATGTGTTAGGGGAATTCAGAGGATGTGCATGGACTGGCACCAAACACAGAGAAGACAACATTAAAAGGAAGCAAGTAAGAAAATAGAAATGAAAGTTCAGCAAAGAGAGCATTTTCATGAAAAGGTGAAGAGAATCCTTTCTAGCTAGCAGGAGCTGATCTTTAGGGGAGAACTTTCCAGCAGGCAATTAAACTTGTGTATGCCAGTTCTCGGAGACTAGAGTAAAGGAGAGGGAGATCAAGTAGAAATCAACTTTTAACATGGGAATAGCTCATTAATGGCGAACAGAAATTAACAGATACCACAGAGATGTGATTTCTTGATTTTGACTGGAGATAAGTGTTGGTGTCTGAAGATTTTTGGTGATGACTCTGCCTTGTTTATAGGGTGTTTGTGCTGCACAATTCTGAAACATTACATTCCCATTGAATGGTTTCTGTCATACAGTCCTCTGGGGAAAGCTATATTATGAGAGAATTTTCAATTTGGAATTAATGAATAAGGAATTTACTGTGATAACATGTCATTTTGCTTATGCTAAGAGAGAAGCTTCTGAAAGAGCTTAGTAATGCTTATTCACCAGGAAAAGCTATTTCACTAATTGAGAAGTCTCATTTGAGAGGTAACTTCATCCCTGGCCACTACTGCAATATTATACACAGAGCACATATGGAAGTGATTATATTTTAATATTTGGTCTACATCCTACAGCCTTCCAGTTTAAATTCTAACTTGGAAAACATACAGGCTCCCTGTAGAGTGACGTGTATGCTCTTGTTCCACTCCTTGTCCTTGAGGCTGGCAGCTTGGGTAACACTTCTTCTGGAAACTCAACTGAGAAAAAAACTGACTCTTATCCTACAGCCAGAGAGGAAACATGATCTGTACATGACAATATTCTGACTCTTTGTGCAGTTACAAGTGAGAGAAGCAGCAAACCCTGCATAATCTAGGCTTCAGTGATTTGTTTAATTATTTTTCCCCCCTTGGGGTCATGTTAGCTATATCTGGTTTTGTAATTTATAAGTATTTTGGGTGGCATGTACTCATAAGATCTTTAGGCTGTGTCTTGAGTAAACAAACTTTGCAATGTCAGGATAGATTTGGAAAATAAGGACTGAGGCCCAGTCCTTATTAATTTTGAGATCACAAGTTTCTTCTGTGTATGGATGCTGAGGTTAAATCACTTGTCCAAGGTAATCCTTGTGTTTTCAAGCACACAGTCAGAAACCCCTTCAAAAATAGCATTGTGCAAGTGGTATTGACCCCAGCATTGAGACTAGCAACCCCTAGATGTGACCTTTTGTCAGGAGAGAAAAGTCTGCAGGAGGTCACTGACACATCATTATGAGAAAACAGAATAAAAGACAAAAATGTCAATGTGCCAGATTTTGGGGTTGTGATGGTATTTAAAGGTACATTTTTGGTTTTCATCTGAAATTAAATACAGTGCCAGATGCAGTCTAAATATCAGGATATGCACAAGAAATCTATAGGACAACAGTAGGAAAAGTGAATAATTCAGCTGTTGGTTACTGGGAGTCAAATGGTGTTGTAACCAAGAGGAGACATAACTTTAGTGCCAGTGCCCTTGGCCCTGGATCATTCTTTCTTTTCTTTTTTTTATAGGAAAGACAATACAGTAGTACTGTTTCTTTTGGAGCAGATGATGTTTGGACTACACAGACTTTATTATTATATTGGACTAGATCATCATCGTAGGTCCCTTCCAACAAAACTATTGTATTGTAGTCTGGTCTAGTCTAGTCTAGTCTAATCTATGTTCATTGCCACAATGAAACACCAAATAGGTATGCTTAACAACTCCTCATGTTTATCCTGTCAATGGATACTGGATGTTGTTCAAAATCGGAAGAGGAAAATACTAGACTTAACTCACAGATATGTTTTTTAAGCCCTTTTCCTGCCAGCTGCTTGTGAATAATGATTCTGAGATATTCACCAAGTAATTCCAGGAATTATGACTTAAAGCCCAGATAGTAACAAACCCTTGAGGGAGAGATATGTAAAGCCAGAAACATACAGTTTTGAGCTGAAATCATCCTTGTTCCTCACTGGGAGACACTGTGCATAATCCTAAATAGTGGAAAAAGCACAGGCAGTTCCTGCTGTGTTGGGAGCCAAGTGGTGAATAGCTTACAGCGTGTAAAGGCAGGTTTGGTTTGAAGTTTTAGGCAGCTTACCTTCTTTTTCATTGGTTTGCTTGGGAAAAGGAAAGATATCAATTTAAGTAATGTGAATACAGAAAACTGAGAAATAAATACCTGTCGAAGCAGAGAAAAGGAAAAAAAAAGAAGCAAAAATAAGTAGGTAGGTAGCTTTGTGATACAGAATTGCTCCAAATGTTAATCTGTGGATAGGTATAGAAATACAATACTCTTACACCTTTTTGAGGACGTTAATTTAATTTTTTTTGTTTACTATGGGAATCTGGTGTATGTTAGAATTCCAAAATCTAGCAAAAAATATGCAAGGAGTCTGCTGAGAGACAAAAATTAATACTTGAATCAGATTGAGGCTTGACAAGGAAACATCATTTTTTTAGCTTTTTTCCATTCAAACAGTGGGATTTGGGGAGAAAAAGGCAGTCAATATTTCATTTTCCTATGTGTGTACCCATCTGCATGAACACATGCACCCATATCTCCTTGTTTTGTGTAAACTGAAAATGCCAACAGCTGAAGCAATAAAATGTCTCAGAATAATTTAGTATTTAAGTTTTAACTCAAAAACTTATGATTGCCAGAGGAACAGTTTTAATCAGATTTTGATAATGAGCTGAACTGCACAAGACTTTCCCTGGTCCAAGATGTACAAAAAGATTTGGAAAATTAGATGGTCCATTTAGAAGTCCAAATGCCTCACTATGTTACCTGATAAGGAGTTATAACAGACATTTGGCTATGTGTTCTCTTCAAATACATAGTGATTTAGGTTATAACTTCCTCTTAATTTGTTCTACTGGGTACTGATTAGCTCTGATTTTCAAAATTTAGATGTTGCCCCATAAAATATTATTTGTTTACTGGTGATTGGAAAAGTGGCAGAGGAACTTTTACATTACCAGAAGAATGTAAGGGTTGGGAGAAAGAGAAAGCCTAGCAGAGGTGGAGCTGTGAAAGAATAGTGTAGCCTGCACAAAGTCTTCTGAATGCAGAATTTTCTGTCTGAACAATGCTTGGGTGGTGAAGAAGGTGGAAGTTTGTCTAATATTTTCCTCCAGAAATAGTAATATCTCCTAGTTCTTAGGGTTGAGAAGGGGTATGAGGAAAAAATATTTTTTATGTTAGCATGGTGAAGCATCCTTAATACTTGCTTGCTGGTTTTCAAGACAAATTATGGTGAACCATGCTAATTGTCCAAGTCTGTTGGACTTCACTCGTTGCATCATCTCTGCGAAGCTCTAAAGGCTGTGTGCAGAAGACTTTCTCTGAAAGAGGATTTAATTCGAATGAAAAGAAAACTTTGTGGCAAATGTGTTGTTAAATGTTACTTCAATAATGATACAATTTAGTACCTTTCACCACAGTTATCCAAGTGATTTATAAAATCAGTTATCATTCGCTTATTAATAGAAAAATTGAATTGTAGAATTAGGACTGCCCAAGTGTGTTGGCATGTTCAGTAGCTGTGAGAGCTGAAATCCTGATGTCTTTTAGGGACTATTATCAAACCCTTTTCTTTTGATGCTATTTTAGCCAGAGCTTATGTAATAAGAGTAGGGGCAGTTTATGAAAAAAATATTCACTTTCAGTTTTAGCAAACACTGGGGGAAAAAAATAAGCTTGTTGAATATTAATGCAGAATTGAATGTTTCCTAAAGAAATCAGATTTTTCTGTCACTCTTAAAGAAATTTCTCAGAATCTTACTTTACAGGTCAGAAACTTTTCATGGACGTTTTAAGGACACACTTTAGCATTGAAAAGTGGAGTGATCAGATGTTTCAAGTTGTCCTATTTGAGTGTTAACTTTAATTGGAGGGTCCAAGTGAATGCAAAATTCCTTGTTATGTACAAGTAAATAATTTCTGACATTATTTATGTTCCTGATAATTCCAGCAGCTATCCATCAGCTATCCATGAAGACTATGTTGTAATACGTTTATAGGCAACATGGGAAGGAAGAGTATTAGGGAAAGGAAGAGTTTTGAAATGAAACAACAGTAGACCTTTTAGATAATGCAAGTTACATTTCAGAATAAGTCAGTTCTCTTGCAGGTGGGATTTTTACCTGCTAGGTGGTGATTATCTTTTTTTATGACTATTAAATGACTTCTGTGGAGGGTTGTCGATTTCTATTGTTCGGACCTGCTCTTATGTAAAAGACAGAGCTAAAGTAAATGGAAGTATTTAATGTAAGAACAAGACAGGGAGTAAATGGAATTATAAGTGTGTACACCAAACATAAGTGAAAGCATCTGGGAGAATGTCTTTCAAAAATATAGTAAGTTTTCTCCTTGTTTGTGTATGCTGAGCATAGCTTAGTGGAAAGAACATACCTTATTTCTTCCCTGCACTCTACTTTAGATATAACTCCTTTGTTTTAAATAGTGCTCAAGTTTTTTTTTAATCCTTACCAATTGAGGAAAACAAGGCTACTTAAAAACTTGAGGATTATTCTTTTCAAAGGTATTAGCTATGTCATTACTGTTTGTTTCACAGCTCAGTATCTGTCCTCCTGGTTAGACTGCCAGGAAGAAAATGTTTCATCTTCAGAGACAGAAAAGACTACATGGATGTGCTCAGTTTTTGAGAAGGCCCTGTCACTCTCACTAATTACAGACATTAAACATCTAAGATGAACTCTACTTGTAGCTGAGCAAATGCATATATGGAAAGGATTGACATGATTTGTTTATATTGAAGTCCAGTTGACAACAAAGTTTCCAAGAAGAACCTTTACCCAGCTGAAGAGCTAGAACTGGGCTGGGTGAGCAGGCATGCAACAAGATCTACCTGACCATGTGCACACTATCTCTGCTACAAGTTTCATTAGATGTAGTGGGTCATGGTTTTCAGTGGTGTCAGCTGGTCCTGCCTGAAAGATCAAGATCTCTCTTACATCCCTAGTTCAGTGGGAACCCAAGCAAGATTCAACTTTAACTTCGGTAACTGGTTCAAACCTCACTGAGTGCTAGGTTCTGTTTTGACCTTTTTCATGAAGCTGAAATTTGAGTAGATAAATGAAGATGGACAAACGATATGCAGCTGTGGGATGGAAAGCAAAACAAGGACTTCATTTCATTGAAATAATATGTGGGATCTCACATGCTAGTCCTTCACTTTAGCTTTCCTTTATTTTACTGATTTGTTGTGATTCATAGATAAGCTTATGTGAATGTCCTTACACATGCATACGCAACCTTGACTTATAATGAACTCAAGAGAACAAAATAATGGGAAATGCTTATGTAACCCATACCAAAGAATGTTGCTAATGTGGATCTAAAATAGCCTCTAACTACTAGAGTTAAAATGAAGTGTCCTAGAAACTTTCTGACTTCAGTTGAGTGACCAGCCTGAAGGAAGGTCACATCATGCTGGGAGCTGATATGGCCTGACACAATGGAGGCCTTCTCAGACTGAAAAATAAGACTGTACTAAGCAACTGAAAATAGAATACGGTTTGTGCTAATTTTCTTTGGTTTACTCTCAGTGGTGGGTTTGCTATCCTATAAAAATCTGTCCTTGATCCAAAACCTGAATACTACCTGTACTTGGTGAGGACTTTCAGTCAGTTACCAGTGTAGTGGCATTGCCTCTTCTTTATTACTTAATTTCTTTTATGTATAAACATATGTATGTGTTTGTATACATAGGCATATGTACATGTATATATATGTATACTTGACTTTGCGTATGAGTATACATATTTGTAGGTGTGCGTGCATTTACAAAAATAAAATTGAAAAAGTTGTGCCATGTTACAGTCTCAGAGGGAGACTTCATATCCTTTTTTAGGACATTTGTGTTCTACTTTTCCTCACACTTTAATTTTCTCACCTCTTAGGTCAGCACATGGTGTGTATGAGAACAGGACTACAGAATAGAAACAGCATTAAGAATAAAGAAAAGGAAGCTTGTTGTGTGTTAGCCACATAGTAAAATGTGCAGTTTGCTTTTTACCTGAACAAAAGTCCTTCAAACATTTCTCTAAATAAAGCTTAGAGTACATGCTGAATATCCTTCAGTGTTGGTTTGAATTTTGACCTTGGAGGGATTGCTGTATCCAGCAGTCTGATGGAGCCAAGGCTGGCCTGGCTCCATGCCCCAGGTCCAGTCAGTACTGAAGGTGAGAAAATGCCTTCAGTAGACACAAACACATACACAGCCACCTTCCTCCCACATATACACGCACACATAGCCAGCCACACAGATTAACACAGGGAGACAGTCATCATTCAAAAAATTACAGGTAGCACCAATGTCTTCATCCCTTTGGCTGATCAAGATGAAGTAAGAAATACATAGATATATTGATAAATTTGTGCCTTGGCCTAGTGCCTGGCTACAGAACTTGCTGTGTCTTCTGCCGCTTCTCACCTATTGAGTCATTTGGTCTCTCCAAGAATTGCTCTCGGCAATGCAGTACATCCAAGAGCTGTTAGGCTCCTTGCATCCCTCATGTGCCTCTCTTCCTCTTTAATTCTGTCTCTAAACACCCCATAATAAGTTTTAATGCAGTCACCAAGTGCTCTTCCTCCAAATAAAGCCCATATCCCTCAGCAGTGACCCCTCAGTCAGTAGGTGATCTCAGGACAGGGTCTCCTGCTGACTCACAGAGACAAGTGTCATCCCCAGCCCATGCGGCTCACACACATCCTCCTGGGTTGCCCTGGGGTGACCAAGGCAGGGACTCACGTCCCTGACTGGGTGATTTCTCTTCCCCTCACCAGAGCTGGGCTGCTCTGTTCCAGTTTCTTCTCACACACCCTAACAATGCTGCTGAAGTGCTGATTCACTGCCTACAGGACTAGCAAGGTTAACAAGTGTTCTGAGCAGTTTTCAGTCAGAACTATATTTCATTTTTTCATAGTTTCCCATGTTATTATTTTATTTCAACTATTTTTCATGATCTAAGCAAATATACTGTGGTGCAGTGTGCTATTAACTAATTGCTTTGCTTACTCCATTATGCAACTGTGTGTCTGTGGTACTGTTATAATTTGCATGTGCCTGTAAAATATTTTGGAACCCTAAAAGTCCTCCTGTATACCATCTCTTCTTCAGATGTTCAGAGCTAACTACTTAAGAAAAAAATAACAACTGCTTTTTTGTATTCAAACTCAGTACAAAAGATGAGAGGTTTCATGGTCACAGGATACAGTTCTAATACTTATACACTTCAAGAAGAGCATTAATGAAATAAAGAAAAGTGCCGTCATTAGCACTGAAGGAAAAGTACTTTCCCCAACTTCTTGTCTTCAGTTTTCTCATACTCATTGCTTTAATATAGAAACCTCTCTTAAATTACTCCAGGAATTTTCTTTTTTTCTAGATTCTGTTCTGATAAGCATATCATTACTCTCAAAAAAGTAAAAGGCAGTGATTTCCATTTGAAATTTAATTGTGTTAAATTTCTAATCAATGCAATGTAAATTAGGCACAGGTGTAGAGCAGACAGAAAGTCTCTTTTAACAAAAATGATTTCTTTTGAATATATTGAACAGGTGCATTTCAGGGCTGCAGGCTCTGAGAAGATCCTTCTTTATGACTGGAAAGTACGTACACGATGTTTGTAAATGATATGGGCAATGATTTATTGCCATTTTTCTTTGAAATGTCTTAGTAAAATTGTCCTTTTCTGGAAATGCTCATCTTGTGCTGCTGATTGTGCAGCTCATTTATAGAATCCTAGAACTCAAGGTTTTGGGTTTAATCAAGTTTGCTCTTTAAAATTAAGGCAGCACATAAATAATCTTGCAGCATTAACTCAAAGTAGTTGTCATACTTGTCAAATGTCTGTAGTCTGCACAATTAAAGGCCCTTGGAGGGAACCGGGGGAGTACTGTTTGAAAGAGAATTTACAATGAAAAAGAATCTTCTCTTAAACAATCGACAGGCTGCTAATGAGGTTAGAATAAGCAGAAAAGAGCAGATATTTTTGCTTGGTAGTTAATGAAGAATGCTTTAGCTTTATCAAGAAAAAAAGGGAAACTTAAAATTCTGCTTGCTTCGCATACATTGAGATCAGTCCCTTTCCAAAACTCTGCCACACTTTCCCCAGTATAGCTGTTAGAAAGCTTAATATACTTAATCTGAAATAGAAATTTTTATTCCTTAGAGCTTTTGAGGGGAGAGGGGTTGCATTTCTGGTTTGTAATGACATCATTTTTTTATAAAATCTAGATCTAGAGCTAACTTTCAAAAATTATTACAAATAAAACGTATTTGATTTTATTGATGAAAAGCAAGACATTTTTTTCACACTTTGTCTTGAAAACTAATGTATCTACTGTGAAAATGGTTTTTTTTCTTAACATGACAATTTTTCATTATATAGAATGAGCAATGACTCTTTGTTATTTTCATTTTTCTTGCTTTAGGAATGCCGGATAATGATACATAGAGGAGCTGGGTTATGATCATTTAAGATGTTCAGGGACAAGTAGACATTTGATCATTCTGTTGTCTGACTAGACATGGCAGAATAAAATCCATTTATAGAAGATACGTCTTCAAATATTTACTGAGCGTTAGGATATAATGTAGAGGAGTTGGTTGTCTTATTATTAAATAATACCTTAAGAGGACCATGTGCCTTTCATAAGACTGTTTTTTTATTATGTTAGCTGTGCATTTCATGCTCTTTTGCCCCCTTCCCTGGGATTCTGGCTCTCTTCAAGAAAACAGCAAAAGAAGAAAGCTGTATCTTCTGTTCTGATTTTATTCTGTTCCTTCTCTATTTGTTTAAAAGTTCTTTTCTTATTGAGATTTTATGAGGCAAACACTTAAATGTTCTTCATGAATGAAACAGATGAAGAAGCTGTGGAAGATAATGGACTGTGGAAGGAGATGGACAAGTAAATATAGAATAATAGTTCGCATGCACAGCTTAAAGTGTTAGCATTTTGGATTTTCAAAGCACTGTATGAGGTTGTTGCCACACAGGTTCTGTAAGCAAAGCTCTACATGACTGATAAAAAAAAGGATGAGCTGCTATTGAATGAGGAAAGTTGTACTGTTTAAGTCTAAATGGAACCCTGATTTTTTTTCCTTTGTTTACTCAAGAGGTCATATTTCATATAAACATCCAGAAGCTGTAGAAAAGAGGGATATCCAGTCTGAAGTTTCAGATTTGGCTTCCTAAAATATAACTGGGTTTCTGAAAAACAATCCATGCATTTTCAGTTCCCTAGTGACTTACTCTAACTGTAAATACTAACACTGATTTTTCCTGGAGATATTACTTTGCTGAATACCAGATAGTAAGGCAAAATATCGCCTGTAGGAAGGTCTCATTCAGCATGCTTGGACTCCAATGTCTATCAGAAGTTAGCATTAATAAGTCTGCTTATAGGTGGAGTGAGTGCGCTCACTCTTACTAACTCAATGTAGTCCACTGCATGGTAAGACAATTCTTATTGTAACCTTAAATGATCTAGTCAAACATGACATAGAAATCTCATTATTTTTAAACTGTGATCAGCCATGAGAAGTGATTCAAGTATATGCTGATCTTTGACAATCCAAGTTCTTTTTTTATCAAAGCCCAAAGGCCTATAATGCCTCTGGAACATTTTAGCAATAAATTATGTCATCTACCAAAAGATTTTTCAGAGGCACTACTCCAGCCCTTCCCATGACAATAAATGTCACTCCTACTTCATTTTGAATGAACAAAGTTAATTTAATCTATCTTAATCCAAAGCCAACCTGAAAAAAGAAATTAGATTGTCAAGCAGTATTGGACTGAAAAGAAGACATACTAGAAATATCATTTTACAGGCTTTATTTTCACTGGCCTACTATTTTATAGTTATTCTAAGCAATTTCATAAAAAGTTGAAACACATGGCATGCAGACTTCTTTGGAACTCCTGTCTGTAGGACAAATATTTGTTCAAACCCTGCTCAATAGCCCTTTGAGAAGAGGAAGTGAGACCATCTATGAGTTCAGGTCTGTTTCTGCTTTAAAATGATTCTGTGCTCCTTCACAATATTTGATAAAATAGTTGGCAGCATGGTTCCTTTGACCTGCCATTAGTCTTCCATCTATGAGATCTTGAAGAGATTTAGCTTGGTAACACATGCCTTGTTAACTGCTTATTTCTTTTAATTGTCTTCCAAAATTTCTTAGTATGGTGCAGTTCATTGCAGAAAAGCACTCTGGGCAATAATACATGGTAAATGCAAACAAATGTGTTTTCATCCATAAAACAGAGTAGCAAAGCCTATATTGAAAAATAGCTGGTTATGTTTAAGGTTGAATTTAAAAAGTTACTTACTAATGTACTTAACACCCCAAACTGCATATATTTGGAGTCAGGAAACCACAATGAATAAGAATTTAGGAATAGCTAAGCGAGCATAAAAAAAAAAAGAGTAAAATTCTTTATGAAATAGATAAGACTAGAAGAAGGAAGGGAGGATACAAATGTGGTAGGAAAGACAGACAATGTGGCAACAGTGACGTGCTTGTTTTGAACATATTTGAACCTTGGTTATATTTTTATAAAAGAATGTATATTCCAGGAGGGAAAGCCAAGAGGTTGTTTTGTGATGTTTCAATGTACAAATAAGTATGATATTGCTCCTATGCTTTTTTATTTGGGCTAATCAATCTGTCAAAAAGGATTGTACTGGAAAAATAGGGTTTTGACTAAATGAATGATTTCATGACTCCTGTTGTCCTCTGTTCATAGAAATCTCCAGAATTTTTAATGGAACATCTAAAGTGCTGTGAATTGGCTTCATCTTCCACTGCTGCATTCCACTGCATTACATCTTGTCACTGAGGAATGCATGTTGAGAGATCTAATTGAAATTAGAGAGCAGAGTGGAAGCAGATGACTCTCAACCCATTCTGGGTCACCATTTATATTTTGATTATTCTTTTCTTTAACATTCAACTTTCCTAAAAAAATAAACTTTTCCTATGATCAAAATATAAATGGAGAAATTAAGAAAAAATGACAAGCATTTTGGAAACATCTGTATTTCAAATATGTACAATAACTTCTGATCTTCTGTCTAAAATAACATAGGACAGACAGCCTAAACAAGATAAATTTGTGAATTGTTAGAAGTTTGGATTGATAAGTCTTCTTAGTCAGGCAGCTCCAAAGTGTCTGATCCATTTTTATCTTAGCATTTCTTCTCATACATTCTCTCTTGTCTTTGTCTCCTTTTTTTTTCTTTTACTTTTCTTTTTTCCCCCTCTATTTTTCATAAATTATTTGAAGAAATCATCTTCTTACTTATTTTCAAGGTCTGATACTTTTTAATAGCACAATGATTCTATTAGGATTGGGATTATAGTATGAAAATATAGTCTTTGGAGAAATTCCAAGGCCTGTTGGTGATTTCATTTTTTTGTGTAATTTCAGCTAGGCTTGTCAGCATGTTTAAGTATGGTTCTGAACACTCAAATTAGTGGTTGTTGGGCTTGATATATGGATATATGGCACTGATAAGCACACATATCAGGAAAATTGAGTATTAATATTCTTAATAAATGCAATTTCTTAGAAGTGGACAAGTACACTGATACTGTACTCTTAATGCCTGATATCAACCACATTCTTCCCTGTTCCATGACAGATGGACAAGTGAACACATGTCAAGAAACAAAAATAAATCACATTCACTGTTTAGTAGGTGAGTAGATGTGTTTTATCTTTGTTTTGATCAACGGAAGTTGTATTCAAGGAAAGGTAATTCTCAATTTTTTATTCACACCTTATGGATTACCAGAGTAGCATAGAAAATCCTTTTCCAAATGAGCTTCTGCATGAACACACCTTCACAGGATGTAGATGAACTGCTTGTTTTCTGTCCTATGTTTCAGACCTCAATATAAGCTCGAAATCCATCCATGACTGTAGCCTATGCACAGAATGAGAGACTTAAAGCTCTCCACCTGTCAGCTTTACTGGCATGAGAAAGTTATTAAAACACAAGGAAGAATTAGGACCATTTTATATTTCTGTATAGAAGTAAATAAAAACCTAGAACTCTGAAAATTAGAAATCTGAGGGGGCTGAAGCTAAGGAGGTCTTTTTATTATTATTCACTACTTTTATAATCGACTTTTTTTCTTTCTTTCTGAAAACCATGTAGGTTAATGACAGTAGTAAAACTACAGAATTTTGAAACTCTATAGACTGTATGATTTTAAAATGGTTTTGAGACTGTAGTTGAATTACATTCTGTGGCCTTTTATGAGAAGAAAATACTTACTATTTATAAACCAAAAAGCAAACTTGTTCAAACTGTTGCCAGTTCATTTTGCAGTCATTTCTAGCTGACTAAGACAAAACTTATAATTTCTTTTCAGCTTCAGACAGTAATTGTCAAAAGCTGTGCTACAGTTAGGTTGGAACTAGGTGATCTTTAAGGTTCCTTTCAACCCAAACCATTCTATGATCCTATGATTTTAAAAAAGATAAGAATAGTACATTTTTAGACAGTGACACATCACAGATGAGAATTCACACAATCAGATCAGTCTTTGCAAAATGTTGTGAAAAAGTGTTTCAGTAATTATATCAAAAGTAAAGAAAGAAATAGAGCCATATATTCCTGTTACTACTACCATGTCACATGCAAACTTAGCCCATTTTTACAGTGCTCAGGATGTCTTAGATTTTCCTAAGCTTTCTGCTGAGCAGTAGAACATCATTCTTCCCCTACTCTACCGACTCCGCATGAGCATCAAAAATGATATCTAATACCAAAATTATTACTGGAAGTATGGGGCAATAATTGTGTATGCTCACTCCAGGTAATGAAGGAGAGCATTCAATTAATTCAATTACAACTCCAATGTAGTATTTTAGGGTTTCTTCCCCACCCACCCTCCTACAGCACTTTCCTGGTCAGATCTTGTGCCAGTTCATACAGTTCTCTTCCTTTTCCATTGTTCACTCGCAAAACTTAAAAGCAGCAAGGAAAATGCTTTTTCTCCAGAGCAGTAGGAATCAAAGCAAGCCATCTCTTCAGACAAAGATGGATGTTTACTTGAGGCCTTCCTCTCTGCAGTGGATTTTGAGTGTAGTAACTTTTTTCCCCAAGGTTTATTTCTCTGTTCCAAGGATGAGTCAGTTCAAAAGATGGCTTCACAAATGGTCATGTCATTAAATTGAAAAAGGATCACTGTATGCGGGGGAAGGATCTCAGAATTCCTGTTACTGCTGACCCTGTACCATAGAGCTGCTGCCTTTCCACATAATTGTTTTCTTTTAACTGGTATTCATCTCCATATGGAAAAGTAGAATTAAGTGGTTGAAGGGTTAACTAAGCATAAAAGGCACAGGAACTAACAGTTCTGTTTAAAGCCTTTGTAGTTCAAGTGCAATTGGTGAAAACATGAAACCTCAAACTTTTGGTCTCACGTTACTATCATTTAACAGCTCTTGAAGGCTTTTTCTGTGTTCCTTTTTTATCTTTGTCTAAAGTATCGGTTGTTTGGTTGCTCACTTTCAAGTCAGGTGCCCAAGCTGCTGTTTCCCTTTTCCTGTTTGTCACTTTGAGCAGCAAAAGTTTGTGTTGTGGAGACACTGTTTTTCCTGCAGGAACACTCTGACAGTCTGGAATTCCCATTTACACATGTCTGCCTGCCTTACCAGCTGTAGTTTGATAATTACTGCAATTAATTTACGCATAAAATAAAGGCTTCACTGTGCACTGCTGAGGCATTTTACACCTACCTGGCAGAACAAGCACCTTTCTAATTGCAAGGCCACTCTCGTGCTGCCACATCTGACCTTGCTGATAAATCTGAGTCAGACAAGAGTACAGGAAGCTGTAATACAGAAACTGTCCATTCCCAAAATACTGAAATCAGAATTGAAAACTTTATTGATTTGAAAGGGAGTATTATTCTTCTTAATTACACAAATGTGGCCTTTTGTCAGAAAAGAAATAATCACATGGGGAAAATCATCATTCAAAGACATAATGTCAGAGGTGAATGCATTATTTTGCTGTCTTTGAAAGTATTGGTGTTGTTTAACTAACAATAGGTTTACAGATAATGGCGTGTTCCTGAATTCAGACACACATACCTATAAGATAGCATCTACATACTAGTATTTAAAACAATCTAACTTGATTTCCTGTGATTTAGATTCAGAAGAATTAAAAAATGGTGCATGTTATCACCTGGTATTTAGCCCAGATTCAAAGAGAAAATTTCATTTGATTATATGGACTTGCAGGTGCTTGGCTGATACAAAAGATCAGCAGCGGTATTAAAACTCGGTCGCCAGAGCATTTGGATAAGTTGTAGACCCATACTTATCAGAGCTTTACCATCATGTAAAAATATGGAGGATCCTTGAAATAAAAGAAGTAGCAATAGCTGGATGTCTACTCTTTTTGATGCAAAAAGTATTGAGGAAGTCCTGGAGTATTTCCTCAGGGTATGCCTGCTGGACGTTCCTCAGAGGTCAGTATGACAAGTTTGTGAATCTTGTATTGATTAGGTATGGCATGAGGCTGTTCTAGTGCCTTGGATGACTGGAGGACATACAATATTGAACTTTGAGGTGTGTGCCACTGAACTTTTTAGGCCATTAACTGAGATTCCTAAATCAAGAATATTAATTACATCAGGCCACTCCTTCCAAGACTGAACTGATAAGTGTCTTGAGAGACATCTGTCTAGATACTGTTCCTTACTGACATGAAAGACCCTGATATCATTTGCTTAAAACTCTAACACCTGTGAAATCCCTCTGTGTTACACATCAAACCCTTTATTTGCCTTTCTACAGATAGAAACTTTGGAGGCATAAATTGTTCAAGTATCAGTTTGGCATTACTTAAAGAGCAGTTAAGTCTAACTGACTAGAACCAGATTTTCCTAGATGTCAGGTTCATTGAGAAAAGGGCTCTTTCAGTAGTTATTTGAATGTTACCTAGCAGAAAATCTGATCTTGGCAGGGATTTCTAGATCACTTAGAAGACACCAGACATTATTATAACCAGTAAAGACATCACTCAACGGAGGTTCATAATTCTAGTCTCAGAATCAAAAGTCTGGAAAAGTACTTACGTATATGTCACAGATGTGAGTCACTGCTTTGCCATGTTGAGTTTTTAATAGCTGACTTCAAAACAAAAGATATAAATTGACATAAATTGTGAACAGAGTGGAAAAACTACCCCAAAATGCACAAAAAAACCCAAAAATTGCATTAAAACATACATAAAATTTAAAATAACATTAAATAATCAACATACTCCTGTTGGGAAATTGTCTGAATTTATCCTCCTAAAACTTCTGAAATGAATTTTATTTTTAAAGTCATAAGGCATGAGGAAGCAAGCTATTCTTGACATGAGGTGAAGATACCCTGAAGATGTTATAGGAGAAAAAATGTTTGCTTTTAATGTGCAATGACACTTTTCATTTTAGTTGTCTTATTGCAACTATAAAATAGTAAAATGATCCACAAAAAAACTGACTGCAAGTTAAATTTCATAAGTTTCATTTTTCATCAAAATCATTCAAAGTATTTTCCAGTTCTAATAGTAATCTTGAGCCATGCCACTGCTATTTCATCCTTTTGTCTACTGGATGAATAAATTAATTCTGTGTAAAAATTTTAAGTTTTGAACTATGTGCAAGAGGAAACCCAGATGACTAAGGAAGAAAGAAATATTGTAATATAAGGAATAGTTTTGGAGGCCAGGTAACCCAAGAACAGTAATGTCTGAAATTATGAAGATAGTAGAATCTGTGTCATTGAGGAAAGTTTTTTTCTTTTCAGTTTTGGTCACCATATCTTCAGATAGGAAGTCAAGTACTGAAATAATACAGATTTTAATACTGAACATTTGCTGGCTTAACATCTTATTTTAGCAGGTGTAAGAGTGGAGTTGCTTTAGGATTATTTCTTATACCTAAGGCAACGAGAAAAAAAGTCCGAATAAAAGTGGAACAGAAGTAAATATGGAATAAAAATGTAAAAATACAGTAACTTGCCTAGAATTAGTTGGTGGTAAGAATTTTAAATTTTCAAGATGCTTTAGGAGACTTTGTTTTCTTTTCAAGTGTATGAATTTGCATAATCTTATTCTAGCCTAGAATCTGGAAGGGAAAATAATTGGTTCCAGAGGTAGGTTCAGTGTCTTCTGTCTGTAAAGGCCTAAGAGCTTCATCTGGTTCATTTATAATGTGAATGCATCTCATTGGGCAAAGATTAGTCTGTCCTTCAGTATTTACAAAGGATATGTATGTGTATTCCCTATATGTGAAAATACCAAGAAGAATATGAAGAAACAATGTAAAACAAAAAGAAAAAGAGTGAGCTTAAAATGCTTCATACAGCTCTGAAATAGTACCAAATCAGCATCTGTATGGCTTATAAAAAAATGCATAACATCTAGATGTGGCATGATGTTTTTACCAGCACTCTGTTATCCTTTACTGGACAGATAAATAACTGAGCATGAAAACCAACCTTTGCATATAATGTGCCCATCTGAAATTCAAGCATATTGACTATTTATATATCACAGCAGTGTGCATTTTATTTGGGAAAGAACATATCTTACATATAAACATAGATGTGTGTTTTATGTATACATTTATACATTTTTTATCTTAACATTTTAGAAGTGTACTGCTTGCAATGTTATCATTTTTTAATTTTTTGTCTTCTTTTTATTGTGATTATTTTCCTTCTCTGATACTTAAACCTCAAGATGATATATTTGAGTATTTGAGGTTCGATTCTTTTATTTTCCCTCAAATTCTTTCTCCTAGGCAGTTTTTTCTAAGCAATTTTTCATCTAAGTGTTTACTTTGACTACTGTCCTTCCTTCACCTCTTCTCTCTCTACTCCCTTCTTTCTAGTGCACAAGATTCCACACCTATTGACTGGTGCCACATCACTTTGCTTCACGCTATTTGAATAACGTTGAAATCACAGAACTGACAATTTGCTTTGCTATTGATTTAATTTCATGAAACTGACTTTGAAAAGAAAACTTGTATGATTCCTACATGTGATAGACAACTTATTCTAATTGGCCCACTGTCACATAAATCAGTAGTGGTTTATAGAACCTATCATTTACAAAACTAAGCATCGTATAGAAATGTTACAGTTCTGAATCCTCTATAGAAAATCACAAGGGATGTTATATTCTGCTAACTTCTATAGGATGGAGTCTTTCTCACATAAGTACAACCTCCTTGAGTCATGCTTTTATTTATTCTTGAGTATCTTTTTTCAGAATTTGCTGATGAAAATCATTTGCTTTTCCTCTTGCATCTTATTGTATGCTGGAGGCATACAATGTTGCTCAGAAAGATGGCAGATGCCCCATCCCTGGAAACGTTCCAGGTCAGGCTGAGACATTGAACAACCAGATCTAGTTGAAGGTATCCCAGCTTATTACAGGGGGTTGGACTAGATGACTTTTAAAGGACCCTTCCGACCCAAACTATTCTGATTCTCAAACTTGGCTGTTTTGGTTTTCACATTTAAGTTCAGAATAGATTTATGATTAATACATAAATATTGAGCTTTTCTCTTTGTAAACGAATTTGATTTTTTAATCGAAGTGCTTAATTATAGATCCACGTATTCAAAATTATTAAGGATCATTTTCCACATCAAATCTGTTTTCATCTTTGGACCCTCTTGTGCTGAGGGCTCCAGGAAACAAGGTGGTTTCTGCACATAGTTTATGCAACATCAGATGTATCAGAGAGCAGAAGGATTGTCTTTCTGATCCTTGCAGGCCTTGAAGTTTCATTATCTTATTTTAATCTAACATATGTACAAACTTGACTAGTTGCAATAGATTAATTCAACTATTCAGAGTGCTGCAGGAGGGGATTTGAGGGGCTGACCTCCTCACCATAAAAGCTACAGTTTCAGTATACATTATGTGGAGAAACATTCCCTTGAGATGTGCTAAAAGGACTACTTTAGTGTTGCACCAACATTTCCCCTGTTTTATCCTTCTAAATAAATGCATAAAGGACAAATCGATCAGTCTTAAGTGTACAGTTTTTAATTACGGACATCTTAATTGAATCTATGTTAATTTGTGTCTGTTCTCACCATCTAATTCTCAATGTTAGAATTTCCTGACATATGTAAAATATGTTTGTCAAAAAAAATATCTGCAGACATTTGCAGATATATCAGGAGGTAACTCTGCTGTAAAGGTTGCATTAAGCTTTTCAATTAAAACAGACATAAAATTCTCTATTTCACACTTTAATGATCAAATGTAATCTTCAAAATTTATAATAGCCATTAATTTTTTTTCTAGAACATTTATAAGCTAAACCCAAACATTCCATTAGTATCAGAACTAATGAAATTTGTTTTCCTATTGTCATCAGTCCTTGCACACCAGCCCACATTTGTATATTTTTTCATGCAACCACCACAGCAGGGAGTGTAGTTTGTCTGGATCTGTGCATCTGCTTAATGGATAAAGTATTTTTCCTTTTTTTTCTCCTTTACAGTTGGCTGCTCCCTTTTGTAACAGATTTGGACTGAGCTCTTTCTGATTTTCCAGCTTAAGGTGGTAGATTTTCATATAATCATAGAATGCTTTGGATTGGAAGAGACCTGAAAGATCGTTCAATTACAGGCCACACCTTGAATACTGTGTTTGGTTTTGGGCCTCTCACTGCAAGAAGGACATTGAGACACTGTAGAAGGTCCAGAGAACAGCAATGAATCTGGTGAAGGGGCTGGAGAAAAAGTCATATGAGAGGTGGCTGTGGGAGCTGGGGTTGTTTGGCCTAGAGAAAAGGAGGCTGAGGAGATATGGTGGCTCAGCCTGGATGGTCTAGGTGACACCAGGGTAAGACTGGGTCTCCCTATAAAACTTAAGGGTTCAGGATCCACCAGGCTAAATGAAGGCAAAGCAGTGTCACGTGATTGATCTAAAAGGGATTGATTTATACAGTCATTTTTAGGAACAATATTGGCATTGGCTTGATAAACGTGCATTAAGGGGAAAGAAAGAAAATGGAAAGAGAGGGAGGGAGCAAATTGCAAGGACACCACCTGGGCTCTGGTCCTCTTCTCCTCCCAGGACAGCAGGCACACTGCTGCAAATGGCCCCTCTTGCAGAGAATTATTTATAATTTTTTTGATGGGCCTGCACAGAGCTTCTTCTAGGAAAGTTCTGGAACTAGGGACCAAGATATCGTTCTGCCCCTGCTTCCCTACTGTCAAGACCACAGCATGACCTATCTGGGCAGCAAGCATAGCTGGGCTACTTGTGAGATTGAGATCAAGTGCTGAAGGACACGGCCTCTGCTGTAGTATCAACAATGCTTTAAGGTAGAAAGAAAAATGGTTTAAGGCAGCCAAAAAGGATCAGTCTATTATAGCGGAGACCTTATAATTGTCTACAATTATGTGAAATGAGGTTGTAGTGAGGTGGGTGTTGGTCTCTTCTCCCAAGTTACAAGTGATAGGACAAGAGGAAATGTCATCAAGCTGTGCCAGGGGAGGTTCAGATTAGATATCAGGAAATATTTCCTCACTGAAAGGGTTGTCAAGCGTTGGAATAGGCTACTCAGGGATGTGGTTGAGTCACCATTGCTGGAGGTATTTAAAAGACAGGTAGATGAGGTGCCTGGGGACATGGTTCAGTAGTCGACAGGTACTGTTAGACTCAATGAACTCAAAGATCTTTTCCAAACAAATGATTCTATGATTTCTCAAATATGTTAGATAGTGGCTTAGCAACATCATCTATCAAATCCCTTAGGACACATGGATGCATCTCATCAGGTCCCGTGGACTTATGTACCTTCACATGCCTTAGATGGTCTCAAACCCAATCCTTTCCCACTGTGAGTGCTCCTTTGATCTCCTAGTCCATGCCTTTGCTTTCTTCAGCTTGGGTATTTTGGCTTGAGCCCTTGTCAGTGAAGACAAAACAGTCATTCATTATCTCAGTCTTCTCCAAATCCTAGGCAACCACGTTTCCCATTTCCTTCCAGAGAGGGCCTACATACTACTGAGTCTTCCTTTTATTGCTGACATACTTAAAGAAATTTTTCTTATTGTCCTTGAAATCCTTGGCCAGACTTAATTCTGTCAGGGCCTTAGCCTTCCTAACCTGATCCCTGGCTGCTCAGACAATTTCTCCATATTTCTCCCAGGGTACCTCCTGCCCTTGTTACTACCCTCTGTAGGCTTCCTTTTTGTGTTTAATATTGTCCAGGAATTCCTTGTTCGTCCATAAGGCCTCCTGGTGTTTTTGCCTGACATGCTCTGATTTCTATTTCACGATAGATATTTTTGTAGGGAGGAATTCATATGAAATACAGTGCAGCTGTAAGACTTTTGACTGTGTTATGGTTGCATGATGCTTGGCAGCCCTTTCCAGTTCAGGCTGATCAGTAAGACAGTTAGTCCTCCTAACGTATGTTTAGGTAGAAACTTAAAGATCTTTTTACCACATATAGTATAATCATGCTTCTTCTCTAATTCAGGTGGGTTTTTTTTTCTATGCTTTCAAAACACTCTGAAAGGTGAGAAGAGACTTTATAGTGTCTGTTGTCCCTTACTTCTTGCTGTTTAGAGAGCCTACACTGAACTAACAAAATTAAGGAAAGGTGTCATTATGAAATTTCCACTTGACTGCTTAGGTCTGTATTTTCACGAAACCAAATTATATTATAAAAAGTCCATAAAATCCCATTTTCTATGACATTTGATGAAAACTAGAGATATCTTTGATGACCTGAAGGAGTGACTTTTAATCACAGTCCAGTTCTATTTTCTTGAAAACACGGGATTTTAAATTAAACAGGTTATAAAATTACAAGGGTATTTCACCTCTTATAGGGATATTATTAATTTTAAGCAATAATATTTTTGGAAATGAAAGAACTGCTAAGGCTGTATCTTTCTGCTAATGATGGCAGTCTCCTAGAACAGTAACTTGAGGGTTTGGTCATCTGTCCATGTCCTGTCGTGTACCTTGTTGGGTCATGTCCCACCCTCCAGATTTAATGTAACTGAACAGGAGAAGCCTGGCTGGAAAGCTGCCAGGAGGAGAAGGACCTGGGGGTGTTGGTTGACAGCTGACTGAACATGAGCCAGCAGTGTGCCCAGGTGGCCAAGAAGGCCAATGGCATCTTGGCTTGTATCAGAAACAGCGTGACCGGCAGGTCCAGGGAGTTTATTCTCCCCCTGTACTTGGCACTGGTGAGACTGCTCCTTGAATCCTGTGTTCAGTTCTGGGCCCCTCACCACAAGAAGGATGTTGTGGCTCTGGAGCGAGTCCAGAGAAGAGCAACAAAGCTGGTGAAGGGGTTGGAGAACAAATCTTACGAGGAGCAACTGGGAGAGCTGGGGCTATTCAGCCTGGAGAAGAGGAGGCTGAGGGGAGACCTTATTACTCTCTACAACTACCTGAAGGGAAGTTGTGGAGAGGAGGGTGCTGGCCTCTTCTCCCAAGTGACAGGGGACAGGACAAGAGGGAATGGCCTCAAGCTCCGCTGGGGGAGATTTAGGCTTGAGATTAGGAAAAAGTTCTTCACGGAGAGGGTGGTTAGGCATTGGAACAGTCTGCCCAGGGAGGTGGTTGAGTCACCATCCCTGGAGGTGTTTAAGGTTAGGGTGGATGAAGTACTTAGGAGCATGATTTAGGGATTGGTGGGAATGGTTGGACTCGACGATCCAGTGGGTCTCTTCCAACCTGGTTATTCTGTGATTCTGTGATTCTCTGATAAGTTTACCTCAGTTGCCTATAGAAACCACAGATGTGAGATGTGTTCTGAACCAAGGGATGGGAGGGCAGCTACTCTAATTTCTGCCTGAGATCACAGCCAGCACCAGGCTTCTGCCTGAAGCAATGACTCTTCTAATTCAGCAACACTTTGTGCAGCAGTAGCTACTTAAAAGCAGCAGTCACTCCATGGGAAGCAAGCTAACTATATACAAAGAAAAACAAAGATTTTAAACCCCAAAAGATGAAAGAATTAGCTTTTCCTGAAGCCTCTTCTCTGTGAAAGACAAGTGCTGGAACAACTGTCTCAGGCTTGTTGCAATTAGCTTCCAACAATTTCTAGATATAGAGTGTTATACAGGCAGCTTTTATTGTTTCTGTGAGGCTTTGTTTCTTGAAACAATACAGTAATCAACAGCGGTACTGCTGAGGGTTTTGGGGTTTTGTTTAACAAAAAAGCATCCTCTATTACTCTGACAGGTGTATGAAACATTTGGTCAAAAAGATTCCTTTGAAAATGAATCAGTGTGCTTTGTGCTGTGAAGAAACCAACAACAATTTAGAAGACAGAAGCAGTTACAAACAAAAGGCTGTCATTTACATGCAGGCATCATTGCTTGCACAAATATACAAAATAAATACTCTTTCTAATATATATTTCAAAACTGAGAGAAGAAAAGCAATCCTATCAATAGATTTAAAATGTGCTCTTGTTAGTATTGAAGAAAGGAGTTACTTGAAGCTATGATGAAGATTTAGATTCTCTTAAATCTCATTTACTGATGCAATCTCTGATGACAACCCTCAGATGGAAAGTGAAGAATTTTAACCAGCAATGTTGTTGGAATACGAATCTTCATGCTTCTGACAAACTACTCTTGGTCCCAAAAGATATAACTGAGAGTTTAGATCTTGGGAGTAATAAAATGCTTGCATGGAAGAGATTCCAGGCTCTGGAAGGAGATTGAGATAGGAAGCGCTTTTGAAATAGTTACCACTTTCAGAAAAAAAAAATATAACGTGATTTTGATATTTAGGAATGTGTGGTTAAAGAACAAGAACTGCATTTTCTTTCAGCACTTGCTAGAAGGCAAAGGTTTTGAAGTTAGGTGATGACATTTTTTTGGTTTGGTGTGGTGATAGTGTTCTAATGTGGTAGTGAATTTCAATCGCTTGGGTTTTTCCCTTGTCTGAAGGCTTAAGGGGGAAGGAAGGAGCTGGTGATTATGACACCACTCCAGTTGTTGACACAAATTTCAAGTGTTTATTTTGAAATAAAAGTCTCCTGTGCTCATTAATATTCTCCTTCGATGTTTTAAAGAAATTCTTTCAGTGTTAGAAACTAACAGCAATGTAATAAAATGAACAAAAAGAAGCCCTGTTTTATTTTAAGTTTTCTGTCAGTTTAACATAGTTCAGATTCCTAGAAATGCTTGCTTTTTTTTTTAGACTGTCACTCAAGACTGTACTGTAAATTCCTGGACAGATTGGAAAAGGTGCCTATTTCCTTTTAGTTTCTGGAAGGATCTAAGACTCACTTTCATCTGTTTTTTCCTTCAGTTGTAGACTTTTAAGATATTGTCATTTAAGTAGTCTTTTATACACTGCTGTCTTGAAATGGGAGGTTAAATACACATTAAAAATATTGCAATGACTGTGTAAATGTCACATTCTTATAAAAAGAAGGAGAGTTTCAATCCTTTTGATTATTTCTTAATTACTGGGTTTTTTTATTTGAACTAGTTGCTGCCAATTTACAAAGGCCTGTAAATTAAGGATATTTTTAGCCTTCTTATGTTCCCATGCATATATCCACTGCTTCAATGATGACTTTAAGCCAAATTGCAAAATTATTTATTATTTTTCAGCTTTTCCTTTATGTCAATGTGAATTTTCTTATGTACCTTTGAGGTAATTGTTACCAATGTCTGAGGAAAGCTGCAGTACTATTCAGACAATATTAACAGGTGGCTGAGTCTTTTTAACTTATTATTTTACAGAAGCCTAATAAATCTAATGTATGCAGAAAAGCCTGTGTTTATAAAGCTAACATTTTAATCCTCATTTACTCTTCCTATTTTTGAGGAGTACAAGGTATCTCATAACAAATCTCTGCGGCATCTAAAAATTTAGTTAATTAAATGAACTAGTGAATGCACTGACTTCAAAATGTGTGAGCACTGATATTCAGCATCTTTATTAGTACTCCTTTGCAATTCTTAATCCATTTGTACTAAAGTAATGGAAAAATATTACATCTCCCTAGAGGTATGGGAGCTCTCCCTGCAAGCTCCTGTAACTATTAACTGATGAAAAAGTATCCTACTGGGTAATATAGCACTACTGTATGTTTATAAGGCTGTAAGTTCAAATCCTGCTGTGATTGTCTTAATTTAAAATAAGTAAATTATTATTTTGTCACATATTTTGCAACCGGATTTTATGTATAAGATACTTTTCATATAAAAGATTGTTGCGTCTTAAGGGTTGCAATGATTCATAGTGCCACAGAATTAACTCTCCACATTTTATTTTTGATTGAAAAATCTACTTCTCAAACAAAACAAGTTTAAATTGTGATTATCCCTTTGAAAAAAGGCAGGAGGGGGAATTCTCTGAGACTGGTTAGAATGAATTTATGCTTTTGAGCTTTTTTGATTCCTAGTTCTCCAAGTGGAAGATGTACTGCTGGCTCTTAAATTAATATTATTTTTCTGCTATAAAGATGTTTCAAAAGTGCTTGTACTGTACATGAATGTGGTACTTTTTATTTGTTGTCTGAAAACAAGATAAGTAATCTAGATGATTTTAAACTTTGCAGATTGTCATTAATGGAACACATTTCCTTTCATTAATAGTTAAACTTTCTTTTGTGGTATCTAACATACTAGATATAAAGACATTTCAGTTTTCCATCCAGTATTAAGAAAAAGATCCATTTGGCAGTCCAAACAGATATTCAGTCTTTCTGTGTTTTTATTTTTGTACAAAACTGCAGTGTCATCTCCAAATTTATAATTCTTTTGAGTATCTGTATAATAATTCACAAGCCTCTGTATGTTCTTGGCCTGTGTTCCAATTTATTAAAAGTTGCATCCTTGAAGAAGTTTGATACCTGCAGCCAGCTTTTCTCCATTCCAGTAAATCTTAACAGAATAACAAATATGGGAAAGCTTTTTATCTCAAAAAATATCAACCGAAGGATTTCAGTCCGTGTTACAAGAATGAACTTTTGAAATTCTTTTCAAGTCTTATTTAGCATGATTTTACAGAATACTTTGTAGCTGATTAAAATATTTAATGAATTCTACCTACTCACTGTGAGTATGTAGTTCTACACGGAGCCAAGACAACAGCATAAGACTATCTTGACTGAAAAGCCGCTACAACATATGATAACAAAGGTGATCATCAGCATCACTGGAGGCTGGGTTTACATGATTTTACCAGGCCTAATATATCAAGAATTCCCATTCAGAAACTGTCATTTACAACTGATGCACCTGGCAAGTTCTTATTATCAAACATGGGGTTTGCTCATGACCTTAGTTCACTGTCAGAACTGGAATTTCAGTTAACTTGCTACGCTATGCTGAAGTATTCATCCCTGGAAAGGATTTCTGAGATGCAGCATAGGTTCTGGTGGAAGATAGACTTCCCTCGTGATCTTATCACACTTGTTGCCCTCATAGTGTAACAAATTGAGGAATGTCATGTACAAACCTAGAAGAAAACTAGGAGGTCTGTAATTGTTTCTGCAACCACAGTTTGCATTAAGTTTCTCCGCTGCCTTGGGTCACTGCAGACCATATGACTAAGGCAGGAGGAGCTGTTACAAGAGAAGGGAACACCGGCCAGGCTTAAACAACCAAGATACTGACACCGGGTATCCAGGTTCCTTCCACTGAGGATGGAATACATCTATTTTTTGCATGAGTTTGGAATGGTAAATACTGTGTTGTATCACATGTTGATCAATATATGTACCTGTTTATTTGCACTGTCAGATCAGTCAAGTTAAATATGACAAGTGGACACATCTAGAAAAGGAAATGAACATGGGAAGAGTAAGCTGTTGAAGTATTGGTGATAAGTACACAATTATTGTGAGTTAATCCTCTTTAGTTATGCCTGCTAGGTCTAAGAAATCCAAATGTGGGAACTGAGTGACAGAGAATTTACTTGAAAAACATCATAACTGCTTTGTATATGACCAAGAAAAATGCAGATTTTAATAAAAGTTTATATGAAGATGTAGATATTCTAGGGAAGACCATGAGTTACCATCCTTATCAGAAATAATAAGATAGTTTAATAATTTTAAAAATATTTTTGTCATACTACAGTTTTCCTTCTTAATGAATTACACGCCAATACGCACAATTTACATATCTTACCATGGCAGCAGTTTTGTTAGAGACTCAGAGCGTCTTGATGGTGCTTAAGATTTTTTACATTTGGAGGAGTAGGATTTAGTTTTATGTTCTTTCAAAACCACCTGAAGAAAACAAGAACAGTTGAATATTTTCATGACTTCTAAAAGAGAAAAAATCTCATTTAAGTGTAAACTTAGTTTAGAAGCAATTTCCAAATATTTGTCTAAGTGGTTGAAATCTTTCTTAAATCTGTTATTTGATACCAAGAGATTCTCTTTAACTCCTCTAGCTTTTTGCCCTCCTTACATCAGCAAGAAGCAGAGCAGACATCTTTTGTTTAATATTTATTTAAGTTGCCGGTATGTTAGGAAACAACAAATTTTAGAAAGCTTTCAGTCAAAAGGGAAAAAAGGAAATACATTCAAATTATAGCAATAGTTAGAGAAGTTATACAGCAGTACATCCTTTTATATGAGCACGTAACACGTGGAATATGTAATTCTGAGTATCTGTAGTATTGCAACATTTTTCCAAACATATTTAACTTGTTGACCTGCTCACTGGTTCCCCAAGTAGTAGAAAATCATTATTGCATCTTTTATCCATTACCAGAGAACTGAGTAATAAAGACGATATTTTCATATGTCACAGTTGAAAAAAATCCACTGCTTCTGAGTGCATTTTACAATAAACAACTGGGTCTGAAGCATACAATAAATTTCCTGGTATGTGCATTCTGTTTGTATTGCATGTTCATTAATCTTATTGCTTTTACATTGTCAGTTTTGAGTGCAGCTTAAATAAACATTGAGAGTGGGAACTAAACAAAATGTATGAGGAAGACAATATAGAGATATACCTAACAGATAAGTCAAATAACACAGTGTATTTGAACATTCATAAAGAAAATATTAGTAAGCATTTGTATATTCTATTTGTTAATATTAAAAAATATATTTAACACGTGGAAGAGTACAGTTCCAACCTATGAGAACTCTAAGATGTTCTATGACACTTATGACTACAGTGCTGTTTTGAGGAGTGTTTCTGGAACATACACATAGTCTGTCTTTTAAAATAGCCGTAACACAAAATGATGACGTGGATTTGGTGCACATGTCTCTCTGCTAGGAATCTCTACAGGAGAATAATGTAACTTCACTGGCCTATTAGTTTAGACAACAAGAAATCATTTCTGTGGAGATGCAACCCATTAGCTAAGCACATAAAACTTTTCAATAGCTATTTTGATTTTTTTTTCTTATTAAGTTCTTAGTATTGATAGATGGGTTTAGGTATCCTGAAGTACATGGCAATCCATTTTTTTCTTATGAATACTGCTAAAATGAGTAATCTCCAGACTCCTCTTAGATAGGATACTGAGTTGTATAGGACATATGGCTTTATGTACAACTGTATCTCTAAAACATCGAAGAGACTTTCTTGTCTCAACAAGAACCCAGGACTGAGTGGCACAATTGATACTACAGGGTAGAGTGTTTCTCTCTCCTCTCTCTTTTTAGCATCCCACCACTGTGACAAGAGGATTTAGATAAAGCAGCTGGAATCTTAACTCTTGCTAAACATTTCTCTTAATGTAAACTTAATTTTGTTCAGACTGGAAGCATATGTTTGCTCTTTGAAGACGTGGAAACTAAATCACTTTTGAAAGTGAGTGCTACAACTCTAATGTCTGTTAAATAAGCCACTTTCCATTGTCTGAAAGTTGCTGTCATATATTCATAAAGGTCAAGAACTGTGTTTTTAACTTCATCAAATAGATTGTAATTTTCAACAGGAGCTAAAGTTAAGTAAAGTTCAGAAGTATGAATGACAGGCACGCAGGATAGATGTAAAGCTTAGAATATGGGAAAATGCACAGTAATATTGCTTGACCTTTTGAATCGGAACATGGAAGCATACAACTTTATTACTAACTAGAAAAGGCTGTACAGAACAAGACGATGCTAGTAGGTCTGAAATCAGGGCCTCAGCCAAATCTTAAGCCCTTCAGCAGGTTGGAACATCTATTGTTTTTTTCCTTTCAAAAACTTTTTAATAGTCAAGAGCTGAACAGCCGTATAAGAACCAAACTGTCTATGTGCCTTAAGGGACATAGTAACATTCAGTAACTTCAATAAACTACCAAGTCTCTTGTAGAAAACTCTGTTGCCACTATAATATATATAGATTTCAATGAAGCTGAGTCTTTGTAAAACTTATTTGAAGAAATGCAAAATTTTGCCAATTTTTCTTAACATTTGGTGTAGGTCAAATCAAACAATATTTTTAAAATAATTTACCAGGAAGGAGCAAAATCTATTGAAATTTACAGACTGGTATAGCCTGAATTTAAACCACAGAATATTAAAATCTTTGCCCTCTAAAGTATACTGTGATTGACCTTAAACAAATTCAGCATCTGCTTTAAAGTCGCATTGTTCCTAGAAAACTTTCTTATCAGCTTTATGTCTCTGGTCTTTTCTAAACATCAGTGTTCCACTGTTTACAATGAAAGCTAAGTCAGACTTTCAGAAAGAGTAACTGAATGCAACTGATATTTTTATGTACACAAAGATTCAAACATGAACCCTGAAGGTTAAAACCCATTTTTTCTATATGTCCAAAGTTGAACATAAGTGATAGTGAGATTCACAGTGTGCAACATCAGACGATAGGATCCTGCTGGTTCATTCATGTATGACAGACAGGTCACTGACTAATAGAAATTCATTAAGGTCAGTAACCAATATTTAATAGGCATGTCTGATCAAGAAGACATAAATAATTGTCATGAAGATGTTAAGAAATCCACATTTACCACTGCTTTGCTTAGCTTGTTTCAAGGAATATCCATCTTTTGATTTAAAACTTTGCTTTTTAATTGGTATACTTTGGTATTGTCTTCCACACTATAACAACACTGAATGACTAGTGCACAGAAGAAGTAAAAGATGATCTTTCTCAAAGGCATCGCTAGAAAAAAGTGAGAGTAGGATGTTTGGATGGAAACGGGAAATTATAAGAGCTGGGTCTGCATGGGTGTAGCATACCTTCACAGCAGAACAAGACATCAAAACTTGAATCTAAATTCTCACACTGAAACCTTGAGCAAATACCTAATCATGCTGTTATCTGAAAGAGTTTAGAAACATTCTTCTGCAATGTTTGGAAGATACCACATTGGAAATCCTTTTTGTCCTAATATAGATACACTTTTTTTTTGTTTGGACTAAGAAATATTTCTGTCTCTCTTTCTAATTGAATATTACATGTCCTAATGTTTTATCCAGTGTTAAAAAAAAAGTGAGCTAGACTTTCAGTTAGATCAAAGGCAACCTTACCAAAATTATTGGAATTGTCTGGTCTCTGAGAGTTTAACATTATGGTTTTTTGAGTCTTAAACTAGAGAGACATCAGTTGTTTCTTAGTATGCTAATTTGTTAATTATTATCAACACTTTGACAACACAAGTAATATATTAGAAAATGTTTAGGTAATAGCAAAGGGACCATTATAAGTAAAAAGTCAGAAATGACTGTTAGATCAGTAGTTGGAAAGGACTTAATTACTTTTTACAAATAATACAAAATATTAATCTACAAATCACAAAAAATAAGTTACTGTCTATTGCTCAAGTACACTACATTTTTTAATTTGTCCCAATTTAGTGGCATATTTGTGACTCTGACGTTAGACATCTCCATCTCCTGCTTTCACTGTTAAGAAACAGAACGTTCTTCTTATGCATTCAAGCTATGAAATTGCCCTTTAAATAGTGTAGGTTAAGCAGTTTCATGGCTTTGAGGCTTCCATAAATCTCATAAGCCAAGGTTCTGATGAGGTGCTGTCCTTACACAAGTGTTGAAAGTGACTGCCTAGTGCTAGCTGTAGTTTCCATTACACTGGAAATTAAAGATTAAGGAAATTTATTTAAAGAATGCTTACTGCTATCTTTTAGCACAGAGAGTACTAATTAGCCATTGTAAAAAGATTTAAAAGTACAGTGATTCTTCATCATCTGCAGTGAAATTAACTTTTGTGAGAAGAGGAAGGATTTAGGGACAATTCTGGAAGAGGTCTGAAAGCATTAATGGGTCATAAAGCAATCAACAGTGGGAACTATATATGAGTCTTACTGGGCACTATAAAGGAGGATGAGAATAATCTGTTATTTTCACATGTAGCATCAGGAGTTATTAACTCCTCAAAGTTGCATCAAGTAAAACTAGATAGATGGAAAAGAAGACTGAGACATCTTGCTAGCTGAAGTTCTAAAAGCAATCCTTTTCTAAGTAAATCTCTTTTTCACAATCTGAATAATTTCAGACAAAGGAGCCCTCAAACAAGTTTCCTTGGCCAGCTACTGCTTCTGTGCTGAGAGGTTACAGAGCAGCCATAATCAACTTTTTGTCTAGACTTCTTTCCCTGGCTCTGCTCCTTGCTAGAGGCTTAGAGCTGAGAAGGTCTCTGTTCTCAGTTTCTGCAGTTCTCACATACCATTTCAGGATGTAGTTTAATGTTTGAAATTACTGAATAAGACAAGTAAAAATTTCATCTACGCTTGTGGTGATTATAGTTTCCAAAGCTTGAATAGAAGGCAGCAGGTGAGATGCCTTTAGAACCATTTCAGAAATTTTAAAATTTTACTCTTGCATTTCCCATCCTTGAATATTTACTGGCAAGGTGATTTGATCTTTCACCTGCCTTTACCAAAAGAGCTAGTCAAGCAAACAGGAAGTCATCATGTTACTCAGATGACTGATTCTTTAGATCAAGGTTGTTGAACTGCAGGAATTTTGAGCTGTCTTTCTTTTTCTGCTAGAATTTTCATGTTTTTCTCTGGAATAACTTAGTTTCTATTAAACTAAAGAGACCTCTAATGCTCCTTTACATCTCTTCTTTGTTTTTGTCAATGTTGATCTTCTATTGATAATCATCATGTTCAATAGTTTCATCGGAAGCTATTCTAAGAAACTTTTTGTGTCTTTTTACGGTTTCCTGACCTACTTGCAAATTAATTAGGCAGTGTGATTTTTCCTTGTGTATCCCAATGTCTGATTCTTATTTTGACAAGTTTTACAGGTTCTTAATTGTTCTTCAAATGCTTTGGAAAAAACCCCCATAGAATAATTTTACAGTTACTTGTACCAGGACAGGTTCTCTAAAGCCCTAAGATGTGATTTAAGTTTGACAGCTGAAATGCTTTAAATCAACTGCTTCATTTAAATGCCACACTCTGGAAATTCTGACAACATCCAAAAGAGAGAACCTTTTGGCTTGATAGCCAGTGCATAATTTTTTATTTGTTGACCCCGTAAAAGGTATTGCATTATCTACCTTGTCTGTCCTGATATTTATAGTGCTTGGCCCTTACCCTAGCACACATAAAACCCTCTTGATACATCACTTGTGAAAAGGCCAGGCAGACAGCAACACAATGACAGTAGTGTATCTCTCTTTCCTACCTCATTTGAACAGAAGAGACAGTCTGTTTACATTTTCCACTATGTGATGTTTCAGAACAATTATAGTAATTCAGTCTCATAGCAGACACATTTGTGGTTTTGCAGAACCATAGTAATGTTTTAAGAGAGCATTCGTCATTTTCTATTTTTAGTCTCCTGCAATGGCCCTCTCCTCTTCCCACCATGAAGAATACCAACTAAGGTAATGTAACTTATATCTGTTAAGGAGTTTTCTCTTGAAGTGCACACCAGATCAGCTTTTTAAAGTGCACATTGGCTTCCCACAGAGTGTCAAGACAAAATCAGGGATTAAACATCATTTAGACTGTGTATTTAAAGCCATTCCTTGACACCTGGGGTTTCAAGATGGAAACCTTGTCCTAGAAGCTGGCTCGAGAAAATCAGAGGTTTGTACAGGAGGGTAGAGCTTGACAAGGAGGAAGCCAGAGCTCATTGGCTGCTGGGCCAATGTAGGGTAGGAACATTCTGAATTGCTAATGGGCAAGGTTTAAGGTTCAGCACTATCCACTAAGGAAATCCTAAATCCAGACTCTGCTAAAATAAAACATCATGCAGCCATTCTTCTGCAAAGCGGAAGAAAGAATAAACACTGTTTATGCAGCTGATGATCTATAAATTCAGAGACTATATAAGATATAGTTACAGTATAAGCTTAAGAATCTATGCAGTTTCGAACTGATACATGTAATTAGTTCATCCTCATCCCTGAAGTTTTATACTCTAACCAGCAAAGTCTAAGGGTATAGAACGATATGGGAGAAAATTTTAAAAGTGCTGAGAAACCATGTATTTCAATAGATTACAGAGAAGAGATCTTCTAAGGGAAAAAATCTAAACTCTCATATATGTCACAGTTTTAAGTTTAGGTATAGATGACAAACTTGCTTTTCAGATGTCACTAAGATTTTAGGTGAAATATTTACAACTTGTTTTCTGTTTGGTTTTTTCTCCTGGAAAAGGTTTTCTTCATTTCTCTCCTTTACATATTTTAATTAAACAAGTGAAAATAGTGTAGAAAAATTTTAAAACTACTCATGAGAGATTGACTGAATAGAAATATGGTGGCTTTCTTGGGTAGGAAATGCAAAAAACTGATTATTCTTTTACAGAAATGTTCATCTAAATTATATCATCCAGCCTATAAAACAAAGCAAGAGCCATATAAATGATTCATACATACTAAAGTTCTGGAGTATTGAGGGTTGGTTTTCTTTGGTTGGTTGGTTGGTTGGTTTGTTTTTTTTTCTGAAAGCTTTCTATTACCTCCTTTATTTCTGGAAGTAATACCTTTGTATTTATCTGAAAAACATTTACATTATTTTAGTCTTATAACTCTCTTACAAGACAAAAGTATTAGCCTTCTGTCATGGATAGCAGAAGTGGGATACAGTGTGTTTTAATTAATTTCTATCGGGTCACATACGGAGTCACTACAGAGTTACTTCGACATGAGATTGCTGAACATATTCTTTTCTCTTCATCTATTGTGCCTAATCTCACATACAGACCATATCACACTCCCTGCAGGAGCATGAAGGCAGATGTATCAGTGGGAAGCTTTGTCTTCTAATAAGTGGTAGACAAAATTCTGAAAAATACATATTAAATGGGGCATTTTGCTTCACTGTGAAGAATGAAAGGAGGAAGATGATATTTCTACTCTCTAGAACAATCAAACAAAGCATTTGGCATACCAGGAATCCTATGACTAAGTATAAATAGTGGTTATTCATATAAGATAGTATTCTCTTCATGAAAGAAAGAAAACAAAAAAAGAGGAAAGAATGAACTTAGAGGTGTAGTCTAGCCTTTCTGATACACGTATAGGAATAAAAACAGGATATGTGTATAAACAGTGCTCATCTCATGGAGAATTCCTGCTGGTGTTTGATAAAAGAAGGTTGTGGTTAGGGGAATGATTTCTATATGCTACTGCAACTAATACTGGCACATTGAAGCTCTCCTCTTGCAAGTTCATGTATCTACAAATAAATTTAAAAAAGCAGGTTACACCTGCAAAATGCATCTGGGGATGAGAATGAGCAATGGTAGTTTATCATTTCACTGTGAACTAGTGGTGCCCTCTTCTGCTAGAACAGGAATGGTCTGCAAGATATATATCCAAGAGCAGGAATCTATCAGTGAAGACAGTGAGATGTCCACCACTGAGCACACCGAAAACTTCGAAAGGGTTTAATAAAGAAATCAGGCAATCTTAGTTCTTGGAGAAAGAAAAAAATAAAAGGGAAAAAAAATCCCACAGCAATAACAAGAAAACCATTAGATTTCTCTTTAGTGCGAGATCTAAGATACCAAATCAACTTAATGTTTATTTTAATTCAAAGTAACTAAAAAGGAGAATTGATTACAGTACAGAGATATCTAGTTATTGGGATTTCTAGAAGTGAGGAGCCTATTATAGGAGAAAAATACAAACCACTAGAGAAAGGCTGAGTTCAATCAGATATGCCTCCACTGCAAAGAATAAACTGGCACTTCTCACTTTTCTTATAGACAGCCATTAAACATGGCCATCAAGCAGCGTGACAGTTAATATCCGAGCCTTATGATCAACTAGAAGTTATTGGCTAGGCAAGCTGTGGGGCATATGTTACAGAGGAAGTCAGCACTTGATCATAAATTGTTTGTCCTGAGGATATGTGCCTTTTCTGTAAATGTAGTTTTCTTATTAGTCCTTTAATCCATGTTTCCAAGGAAAACAGTTTTTCCCTTTAATCCTTTATTTACCTATGTCTAGATTTGTTCTTGGCATTTATGCTGTCTTTTTGGAATGCTCCCAACTGAGCACTTAAATCCTATTTCCATTAAAATCATCCATCCATTGCATTAGAGGTGTATTCTGTGTATCCCTAGGTGGATTTGGGATGGATTTGGGATCAAATTGCATGGCTCTTTGGCTACGCAGAAATTTGACTTTTGGAGCAGAAATGAGGAAAGACCCCCACAGAGCACTTAAAAGTCAAGTAATCTGTTGCCTTAAATGTTCAGAACCAGTGTATTTTCCCTGACACCTACTACTTTGATCATGGGTAGGAATAAGCAGATATTATCTTGCTACGTATATTAACTTCTGATGGCCAGATACGAAGTATATGTATCATAATCCAGTTCTTTGCTATCACTGTGACATATAACAGGAGTGTTGTAGGTGTTGGGACTGTGTAATCTCCATGAGCATATGGAGTGCAATGATAACACAGGAGCTATTGTTCTTATTGCACGTTTTGTCCATACAGATGCAGATGCAGATGCAGATATAGATATGTGTCCATTTGTCAGTGAATAAACAGGACAAGACCATATCCTTTGATTGATGTATTCATTACTCAAATACAACAACAAAAATGGAGACCAGGTGACTACAGACAGCAAGTTATCTGTTGGTTACACCCAGTATCTAGGTTTTCATCTTAGCTAGGACATTGCCACATTCCTATACACAGCCAGTATGTGTCTGCCCATCAATGGAGTCAGAGGGGGCCTGGCAGTTCACAGATTAAGTGATAGTTAAAAGAGATGGTCTCTATCACATCTTAATTTAATTTAATTTAGCCACTGATTGATGATATTTGGCCAGATTCCTTTCATTACAAGATGAAAACCTCTTAACTGTACTTCAAATAGAAGAAAGGTACTCACTTTGTTTCTGATAGAAAATCTAGCAGGGAAGAGTTATTTTTGAAGTGGTAATAAGATTAATTTCCTACAGATCCATGCATCACACATCCAGAGGCTGACTATAAGTTCCACAGGGGACCAGAAGCTATGAGTAAGTCATCTTCACTTCTTTACAATGCTAGCATCATTTGGGTTTCTATTGCCCTTGTTAGCTAAATTAGAAATGCCACATAGATCTAAAGTTATGACATCTCTTCCCCTAAAAATTACTTGGTTTTATAATGAAACATCTTTTGCCACATGGGCTGTCCTTTCTAGACGTGGCCTGAAACAATTTTCATAGCACTTAAAATCTACTGTATTTGTTGTGGGGGGGAACTAGAGGCCAAATGCACTACCTCTTATCAGCTGAATTCAATTTGCCATTCTGGAATAGAGATTAGGCTTTTACTAATAAAGCTTGTAATGAGGCTAAGAACAGAAAAGACAAGCATGTTGCTCTTTTTGCCACTCATTTCTGGGACTGCAATTTGAAGCATGAAGTTTCATAAAGGTGCAGAACAGCACTTTAGGATTTCTTGAATAGCCTCTTCTTCTTAATGGGCTTTTAAAAATCCCGCTCTGAGCGTTTTTCAAATTGTAGCCTATTTCAGCTTTTATCTAGCACTTCCACCTTTACTCCACACTGACTCCCATTGTGCTAGCCAGAGACAGTCTGCATTATATATCTGTGCTTCAGGGGAAAGTAGATTTTCGGTTTGCTTGCTTTTTTTTTTTTTTTTTCCCCTTTCACATCTTTTAGTAGCATACCAAGACGTTTACTTGCTTATGTATGTTAACATCACTTATTGGTAAAACCAGTGTTCAAGTTTATTTCTCATTATAGTCTTATGAGCAGATCCTCCTATGGGTTATTTTTTGTAGTTGCCAGAAATTTTGATGAAGTAGTGACCTCTTTATGTCACCAGAGCATTGTCTCTGCTCAGATTTGACATTGCATCCATCTTGCCAGGAGTTTTCTCATCTCTTTTTGAAGGAAAAAATGGAGTTATAGGAAAGAGGCAATATACTCTGCAATTGTAAATCACTGTAGGATTGATTTTGGAAGGAGGAGGAGATGAGGAGACAAAGGTATAACGGTTTATAAGAGCTGAGATATCTGGCTGCAATAGGCAGATGAAATAGGAATTCATTGCAGTGCAGTGCAGTACCATATATTCCTTCTTTTGAGGAAGATCTTTCTCATACAAAGGTGGCATCTACATCAGTTCGTAATGTGTCCAGCCTGTACATACTGCAGTGGGTAAGAAAATTATGGGGAAAAATTGCACTTAGCCCTACCCACTGCCTGTATTCTGCTCACAAATTTGGCCCTGTGAGGAAAGTGCGAGCTCAATAACTAGAAGATGCCAATGAGCTGAATTAAAGTCAGGAAAAGGTGATTTCTTCATCAAAGTGTGTTAGCTTGAACAGAAAGGCATCAGTATTCAGTGAGAGCCAATAACAGGTTTAAAAGCTGTAGTATAACCACTACTGCCAGGAGACAGCACAGGTAAATCATTCCCTGTCTGCTGCTGTAGAATAGAAATTACATTGTCTCAAAAGGCTGCATTGCAATAGAACTTCATATCTGTGCTTTGTGCTTTATAAAAAGTTGTGATAGTTCGAGATTGCTGAACCAAAAGTTTCTTTTTGTTTCTTTTTTTTTTTCCTCATACCTATCTGAGAAGTGGGAGAAGTTTTAGGGTAGTGATATTTGCTAACAGGAGTTGTTGAAGGTGTCAGCACACTGTAATGCCTAGAGCAGGAAGCAGCAACTTAAACAGCCTCAGGGAAGGCTTTTAAATGGGCTCCAGGATACTCAATAGGCTCTCTTTGAGGATTGCTCTTGATTTTACTGAAGCTGAAGAAAGAAAAGAATGAAAGGAAATATATTCCCAGCAAAGGTCTTTCTGAGTTGACCCTAAAAATGTCCTACTCTCCAGTCTCTGCTGAAGGAATAGCGAGGGGATCAGCACTGTCAGTAGTGATGCATGCAGAAATAAATAACAAAATGTGAAAGAGAAACAGTTTTCTGTAGTTTACTTGAGAATCATGGAAGTTATGGTATTATGTAAGGCATTTAGAAATCTTTCAGTTTCTTGGAAGGCAAAGCATAGTCCAGTAGTCTATTTCATTAAATCTCTTTTAACTTCTGTCTGGCTTTTAGGAGTACAACAGTCTAACTTTGGAACCCACAGTTCACCTCATAATGCTGTGCTACTGTGGAATATCACTTTTGCATAGATGATTTAGACTGGGGTGGGCATTACTCACAGTAAGAGTCAGTAAAGGTCTTAGATACGAAATTTCTTTGTATTTGATAAAGATTAGTTTGATTTGGAGTGAGGATAAGGAAAGTTGATCTAATGAAAGTCAGTTATGTTTACAGCAGATAGTAGACAATTTGTGAATGAAAGCTCCTTGGCATCATGTGATGGATGCATTTCCCCTCTCCTCCATCCCTTAACCAAACCAGCAGCAGTAAGGTTCAAGCTCCAGAGGAGGTAAAGACCTCCCTGCTGCCAGCACGAGAACTGCAGCAAATCAGCAAGGAGCAGAGCAGCAAAGTAAACACTGGTAAGGGGCCTAGTTCATAGCTCAATTATATGCAATTTGACTACAAGTCAACCACTTTTATTCAATAAATATGACATCCTAAGGGAGTCTTCTCTGAGCTCTCTCTGCTCAGCAGTGTGGCTGCACAGTGATGATCTCCCTTTGGTGCTCCTTCAAGTAATGAGAACTTTTACCAGTGACAGATCAGTGGTGAGCTCCATGTGAATCCTCCCTGGATGGCAACTGGACTACAAGCTAGGCAATTCTCATCTTTGAGAGGGAATAGTTGTTTAGCTTAAATAAGTAATATTTTAAGCTGAATAAATCTTTTTGTGTTATAATATTCTGTGATTTAGTGCGCTGTTTGCATAGCTTTGCCTAAGCTTTCTAAGCATGAATAGACAGACTTGCTGAAGCACTAGGCCACAAGCTGGGAATCACAGGGTCATAAAATAGTCTGTGTTGGAAGGGACTTTAAAGATCATCTAGTACCAGCCCCACTGCCATGGGCAGGGACACCTCTTGCAAGACCAGGCTGCTCAAGGCCCCATTCAACCTGGCCTTGAACACCTCTGGGGAGGGGCAGCCACAGCTTCCCTGGGCAACCTGTGCCAGTGCCTCTCCACTCTCATTATGAAGAAATTCTTCCTAATTTCTTCCTAACTAAATATTTCCTCTTCCAATTTAAAGCCATTTCCACTCATCCTATCACTACATGCCCTTGTAAAAAGTCCCTCCCCAGCTTTCTTGTAGACTCCTTTCCGCTACTAGAAAACCACTATAAGGAATCCCCGGAGCCTTCTCTTCTCCAGGCTGAATAACCCCAACTCTCTCAGACTGTTCTCTTATGGGAGGTGCTCCAGCCCCCTGGTCATCTTCATGGCCCTGTTCTGAACCCATTCCAAGGGTTCCATATCTTTCTTATGTTGGGGATTCCAGAACTGGATGCAGTACTCCAGATGGGGTCTCACGAGAACAGAGTTGAGGGGGAGAATTAACACCATCAACTCGCTGCCTACACTTATTTCGATGCAGCCCTGGATACGGATGGCACACATTGCTGGCTCACGTCAAGGTTCTCATCATCAGAATTTCCAGTTAGAACTTCCCCAACATGTACAACCTGTCTAATGAAAACAAGGCCTCCTGAGTCAACAAAGGACAGGAAAATACATAGGCTTCAAGGCTACAGATCACCAACACCAGCTGCACTGAGAATAGAAAACAACCTGCTTGAGAGACAGTGAAGGAATCCATTGAAGAACAAGAAGACCACAGACCCAAATATTACTACTAGACCAAATCATCCTGTGGTTCAGAGGGTAAATAGTCTGTAAGGGTATATAACTGCTGAAGGATTTCTTTTTTCATGTTGGCTTCTTTCACTAGAGTTGACCATGTTGGTGTATGCCTCTATTAAATTATTTATTTTATAAAATCCAGTGCCTGACAGTCAGCTTTGCAAGGTCTCAGATTTTAATTTCAGTGCAAACTAATGTCAGATGCTCAGACAAGAGGTCTGGGATATGCACAGGACAGGAATTGGGAATAAGCATTATGAAACTTTGAAACCTTAGCTAAGTGTCATAGGCAATCAGATGTGCACGTATCATTCTTTAGCTATAAACACTTCTAATCCAATTTTCTCTCTGTGTGTTTCCTCCATGCAGTAATAGCATGACATTCTCATCGAGCTTTCTTAAGTTACATTTTTATTTAAATATGAGTTTTATATCAAAACTCATTTGCAACACTTCAATTCTTACGTGGACTGGAAAAGAAATATGAACAGTTATTTTCCTCATCTGTTTTTCTAGCTGTCTGTGTCCATTTTGCAATATTAAATCAACTCATCAGCAGTGACATTCTGTAAGAAGATTCTCATTGCCTACCAGTCATGCACTAAAACCCCATTGTTCAAGACCACAGTGTCAGGTAAAATGGACACATTCTGTTTGACTCCTATCTCAAAGTCTGAGCTTCTGATGATGACAGTTACTTTCTTAAAAAGGATTATACGGCAGATATTTCTGAGAGGACACAGAATCATCCTAATTACCTCAAAGAGGCTAAGGCAACAAGTCACTGTCAGTTGAAGTATGATCAATTCCTGTACAGAAACCAAATGTCAATTTTCCCTGACACACTGTACATCCAACATTGATTTATCACTCATAAAGTCCCTCCTCTTTCTCACTGCTGCTATTAAATTGCCAGGAAACCTTACAGAAGAGTAAGTCATTTTATTGCACATCATGATGTAACCTCAGGCAGGATGACATTAAAAGGCCTGGGACGAACCTTAAAAAATCCAGAGCTGATCTTGATCTGGGTGCAAGTATGCCATGCTACTGTCTGGTTTAGAGTTTAGGACTGAATTAGAGCTAATCATTCCAGGCAGCATTGCAAGGCAGAGAAAACAAACAACAACATTTAAATAAAGCAAAATAAATTTGTGCTAAATAAGGAAGGATTGAATTAGTGAGTCTTTTTTTTTATTATTTTGTAATAAAAAATTTGGACTCATTACTGACCTATTCCTAAAGCCAGTAGCATTAAAGTGGAACTGAAGTGTTAAAAACCTAAGAATTTTTTTCAGATTATTCAGGCTTAATGCACCTTTAATTAAATTTATTAGAACAAGTGCTTTGCTTTTCTTGGAAAAGTGAAAAAATGGTGATAATGATCCATTGCTAAATTAGGGATTGCATTTTTGTAACAATCAATGTAATTAGTGAAGATTGCTCAGATGGTTTGAAGCAAAATATAATGTTAGAGCTTTGAAATGTTTTCTGTAATCTTTTTACATGTGTAACTCTTAGCAGGATGCTAAAATAGGATAGTGATAACAGTAAGATGATTATTCCTTTTTGTTAATTTTCTCAATGCTTTCCCTAGAGCAAGTACTGCCAGTAATATTAAAAAAAAATCTTTATTCTTTCCACTTTATTCCCTAGAATGTGAATGATATGCCACTAAATCTTACCTCTTACATACAAATAAAGGTTGAAAAACAAAAAGTGAATTATTGATGCTGTTGGTGGCAAAGCTACTCTGACTTTATCAGAGGCCAATGTGAACTTAGAATGAACTCTAAATGGCTGAAAGTTCTGTTCTGGCAGTAGATACTGTGTAAGCACAGCTGACTGGCTGATATACCTCAGCATCTGACTAATATCTATTCACTTGTCCGTAACTTGCAGTCAGGGCTTAGATAACAATAGTGGTGCGGTAAAGAGCTTAGATAGGATCTGCACCAGAGAAAGTATATCCCCCTCATTTGGTATTTGTGGGGGGACAGTGGGGAACAGAAAGCAGAATATAAAAGGGAGGAATTGAAATCTTCTCCTTAATTTTATTTTTCTAAGGGGGAAGGAGGTATAAAGCGCTTATGGGGTGATGGTAGATTACTCATGGTGTCTAACAGAACAGAAACAGCCCATCTGTTTCTATTCAAGCCTATAACTGGGGGAGTTTTATCCACTGCTCTGATATCTGTCGAAAAAGAGAAAAAACTGCTAGGAATATTGCTAATGTGAAGAAACTTCTGTTACTAAATTCCCTCTCATCCCCCCTCATGCTGGCATACAGCGCAATTTGCTGCCACTAGGTGTTATTTCAATGCCTGACATGATGCATCAACAGGGAAAAAATGCTCCTGACCCATAATCAGCGAGCTATGGCAATGGGCTGTGGTAATGACTCCCCTGGGGCTCTTCTGTGTAGACAAGACTAAGGTCTGCTGCAGTGTACCCAGTATTGCTTTGCTTACGACAGAAAAGTTTGTATCAATAAGATACTTTTAAAAGAGAAGAAAAGATATTCTATAAGATAGTATTTTAAGATAATTCTGTTTTTTTCCAGACCAGATATCGGTGCCTGCCAACCTCAGTCCTAGGGGTACACCTACCTCTGAAATATCTGTTTGATTAAGATTAAATTTTGTTGCTTACTTGGTGTTGTGTGAAACAGAAATTCCGATGGCACATCCACTTTCCAGGTACTCTTTGGTCAGGGAAATCGAATGTTGCTCATTTTCATTAACTGCTCATGGACCTGAAAAGTTTTTAGCTTTGGGAATCTACATTCTTCCATGACAATATAAATAATAATAAATACACACTTAATACTGATAAATGTTAAGTGAACTATTAATCTGTTTTTAAAAATGCATAAAGGAAAGCAAACTCCAGAGTGAAGAAACCCTGTAAGAACCTGTTTAAAACCATGCATGATGAGAAGGAGAGGGTCTGGGCTGGAGGCTGTAGGCTTAACTGTATTCTGCTGATGTAGCAAGGCACATATAGTACACATGTATGGACAAGGCATTTCAGGAAGAGAGCAATATTATAACCTTAAAAGAACCAAATTCAAATACATACTAGCAAAGTTAACATAGCTATTATGAGTTGTTGAGGAAATATTATTGATATAGATTCTTTTAAAGCATCACTGCGATATAGAATAAATTTTCAGCTGCCTTGTAGCTATTATGTGTACCAGTCACCAATATGGTGTGCTGAAGTTGTCAGAAACTATCTCAGAAGACACGTAATTTAGAATCATTAATGTTGTCAACTGACAATCCTGGGATTAATAAAAAAAGCATTGAAAGCATAGGCACAGGATCACAGGGACAGTCTCAGACTATAAACACAGATGACTACTTATTGATCAGTCTGGATGCAACCTGAAGAGAAACTGGGATTAGAGCATAACAAAAACCATATTGTTTGGCTTCCCTCTGCTGATTGAAGGCACTAGTGAAACTGAGGTGTATATCCTGAATAGTGATGAAAACAGGAATCTCTGGCTGGAAGAAACTGCATTGTGAAAAGTGGTAAAGCAAACCAATGAATTTCTGTTAGATATTTTTCCAGGGACTGTATAAAGGGTCCAGGTAGTTAATCATGAAAAGAGTTGTGTATCAGCCTCTGAAAACTGACTATGACTCATTATATAGGTTGAGTTGTCTTCAAACTGGCTTTGTAAGTCTGCAAGACAAATTGATGGGCTTGCTGTTACCACACTTCAGAGGTGAACATGTGGAATTTATCAATCTACTATCTCTTACTGTACTAATATATACACAAGTATAGTCACTAAAGAAAATTCTGTCTAGGCATGTAGTTAAGGTTTGTTTCATTATGTTTTCGTCATTTACTCGTCGTTATATGCCTTTGAGGACTGCGTATTAAATCTGAATCCAACAGGACTTTTGGAAGGGTTTCAGGGTTCAAAATTTCAGACTGTATACACTGTCATAAATATTTCTTCCCTTCCAGTTTGGGATTAATTCCCTCTTAATACAGTCACAGTATTAAGAGGAACAGAATAAATTAAATTCTTCCAGCACTGAATTCTTAAATTGTTGTAAGTTGAATATGGCTATAGTTTGTCCGCTGATGATGCTGCAAAAATGGTGAAACTTGCATCACTTCATCAATATACCAGGAAATCAACGATCTGAATGGATAGGAATGAGGTAAATTCTATCTGTTTAAAAAAAACCCCACACATTCACATTATTTACTTTAGTGTTACCAAAATGGCAAAAATACCAGAAATTCTTTTTCCTGGATTGAAGAAAAGTAACAATTAAAGACAAAATTAGTATTTGATTACCTGCTGAAGCATGGGGAAAAGGTGATTAGTGACATCAGGAAGAAACACACTGTGGCGGGTTGACCTTGGCCAGCTGCCAAATCCCTCTGTTCTCCCCTTCCCCAACGAGCCACTTTCTCCACCCCCATCCCCCTCTTCAACAGGACAGGGTTAGAAAATAAAATAAAAAAGCTCATGGGAGGCATAAAGGAAAAGGGATCACTCACCAATTACTGTCATGGGCAAAACAGAATCGACTTGAAGAAAAATAATTTAATTTATAGCCAGGATGGTGAATAAAAAAGACAAAACTAAAACACCTCCCTCTTGCCCCTTTCTCCCACAGCACAACTTCACTCCTTCATTCCTGACTCCTCTACGTCCTTGCATCTTGAGTGACGATTTTTCCTTCTCCCCTTACAGGTGGGCAGTGTTTTGCTTTCGCTGAGGAGCCTCCGCCGTGGTTGAGGTGGGTGCATTGGAGCTGGCTGGAATCAGCTGTGTCCATTACAGGGCAGCCCTGGCCTCTCCTCAAAGAAGCCACCCTGGAGCCCCTCACCAGCGCCTGGACAAATGCACCCAGTACACACACGAAAGAGATGTTGAAACAAACAAACAACAAGAAGAACAACAAAAAAAGTAAAATGATATGCTGTAGAAGAAAGGAGGAAAAAGCAGGAGAGAGAAACCGCAGTACTCATTTATACAGACATCTGGAAGCGATGGTCAAAATATTCTCACCGCTTTGTTCTCAGTGTGGTCTCCATGGCAGGCAGCTGGAGTGGTTTCCTTGCTGTCTTCCATTTTTAAAATATTAGCTTTTAATGCAAAATACTAAGTTCAGTTTTAGCAAAGGTTCAGAAAGTCATTTTACAATAAAACCCTTAAGGATGTTTATCTTTCAAAGGATCTGCTGGAAACTCCTCAAGGTTGAAGCCATGTTGAAAATGGCATACACCATAATGGAGTCCCTAACACTCTGGAGCCTCACACAGGAGACATCAAGAAAAAAATCGCTATCTATCCCCTTTTTTATTTGTTGATGGTGGTTTGAAGGCTTGTTTGTTTCACTCCTTCCCTCTCCAATTAATTTTTGGTGTTTATTAGAAATTTAAGAGATGAAGATAATTATTAATTAATTCCTCAGTAATTCCTCTTCTGCAAACATCTCATTTACATCAGGTTCTAACACTGGTGATTCATTTCCAGTTTAACATACAGCAAGGAGAATGTTCCCTATCAAATTGAGTGTGGGCTTCATCCCTACTGCTTTGTGGAGGAAAGGGGTTGATTTTTTTTCCTATCTGAAATCTTTTTCCCTGATGAATAGCCTATACTGCTTAAGAGCTTTTGTACCTTTCATCTCTAGACCAGGTGGAGTGCTGCATTGTTGTATTTCAGAACAGATTATCTCTAACAGTGTTCCCTATTCACAAAGAAATAGATGGCTCTTCCAGAGTTACAGCAGAGTGCAGAGATGGGGTGAGTCACAACTTGAAAAAAGAGAAAAAGCACTCTCCTGAATTAATGTTTTTCTACAGTATGTGGCTAATTAACATCCATTACAGCTTCCTGCTTTGCAAAAAGAAGTTGAGATAGATTGGTGACTTGTGGATAAAGCCTGAGGAAGATCATGTTGACAAGCAGTGAACAACTTGTGGATAGGTATTGGGTGCTAATTTATCAGTGATATACAATCTGCGTGTGTTTCATGTATCTGAGACTGACTGTGAATGATCAAAACATTTGAAAGAAACTAAGCACTTTTTTAGGACACACACCCATAGCTGGCAGTGGAACACTCATTCACTCATTTTTAAGCCCTAGATCCTTCTGAAGCTGTAGAAGTTCAGTTGGCCGTCAACCAACACCCCCAGGTCTCTCTCCTCCAGGCAGCTCTCCAGCCAGAGATATTTTTAATTTCTTTTTTCATTCAGAAACCTGGAACTATTTAAGAAGGCATTTAGAGCTAGAAATTTCTCAGTGGGATTGGAACTGGCTAGGCTGACCTGGTGATGTGCAATTATGTGCTAATTCAAAGCTGATCATTCTTGCCTGGAAGTTGTATGGACATAGCACGGGCACATGTGCATTCGTGTCTCTAAAAAAGCTGCCCAACCTGGACTGGGCTCTGCCTTGTTAGTTTACAGCCTGGGCAACTTGTCTGGTGTTCGAACGATGGGAACTTTCTTGTTTGCTTCTGATGAGGTTGCCAGGACTTCTGGAGCAGCCAGGGTGGTAGAGACGGGAGAGCCTGATCTCAGCTTAGCCAAGCAAGGTTTTTAAAATACCTCCCATGGATAAATGGAAAACTCTTCCCTGTAAGATGTTTCAAAAACACTGCCTGAGGCCAGCACACTGGCAGTTTTAACAAAATGTTTCCATCAAGAAATTGTTAGCTATGTAAACACAGGCCAGCATTGCACAGAAGACACCATTCTACAGTAGAGTGAGAGCTCTGTTGACTTCCTGCCCTTAGGGCTAATTTTTGTTGCAAGTGGATGATGCTTTAATATCCATTGGAACTGCAATTTCAAATTCAGATGGTCTCTGTTGTGCTCTAATTATTTTATGAAGGGCCTTGCTTTCCAGCTCCATGCTGGCATACTAATTTGATAGTTATTTCTTTTCTAATTTCTTAGTCTCAGACCTAATGTTTATACTCCCTCTAATTGTTTTTTGTTATTACATTTACTGTTTTAAATTCTGATTTCTCTCTGTACCTTAAGTAGCTGGCTGCCAGTGCAGCATCTTTGCTACACCACTGTGCACACAGTGTTCACTATCTGCATTTGCATAATGAGCTAATCTTTGTTGGCTGATTACTTTGTGGAAAGAATTGAACATTTAACTGATAATAATTGCAATCTATCAAACTGCACAGTCACCTCATAAATGATCACAGTATGTTTACTAAAACTTCTGTTGAATTTTATGAGTTCTCAGTCTCCATATTGATACCTGACTAGAAACTTCATCTAACTTTCAGCTCTGTCAGAAGAAAGCCTGAGATCTTACCAGGTCACTTGTTCTGGAATTAATAAAAGCAAGAGTTTTCTGGAAAAGAACCATGTTCTTTGTTAAAGGCAGTGATGTAGCTTATACAATGTTAGTTTGAGGTCAACAGCAGAAAGTATGCACTTTTCCAGGTCTAAGAGGCTGATTTTTGTCTGCCTTAAACTACTTGGTTTTGACCATAGCAGAGGCAGCGTCATTCAACAACTTGTCTTGCTCTCACAAGCAGCCCAGCTGTGCTTGCTGCCCAGAGAGGACATGCCCTAGTCCTGCCAGTAGGGAGAGCAGGGGCAGAATGATACCTTGGACCCTAGAGCCTCCCACATTCCCCAAACTCACTTCCAGGTCTTTCCTAGAAGAAGCACTGTGAAGGCCCACCAAGAAACTATAAATAACACTCTGCAAGAGGGAACATTTGCAGCAGTGTGCCCATCATCCTGGGAGAGAGAAGGGGGGACCAGAGCCCAGGTGATGTCCTTGCATTTCTCTCTCTCTCTTTCCTCCTTTTTCTCCCCTTCTTTCTTTTCCCTTAACACAGATTTATCAAGCCAAGGCCAATCTTACTCCTAAGAATGCCTGTACAAATAGATTCCTTTTCAGTCAATCATTTAGCATTGTTTTGCCTTCAATTAGCCCAGTGGATACTAAGCCCATGAAATAAATTAATGGGGAGATCCAAGGTCTTGTCCCAGCAACCCCTGGACTGTCCAGATTGGGTCGCAACACCAGGCTACTGTTTTAAAGTGATTGCCCTGCCTTCTTGTTCACTGTGCTTATAATTTTAAGATTTTCTTTGCAAGCAGAACTTTAATTTCTTTGGCCAGATCAAATTACTCTACATTTACATATTAATTTACACATCACATCTAGCCTAAATTCTTCAATTTATCTTTTTGCAGAAAAGATTTAGCAAGTCTTAGCATGGCTTTCTGTATTCACAGAAGAAACTTTGAAGATGAATGTACTGTTACTGTAATCCAAGGAATTCTTCATACCTTCTTGTTCTGTGTCCTAAAGTGTTTTGAAATTGCAATTAAAACTGTTGGTACAAATACTAAGGAGGAGGCTCATTCCTGAAGATCTTTCAGGAGCTAAGATGGAGAGGACCAAGTATTATTCTTCATGTTGTACGTTTGTGGATTTCCTGCAGTGAGAACTTGTGATTTGCACACCGTGGTCCATGAGGAGGGATGTGAAGTCAGGAACTAAATGCAGCTCTCTGTCTTAACTGTCTGCTGCAAAAGACCTTTGAAGACATATATGTGGAGTTTCCCTTATAGTTCATACTTTTAAGTAACTACCACTCAGTTTGAGACTATATTGAGAGCATTCACTCCAGGACAAGCTACCAGACAGATTTCTGTTATGAACTGTGACAATGTTTAAGCAGTAGCAGGCTAAGGAAAGCCTTATGCCAGGAGTCTGTGGCCGCAGCCAGGGAAGCTGGAGAAAAGCTAAACCTGACTGATCCACGACAAACATTGTGAGACTCCAAAACCATCATGGGTACTGTCATCAACCCAGAATTTGCAAGTAATGGTTCAAATACACTTTTATAGTTACTGTTTTGAATGCAGTTTTCTATGTGAAGATCACAAACCTTTTAAAATTAATTCCTGATCTTACACTATTGCAGCCATTTTATAACTTTGCTGTTGATTTTTTTAAAATGCATAAGTGGTGGATATACAAGGACCTTAGGGATAAACATTGATAACTATGGTAAATAGTGGAGCAAAAGGACAGTTCAGTCAGCAAGCTGAAGCACAATCTATGTGCCAAAGAAAATTTACTGTGCTGGTATTATCCCAAATTAAAACATTTGCTGTGTCATAGGTGCTGAGCTTGTTCTCTTGGAGAGAATCAGAGAGAATATTTGGCTTTTTCTAGTTTATTGCCCATTCATATCTTCTGAAAGGCTCATTTGGAAGACAAGGTTCTGATGTTTGCCTCCTCTGCTCTTTAAAGTCAAGTCTAACTGGCTGCTTACAATCAGACCATACTACATCATGGTACACTAACGTATTTCTTTAAAACTTTTAAGCTTCTTCTTCAATATCTGCAATTTATAGTAGAAATATATTCATGCTGGGGGAAAACAAACTATTCTTACATTGGAGTTTTGACAGTTTCATCTTCTTTTCTGTAAAAAATGACAGTTTAACTGTGCATGACACAAGTGGAGGAGAGATTTTTTCCAAGTGTGCACTGTTAATCATGTTACAGGTTCAGCTTGCAACCCTGATGGGGTTCTGGTTCCCTATCTGAGCAACTAGAAAACAACTCCCACAAAATAAGAACATATCTTTCTGCTGTTTTAATGATGTAAACGAGTTTTCATTTCTGTTGTGTTTGTTTCTTTAAAAATCTACCACAAAAGTCCTGCTTTCCCCATTCATCATTCTAAGCATTTTTCATGTACTCTCCTTGTCTCCTTCTATTTTTGAAAAGGAAATTGACCTGATGAAATATTAGAAAAGTGTCAGTTCCCAATGTAACACCATCTAAACTATTTTTTTTCAAACCATGTTGATAATTCCCTGTGCACACTGCATTTGTATGGCAAGCTTTAAGACCTCTTTTTTGAGGGGGATGAAACAGAATCAAACAGCATTATTCTCTGGAGCTGTGGGGATTTTTTAATTTACTGGTGGCTTGGTATCAGAAGAAGAGGGAAGATTTGGGTTTTTTCCCTGATACTCTGCTGCATATACAAAACTTCTTGAACTAAGTTCTTGTTAAGTGAAATGAGAAAACTGGTACCTGATTCATGGTCTGACATGGGAAGATTTGTTTTCCTTTAGCTTAGATTTTTAACAAAAGTGAAATCTGAAAGGATGGTTTGTGTATTTGGAAACAGCATTTTAAATGATTGGAAACTGGATTGAATAATCTACCTTTGAAGTAAAAGCCATACCTCTTTCTACTTATGCGATCACTTAATAAACAAAATGCCAGAAGATATGTCATAAATTTACACTGCTGATTTCCAGAAATGGTACAAACTGCAGCTCTCCAAATTACTTCCTTACAGGAAATAAATGCTAGTTGCTTCTTCTGACACAAAAATAACGTTGTGTTTCAGAAAAGTTTTGGTTTTCAATCTACTCAGGCTGTATAAAATTTTATTTTCAGTTCTAGTCCAAAGTGGTATATAGGTATAATTTGAAAGGAATGATTTCTGCTGCCATCACCATCTATTCTTGAATTTTTTATAATTTTTTTTTTTTTTTGCTATTCTGCCTCAAATTCGTCCACCTCTAGCTCCTTGTGTTGGTTTTGTTTGAAGTTTTATGTTACAATTTGCCTAAAATGCATCAAAAAGAACTGCAAGAGATCATGTCCCATTGGGGCTAGAATAGTATATTATTTCTTAAATAGTCCTTGATGTTATACATAGAGGAAATGATATCTTATTTACAAATTAAGATTACTTTCTTAGCCACAACTTCTAGATATCTCTGTTGTGACAGTATGGGCTTCTTCTGGATAGCAAACTTACTTGTCTTTGTCACTGTCCTTTCATAACAAAGTCCTTCATACTGTAAATGTGATGTTTGGCCCCTAGTGACCTGGCAGTTGGCTGTATTAAAATGCGCGCATTCTAATTAGCCCACTTCACCATCTGACCCAAATCAATCTCCATCACTTAGTTGTCTCAGTTTTTATTTACCCCTTCATCAGTTTTCTGGTCATCTGATAATGTTCTGACAGAGGGTGTTAAAATTTCCCCCAGACCACCAGTTTCTACTGGTCCAATTCCTGTTAGTATGTCCTTGCCCTGGTGCGTAGATAAGATTCTGCCCGATTCCTTGTGAAAGGCATCTGAATTAATTGCTTTCAGTGGTTATTTTTCAGTAACGATGGCCAAACAGGTACCTGTTTTTCTCAACTGTTGACAGACTCCCAGTTTCCTTCCTTGGGAAGCTGCTGCTGTAACTCACTAGTGAAGGAGGGAGCTGCCTGCTGTAAGCTGAGCATCACTCTTAGTAGGGACAGAGAAGACAGGTATCCTGAAACTCTGCTGGTGCTAACTCCATCCTTCTTGTCATCTTTGAAACATTGCCCGTGCATCAAAAATGCAAATAACATTCATTTCTACAAGCAATAAAGGGTAATTCTCATGCTTGTGTGTTTTATGACACATTTTCACCTGTTGTATTCACCTGTCTGGCATCTTGTAACTTCCCTCTGAATGACGACTTGTCAGTGGTTCTGCTTTTATTCAGTATTTTGATGTCTTGTTATTAATGAAAACATGTTGTACTGAAATTCAGCCTATTTACCTGGATCTTTTAATGTTATTCAAACTTGGCTCCTTTTGAAATATATGGAATACTTCTATGGATTAGCTAGAAATTGCTTTAAGACAACACAAAATGCTTTAGAGAAGCTGAGATTGTTTATCTGTTGACCTAGTGAATTTTCGAGTTGGAAATCTTAAAACAATGGAAAACAGAGTTCAGAGTTTAACTATTTCACTTAGATCTATTTTTTCCTACCATATCTACAAGATTTTTTTTTTAAGTTTCTAGTCACTTTCACTGCCAGTATTTGTTTTGTTGTATGAACGCTGTATGGTAGTCGGGAAATTGTTTCCATCTGCAGAACTGCCATTTTTGCAAAAGCAAGTTAGCATTAATTGCATTTTTTTTAAATAGGTACTTAAAAGTTTTCAGAAGCATAATAACTTAGCAAAAGGCAATACGGCACATATGAACAGGTGAAAGAAAACAGGCTAAGTCATGCTGCAAAGGCTGCTAAAGGAGGTGGCCTGGGAACTGCATGATTTTTAGGGGTAACGCAGATATTTCTATTCAGCACAGCATCCCAGCTAATGGTTAGGGTGATGTGACAGACAACCAGAGGCAACAGTGCTTAGCTCTCTCCAACAGGAGACTGGGTCAGGGCTGCTGACAGCTTATTTGGGGTGTTACATCATCCTACAACTGGCTTCTCAATTTTTCCAAGTTGTGCTTTCATTTTGTGTTTCATCCCCCTTCCTCCCTCTTTATATTTGCTTTAAATGATGTTTAGTTACACGTTTTAGGCATAAGCAAGAAAACCCTTCTCATCCTTTAGTGCTTGCACTGTCACTAGGAATTGCAGCCTGAGAGAGGTTAATACAAGATGGAAAGCAGAGAAAAAGGGAGCTGGAAGAGGCAACCAGGAAAATACAAATAGATTTAGAGATAGAGAATGTCTACGTCTCAGTAGACTGTAGCTCCCTAAAAGAAAATGGGGAACAAAGACAGAAATTTATATATATATCTAAGCCAGCAAAGCTGGATAAGGGTGTTTTCAAACTGCAGGCAAGGCAGCACTGTGAATATATCTTCCAATATCCATTGCTAAAATTGTCATTTGTCTTTAGACTGTTGTTTGTTCAAAGAAGATGCCTTTGGTTTCCCTGACTACCATCACCTTGAGTTCTGTGTCAGTCTACTTTCAATATTTGTCAATGTCCTGTTTCTGTCATAGGGAACAATGAATTTTTTTATTATTATCAGGTAGTAAGATTTAACAAATACATAGAAATTTCATGCACTAAATGCTTTACAAAAACTCTCTATGTCAGCAAATGTAGCTGCTCTGCAGATGGGGAAGTTGCAGCTGATTGCATTGCTGGAGGAAATGCAAAAATACCTTTGTCAGTAGCACTTTTTGGTACTCAGGCCGTTTGCTTTATATTTGTATTCAATTCAGCCTGATTATTGTGTACGGTACCTCTTGGCACTGATTTGATGCAGTATTGATGAAAGTCATTGATATTAAGGGCCAGCTCTGCAGTGCCTCTCTCTTCCGTTGGGGGATAAGAAATACAAAGTGGCAGCTATATAGATGGCCGGTGTCCCTGGGCTACACAAATGCCTAGCACAAGAGCTGATCTTCTTGACAAGCATCTGATGCTGATAAAGGAACTGATGACTTCATAATTGGTAGCTTTATCAAACATGGTTTCTTTCAAAATACATAGAAATTTCTAGAAATATATGTATTAGTGTTCCAGTGTTATTCACCATCTGGATGTGATGTTTGTCATTTAGTTATTTTGGATATGTGCCAAAAAAGTTACATTAAAAAAGGAGACTGCTATTAATGTTAAAAGAACAGATTTTATGGAAGTCACAGCACTCTTTGACCCTGGTGTCAGGCAAATACTTGGTTCCATCAGTTGTCATCATAATTCTTTCCTCATACTTGTCAGCTTCTTTTATTAATGTAGGTGAACCAACACAGTTCACAGAAGTCCAAAAATATTTTAAACATTTTTTTTTCTAGACAGGAAATAAATCTAAACCCATGAACTTATGAAATGCACAGTCAGGAAAATAGAAATTGGTGGCAAAACCTTTGTCAGTGCTCACCCCTGGGCTGCATATAATTACAGAAATTTCACTGCAGGTTCTAATGTGTTTTATAATTTGAATTTGTCTACGTGCTCACACATCCATTTTATCTAGTGAAGTTTTGTCTAGTTTGTCTTGCTGTAATTTGGCAATGATATTGGATAAGTCTAAGTTCAACATTTGTGGTTTCTGTTGGACTTCTAAAACGTGTACTATACTACAAAATATTTTGAGATTCCAGATATTCTGTAAAGAAAATATTATGGTAGGTGTTGATAAAATGTAACATGTTCCCTACTCCTTTAACCAAATAAAGAACTAGTTAATACTTAACTTTCACTATGTAATATCATCCAACATAACTAGGATGCATTTGGGGAATTTTCACTGCTTAATTACTTATGCTAGCTACAGCAGAGTCTTGAGCAATTATACTGGCTATTTACATTACACGGTATAAAGACTTCTTCCAATAACAATAGAATAAATACATTTTTGCTAGGGAATCTGAATCTTGTTTAATTTGATGAAGAAGAAATGTCACTGTAAACATTAAGGTGCTGAAGATCTGATATACAAGGTACAGGGCAATTTACCAACTTTCTATGCAAAATAGTTACCAAACCCAAAAACCTCTTTGAAGGTAACTACAGGAACAGGGCATTTGACTCTAAATTTAAAGTAGTGCAAATACTTCTTTGGCTGAAATGAAACTGAATTCCTAAGAAAGGACAGATCTGGTTGTGGTAAATCTGAGTGGTTGTGTTAAATCTGAGCTTCTGAAAGGCTTCTTTTCAAATAACAGAGTTTGTAAAAATTACATTAACAAAGGGCATGTGTACAGGAGAAAAGGGGAGCAGATTGTCTAGACATGAAACTTTCTAAGCAAAATCCCCACTGAAGCCATTACTTCCTGTCTTCTGTTAAGTCAGCTTTCACCTAAGGTTTGCCTGCTGACTGCAATACTTCTGAAAACAGGCTGCTTCCCATCTTTAGGACAGGAAGAGAAAACGCCACTCACAGCGTATGCAGCTGCTCGTCACTATGCACAAGCAAGATTCCTTGGCGAGTTTCTTCACAGCACCAGTTTTAGAAACTATGCAGAGGTCCCTTGTGCCTTTTAATGTAAAACTTTATCATGCACTGTAAAATTCTTAGTAATCTAGAAAAAGACAACATCTGTGCAATAATTGCAAAAAGAGGAATCCAGCTTTCAGGCCAATGTCAGAGATCATCAGTCAAAACTACCTGTATGGATGAATGAATACAAAACGCGAGCACTGTTACCCTGAAAGGAAGGTTGTGGGCTAGCATGCAACAAATGCCAGTTCCGCACCTAGTGTAGCACAGGAGCAAAAGCAGGCAACTGTGTCTCAGTTCATGGAAAGATGCTACTGCTCTGAAATGCTCTCAAATGTCTTGCCCCTAGCCGGTCTCTGAGCTTTGTAGGCTGAGCTAATACCTCTGTCTGAACTCTTTCAACCTTCCCAGTACTCAAGACAGTGAACTTGGACAACTCATGAGAAAGCACTTTAAACCATAAAGTTATACTGGTGAGATAGCATGTAAGAAACAGATGAAAGTCCCTGACACTATAATCCCTGTTGTAGTAGTGGATGAAAAACATAAGATAAAATAGAGGCAGTAAGAAATGGGAATTAATGCATCTACTGAGAAAACAACTTTATGCACAGATGAAAAGCCTAAAACAGACGAGACCATTAAAACACAGAAGTGAAGAAAAAAACAGCTCTTGCAAAATGAAAAGAACAAGTAACCTATAAATACTACAGGCAGCGCATGAGGAAGACAGGAGGAAGCTTGGCTGGTGGTGGGCAGCATGTACCAAAAAGACCACACTTTTTCTCCTCTTCCATTTCAAGACTTAGTATAACAAATTTGTGAATAAATTTGAATAACTGTTTGAATTTTAGACTTTTCTTTCCAGGTGGCTATGAATTTCTGCAGTGAGTAAGCTATCATCTTAAATGTCTACTTTTCATCCAACCTCATGTGGGCATTGTAAAGGTTACATTTATATTTTCTTTTTATCAAATTCTGATGCAGATCTGATCAACTGTATGAAAAATACTAAAGAGCCACATGGTAAAACCCTTGTCATTTTCCATCTGCCTTCTTTGATTATTTACAAATACTGAAGGAAGCCCTCCTCCTTGCCAATGACTGTCATTTTATTGGTTACAATTTCAATCAAATACAAAAACACTTATTAATTCTTGAACAGCTGACTGTAATAGTAGAAATATGTTGTCATCTAATTATTACTTACTGACTCAACATCATGCCCAGTGCATTGAAATTTGGATTAAAAACCCAAGTGTTAATTGGTGCATAAATACACATTTATTTCTTAAATAATACTTAACAATGATACAATATGGAAAAGAAAGCCACGAGTACTTCTCCTCATCTGCCCACTGACCATTAGCTAAAACCTATCCTTAGAGGAAAAATGATGCGGTGCTCCTTAAGAAAATCATGTGTGCTGGAGAGAGTTAATTTTCTTCATAGTAGCTGGTATGAGGCTATGATTTGGATTTGTGCTGAAAACAGTGTTGGTAACACAGGGATGTTTTACTTATTGCTTACACAGAGTCAAGGATCTTTCTGGCTCCTACACTGCTCCAGGAGCGAGTAGGCTAAGGGGGAGAACAAGACGATGGGAGGAGACACAAGTAGGACAGCTGATCCCAACTGACCAAAGGGATATTCTACACCATATGATTTCATGCTCAGCAGAACAATTAGGGGGAAGGCTGAGCGGCAGGGATTACAGCTAGGGACTGGCTGGCAACAGTCAGCTGGTGATGAATAATTGATCACTTGTCTTTCTTGGGTTCAATTTCTCTCTTTGTTATTTTCCTTCTCATTACAATTTCTTCTTGTTGTTGTTGTTCTTACTATTTTAATTATTAAACTGTTCTTATCTCAACCCATGAGTTGTCTCACTCTTAGACCTTCAATTCTCTTTCCCCCACCCCCCTGGGCAGGGAGAGAGAAAGTGGCTGAGTGATGCTTAGTTGCCAGCAGATATTAAGCAATGATATCAGGTTTCTTTTGAAACTGAGAATTTCAGTCAACTTCAACAATGCTGAATTTTTACCTACACTGCATTAGTGTTAGAAAATAAATACCAGCCTTAATTCTTGCTTTTTATTGATTATGAAAAGCAAGCACAGGTGAAACTTATTATTAGTTTTCCTGTCTGAATGAAATCAGATTCTTTAAAAAGTGTCATTTTCCAGAGATATGAAAAACAAGCTGCTCAAGGACTACTCATTCACTTGTGCAGACAGAGTGTGTTACTAACAGATGTTTTATGACATAAAATGATTTATTTTATTTTTAAAAAGACAGTAATATCAGTCTTTTTTTTCACTGCATGTATTTGAACACACCATTTCGCAACATTATCCACCAAGTCAGAACAGCTGTGTACAGGGAATTTATTTTCTATTTGATGACTTTTCATGCACATGAACATACGCCTAGCAGTTGTTTCTAAGAAAGATCCCTTTGTCAGACCCTAGCAAAATATGTAGGTTTTAGGACTGTGTTACAAGGAGATGACAATAATGCAATGACTTTTGAACAGGTATAAGGCTATATATAGAGAGCATTCTAAGGAAGAAACAGCATCTAAAGGTGAGTTCTGAAGCTGCCTTCTACTAACTGAAAATGAGGCTGATCATATAGCCCGGTATTTTAGGTCATCAAAATTAGATTAAGTCCTTTTACAAAGACTGTATTCTGAAAACCTTTCTTATTTATATTACAGTATATACATAAACACAGTCTGACTTATATTAGGTGAGATTGATATATGAGTCAATCAACATCCTTTTAAAGGATGTAACTATAACTGGAAAATAAGGTGCTTGTTTATTCATCTATGTATTCTGCACTCTTATGCTCCTCATGTCTTTCAGCAGCATAGGCCTGTAGATCACCTCCAAGCTTCCCATGTATTCTAAATAATCACTCACTCGAAATCCATGGAGTGCTTCTTCCTGCATAAATACACACAGAAAATATTAGGAAAAAAATATACAGAACTCCAATTTAATTAATTCCAAGATTCTAAAGGTATTTCACTTTGTTCTGCTTGTCATAGTTCAGGTGTTTAAAATACACACATTTTACTACATCATATTTAGAAATAAATAAAGAATTCTTCTAGACAGTTATTTCTAATTATGGTCTTGGTAACAGATTTTTTTCAGGTGGATGTTCATAGAATCACAAGATCATAGAATGGTTTGGGTTGGAAGGGACCTTGAAGATCACCCAGGTCCAAACTCCCTGCTATGGGCAGGGACACCTTCCACTAGATCAGATTGTTCAAAACCTCATCCAACCTGGTCTGGAACACCTCCAAAGATGGGGCATCCACATCTCCTCTGAGCAACCTGTGTCAGTGGCTCACCACCTTCACAGTAAAAAATAATCTTCCTAATATCTAATCTAGATCTCCCCTCATTCAGCTTAAAACCGTTACCACTCTTCATATCACAGCACTCCCTGATAGAAGACACCGGCTCCAGCTTTACTGAAGCCTCCTTAAAGTATAGGAAGGTCCCTGTAAGGTCTCCCTGGAGGCTTTTCTTCTCTAGGCTAACCAAGCCCAACTCTCTCAGCCTGTTCTCCAACCCTCTGATCACGTTTGTTGCTCTCCTCTAGACTTGGTCTAACAGATCCATGTCCTTCCGGCACTGAGGAGTCCAGAAATGAAAGCAGGACTCCAGGTGAGTAGAATAGAGGGGGAGAATCACCTCCCTTGACTTGCTGGTCACACTTTTGATGCATCCCAGGATATGGATGTTGTTCATCTCATTTTTGGAGAATGTGCCATATGAAGATTTTTTTTAAGGGAAACAAAGTAAACTTTAAGAAGGCAAAGCCAAGTACTAAAACATTATTTTAAAAGATTTAGCACTTGGCTTGCTAAAAGCTTATTAATGTGGCTTTTATATCCAACTAGATTCTTAATAAGAGAGGAACAGTAGATACTTATTTTTAAATACAATGATAAAGAAAAATCTTTATGAATTGCTTAAATAAAAAACAGAATAAACACTTCTGCATCACCACAAACAATTAATTCTTACTAACTCCAACACACAGAAGGTACCCTGAGGACAAAGAAACGAACAGGCCATGTTCTTTTTTGTGGCTACTATATTGGATGGTGAACGTACTACAGAAACCAGGATCCTGAAGAACAGGCGAGGTAAAATGGGTGAATTTGTTGCTGCTTTGAACTAGAACAACTTGTGGGCCTACCCTCCACTAAGCAGTATTACTACTGTTGGCAGCATGTGTTGAAAAGGGCTCTCTGGAGTCAGGCAGTCCTTGTGGACATATGTACGTGGTGTACTGACTGCTAAGTAGCATTCTCCTGAGAAATTCTACTCAGGCTTGGAAGGCTGCAATTTGGCATGTGAAATGGAATTTGAGATGGTCTTTATATAAACACCTACTCACAAGTGAAATCAAAGTTCACTTTGTTGCTGTTGCTCTTCATGCACTGTGAGAAGGTTGATTGCAATGGAAAAGAAAACTGACTCCAACAGAGAACCATAGCAGGTATTTAACTCTTCCTCTATTTTTTTTTTTTAACAGTCAAATTGTATATTAATTAAATGTGTGCACATATTAAGACACTAGTCAGCAACTTCATTGTCAATAATGTTGCTCATGCTTACAGAAAATTAAGCAAAGAGTAGCTAAATTACTCATTGGAGAGACTGACATACTTGCTCAGCTACACTGAGCAAAGCAAAAATGTATTCGGGAAGAAGAGTCAAATATTCTTATCTATTTATGACGGCATTTATGGCTAAGAAGTACCCTGCAAAAAGAATCCAAGAAGCAAATGTAATTTATAATATGGCAAAGAATATGAAATTGTGACACTGTTTGCATAGTAATTGATATCTTTGTACCGCATCTCTTGAAGCTTCAGTAGGAGACCACTATGTAGGCCTACCCTTCTGGAGAACCTCTAGTTTAATGAGATTGGGGCCACACACAGAGAACAGAATCAAATGTCTTCATGACTTAATGTGGCTATTTACTTTGCTTACAAAGGGAACTGATTAGGACAAAATGCAGGATCTCTGGAAAATACTATACTACAATTTCCTACCAGGAGGTAAATAAAGTATTATTTCACTCGCTTAAAAACAATAAGTGAAATTCAATAAGAGATTCAGATGAAGCAACATGTATATTTTCAGTATTGAGTGTTTTGATTCCGTTCAGAAATTGATAAATTTAAAAATAAACCCTTACTTTAAGAAAAACCTGGAGATCTTGGGCTTCAGTGTGTTTCAGGATGTCTTGCTGTAGGTGTTTGAACACAGAAATACACATATATATTTGATAATCAGGACCAAGAAATATACACAGAGCAATGTAGTGACAGATCTCACTCCAGTCCATATAATTCCAGAAACACTGTGTTATCCATTGTAGACAAATCTAGATGAGAATGAAATCATATATCATTAAATTGCTGCAGATACTCAGTCATAATTTATCAGTTTTATCTCTTAAATTTTCAATACTACAGATCATTTTTTCTAAACATTACCCTACTTATAAAGTGATAAAATACAAAAGCAGTCAATAACCACAGCTTTTTTAATAGCCTCTGAATAGATTTCCAGTTAATTCTGCTAAACTTAAAAACCCCACACCCGTGCAAATCACTTACCTGAGTATATTCTGGTGCCTCAAAATCACAGAATGGTAGGGATTGGAAGGAACCTTTGGAGATCATCTAGCTCAATCCCTCAGCTAAAGCAGGTTAACCTAGAGCAGGTTGCACAGAAACTTGTCTAGGCATGTTTTGAGTGTCTCCAGAGAAGGAGATTGCACAGTCTCCCTGGGCAGCCCATTCCAGTGCTCTATCACCCTCACAGTAAAGTAAATTATCTTCATTTCAGATGTAACTTCCTTTGTTCCAATTTAAGGCCATTGTCCCTTGTCCTGTCACAGGGCTACTGAAAAGAGACTGGCTCCGTCCTATTGACACCCCCCTTTAGATATTTATAAGCATTGATAAGACCCTCTCTCAGCCTTCTCCAGGCTAAAAAGACTCTCAGGCTTTTCTGATAAGAAAGATGCTCCAGTCTGAGGTCCAAGTCAAAGTCCAATGAAAGCAAAGGTGATTTTTTTCAAGATTTTTTTTTAAATGTGGCCTAAAGGGCAATGAGGGTGATGAAGGTGTGTTTAATGTGAATTTTCCATTAAATTACAATACGTCTTTGAATGAATGCATGTTAGGCCCTTCCTTAAGATGTTTTCAAATGAATTGGATATGGAAAACACTTGGCGACTCCTTTCTCCTGTTCTAAATCACAATGTATTAAGATATGTACAGCAAATTTCACTTAGTTCTAGACCACAAATCTTCTGGTGATCAGTCCTTCAAGCGTTTAAAAATATGCAGCAGAAGTACCCAGATTCTAATTAGATGACAGCAGTCATTCTCTGGCATTAAATCTGTTTTAAGGTATTTATTGATATACACAAGCACTTAAAATACACCAGAGTTCTTTTCACGGTTCAGGACTGTTTTTTTAATCCTGAAGCAGAACTGCAAACTCACACAGCAGATATAGTGGCATTTCAGCAACACATTAAATTAAAAAAAAAATGCCCCAACACAAAAAACCTTATCAGCAGTTTAGAACAATAACTTGTCTGTTATTAATTCATTGCAAACAATTCAAAAAGCATACAGAGTAACTCACACAAGAATAGGTGAGGAAGGAGTTATTTGGGGGATTTAAGTAAAAAAGTTGAGAATATTTTATAGGCTTTCATCAGTTACCTGGGATGGAGTGAAACCAGACATGTGGAAGGCTGAAAAGACAAGTGGCAACTCAGCTTTCAGCAACATTTCAACGTGGTGAGCACTGCAAAAGTAGACTGGATGGATGCCAGATTCCACTGTGGTAATAGGCAGGTGCATCTGATTAACAACAACATCATCAACAACAACAAAATTGAGAAAAAACGGATTACAGACTACAAAAAGGTGTTGTTTTAAAATATCTTACTGGGAATAACATATAAAAATATATATGCTTATTTGTAAGATAAATCATCCCAGTTATTTTAGAGACAGGAATCAGAATAAACATGAAATCTGATACAACTAAATAAAGAAAATTAAAAGTTAGAAACTGTTGTTAAGTATATGCTGACTATCCCCTTCCATTAGCAATCTAGTTCTTTATTGCACATAAGTTTAATCATCACAATACAGATGCAGAAACTGTTGTTACATTTTAAACAAAAGCACAGATGGAAAAAACGGCTAATCTCTGTTAGATCTTTTTCTCATTTACTGGTACATAGAGAAGAATTTCTATGGTATTTGAAGTTGGTTTTTGTGTGCACATTTCATTGAAGTATCTGTGGCTGGTATGAGTGTAATTCTATTTTGTGCAGCAACAGGAACAGAGGTTTTACCAGTATGGAAAGCTCTGGATATCAGTGCTTGGTTTCAAGGTAATGAATCCTTGACTTTGTGCAAGAAAGTCAAAGTTCATCCTCTGGAATTTTTCTCCTTCCTGAGACAGGCAGCATCACAGTCCAAAGGTTGGATAATTCACATTTTGATATTTTAGGTTAGTTTACATTGTGGTAGTAAAGCAAATAGGTAAATTACTAACACTGCAGTTCTCAGCACTGATGGTGTTCAGAATAATTACATTTACACAATGGAGCAAAACTTCATTGTCCTGGAAGGACCTCAGGGCTGGATTCAGTGCTGAGTGGACCAATATGGTCATTTCTGGTGACAACAGACCAATTAATATTAATACAGAAGCCTGCATGTAGAAAAGGTATAGAATATAATCCACGCTTCTTATACACCAGACTTCTCTAGGGTACAGTTTGATGTTTCTGTCCAAAGCATTTAAGAAAATGTTACAATGTAAAAAATCAAACTAGAAGGGTTTTATTTTAAATAGACGGAATCGCCCCTAATGAAAGATGGAAACTGTCTTCTACAAACTTGATCCAAAATACTAATAATTTAAAATTGTTAAGCATTCAGTATCTGGGCTTTAGTAATTTTTAAAAGCAGCCACTCTAGTGTATTTAGTGAATTTTAAAACTGACAGTTCTACTAAAGAAAGTTAAAAGGATGGACTTGCACACTTTATTAATAAATAAAAAGGTCATTCAATGGTATTGCAGCCTTCACAGAGAATTTAATGACACTAACAACATTTATTTTAATGCCACCTTTAAAATTCAATAACATTGCCTTTTCTATCAGTCCACCTGTTAGTTCACTACTTTTAAGAAACCATTTGAGCAAATGTCAAATCTATATTTTTCTGAGAGAATTTTTCAGGGTCATATATTCAGTTAGAGGGTGTTAAGACAAAATCCCACCCAAAACTAAGGAAATTGATAAAGTTGCCTTTCAGAAAGACACAGCTTTTAAATTCTTACAGATCTATGCAGTCTTGGCAGCCAGAGAAATGCTGAAACAAGAAGACGTGAAAATCGCTGAAGAAATGTCAGTGTCTTCTCCCCATCCCCTGACATTATGAGGAAGACAGAAGACGCAAACCAGTCATAGCCAGCGTAGCATTCCTGCAAGCAGCCTGCATGAGAAGGTTAAGGAACATGGGCAGACATCTGCTGCTTACTGCCCTGCAGGAACTGCAGCTCTCCTCCTCCCAGGCCCATGCACACAGAGGCAAGAGTGGATTTGTTACAGATGGGAAATGGGGAATACAGCTGCAACAGAATGCAGCTTCTTGAGGCATGGCTGCCTCTCAAACTGAACTTCAAGAAATGATTAAAGCTCTTTTTCCTATACACTACTTTTTTTTTTTTCCAGTCCATAAGTAGTCGAGCCAAATCAACAGAAGTTAACAGAAAACAAGTAAATGCAAAAAAACCTACACCAAAACAAGGGTGATTATAGTACAAGAAAGGAGAGTGGTGGAGGAGGAAAATAAGATTGGTGAAGTTTATGGGAAAAAAAAAAGCTATTAAACATATTCTGATTAATAGAAGTGAAGTGTATTTTAATAGTGATATGTAAGTCTAATACCTGAAGAACATAGCAAAGTTTGTTGGAAAGAGGTATCCACTTTATTTTTTAAATCCATTGTATCAATTTTAAACAACGTTCCACAGCAGATCTAGAAGAGTCAGAAATCAAAACATTCCCATGGGTGAGATTACGGCCACATGTCATTTCATGGGCAATATCACTACCACGTTGGAACTGTGGGAGTACCATAAATACTCCTTAATGCTCAAAGATACATTGCTTCAAACTCTTCATTACACATTGAAAAATGTAATCCTACTTGCAAATTTAACAAAGTAGGGGAACAAAATAGTAAAGATTTTCTCAAATGCATTAAATGTGCTGCATTTAGCAATATGCAACTTAGCATAATTTTAAACTAAATGTGCTGCTTTTTAATTTTTTTTCTTTCTGTGTGTATTACACATCTACACCATCACCAAAAACCCAAACTGAGAGTTAAAATTTCACTGATATTTTTAGGCAATATAATTGATACCATTAAGAAAGGATACAAAGAGAGGATACCACAGTTCTTTGCTGTTGTTTCAGAAATTTCTCACAGTTCTTTAACACGAAGCACAGCGCATTTTCAGCATGTCCTTTTAACAGGTTTAGATATTTTCCATATCTAGCACAAAAATAAAACCCAAAGCTGTTTAATGGTTAAATGTTTTTTTTAACTCCTAAAGAGCAAGAACTCATTTAATAGGCCTGTGAAAATTAAGCTGCCATAGCACTGTTTATCACAAAGACTATATTGCAGATATACCTATAAATGGTTTAATAAAACCTACAATGCTTTATCAAGGAAGGATACACACCAAACATCTGCTACTAAGTGCTAACGATTCCTCACCTAAATTCCTTTTAGTTCACCTCTAGAGACTGTGGTGGGGAGAAGCAAGTACTCTAACACACAACACATTTTCTTCACATACATTGTTTGGAATTCCACCCATGTATATTGTATGTAGAACCAGAATTCAAATATTAATGCTGAAGATAACAGTCTAGAGAAGTACAGACACACTCATTAGGTTTTCCTGCACTATGGCTCTGCAAATTATCAGCCAAATAAAGTGTTTAAATGGCATGTAACTAGGCTTAGCTAAACAGAAGTAATTTGAGGGAAAATGACACATAACTCAAGATAATATAATTTTATGGTAAAGCTTACTAACAAGTTACAATTAGCCTTTACAACAATAAAGGAAAATAACCTATATAATCTGTAAAGATAATTTAGAATGTACTAATACTGTTTTCATTTTCAAAGTTAGAATTGTTTTTCTTACAGATGATTTTTAGATCTAAACAGTATAAAGCACTTACTTGGGGGATTAAATATAATTAAAGTCATTCCATGAAAATCAAACGAATCCTAGAAACACACTAGGGAAATATAATATCATGTACCTGACTGTCATTTCAACGCCAAGCTGCTGCACAGACGAAAGGCTTTCATTCTTCACATCTGCATTCATGGCTAAAACTAAGGAAGATGATATAGTAAAGTGTTACGATAAATATGATTTTAACAGAATACTAATGTCAAATTTTTTATGAATGAATACCAATTCTAGAGAACCGTTTCTTATTTGAAATTAGTTTAGTAATGCAAATGATGCATCAATACCCTGCATTCTTCATATATGTTTACTTTTTGGATTAAAATCACCTTCTTTATAAGGAACTCTTCATTGTTAGTATGGCTATCATTAGCTTTACAACATGATGTAAACAAACAGTATCTTTTTCACTCATTTCTTAGTAGAGCTTTATTTTTCTGGACAAGAAATCAGGCAAACTGACATCATCTGATCTACTTTCTTCAATTACAGTGGCCTTAAAGTCTCCTGCCTGTAAAACCAACCTTATTAACAAAAATTCTATTAGATACAAATCACAGAAAACTTTACAGGTGATGGATTTAAAACATCCTGTATTTCTATCCACTATCCTTTCACATAGTAATATATACCCTATTTTTTGCATTTGTTTAAATTAAAAAGTTAAATTAATAAGTCATGAATTAAAGCAATCTTTTTTCCTCAAAATTTTAAATTTAAATGCAATTAAATGGGATATTGTTTCACTCATGTGTATATATATCATCTAAGATATCTATAGCTCAGAAAATAATAGTAGTCCTATTATATCACAAGTTACAAAGTTGAGGGCTTAAACGTTTAATGCATTTCTTTGTACTTGTAATGTACTTCTAATGTACTAAGTCCTACTTAAAAACCAACAAGTGAAATATATTTAAAAACCCTAAAAATTCACAAAAATTGTTAAAAATGCAAATAAGAGATATGGCAGAAGTTAAAAAATACTAATTTAAGTGATAAGTGTAAAAAATCTGATTAAGCAGATCACACAGTAACTTGGTATGTATTTTTTCTACACCCTTCTCAGACAGATAGAGAAATCAAACTGAAGGATTCCCTGGCTAAGCATTCAGGTAAACACTCTATGTTCCTCATAAGCAAAAGGGAACGAAGGTACTAAAGATGAAATATTTATAGGTTAAGAGAGGAAATCCATCTGGTTAGAAAGAAACATTAAAGGAAACAAAAAATTCAGAAGCACTCTGCTCAGATGAGATGAAGATGACCGAAAATTTCATGAAGAAAATAATATAGCAAAATCACACTAGAAATGAAAAAATAAAATTCAGCAGAGGAAGTATGGTAGGGAGGAAACCCCACGCTGTATTATAATTTATAGAGGACAATTATCTAAATACTAGGAACACGAGAAATTAACTTGTATTTTGACAAATACATTTGTACATTTACTAGTTTTTGAGTAAAACTAATTTATTCAATAATCTGATGGGACTGAAATAACCAACTGTAAAGCCAGACTAGGCCTCTTTCTTTGCCTTAAACATCCCCCCTGTACTCGGCCCTGGTGAGACCGCACCCCGAGTACTGTGTTCAGTTCTGGGCCCCTCACCACAAGAAGGATGTTGAGGCTCTGGAGCGAGTCCAGAGAAGAGCAACAAAGCTGGTGAAGGGGCTGGAGAACAAATCTTATGAGGAGTGGCTGAGACCTTATTACTCTCTACAACTACCTGAAGGGAGGTTGTGGAGAGGAGGGAGCTGGCCTCTTCTCCCAAGTGACAGGGGACAGGACGAGAGGGAATGGCCTCAAGCTCCGCCAGGGGAGATTTAGGCTTGAGATTAGGAAAAAGTTCTTCACGGAGAGGGTGGTTAGGCATTGGAACGGTCTGCCCAGGGAGGTGGTTGAGTCACCGTCCCTGGAGGTGTTTAAGGTGAGGGTAGATGAGGTGCTTAGGAGCATGATTTAGGGATTGGTGGGAATGGTTGGATTCGACGATCCAGTGGGTCTCTTCCAACCTGGTTATTCTGTGATTCTGTGATTTTGTCTGACAATTGCCCATTTGTGTGTTTTGTGGTGCCAGCTCACCTGTGGCGCTGGGTTCAGTAGAAGGGAGGGCAGGAGTGGGCATTGCTCTGCCTTGATCAGCTGAACTCAGGACCTGGAGCAGGCCAGGGTGAACCCTCCCAAAAGACACATGGCGAGACCACCCCAACACGTGCTGATGGCTATGATTAACGGCTAATTCAGTCCTGACACAACCATATTTAATGGCAGGGGAGAGGCAAGCAATATAACAACTTCGAAGCCAAAGAAGCTCTGTCTCAATTTTGAGGTGGATCCTTTTGTAAGCAGCAATGCAGGAACTGGTGTACCAGTCCAGCAAGGGAGCAACAAGAAACAGCTGTATCACAACCCACAATCTGAGCTCAGTGTCCACTCTTCAACAGTTTACACCACGTACTGAATGCTTATTTCCCATTAATGTGAAGAGACCATAACCGATTTCATTGATCCTCATTGCCTCTTATTCTCTGTTGAATTTCTTAGTTGCTAAGAAGGGTTTTCTCCTTTTGGTATTTTCAACTGTATTGTGAAAGAAGATAAAATTAAGTGTTTCAACTGAATTATAATTCTGTATTACACAGTAATAGTACCTCGGTAAAGTAAAAATTCTTCCTTTTGTAAACCAGTGTATTTGATATCTCTCTGCACACTGTTGCTGCCAACCCACAACTAACAACAGGAACACAAAATTGTTCTTTGTCTTGGGTCAAAAGTTTTCAGTTTCTATGTTGCCTACCAATTAACAGACTGGGAAGATTAGGCTTTAGAAAACTATGAAGTAATTTAGAATAAACTAAGAACCACTCCCCACTGATTAAAAACTGGACCTAAAAACTTTATATGCTCCATTAAGCTTAGAGAATTGTTAGTAAAAATAAGTGGAATACTGAAATACTACATATAGCAATCCATGGATAAAATGTTGACTAGAAAGCCTGCAGGAGTCCGTTTTGACTGTTTTATTGCAACGGTGGTCATACACTGAATTTGATTTTCTACAAAACTCATTTGACATACATTAATCAATACACCGATTCAAGTAACTGTCTTGAAACACAACAGGTTTCACAGCAAAAGGCATCAGCAGATCACTTTTCTAAATAAGAATGCCGTTTATCCTCAAAGGACAGAACACCCCTCTGAACTGTGAATTAGACAACAACATGATACAGCACTATGACTATTATTAAATGAAATTAACAACATGCTCTGGCAACTTACTTTTGATTTAACTAATAAAAGAAAAAAACATGCTGAAAAATATTTTACATTTCTCTCTTTAAAAATGTAAGCCTTGAACTAGTGACCTGAAGGCTATCGGAATTCTCTAGGAGCTGATATACAATTTAAAAAAAATTATTATAACAGAAAGTCAAATTTATCTCTGATTTTAAAACCCATTTAAAAAGCCCAGAGCAATATGTATGGACCATTTTAAAGTGTAAATGATACATATTATATTTAGCTCTTTTTAGTGTTGCAAATATTATTATTATTAGCAACCTACTTTACACACTTCAAGTAACTTAATCATAAGAAATATATGTCTGCTCTCAAATCTTTTTTTAAATCCACTATCTAACACAATCTTGTTCTTTCAAAATAGAAAAATCTTTAATTAAAACATCAAGGACTATAAACTATTAATTGGCAGCAATAAATGTAAACAACAAGAAAAAATAACATTACAGATCACATAAATTGTAGAATACCATATTTTTCTACAATAAAGTATTTCTCTATATGCCTTAGTAATCTTCCTCTTGTTTCCAACCTTTCTACCTCTAAATCAAATTCAGCATTCCCCAGAGAACACAAATGAGAGAATCAGGACCTCTGCTATTCGAGTCGGCACAGCAGCGATGGTAGGGAGCAGGGCAAAAAAAGGCAAAGAGGGCTCATTGTCCCATCTGGTTCAATTAGCTTAAATCTGGGATTCCGAGGGAAGGTATGGTTCACTGCCACTGCCTATCTAATCTTAGAGAAGCAACCCTGTGCATCCTGGATCAAATTAGGTGATTCTTGGGAAAGAGCTGGGGATTAATTCTGCTTACAAGCCATTTGTTTATTTGTTTATTTACTGCAGAACAGAACCTAGTGGTGGAAAGGAATTTGGCGGGTTTAACTGTGTCAACAGGAAAAGATCTGATGATTGTCTTCTGTAGTTTTTATCTTTCAGGTCTTCCTGCAAAACTCTGAGCAATTGTGAATGTCAAAAGAGCTTAGGAGGAATGGTAAGAACTGGATGAAGGGAAGATGGGGAGCAATTCTTTGAGTAATCTTAGTGTTCTCTTGGTTTGAGACATTTGTACTAAATCTGACCATGCCCATTTCAAGCACTTCAATGGGCAGTACTTTTCAAAATCTTTTATAGCTTTCAGGAGCACAAAAATGAACATCCCATAAGGAAAGATTTGCAAAGGCAATTACACAGTATTATTAAACTCAATCAATATCTATAAACACTTCAGAGTAAGTCAACTGGCACGCACAGTTGAGAATTATTCTTCCTGATCAGTCTAGACTTTACTCAACTTTACAATTCACTTTCTTATTCATTTTCCCTCTTACCATGTAGAAGCTCTTATGTGCCAGAGTCAGAAAAAAAAATTATACATCACATCTATAATGAAATAACAGGATGCCAAGCCGAAAAGCTTTATGATACTTCTATTTCATATAACTCTTATGGTCTTTAGGTATCAATTAATTTATTTACCTCTTTAACTGCTTTCACTCTAAAGAAACAACTGGCTTCCCTTTTGTGTTAGGTGAAGAATTGACTAAAGCTGTTGCTCACATTACTGACTTAGTTTTTCCACTTCCTAGTACCCAGGCCAAATTGTTTTTACGGCTATAAAAAGAATCTTTGTGAATGTTAATGAATGCTAAATTTTAACTTCGGTGGTTAGTTCAGTGATTTTAACTGTAGAAGTTTTCTTTGCATTGATGGAAAATACTTTTGATTCAAAAGTACCATGTAAGTAACAGTACCGGAAAGAGTGGAAAATCCCATGATGGCCAGTCACTTGCATAATCCCTGCAGATGCTTCAAAAATGTTTAAAGTATGCAGCTATGTTCACTAGGCTTTGCCCATATAAATGGAAATTGTGGAACTCACTGTGTATTTATTTATTAAAAAAAACAAACAAGTTTTTTTACTTACCCTTCAACAGGTACCTAAAACATCAACGCTGTCAATGGGCAGGGGCCCAAAGAGTCAGTATAGAACTTTGTTTTGTCAATAACTATCCTCTCTGCTTTTGATATCCTTATGAATGTTGTCTATTTTAAAACACTATTTTGAGTTAGGGCAGAGCAGAAGTCATACATTTCTCACTGTATTTTCTTCTGCCATTTTGCCACCATTTTTTGATGGTGTCATCTCTTCCACCAGGCTAGTTCTCTAGAGCACTTCTGACAATCTCAATCTCATATTCATTATTAGAATTGTCTATAAAAAAATCCCATTCCAAAGAAAAGTATTATTTTCATTGGATTTTAACTGTGGAGACAATGTAAACAAGATCCAAAAATAACTGCCGGAGAATGTTGCTGCCTCATCAGAGGTAGGTTATCTCAGATGCAATTCCACCTTAACTATTAAAAGTATTTGTTATGTCATCCATAAACTTTTCATAACTATACAAGATCAAAATATACATATCTAGAACTTATTTATGGGTCAGTCATCACAAATACGGAAGTTATTTTTGGCAGTATCATTAGTAATGAACCACACTTTCAGTCTCATTATATATAAACTGCCAAAGTGTAAAGGACTTTTTGCTACCAGCATCTTTAAAATGACCACCCATCTTTCAAAGAAGTGCATTCAACAAATGGTACAGGAAGAAAGGAAGAAAGCCCTTTCTTCTCCTTTCCTTTCAGTCCAATTTGGGATTGCAGCCCTGTATCTCTCATTTGCTGCTCCCTCTGATCAGCTCTATACTGATAGCTTCCCAATGATGTTTTTAAAATTTCTGTTCATTACCCAATCGACCTGACCCTTAGAAGATTAAGAGCTCATTAATGGTAGAAAGTTCCTATGAGATTCTGTTCAGCCAGAGAACTAAGCCTCATCTAGAGAAGAAACACACTGTGACACTTTTATGGTCAAGACTTGAAATCCCTGAGGTCCGCAATCTTTGACAGTACCTAGCAGAGCTGTTTCAGAGACAAAGTTCAGTAGAGATACAGAACTCACCTGCAAGGTCATCTACACAACCAGGGCTACCAAAAAAAAAACCAGTTGAAAGGTCATGGCATTCCAGAGTTTGGGCGGTCCCTAGCACACAGTGGAAATCAAGTAGGAAGTTCTGACACCGATAAATTAGATGACTCTGCAAGTGGAAATGGGTTTCTTGGAGCCTTGAGAAAATGAATGTATTTCCACAAAGCATTTATGCTGCAATGAACTGGAATTTGCTAACAGGAAAAGCAAGTGGCTATTTCAAGAACATCACATCCCTAATGTGTAATACCTATTTTATGACCATAGAAAATTTCAGTTTCTTGCCATCCTATTGTCTTTTACAGCTAGGTAGCAATAATCTGGTTTTCAATGTTTTTTGATTTTTTTTAAGAAGCAAACTAGAAAGTATTAATTCTGGGAAAGGGGACAGACATAGTTCATTAATATTTAATGTTCATACTAAATGTTATTTTACACAACTGACAACACTTTTATTGCTGCTAGCGGAAAGTAAACTTCAATATAAGATTTGTGTTACTGATTATAACTATATACTGCAACTGTGGAGTGATTTTTCAGATATTTTTCTACTCCCTTATCTTAAAAATAGCAACCCAAACTAATTTGTCTTTTGCATATTTGCAGAATTTGTAATAGACTGAAATCCTGAAGGATTCCACAGCAGATGGATGACTGTGTTATTCTAATTACAACTATCTATGGGTTTAGAAAGCTGTCACTCCTTAAGATAATAATTTTCTCATTTCAAGAAACATGATAAACACCTAATATCTATGCATTGTACTGGATTACACTTTCATGAAATTTGTAGCTTCTCTTCATTAAAATTAAACAACTATAAGAAACTTTTTTTTCAATTCCTCAGACTCAAATTAATTCAAGAGTATGATGGACACACGCAATAGCCAAGTGCATGTTTGGCTTAGAAAAGCAGCAAGAAAGATGTATCTGCAATATAGTTTACCCTCTAACAATTCATTAGCTTCACCTAATTCAGAAATATGTCTACTGTAACAGTAGTTTCAGGATTTAGCTTAGCTAGCACTTACACATACTACTACAGAAAAGATACTATGAAATAGCGTGGCATTCAATAACTAATTGTTCTCCTTGCAGGAATTCTAACCATTCATATACATTAGCAGAAAACCTTGGGAAATATCTATAAATCTGCTCCATCATTATTCAGTTAGTAAGAAACCTAATTATTTAAAGAAGGTATAATAAAGACTTGATTGTGTTCTCTTTGCCCCTCTTGTAAAAACATGAGAAGCATAATACAGACTTGAGTTATCAAAGTGCATTCCCTGTCTTCCTAGGTATGCAACACTATGTTTTATGATGTAAAAAAGAATCTGAAACGAATGTAAATTTAGCAATACAACTGTTCCTTACAATAAAGTCCTTTTACTGTTCCCCAGTGGAGTATGATGCTAATATTCGATTAGGGCAAGATTTTTGTTTCACTTTCATGTAATTCAGTACAAAATTACTGGTCTAGACTAGTTTGCATGGACAACACTCATTGCTACACCTGTCTGACAAAGGCAATATGAAATTTAGTACCTATTATCCTATAAAACTTAAAAGAAAACCTTGATGAAAACTATGCTGCTTGCCTGAGCAACACTCTTTCCTGGACTTGAGAACTCTGCAAAAAAAGTCTTTGATAATGATGTCGCTAACTGGGAAAGAAAGCATTAAGATGACACCAGTCCTCTGCCTACATTGCACGTCAGTTTCTTACCACTAGACTACTGACTAACCTTGAGAAGGCTTCTCACTTTCCTGTTTCCAAGTTTATCTTCACTAAAGCACGTAGAAAGAACATGAAAAGCATTTGCAAATGAAAATTGTTCATCAGCCAAACCTTGAAATTGTGGAGCTTTTATCTGAGAACTACAAGGTAAACTTATCCAGAACTGAAGTCAAATAATGCCTCTACAAGACTGAGTGAAAAAAATATTTAAAAAAAAATTAAATAAGAAATTTTATACAGACTGAGTCGGTTTATCATGGAAAAATTAAAATCAATTAAGCTTAAGAAAATCAAGAATTGACGTATATTCTATGTTATCTTTGTTTTGTTTCTGTACCCATTCTTTGGGATTTTCCATTCTAAAAAGTTAAATTTAATTTACGCAATTGTCACAGGATTTTCAGACCTGGTGTTTCTTCAAAGTTGACACCAAATTTTAGGTAAATAATGTAGTGTTCTTGCCATCTCCACCTAACCAATGCTTCATGGTGAAATCAATAAAGTAGACGAGCCAAGTTTACATTTCCTGAACGTGTTTTAAATCCTAGTTTTGGAAAAAAAAAAAAAAAGAGCATAGTGGACTGAAACTAAGGTACTTGATGTGTAAGTGAACAGAGTTTGGACTACTGCTTCCCCTATTACAGTTCTTCCACACTGAATGAAAGCACTTAGCTGTTATGATTAAGAAACAGCAGAATGTTACCTTTGCTGGGCAAGACATCCACTTGGAGGCTACACAGTTAGATGTCTGTTCCTCCTCTAGTCTGTTTTTGCCTTATTTAAACTAAGCAGGATTTACTGTTTTTCTTTTTCTACAAAAACTAAGATGATAATCTCTAAAACCTAGCTCTGTGGGCTATTCTGTGCTCCAAAGAAATGCAATGCAGACATTTCTCATGGCAGAAAAGAAAACTGTATCTAGGCCTTCCATATCATTGGAGAATGTGTGATACTTTGAATTGCAACCTAAAAAGAAAGATGTAAAGAGAGGAGCATGGGGGTCAGTCTAGGTGTCAAATTATTTACATCAAGAAGACATTACGTGAGCTTTTAAAGGCACTACCAAAATCATAACTTGAATTGCAAAATGTCAGAAATATATAAATAGCAAGCCTTATGAGCCTATGCAAAGATTTTATTGCACATTATGCTTCCTGAGAAGTTGAAAAGTAAATGAAAAACTAATGCAGGACAACAAAACCCTTTAAGGCTCTTTTAGGGAAAAATACAATAGTGACAGAAAGAACTGCGACTTCAGCAACTCTCTTCATTAAACAGAGAGATTCTCAAATAAGATCAAGAGTATTCTGTTAGCAAGCTTTCAGGAGGTAAAGGCCACTACATAAAAGAAAGATCCTCTAAATTACTAATGGGGGTTTATGCTTTGAAACTTCAAAGGCAATTCTGAAGTCTCCGAGGCCACTATATTTGCATCCTGTAAGAATAAAATACCAGTATAAATACCAGACTCATCCCAAAGATGACCTGGTTCTCCAGAGTGGCAGGATCAGTACTCTAAGTGACTGAACTACAACCTAAGAGAAAAGTCCTGCATAGATAGTAAACAATGAATTAAGTGATTTTGTGGCAGATACCAACAATGCTTCTAAATATTCTAATTTGTCAAGTGCTTCAGAATATTAAAATGTATTACTTTACACTCAGAGTAAATTATCATCCATCCTTTATTCTTGGCTCTAAGCACATCTGTACAAAACTAACACTTGGCTTACTCTGCCAACAACAGCAGTTCTTAACACATATCATTTAACGCAACATAAATTGCATACCTTTGGGTTGATTATATATTATGGGGCTTTCAAATGATGAGTCAGATTGTTTACACCATCTTACATGTTTATGCCACCAGCTTTGCAAAATGCTGTATAATAGGTGTCAACAAATATTTTGAATCACACCCTCACCAGTTCTGCATCTCCCTCTTTCCATGACACATATAGAACTGTGAAGGCCCATGGCTAATAATTATTTGTACTGTTTACTCAAGCACATCATCTTTTGCTCCAAAGTGAAGTATTTCCCATCAGTTAAGTAATGCTATTCTGAGCTGTTAAAGAATGTTTCAAACAATCCTCAAAATGATACAGACAGTTTTTCAAGGAAAGTGATTTAAGTATGAAAAGGCTGCATGGCAATACATTATTAGGAAACTGACCTTTATAGTTTCCCATGCTGAAAAAACAATCCAATCTGCTTTCAGAAAGATGTGACACGAAGTTGTCAATTAATTCTGCCAAAACTGAAAAAAACCCAAAAAGCCAACACATTAAAACATCAGAAGCAATGAATAAAATGTGGAAGTATATTACTTAACAAAATGACAATAAGTGACAAAATAAAGCTATTTGGTTTCCTATATGTTTGTTCATGTTTGGGGTTTTTTTGAGAGGAACAATTCAAAGGTGTTTTTTCTGGCTGAAGACTGAATAATTTCACTACACCATTTTAGTGGATAGCTGTATGAACAGTTGTAGCAGCACAAGTAAGGAGTAACAGTCTGTGGTGGAGGTGACAACAGAGAATATGTAGGACGAGGAGGAGGAAGACAAAACCTCCATCCACAATCTGATGCTTTGTTATGCCAGATAAACAATGAAGAAAAAGATATCATGTAGACAATGAACTCTTCTTCCAATCATTTTAAGCCACAATACTAACATTAAGCTGGACATTAGGAAAAGAATTTTCACAGAAAGAGTCATTTGGCACTGAACAGGCTGCCCAGGGAGGTGGTTGATTCACCTTCCCTGGAGATGTTTAAGGCATAGGTAGGTGGACGATGTGCTGAGGAGCATGGTTTAGTGTTTGATAGGAATGGTTGGACTCAATGATCCGGTGGGTCTCTTCCAACCTAGTTATTCTATGATTCTGTGAAATGAATCCAGAAAAACTTCTAAAAAGGTTGAGTTTTAGTAATACTATGTTGATGGGTAGGGCAAAGGAGAAAAGAAGTTTTACTACAACAGATAAATAAGGATTTAGTTACTTAATTTTACATTACAGAGGACTACTAGATCAAAACAAAAAACTTACATGTGTAACTTATATCCTTATGCATTTTTATGGAGAAAAGAAACTGCCACTTAAACATAGCAGAGCTATTTTCAATCATGGTTAATAAACCACATGGGGATAGTAAAAAGCAATTTATTTTATATAAGTGTAACAGTTTATTCATTTTGTGAGAATAAACAGAATAAAAAACCTCTCTAATCTTCACTAATATCCTTAGTGGAATTTGGTCCACAAATAATGTAACGAATATTTGTGTAAAATGAGAAGAGGTGTCTATAGCTGGAGCTGTAGATAACAAAAAGAAGAAATTAAGCTTAAGATTTGTAATTAGCTTACTCTCTGACTATTAGAATTGTGATTGCTGAAATATGCCATGCTATATGACATAAAAAACAGGAACTATGTTAAAAAGATTAAAATAGCACATAATTCAGAAAATTTAAACCCAATATTGTACAATTCTTCCCCTTTTGTTAGAAGGCATTCACATGCTTGACCTAGCAGTAGAATATTTCAGTTCAGTGCTCCAGTTAATGGAAGAAGTGACAGCTCAACTGCTAAGCAATTTTTTGAAACTCAAGCACTAAATTGACTTTGGCAATTTGAAAGTATTTATCTAAATGCCTATCCAGATCTTCGAAAAGCATTTAACCAAGTCTGAGAGAGGATGACATACAAAAGAGTTTATCAAAACAAATCTGATTAATTCACAAATAGATAGGTTTCACAGGACATTGTGTCTTCCAAAAGAATGTCCTTGTGTCTTGAGAAGTAGCTATTTTTTTGCCTTTTAATACAAAATAATTTATCTGTGTCACAGTTTAGCCCCATCCTGCTAAATTTTGGGACCTAAAACCATGCAGCTGAGCTTCCAAATCCCTCCCATCTCTGACCCCACAGGAAAGGGGAGAGGGAAAAGACTTGCGGGCTGGAAACTAAAACTACTGCTTTAATGAAGTAATAACAGTGAAAAATAATTAGAAAGTAATAAATTATATACAAATATATGAGATCACACTTCTCCCCACACCCCTCGATGGCTATACATCACCACAAATGCTGCAGAGCAGACACAAGGGTATGGGTCCACAGCTAGGACAGACCTGGACACAGGAACTGGATTCAGCAACACACAGATCTCGGATAAGGAACCACCAGACAGACGAGGTCCTCACTGGATGTCAGCCATCCCAGAAGAAAGCAAGACCCTTGTGATCTCTCAATTTTATACCGAGTATGATGTATATGGGATGGAATGCCCTGCTGGTTAGTTTGGTCATCTATTTGCCGCTCCTTGCAGGTGCAGCCCCCTTCCGCTAGCTTGAGGATGGCCTTGGTTAAGTATAAACATTTACCTTTTTGCATATCAATGCCCTGTGTTATCACTTTTAGAGAAGAACACTGTCCCAAAACCATGCAGTCAGTTTTCAGGAAATGAAGTTACTTAGAGAAACTGAGTTAGTGAAAAAATTACTCTAATTTAGCTCAAACCACAGCAATCTGCCACATGGATGCTCCCTAAAGGTGAAAACTGGCTCAGTGATTTTTCCTTTAACTGCAAAAGCTTATATAAGAAATTTAAGCAAGTTCATTCTGTATTACAGCTGGTATTGTAAAAACCCATACTTTCATGCAGAGGTTATGTTCAAATTAGTGTTTGTGGCCTGCAAACTCAGTGAAAATGTTGATATATTATGGTAGCTTGACTGTATTAACATTGAAGTTTTTAAGAGGCTAGCAATTATCTCATGCAAATTTAAGCCAAACATCCAAAATAAAGAGAATTTTAATTTAGGAGTATGTAATCATATGCAAAATAAATGAAAGGGGTTTAAAATTCCCTGAACAATTGCAATATGCTCATAAAACAGGTGAATTCCTGCAGGACGTTTTGGTTTGGGATTTTTTCCTTTTAAGAAATAATACACAAAAAGAAGGTAATTGAAATGGCTTCTAAACTGCATAAGAACACGGATTAAACAAATCCATGTGATTAAAACTGTTTTAATAGGTAATCACCACGAGAGGTTATCTAATTCCTACTCTGAAAGTTTAAGCCAAAAAAAAAAAGTCAAGAACTGTGAAAAGCATCAGATCTTTCTAGATCCTCTAATGCAACTGCTGCTACTGGATCACATTCTATACCTACTCATAAATGCCACAGAGGAGTTTAAAAGAAAAAAGAACTTTCTTAAGAGTTAACAGTAGTCCTGCTTGACTTTTGTTAGAGGCTAAAAATTCAAGAGTCAAAACCTTGGACAGCTGACTTCCTTTTAAGTGTTGTGTCAGAAATTTTCAACATCAACTATACTTCATTTTAACAAATTTATGAAAAATAAAGTTGGCAACTCCCTGCTTAATTGTAACAATAAAGAAAACTTTGTTTGAATTCCTAAGATAATGGGAGAGACTTTCAATTACTATACACTGAAATGGCAAAGGAACAATCAGCATTTTCCTTGTAAAGAAGAAAATGATAATAAAAATTAAGACAGTACTTGCATTAGAGATAAAGTCTGCATATCTTATACCAATATGCACGTATCTTCTTTATTAATGCCTTTCAAATCCTAATCAAATGTCATAAACACAGGTGCATACACATTCTTATGCACTCACAGTGTTTACAGAATAATCCTTTGCAAGTTGCTCCAAACTGGTCTGGGAGATAGATGAATGAAGTTTTGATCTGCAATTTTTCCTCTTTCATGACATGAAAGACCTACTCATTGTTTCACTTTAATTCTGGAACAAACATCCTTGAGAAATCAAGTAAAGATCTAATTGACTGATCTTCAAGGCAGAAGATTTGGTCTGTAGTTAAAAATATCGAATTGATCTTAGAGAATCTATACTCTTCTTGAAGAGATCAACAGGCGCCTCTTCAATTAAGAAAGGAAGTCTAACAGTTTGAAATCACAGCCTAGCGAATTTTCTCTCACACACTTAACAAGAGAGTCTATGGAAGACTACTATGCAAGACTAAAGTTAGTCAAATCTTCTTTTGCCGGATCTCATGAAGAATTTAAATTTAAACAACAGTTTAAAGTAGTAACAGCTCAAAAAATGTAGTATTTCATTGTCTTTGAATCCAGAAGACTCTTTTCAACAAAAACTCAAGTCCCTATAATCTTCATTTCTATATACAGGCATAGCCTGAATTTAAAACAAACAAACAAACAAACAAACCAAAAAAACACAAGCATGCTCAAGTTATACTTACTAAAAATATCCATCTTTGCTTCTTCATCTCACTGGAAAACTTCTGCAGCTACTTTCAGCATTTTTGCAGCAATTGCTAAAGGCTGTAGCACCCAAACATCACAAACAATGACACTGCCTCAAAGGATCACAGTATTTTTCGTTAGATTTTTTTGACAGAGCTACTTCAGATGATGCAGAGCTCATAAAGCATTAATGGATTGCAGAACACTGTGTTCATCATAACTACTCTGCTTTCATCAAATGCTCTGCTTGTAAAAAATGAAGAAAAAACCTGCGTTTTCCAGTAAGATCTCATATGCAATTTCAAGAGTTGCTACTTTCTTTGTATCTCTGAAGTCATCGACAGTTGCTAAGGCTAAAAGAATAACTGCCTCCCGATGAATACGACTTTAAAAAAGAAATCTGACTACTATGTTTGTATCTGACTACTACTGGTTGGTTTGTTTGTTTGTTTAAAAGATAACATTTTGGAGGTAAATTACCAGGCCCTAAAGAATATTGCTAATCTAAGTCCAGATTCCTGAGGGAGATACGCTGTGGAAACTCACAATGACTCCATGAATAAAGTCACTTTAGCTGAGTTTACTGTCCCTATCCACTTAAAATGCATGACAGTGTGTCTCCCTGCTCCCCCATCAACCTGACCTTTTCCCATAATTCTGACCAGGCGATAACCACCAGTGGTGCACATGGTGGATCAAGATGGATTCAAGGGAGACATAATAACACAGTAGCCAAGGGCTAATCTATGGTAATGTGTCCACCTGGCCACAGTGCTGGTTGGCTTCGGACTCAAGCCAAATTTGGAAGAAAATGGCATCTGCAGTCAGTATGCAAGTCTGATTATAAGTCAATCACCCTTTGAGCTCTCCTGCGTGGCAGCAGGCTGCACATTGGGATCTCCCCTTTAGTAGGGACATCTCCCAAGGTTATTTCTTGACATTGAGAGAATCCTTATCATGTCAGATAGTCAGTAAGTGAATTGGGAATAAACATACTGAAACTCTGGAATCTTGGCTATGTGATACAAGGCACTGATTATGCATATACAATTCTTTAGACATAAAGTTCCAAGCCTGCGGCTAGGACTGGATCCAGCTGCACCTAGACTGCTTTCTGAGAGGCAGTTTAGAAAGCACAAGGGTCCTTTCTGAAACTCAACAAGAAGGTCTCCCTGACAGTTTTGTCTGACCCTGTCCTCAATGAACTACATAATCAAGCACACCTTGACATCCAATCTTGTAAAACTGTTGTTGCATTTACTATAAAACTTAGTTAAATCACTATTTTAAAGCATACACATTTTGCTGCTTCTTTCTTACAAACGACGTCTTTCACTCCATCCACAACAGGATATAACACTTGAAGTGAATGATTAGGATTTGGGGACTAGATACCCCTCCGTTATGAAGGGAAGAAAGTTAACATATAATTATATGATCTCTGCAACACCCTCAAATTCTATTACTTAAAGTTTAAATTTTCCTAAGAGGAGAGGATTAAAGGCGTTGAATCTGCCCAGACAGGAAAGAGACCAGCTGCTGACACAACACTAACCAGGAACAGATAATAAAGGAGTTGCTGAGGCTTAAAACAACACAAACGCCTTCTGAAAAACCTGAAGGTGAGAAGGGGGAGACATCTGAAAAAGGCATGGGAAACAGTCTGGCCAAGATCACTGGTTAAAAAAAAAAGGTATCTCCCAATCCTGTGCACGATTTGAACACGCAGTATATTAAGACTAGGTTCACAAAGCCCAATTATTTTCTACATATATTCAAGCTACTTCTCAGAGGAGCCAATTTGTCAGTTTCTCTTCCTGCCAAAACCCAGACAGCAATACACGGAAAGCTCTTATCTAGATGTACCAAAGATGCTTCAAGGAGGCCACAAGGATAGCTAAGAGTAGTCCAAAAGTGGAAAAGACTTAACCTGACCAAGGACTCTATTTGTGGTTCTCTAGCTGACCTAACTGACCCAAAGACATATGCAAAGACACTCAATAACAACCAGTTATATCCCTAGCATCCACAAACCTGTGGCACCATTATAAAAGGAATGACTAGAAGAATGCCTTGGTCTTACCCTACCTAGAATAACAGAATGTAGCAGCTAGTTGTCTACAGCATAATTTTGATTTTAGATAAATCCCACATTGTCAGCCCTCCCACATTAAAAGACATGCAAGCCTGAGGAAGGTTTGTCTCTCCTTTAAATGCTTCAGTAAAGCCACTCAAAACTGGATCTTCATGTCTGACCATAAAAATTACCTAAAAACTAGTCAGAGGTGATGCTTTAGTAGAGAAAATGCCAATCTAAAGATGAAGGTGGACATTCCCAAAGGTAACATGATACTATAGCATTTAGCACAAAAACACTGACCGAGTCAACGTGATGGTAATTGGCACAAGAAGAGTGAATTACAGATACTGATACTATGCAGTTTGCTCAAGAATCTCCTGGTAAGAGTTCAAGCATATTCTACAGATTCAGCATCTGGTAATCTTGCCACAGATCATAAAATATTTTAAAAATAAATACACACTACACTATAAAGTCATTGCATCCAATGCCATCTTTGCTGATTGGTTCAACTGCTGTTAATGTTACCCTGCCTCAGAAAGGACCCAGTACAGGAATTGTTAAGTATGGATCTTTGTTCTTGGAGTTTGCTCCATTTGTAACTAAACAGAAAGTTTTGATTTTGGGTATCTGGACTGAAGCCTCATAGTCCTCTGAAATTTGTCAGAGCTTCGCATGCTGCAAAAGATACATAACACAGCTGCCTCACATAAAATAGTTTCAATGAACATAATGTTGTCTCAAACCACACAGCTAGCAGATATTTTGCTGCTTCTGCTATACCTCCAAGCAGATAGGCATAATTTAAACAACTTTGCATCCACTTTAAATTACAAGTACTTAACACCTGGTTTATAATATTACTATTCCTCTGTGGTGCTGGGTTTTTTTGGGGGGGGTGGTGTTTTTGGTGTTGGTTTTTTTTTATTTAGCAATTCATTATGCTATTCTGGTTCTATTTTCATACTTTGTTTTTTGTGTGCTTTGTGGAAGCACTTGCAGAAGTCCCGTTGAGGCTTAACAACAATTCCTCGGTCACTTTCTTGCTGACTTTTACTCCAAGTTCTTTCTAAGCTGGAAATAAGCAAGTTCAGAAGCAAGTAAATTTTTTTGGTTTGGGTTAACAAATCTTAATGATTCTCTATAATTACTCATTCTAGCTTCTGATATCTCCAACAAAGTTACAGAAAACAACCTATACAGCTTTTGAGGTAACTATAAAACACAAAAGGAAAGACTTTTTTTTTCTTTGTAAGCTATCTACTTTAAATGTTTGAATATACATTCGGGGTTTTTTTGGCAAAACCAGTTTTTGTCAACAAATAATTCCTTTTAGATGTACGAAGAGATTAACAATCTTGAACAAAAAAAATCATTTAATTTAAAAAGGTAACAGTCTAGAAAATATGCTACATTCAAATAAAACTGATTTTACAAAGACTAAATTATTCGCGTTTCACAATACTTAACATCAAAAAAAAACCCTCACTGAACTACTAGATTAGAGTCAGACCAGAAAAGTAAACACTACATTTTGCTAGAACAATCTAAGGTTATTTCAATTGCTACTATTCAATTTATTTTTCTTATACTAGCAGAAGCTCATATAAAATACATTCAGTTGTTTCTGAATGGTTATGAATCTTTATTCATTCACCTGTTTCAGAAAGCTGTCTGAATACATGTATTTGTGGATGTGTACAATATAAGGTACATTGTAAATACATATACGCATTACATACAAGTACACACTTATTCTGTCCACACACACATTCTTCCAAATAGAAGGTGAAAGCTATGAATATTTTCAATCACCTAAGTCTATGGGCTCAAGCTTGTTTCACAGAATCACAGAATAACCAGGTTGGAAGAGACCCACTGGATCATCGAGTCCAACCATTCCCATCAATTCCTAAATCATGTCCCTAAGTACCTCATCCACCCTCACCTTAAACACCTCCAGGGACGGTGACTCAACCACCTCCCTGGGCAGACTGTTCCAATGCCTAACCATCCTCTCCATGAAGAATTTTTTCCTTATCTCAAGCCTAAATCTACCCTGGCGGAGCTTGAGGCCATTCCCTCTCGTCCTGTCCCCTGTCACCTGGCAGAAGAGGCCAGCACCCTCCTCTCCACAACCTCCCTTCAGGTAGTTGTAGAGAGTAATAAGGTCTCCCCTCAGCCTCCTCTTCTCCAGGCTAAACAACCCCAGCTCACTCAGCCGCTCCTCATAAGATTTGTTCTCTAGCCTCTTCACCAGCTTTGTTGCTCTTCTCTGGACTCGCTCCAGAGCCACAACATCCCTCTTGTGGTGAGGGGCCCAGAACTGAACACAGTACTCGAGGTGCGGTCTCACCAGTGCCGAGTACAGGGGGAGAATAACCTCCCTGGACCTGCTGGTCACGCCGTTTCTGATACAAGCCAGGATGCCATTGGCCTTCTTGGCCACCTGGGCACACTGCTGGCTCATGTTCAGTCGGCTGTCAACCAACACCCCCAGGTCCTTCTCCTCCTGGCAGCTTTCCAGCCAGGTCTCTCCTAGTTTGTACCTCTGCTTAGGGTTGTTGTGCCCCAAGTGCAGGACCCGGCATTTGGCCTTGTTAAACCTCATGCCGTTGGTCTCAGCCCAGCAGTCCAGCCTGTTCAGATCCCTTTGCAGAGCCTTCCGACCCTCCAGCAGATCCACACTTCCACACAGCTTGGTGTCATCTGCAAACTTGCTAAGGGAGGACTCGATGCCTTCATCTAGGTCGTTGATAAAGACATTAAACAGGACTGGACCCAGGACTAAGCCCTGGGTAACCCCACTTGTCACTGGCCTCCAGCTGGATTTAACTCCATTTCCCACCACCCTCTGGGCCCAATCACTCAACCAGTTTTTCACCCAGGAGAGTGTGCACCCGTCCAGGCCAGAGGCCGACAGTTTCCGAAGCAGAATGCCGTGAGAAACTGTATCAAAGGCTTTACTGAAGTCCAGGAAAACCACATCCACAGCCTTTCCCTCGTCCAAGAGTTTAGTCACTTGGTCATAGAAGGTGATCAGATTACTCTGGCAAGACCTGCCTTTCATGAACCCGTGTTGACTGGGCCTGATCACCCGGTTCTCTTGCATGTGCTTCATGATCGCACTCAAGATCACCTGCTCCATGACTTTCCCTGGTACCGAGGTCAGGCTGACAGGCCTGTAGTTCCCCGGATCCTCCCTGCGCCCCTTCTTATAGATGGGCACGACATCAGCCAGCCTCCAGTCCAGCGGAACCTCCCCAGTCATCCAGGACTGCTGGAAGATGATGGAAAGGGGTTTGGCCAGCACATCCACCAGTTCCCTCAAAACTCTTGGGTGGACTCCATCCGGCCCCATAGACTTGTGGGCATCTAGCTAGATGCCCACAAGTCTATGGGGCCGGATGGAGTTTCAAACAAGAAAAAAGAACCAAAAGCTCTGAGAATTTAGAAACACTCTATAGACTTTAACCACATGATACAAATGACATATTTCTTATTAACTATTCTAATATTAAGTCCGTTCCTGTAGAAAGTTGTAGGATGGTTTCAGAAGCCTTAAGTTACTCAGTTCCTGTAGAAATTACTTCCTTAAGGCTTCTGAAACCATCCTACAACTTTGATATTACTATATGATTTATCATAAAATTCAGGTCTCTTATGTAAACACAGATGCTGGGTTACATTGATCCCACATAGACTATATTGATCTCATATAGGCTGTCTTCACATTGTTTAGATAAGCAACTAATACAACTAATGGTGAAGGGGAACCTTTGGTATCTTTAAATGTACTGACCACCTGACCATAATCAGAATTTCTACAGAAAACAAAGTCAGCAATTTCTGAAAACACTTGGCTTGTTTATTCCTATACCAGTTTATATGATACTACAAGCAAATTATTACATCCAGTTTCTGATTATTTATGTCATATGGGTGACTGCTGTTTTTCTTTTTGCTGGTTTGTTGTTTTAACTGATCTACATCAATGCACCTGCATAAACACACTCTTCACTAGGAAATTCATATGAAAATGAAGAAAAATCTGAATAATGATTTAGTACTGCTTAATTTTGAAATTTTTTACTGAAAAAGGCTATTAATATCATTTCCCAGCCCGCATTGAAGTCCTTCACAGATCTCTGGGAAAGGTCTGTTTTCTCTCAGGCTCTCTTTTATGTTTTCTCAGCATCTCAGTAAGGTACCCTTTAGAGATCCAAAGCAACGACTTATATTTGAACCCTCTTTCTGTGTCAAATTTCACTGAAGACAGATAACACAGTGGGATGACGGCCATAAGGAGAGAAAAATAGAACACTGGGAATATGTGGGCAGAGCAGGTCAATAGGTTAAGTATGCCAAGGCAGAAGATACACGGGATATGACGGTAGAGGGTAGGAAACGCCCACAAAGGAGGGCCTCTTGTGGGACAGGGCTATAAAGGCAGACTGCGTAATCAATAAAGTGGCCATTTTGAGCTTCCTGTATATTATAATCTGTGTCTCAATGGTCCTCACCAGAGTGGTGCGAGAGTCCGGTACAGGGGAGTGTTTGTTGAGATGCAACAGGAATAAATCTTGTTTTCTTAGGAAAATCCTATTCAAATAGTTTTCATAATCAACACAAAATTATTGACTACTTTTACAGATACTCTAATCCTCAATGAAACTTTAAAGAACACTTGCGTATTAGTGGCCTTCTGTTTGCTTGCTTTGTTTAACTCAGTAAGTCATACTCACTTGTTCCACTGATGATATCCGGTCTGGCTTTCATGACTTTACAGAACTGTTTTCTACAAATTTCTGTCCACCCAGTTTGCTTCTCTGGACTTTTTATGAGTGATAGGAGCTTGTCAAGATCTTTATCTAGAAGAAATGAAAAATCAGTGCAAATCTGTAATGATAATCTTGGTTCACTTTTTTTTTTTTTCTAAAGTTATTACATACTATGAAGCTATTAGTTACAAAGAACTACACAGGCAGGTAGATGCATCCAGAAACTAGAAAGTATTTCAATGAAGAACAGTTGAGAGTCTTGTCATTGCCTGGTATTTTTGATGGATCTCATACCTTAGAAAGAAAAGACTAAATAAATATCCATTATCCTATGACAACTAAACCGGAGAAGCATCCCTAAAGCTGATGACATTCTGCTTTACACAGAATATTCATTCCCCTTACTGCTGGCTTTTGAACATTTCATTTAAGACATTACTGAAGAGCATTTCATAACTCTCCTGAAGTTACTACTCCTCTGTTCTGAAACAATAATTAGAAAGACATTTTAAAGAAAACAGTTTGGTATTTCCATGCAACTTTGCCACTCTTAGAATCTAAAATAGAAAAGATAGGGAATGATCCTCCAGGAAATATCACTGGTTTAGTAATAAAACCATGAGGTGGCAGCAGTACTTTGTAGAACATGAAATGAAGTATTGATAAAACAGCGACACAAGTGTTCCATAGAAAATCTCTGCTGCTACTATGGGCAGATATTATGGCACATACATGTATGCTTTCAGACTGCTGGGCATACCTACGAAGTAAATCTCATGAAAATACACTGGGCTGCCCATGCTATGAGAATTCTTATAATAGCTTTGCTGATAATTTCCAGTGTTTCCCAACATTAGCAGAAGGATTTAAAACTGGGACTAAAGGTTATACTAAAAGTATGCTTCTGCTGTAGCTGAAATGTCACCTTGCAATTTTTTGTGTTAATATTTCAAGAACGTTAAAATTTTAAATTGAGTTTTCTGGAATGCATCTAACATTCTTCAGCCCAGGGCTACCGGCTATTTGTTGGTGCTCTCAGAGGCTGGAATGAGATAATTCAGGCATCTTCTGATTTCTGAATGCCTGATGCTTTACCTGAGCACTATTAAAACACAGCCTTTGGTACAGTTGTTATATATGAGGCACAAATGTATTAGCGCATTTTTTGTTATATGTTCAGTTTTATAAACAAAATCCACACAATAGTTTACAAAAAGGTCTTTATGAAAGATTCCTTTTAAATGCAAAGAGAGAATTTCAAAGATTGCTCCTTACTGTTACTTTTACTTTGTTATTAAAGACACACTCCCTCTTTACAATAGGGAGACGTCTTCAAAATTAAAATTGCTGTTGATGCAATGACAGAAGTACAGCAAGTTCTTTCTCTTCTCACTTAGCTAAAGTGATTTTTTTTCCTCCATTTTCTACTAAACTAGAGGAAATTACACATACACTATCAATTTTCTACAATAAAATACCACAGGTTGAGGCAGTAAATTGTACAAGTAGTTGAGTCTCACAGAGGCTTGAAAGCAGAACCATAGTGACACATTTAGAATAAGCATCTGTAATCATCCATGAAAATGTTAAGTTGGCTTTCAACAATATGATGTCAGCACTTAAAGCCTTGCGATTTTTTTCTTTACATCAAGCATCTTCTGCAACCAAAATTATTTATCTTGGAATTCACATTGTACAATGAATATTAGCAAGCTCCCATGACACATGATGCCACACTACACTGAATAATATATGCAAAGTAGCAATTAAAAGAATGCATATATACGCTTTGGCAAATAAAAAAAGAAAACAATGTCTTCCCATATGCAAGATTTGTTAAAAAAACCCCAAACTACTAACATATTGGAGAGGGCTTACTGTTCATATTCTAGATTTCTGAAGGCAGAACAAATTTCAAGTTCATATGTCAAGTCATTTTATAAAGTAAGTTTATGTAAGATAAAAAACAATTAACTCAAATTTTCTAACAGGAAAGCCTGCCCTTCAAACTGGAAACTATCAATTAGACTGCCTCTCCTCAGGCAACTTGGTTCTCAGAGTACTTGATGCAGCTACAAAATATTTTCTAGTCCATTTCAGGGGAAAAATGAAGGTGGTATCTGCAACAAGGTAAATGCAGGTGCACTCACTCCAGCTGTACGCAGTCCCTTTGCTATGGGACCATGCAGTTCCCATCACTATGAAAGCACTATAGCCTATACTACTACTATTAACTAGTCACTTAAGTAAAGAAGGTTCTTCATATCCTGCAAACTCTCTTCTTGCTCTTTCTACACTTTGGACAAAAGAAAATACACAAATTAATTCTGTTCAATAACTGTTTGAGCCAGTCCACTATTATTTAGAATGCTGTTGCTTTTACTTCTTTAGAATATTTCAGAACTCAGTTATCCCATAAAACTGAACTGTTTCCACAAAAAAAACCCTATTTTCAAGTAATCTTGTTCTTTTAAGATGATCAGAATATTTTCAATAGAATTACAATACACATATAATTTATTTTAAGCTGGTTCAAAGACCTTAATGATTTATAATGAGTAAACTGTATACCTGCCACTGAAATTTATTATAAGACATACAGTATTTCAAGAAAAGTTGATTATAGCAACATAATTATTATAATTAATAATTATTCCAAATTAATTAACATGGAATTTCTTTGTCATCCTCAAGGAACTAAATCCTCAGTCAGTATCTTTCCAAATAACATGCACTAACACTCAGAATTGCTTACGTGAGTATGAAAATTTAATGTGAAAAAGGATTTACTCTTATAGTATTATCAGTAGGATTTCTAGTTCTTTCTCTGCCCTTTTCTGCTATTTCTATAATAGGTGAAGGTTGAAGAAAATCTTAGCAACACTCCTCTCCAAGTCAAAGAGTTATTTCACTTCATAAAGGATTGTAATAATTCAGTGTGGCAGATCAGGGTCAGAAACTACAAGCCAAGACTTAATCAGACAGCTTACCAAACATAGACCACGGTGAAATTTTGATTCCTCTGAGGGAAATAACACCACTAAAAAGTACCCTTCAATAACTTCAAGAAAGTAGGACTTCAAGACCATTGCCCATCCATCTCTGCTGCCTCCTAAGAGCTCTAAGGAATGTTTGGACTCAAATGACAGAGAAACAAGCTTAAGACCCATGCAACCAAGATAATATAGCATAAGCAGGTATTTAATACATCCACTGCATACTATAAGTGGTATCATATTGTGATACCTCACACTATCTTAACTCTTTCCAGCTAAGCCATTCACTTCTCTTAACATCTTGTCATTAAAAAAGGACTACCACTTCCCCAAGCAGGCCACTACAGTACAAAAAAAGAGAACCTTGCTATCAAATAAATGCTAGCTCACTTCCACAAGTTAGTACGTAATTGTAATTTTCCCTTATGTATTACCATGCAGCTGGATCTCCGACTACCACACAGCCCTGAACTACGCATTTTGCTTGTTACTGAGGGTGGCCCTTTACACTGTCACTAGAGGTATCCTAAACACATTCCAATGCTCAAAGAGAGAAGTCTTGCTTTTCTTTCTTCTCATTTCTGGTATGTCACTAAACTAGTTCACTAGTTATCCTAGATCAATGTCCTGAATAGTTTCTTCTTCTGGAAGAAATGCCAGAACTACTGAAGGAGGTGAAGGACAGAAGGTGGTGGAACAGAGAGGTGGGGAGGGTATGGGAACAGCAATGGAAAGAAAAGATGAGGAAGGAAATGGGAATAAGACCTTCCTCTTTGGATGATAGTGAAATTTTAAACACTCTCAAGCCTAACAAGAAATTATGTTCTAGTGGTGTGATTGACAAGAAGCTCATGTCAATTTAATCTGACGCAATTCTACCTTCTTCCTCAAATGTGGTTATATTTTGCCATCCCATCTCTCCTATTGTGCTAGCACTGGTTGCTTTGTGTAGTGCGTTAAAAAATAGTAACAATGTTTATAAATTTATGAAGCCATGGAACTCCACTATAAATAACCTACATTTACCTGCATGTACAAAATCTGAACCACCACATTATATCTTTCTGCAAGTTTAAACTGATGTAATTCCTTCAAAGATGCTGTTTTATAATTCTTCAAGTAATTCTTCAGCTAGTTTTTGTGTACAAAGCAAGTAGGACCTAGGAAAATTCATCAATGTTTTAAAAACAATTCAGAAATGCTACAAGCCCTTCATCATGATTGTGTTTTGTGATAAGTGCTTTTCTGGGATTAAGAAACTATGATTTGTAAAGCCATATGTGTCGTATTCAAAATCTAAATTTAGATGTAATGAATAACCTGACTATACCATAATTTACTACTACAGGGAAACAAATACATATAAGGATATGTATTTTAGGAAAGCCCATGTACACTTCCGATAGACCTGTCCACTTACTTCTCTTTCATCTTTCATTAACTGAGTGGACTACTTAAACAGTGGAAGACAAATGGGTCATACTTGAATAATAAGCCAAAAATAAAAAAGTAGGGTAGATCAAAGAAGTGCAGAGGATGAAGACATTTATTTGAAATTATAAGGGATAACAGGTAAGCCAGTTCAGCTGATTTATTAATACAGAAATATTAAAAAAAAAATTAAAAGAGACGTCGCTAGTGTCAGGTAGATATGAAACAATCATGGTTGAAAAGAAATTTCATTTTAAAAAAACAAACATAGAGCAGAAACACAGCAGTACACTCCCATTCAAGTTAGCGTACAAAGCAATAACCTCAGAGAACTGTGGCTGAAATAAAACATCAAAGCACTTTAAGAACATTATCATAGAAGATTTTTGGTGGTGATTCTGGACTGTAGGAGTCAGGAAGAGAGTAAGATTAATGAATTATGGGGTGCCTGTGTATACAGAAATACTAAGCAGTGAATGCGTCATTGCAGGACAATTATGGACACTATTCTTCAGTCACACTCATAACCAGCTGTCACAACTGCAGAGCTAGGAGGGATCGTTTGTGCAAACAGAAGAGTGAATATTACAGTTTAGTACTGTTCTAAAACATTTAACTTTTAATAACCTACAGTATAGTTAATATAACACGTAAAAAATCATTATTTTTAATAGTTGTATCCTGAATAACAAAGGGCTATATCACTCTTTAAAAAGCATTTACTAATGCTTCCTCAAATTATCTTGCTGAAATAATAATTGAACAATTAAGACAAAAGAAAAGCAACAGGGTATCTCACTGCAGTGTAAACAGCTGGAAATGGCATAATTAATTTCCACATAATGATCCGCATAAATCATTTAAAGCTTCACTATAAATTATCTTTGACAGAAGCGAACCATTAATATACTGCTATCCAATAGTTTTTCCAACTCTAAATACGGCTGAAATAATTAATGCATACTAATATACAACCCAGCAAGTTTATATTTCTGTCTATCCTTTCCTACAGACAGAAATACCATACAGGCAAGCACATAACACCTGCAAAACCAGGACAGATATTCATAAAGAGTAGAGATTTTCCTCACATCTGGATCTGTATGTGGATTTCTCCAAGGCTTTCAATACGATTTCCCACAGCCGCCTCCTAGAGAAATGGATGTATTACAGTCCAGACAAGTGGTCTGTGTGGTGGGTGGGGAACTGGCTGGCAGCTGCACCCAAAGGGTGGTAGAAAATAGCCCCTTTCCAGACTGGCAGCCTGGCACAAGCAGGGTCCCTCAGGGATCAACAGTGGGCCCAATACTGTTTAATAACTTCATAAACGATCTGGATGATAGAATCAAGTGTACCCTGGAGAAGTTTGCTCAAGATACTGAACTGAGTGAGGAAGTGGACACTTTGGAAAGGAGAGCCACCCAGCAGGAAGACCAGGATAGGCTGGAAGAGAGGGCTAACAAGAACCTTATGAAGTTCAACAAAGACAAGTGTAAGGTTTTACACCTGGGCAAACAGAGTGTAGCACAGGCTAGGAAGCAGTTCTATGGAAAGGGACGCAGGGGCCCTGGTGGACAGCAAGGTCAATATGAACAAAACAGTGTACTGGTGCTGCAGCAAGGAAAGCCAACAGGATGCTGGGTTGCACCAACAAGGGTATCACCAGCAGAGATAAAGGAGACATTATCACACCCTACTAAGTGCTTGTCAGGCCACACCTGGAATACTGTGCACGATTGTGGTTTCTGCTACACAAAAAAGATGTGGACAGGCTGGAGAGTGTCCACAGAAGGGCCACAGAGATGATCAAAGTACTGGAAAGCCTGAAAAGTAAAGAGGACTGAGTTTGTTCAGACTTGAAAAAATTAAGGTTTAGGGAAGACTTTATCACTACGTTCCAGTATTTAAAGCATGGAAGATGGAGACTTTCTTTTTACAAGGAGTCACGTGGAAAGGCAAAGGGGAATGGGTACAAGTGACTCCTGAGGAGATTCTGAGGAGACACAAGTGGAAGATTTTTCACAATGACAACAATCAGGCACTGGAATAACCTCCTCAGGGAAGTGGATTCCCCAACATTTGATATTTATGAACAGACTACTTTGTACTCTACAGTTAATGCAGAAATTCTATCATTCTTCAGAATCTACATCTGCTCAGGAAATTCACAAATAATTTCCAATAAAAGATACAGTAGACATGACCATATACAAGAAACAATTTACTTACTATAAACTATTCATAAGATTCTTTTGCATTGTCTATGTCTAATTAAAAACTTAAAATGGTTTCTTTGTATGGATTAAACTGCTTTGCCTAGATAGTTCCTCAAAGGGTTCTTCAGTCTGCCTACATTCCAAATTGATGTACAGAGTAGAAACCAACTGTCCTAAACACTATTTCACACACCACCAAGCTTTGTAAACACAGTGATCTGAATCACAAAAATAGTGTACAAAAAAATGTGTAGCTTAACCATACTGTCTTGCTTCAATTACTAGAGAGATTATATAAATACATCTCAAGAGTCACCTACCTGAGACAAGCCAAAAGGTTAATCTGGAAGTTTACATAAGAATTAGATTACTAAACAGAGCTTTGCAGACTGACAGTTGCACAAAGCCATACATGCAAAACCAAATGAACTTACTTAGATATAAATGCAGCCAACATTAAAAAATCCTCAAATCCTTATGAGATTCTAATCTGGAGGATGGGGGAATGGAGTGTGGCATGAAAGGAAAAAAAAAAATAAAAATCAAGAGACATCTGCACTGCTTGCATGCTTTGTATGTACCTTGTCTGAACTCAGCTTTCCTAGGAACTTCTGCAAGATAGCACTTTGGCAAAGGGAATGATGAAAACATTGGCCAAGGATAGGGATCACTGCCCTGGAAACAGGACCAGAAATAAATAAATTTAGGAGAAGAATTAAAACCATTTGCTCAATTAACACAAAGCTAAAGTTCCCAGAATTCTTGACGGTGCACCAAAATTACGTTTGATAATCCAATTTGCAATGAGATACTCTGTAATTTTAAAAAAAGAGTTAGATGCAAAATCCAAAAAGCATTTGAGCCAGAGTTTTTTCCAGTATATACCAATGAAAGTTTTGATTTTACAGGTTTTTTTCAACCAAGGAAATTGCAGTTTTTAGAAAAACAAAAAACCCCACAAAACTGCATTTCCAATTTTATACATTTATCTGTCTTTGCTGTGCTGACAGTAATTTACGGTTCATCTTTATGAGACCAACAGCCCGTGAGAAGTAGAACATTTAAACGAGTTGCTTAACAAATACTCTGTTGTTGCAACACTGTTGAAAGCTCCAGGTATTAGATACTGCAGATGAAAGTCCAAGCATGGAAAAAGCCTCAAATAAAAAGAAGGTATAACAAATGGAAAGTTAATAAGGAAAACACAGAAATATGTAAGTAAAAGCCATACAAACTACATTCACTTTTATAGTAGGAAAAACAGCATTAAAATGGAGCAATATAAACATTTTATCTGAAGGTGACCTATCCCAGGCACATGTCAATCTTGAAATAGTAGGAACAATGTATTTCATCAGTGTATGGCTTTTCAAAATTTTAGCCCTTCATAAGGCTAAAAGTGGACTGGTACTTAATGTTAAATAATTTTCCACATGCTGAATTATCAGCAAAAACATTCCATTAGTGAATACAGGAGTTGGGGAAAGAGAAAGTGTTAAACTTTAGTTTCTAACTTTATCTAGTACTCTCAAAGGCAGAATCCTTTCCTGTGGTCCTCCAATCAGATTCATCCTTACAAGAACATGGTTTCTCTCCACTGATAGACCATCAATTATAAAATCTCTGGAGAAAAAAAAAACAAAACAAAACACTAAAAAAAAATCAGAACAACTTTAATTTACAAATTATTAATTCAGAAAACTCTAATGAGCAAGGATACCTTGAGAGACATACCAGAGTTAAAACAGAACCTGGAAAACACATATGCATAACGAAATAAACAAACAGAAACAAGTATTTTGAGATGTCTGCAAGCACTAACCTAACATTATACTTCCTTACCTATTGCTGACTGGAAACATCTGAGCAATTACTAGACATAAAACAATCGGAAATTTCAAAAGCTTTGTTATGCCCACAAGCACAGTAATTAAGGCAGAGGCAGTAAATGGACCATCAAAATTTGCTCCTTACTTGTCCTACCAGCAAACTGCAACTTTTTTTTTTAACAGCAAAATTTTTAAAAGCAATAGAGGTCAGTTTTTATACACCAAGTTTATTACAACTTTTTCCTTGGTAAGGGAACAGTAGGTTTCGTACTCAAATAGTCGAATTAGGTTTCAAAACAGGTTTCATACTCAATACTCAGATAATGTCTGATGTAATTTCACCCACATTGTTTGATTTAAACTCTATACAGGTCTCATATAACAAATAGTAATAATTCTGAACGTTCAGTATGCTGACAGAAAGGATGAAATGTCTGTGACTAAATGACTGTTCACTTCTGTCTCAAAACTACAATTTTACCTTTTGAAGGATGCACTGTGCAATTTTATATATGTCAGGAATGCAAACTCACAGAAGTTGGACAGTCAAGTAAGCTACAAATAAATCTAAAAAAATCCCAAACCCAAAGTACTGATGATGTCTTTAATTCATAAACATTAAAGTAATACACGAATTTTATATTATATACATAAAGTAAGAGAATAATATAAAATAAAAAGGCATATTCACCTCCACAAATTTTGCACTACTCTCCTACTCTTTTTTATTTTATGAAATAACACAAATGAAAATCAGTATAATATTTCTTTTTATTTCAATCACTTTTAAGTGAACATGGGAGAAAGAACAAGACTATTGTGTCTTCATAATTTACGACTGATGACAAAACTGTACATGAATAAACTTAAGCATACTATAAGCCAACTTGAGAGCATTTGTATATTTAACATTACTAAAGTATTCATGTATTTCTTCTCAGAAGTTTGAGAGTTAAAATAACATTTATATCAGTCACTTCTCACCCTGGTCCTTCTGAAGTTTCTGTGACATTTTCCTCCTGAGCAGTTAGTAAAACTTGTGACACCTTATACTGTGTCTCCAAGAGTAAAAGGGTATTGAGCTCACAGCATAGCACATTTAACAACCTGCAGAAGGGCACATTGAAATGATAACACATCAGTCAGGAATCCAGTAATGCAGAGTAAGACAAAGGCGAACATATTTATGATATCTCAAAATGGAAAAAAAAAAACCCAAACAACCAAAACCAAAAAACTTCAAGTGTCTGAAAAATACTCAGACAGAAGTGGGTCAGGAACACTCATTTATATATCCTTTTTAGTCCCTCAAGTGGCACAGCCTGGAGCAAACAGGGAGTGATTTCCAACAGATTTTTTCATGTGCATTGAACAACCACAGAAAATATTCACTGGACTGCTGAGGCTGCTTTGGAGTTTATATCATAGTATAACAGAAGTGGCACAGACTTAATAAGACATGCCACATGAAATGTAAAGAAATTATACAACAATGTGCTGGTAAGGCAACTCAGAAGCAGTTCATCAGAGGGGGGAGGGCTGAGGGAGATAAAAATATATATTTCCTTTAGAAAATAAGCTTTTAAGCACTTCTGTGCAATCAAATGTAACACAGTTCAAAAGCAATAAAATATTTAACATATAAAATTAACAAATCTGCTGTTGCTTTATTTTTTATTTCAGAGAAACACAACACAATGGTAAATTACGTTAATAAACTGAAAATTATATTATGTACAATTTTCTTTTATAATCTCAGCAAGTTAGCAGTAAAAGTAGTCCAGTATATTTCATGTAAATCTGAAAACGGGACAATCCAATTTAAACTAATCTCTTCACTCTAACATGGCAACAGAATGATTCCATTGAAGTTTTCCTGTTCATGGAAAATACTATGACTAAACATTTCTTGTTGGTATATTTATTATATTTAGACTCAATATAAACTAGAGAATAAACAGTGTCCAAAATTTGTAGTCCAATACTTAATGCTTATTTTCTTCATTGTAATTCCCAATATACTCCTATTGACAATAGCAAAAATTTGCAAGCCATTACCTGGATAATTAAACATCAGCAAATTCACATAATTGGGGCAAAGACTTAAACAGTCAAGATATGTAATTTTCTTCCTATTGCTTTTATAATCTAACTTGGTCTGTTCAAGTTTTATATTTATTTCCTGACACTGACTTGTCTCAGTACTTTTCTAAATCACAGAAGTAGAAATGACAGTTCAAATGTATTTTTTTTTATTATTATGTAGAAGAAAAATCCACAAATAGAGCACTGAAACCATCATGAAGATGGACCATTTATTCTGTTCAGTATGATTACTCTAAGTGGCAAAAGAACACGTTCCCAGCAGTTAAAAAACACTTGGGAGAAGACTAATGGCTAAGGAAGCTTGTATCATCTCCTCAGATACACTGAGAAAAAAAATATAAAATATCATAAACAAATAAAATTAGATAGAAGGGATAGTGGTAGGATAAATGACAAAATTCACAAGATCTAACAGGAGTAGCCTCTGATGGAGCATTTGAATGAAATTTTCATCTACATGGAAAAACCCATTTTAAAGTGCTGTCAGTGAAGTACAGATATTCAGTCAAAGCTAATTTTCCATTGCTTAACCTTTGAAAGTTGCAGATGTATAAACTAAAGTTTGAAACTAAAAACACATTATAGTGTGCATATTTGTGAGAATGCTTAAATATGGCTGTACAGTTTTCCTTTTTTGTTTAATTGTGTTTGAAACTTAAAAACTAGATTAGACCGTCAGCTCAATATTCTATCTATAAGGAGTGCATACTTGTGAAAAGTATAAAACCCTGACAGATATAAAACAATAAAGCACTTTCTTTTAAGATATATTTTAAATTTTGTTTTTAAAGCAGAAAATAGAATTCTCAGCCTGAATGTTCCTGAAAACTGGAAGATAGCTTTGATGTAAGGTCTTGAATGTGGAAAGGACTAGCCTCATACAACAGTTTAGACTGGGGACTGACCAGTTAGAATGCAGGTTTGCAGACAGGGACCTGAGGGTACTAGGGGGCAATAGGTTGAACATGAGACAGCAAAATGTCCTTAAAGGCCAGCAGCATCCTGGGCTGTGTAAAGAAGAGGACTGCCAGAAGGTCACGTGGGGAGGTGACCCTTCCCGTCTCGCTACTGGTGAGACCATATCTGGAGTGCTGAGTCCAGTTCTGGGCTATCCAGCAAAAGAATGCCATGGATGCACTGGAACAGGTCCAGCAAAAGGCCCCTTAGGGCCTGGGCCATCTGACATAGGGGAAGACGATGAGAGAGCTGGGACTGCTCAGCCTGGAGAAGAGAAGGATCAGGAGAAATCTTGTCAACATGTATAGATATCTGACAGGAGGGTTTGAAGGAGATGGAAGCACACTCTTCTCAGTGGTACCCACTGAAAGAGGCAATGGGCATGAATTGGAACGCAGGAAATTCCATTTTAACGTATTGTGACAGTAGTGAAACAGTGGAACACGTTGCCAAGACATGCTGCAGGATCACCAACCTTGGAGACATTTTAAACCAGACAGGACACAGCCCTGAATAATGCTCTCTTGTGAAACCCAACTACATAATCTCCAACCTCCCTTTCAATCCCAAATCTATAATTCTGTGAAAACTAGTAATAAGATATACCATATCCCCAGGAAGAAAATGCAATACAGATAAAATCAAAGGCTGTTTATTCCCAGTCTTTTATGGAACAGCAATTTTAAATAAATTCAGAAAAAAACAAAATGCATATCATATTATGAAAATATTGTAGTAATAAGTATTTTGGTTTACGGATTCTGCATTTCCTTTCCTATGTCATCCTTGTCTTTCTTGAGGGGTGTTCCCTGAATCGTGCCATTCAACTATAATTTCACAAGTCATACTTCACTGCAGAAATCTCAAGTCTGAAAGAATGCCTGCCTATTAGTACTTGTGTATCTATGTAAACTGCCTACGTCCTTGGTTTTGGTAGGTGGAATAATAATGACTTCTTTCATTATGGCAGAACGGAAGTTCCTTCATGTGGTAACAAACAGCTAGTAAATACTTCTAGCTGCTAAAATACTTGTTAACTTTTATGCTGCCTCTCTAAATTTTGCCACCTGAAAATAGTATCATTAAACCTATGAATTTTTCTGAACTGTTAATAACACCCATTATGAGGATAGCTTATTATCATATTTCTCAATGCATTTTCTATGAGTTACTTTTAAAAACATAAAATAGCATGTCCCCTGTACTCCCATTTTCTCAGCTGTCTTTTTTTTTTTTTCCCCAACTTCAGATCATGCCTCTCTTAAACATCATCTTTATTATGGTAAACACAATTCTAGTTTACCTCAGTTCCCACTACACTTGCATAGACCATTCTTCCTTACTTTTTTAACATATATTCTTTTTAAAGCCACTCTGATGCTCCGTCCTCACTTAAGGGATACCTGCAAATGATCTGCTAGCAAGAAAAGACACGAGATGCTGTTCTTAGATATAGTAGTTGTAGTAAGTCTGCAGTGGGCTGACACCAGCATGCAGCTAAGCACCCTCCAGTTGCTGGCTCCTCACCTCCCACAGGAAGAACAATGCCTAGCCAGTCTCCAAGCTAACCCTCCAACCTCACAGTTTTTGTCACTGAGCATGACGTGATATGGTATGGGACACCCCTCTGGTCAATTCAGGTCAGCCATCCCTGTTGTGTTCACTGCCAGCCTCTTGCACACCTCTAGCCTATTTTCAGGGGAGTGGAGAAAAAAAAAGAATGCCCTGCTGCTGAACAATGATTACAGTGTCAGCCAAAATATCAGGTGCATTATCAATACTGCCACAAATCCAAAATGTAGTGCCATGTGGGCTGCTACAATGAAAATTAACTCCATCACAGCAAGTTCATATCTCTACCAAAAGAAGTTAAAATTTCATGCTATAAGCAAAAGTCCACCCACAACAGAGAAAACAGAAACTGGCACATCTAAGTAAACTATACTACAATCTTAGTAATGTATTTGTTCAGGCAGGGTGCAAAGGTTAACCAAACCTGAAATCAGTCCACCTATGCTGTCTATATAGAAGGTGTTTCAGTAATATAAACACAAAATGGTGAACTAAACTAGTTCTTTTGGTTTTCTTTTGGTTTGTAGTTACTGTCTTCGACAGATAAGAGGCATGGCTGACTCCAGTCAGTGCAAAATATACAGCATGACAATTGTAGAGAGCTCAGCTATGGGACAAGGTAAGGTCTTTCTTTCTCTCCCAGGAATAAATACTAAAAACATAAATGGAAAAAAACAAGGATTGGCATTTCTTTGTGGTAGCAGAACCTCCTTCCTATTAAATGAATAGGCAAATCAACTAAGAAATCCAAAGCAAAGTTTTCATCAAATTATTCCAGTGTCATCATCATGGGGGACAGCCTCAAAACATTGAACATCAGAGCCTAAATTATCAATCTGATTTATTCTTTATTACACTTTGAGTGATGGCCTGAGCTCTAATGAAAACAGTTGATCCAAGCAGCAAGTGGCAATTACTGTTAAGCATGCCAGACCAGTAGAGAAAGGCAAATGTCTAGCAAAAACAAACAAAAAACCAAACCCAAAGTTACCTAGTCAGCATTATAACACAAGAGGCACTTGGAAGCTCTAGCCATGCAAAGCTTTGCATGCTGCTTTTGCAGACTGAACAAAGGGCACAGCAATAAGAAGAGAGAACACACCCCTGCATGTGGTCTTTCTGAAAAAATAAGGGGTTTAATTGTCCCACTGAAGGAAATGCTCATAGTGGCTTTGAAAAATGAGATCTTCTGGATACAGAGTATCTATCAATGCCCTGAGTTACACCCTGGATGCCTGGGGCGCAAAAGCTACTACCTCAAGACAGTCATGATTCTCCCAGTAAGACTCAGGGACTGATGTATTCTTTATGATGTTTTCCACATGAAAAGATTTTCAAAAGAGTACCTAGAGCACTTCAGCTATCCAATGCACTTGAAAATCACATGTAATGTGATTGCTAATGGTAAAAGAGTTTCCCTAGCTAAACAGAAATGTGTTTCATGAGCATCGCTTGCCAGCCTAGAGGACTTGAGAGTGAAGTAGATTTTAAATTGCAGGAAGTGAAGCATTTTAATCTCCCTCAGTGAAGCAAAAAAACCCAAAATACAAACAACCACTCAGGAACAAGCAAGTGACATAATCCTGTCACAGAATCTGCTGTTCCTATTTTATTAATTACAAATTATTTTAAATTTATAAAGTTACTATTAACATACAAAACAACAGAAAACTGAATTAGCTATGTAACTGCATGATGTGGAAACACGACAACATAATCCTGTTGCAAGTCCCCATCACTACTAATGTAGACTCTGTCCTCTTTCACTTTTGGATTATCAAACAGAGGCCAAAGACTTACAGGACATGAGCACTAGCCTGTGATCGCTGCAGCAGAAGTCTTTTCCCTCACACACATCCAGCATCAACACTTGGAAGGAAGAGATTAATTTCCAAATAACCATATACCACTCACTAAACAGAAAACATACTTAAAATAATAGAAAATGGGTCCTTAATTAATTATTAACTCAAGAAATTATTCTTATTTAATTAAAAAGGTTTAGTATCGAATAACTGAAGGACTACATAGTGTTTCATGCTTCCATCATAAGAATTCTAATCGGGTAGATTTAGAGGACGAAATAAATACTGTCAGGCTCAATACCTCCACTCTCTCACCACACTCCTCCTTCTCCTCAAGAGGAGGAACTCAAAGAACATGGCTTTCTTCTGTTCACAAAGACATAAGGACACCAAATGCCACAGGATGTTGCATGAGAAGGGTTACTTCTGTACATCCAGCCAATGGCACCATAAATGTTGCAGAAGTAAATGTATCAGATATTCAGATATTAGTGATCAGAAAGATTCATCAGTGACATAAGACAACAGTGTTCATGGTCTGTGACAGTATATTTAAAAAAAAGGTATGTGGAAAACATGAGGTACAACCTTGTTTGTGCCTGTACAAGGAAAATGGAAAAGAAAACATGAAACTAGTAAAGAAATACTATGTTTTCTAAAGGTGAAACAATTTGTTTAAAACCACTTTTTTAATAAAAAAGTCTTACTTCAATTTATAATGAATGAGCTTTTAGAGAATTCTATAAGAACATTTTAAAAAAATCTTGCACTATTTATAATACTTTTCAATAAAGAGAAAGAGGGTATAAATCTAAATAGCAAGTTGACCTGAGGGAAAAAAAAATTATCAGGATTCATATCTTTTACCTTCATAAACCATGATAACTAATGCTCCTTTCACTGTGTTGCAATCATTAAAATTACACATTTTCTTAGTTAATGATACACATAATGTAAGTACAATTAAATTATTTCACATGCTGAAGCTACCTCATTATTAAAATACAATTATATATAAGAGGTTATGTTTACAATGCAAATGAAAACACAATGGAAAATAATACACAGGTGTTTATTATCTGTATTTCCTAAACCCTCGAAGTTATCTCTTGATCTCTGGCACTGACTGAGTATCTTTGAACTATTTTGGAGTATTGATACCTCCTTAGGGATGAAGTGTTGGTTATTTAAAGTAAAGAATTGGTATTTTGTCACACTTTAATCTAGTTAATAACACAGTGTCACTAACATTCTCAGAAAATTCAGTTTCTGAATAAAGAGAACAGTCATATGTAAATGCCTGAATGATGCTTTAGGCAGACGCTTTGAAAATATATATAATGCATAAGTTTTCTTGGCAAGCTATAAAAACTCACAGCTTGTGGATGTACTGACTGTACTGATAAGTTGCCTTAAGGCCATATAATTCATCAGTGTGAAAGAAAATGTATGTTATCACTGTTTATTTAATTCCTTTGTTAATATAACTTGCCGAGATTCAAAGAGCTTGGTGTTGAAGGGGAAGTGGTTAAGACCTCCAGTATTTCTGAAAACTCGTCTTTCTCATATCCAATGAGTTATAAATAACATCAATGGACATACTTCTATCAGAGAAAGAAAGCTGATCATTAAATTAAGAAAATTCTCTGTGTTTAGTATGTTAAAAATTCATTACTTTGATTACTGCTGTGAATTCCCTTTTCTATGGTTTGTGCTCTAATGTCAATTTAAATTCAGAATTTTCTAAAACAGGAAGACAACTGAGAACTTTCGCATCAGTTCCTGTGCACTCAGGTTGTCAGGCTGTACAAAAAGTGACTGAGACAGCCTTCAGCGTTCTTTTATCAACCGGTATTGGCTGACGGAACGACTTTCTGCTTCTAAATACATACAAATCTGCTTTGAAGATGAAATGACAGTTTGAAAATCTTACTCTACACAAGTTAGGAACTGCTTATATACATCCCCTTTTCCATTATCACTAACTTCTTGCCTAAAGTTTACCTTTAATATTTAATAACTGAGCTAATAACGATAATAAAAATGATGACAGTAATGACAATTTCAAAAAAACAATTGAAAAGGACCTTCAAGTAAATAAATCTCATCCTATGAGTCCACAAGAGCTGCAACTAAAGGTATACCACACCACTGTCTGTGATACCAGTGAAGAAGAATCCTAGGCCAAGATACTTCCAGGATAAGAATTACAAAACCCCAAGATTTGCATTAGGCTATATCTTGCTGTAGAACTGAGTACTTTACATTGATCACACAGGACCCAGACTGTATGAATGTTCTGCAGGAAGCATCTTTATAGACTGAGAGATATTGGCTATGCAAAACCACAGATACCTTCCGTATGATTTCCCTTTGATCTCTACTGCATGCGCATCCCCTTTCAGTGCAGGCAAGCTTAAAAAGGGAAATTGACAGTACAGACTCCACAGGATTGTCCTTCAAAATAATAGTTCTGAATTCATAATTCAAAATGAAAATAATCACCCAGGAGAAAATGAAACATTAACGTTGAAGGGGATAGAAATATCTATGTGTTTTAAGTACTGTATGTCGTCATGCAGCTAGTAACCCAAACCATTTTAAGTCACTGAAGCACAGTATAAGCATGAAAAAAATGTAGTTCTAAACTGCAGAAGTTGCTTAACATTCAAGTAAGCAAATCTGTAACTCTTTTGAACAATAAAGCAGGTTACAGGTCCTGAGAGTATAACCTGTTAAACAGATCTAAGTTCAGCATTCGCTCTGGGTAAGTCACATACACAAGGTACTTGACCAAAAATCAAAGTACATGGTTGTATAGATCTCTAAATATTTAAAGAACGTGTGTTTGGCTGTACTAATGGTATTAAATCTAGCAGAAAGAAATGTTCCTAGACAAATGTTTCACCAAAATAATTTGGTCACACAACTGTTCTTTTTTTTTCAAAGTTATCACAAACATTTAAATATTTTATATCTACATAGGAGCAAAGAAAGATGTGTATATTTCACTCACGCTAATTAAGATTCTAAATTTTAAGATCTCTTAAGCATCTGACATTATTTTACATAACTGCTCCTGAATTTGGTATTCTTGATGGAATTTGGTCAAGGAGCAGACCAATTACACACGGCAAGGTTTACTTTACTGATCACAGACGTCTGCTGTAAGGAGGTCTCACAGAAAAGCTCCAGGAACTTGGTTTCAAAAGGTATTTAAAATGAACTGTACACCTCTTGTTCAGATAACTCAGCTTAGGGTTTCTTGCAAGCCTTAATACTGTAAACAATACAGAAATCATGACGAATTCCACAGTCGTCCAGAATTCAAGTATCATTTTAATAGGGAACACTGAATACCTATATAATAATACAAATCTTCTTCATGTAGCCAGTTGAATTAGTCGTAATAAAAGGCTTTTATGAGACCAATTCTACACTGTTTGCAAAAAGCATTTGTACAGCAAGACCCACAAGCTCATGAAAAGCCATTTAATCAATAAGCAAACACTCTTAGATTATCTGTGGTAAACGCAGGCCCACATTCAAATCCCTCAAATTCTATCTTCCTTTCTTTTATAGGGAAGGCAATGAAAAGCAGAGAGGAAGGGAACTGGGATTTTGAACAATAAAAAAAAAAAGTCTGAATGTGCTAAAAAAAAAAGTTAAATATGAGGGCCTAGGTATCACTGAGAATCCAAAAGTCTCTGTAGATCACAAAAGTCTCTGTAGATTTGTTAAAATGATATTAAAATGTTTTAAAAATTTCTCCTTTATCTGATTACAACTTAATAAGATAGCCACTATTCCTATGAGAAAGTTTCCAAAATGAAAATACTACTTAATCTTTTCTTGAAATCTGGCAGTTTGACTGGATTTTTACTTGGGTTTTGACTTTGTCAGTGTCTAGCAGAAAATGTCATTATCGCAGTGAATACTGAAGCTGAGGCTCACCTTATCCGTGTAATGATATAGCTTCTTTTCTGTGATTAAAGATGACCTTGTTATATTGCTCATATATGTAGTTAAAAGTAGTTCTGTTGCCTCAAAGACTACAGGCCTTGTTAAAAATACTGTAACCATTCAATAAAATTTCAATACATGACCCATGTATTTGTGTACCACTCTCTTACAGCATGGGAGGCAATCACTTACACAACCAGACTAAATAATTAATTTTTTGCCTTAGAAGAGTCCCTAGTATCATTGAAGGAGAGATTTTCTTTTGCCTTATAAAGGTAGAATACAATCTAAAAGTGAACTATTATTTAAACTGTGAAACTTCTCTCTGTCCCTTATCCCTAATTAAATCAATGGCAGTTCTATCAAGCTTTTTATGGAGTCATTATAATCCTAAATGAAGAATTGTATCTTATTTTTCAAGTTGCACCTCAGGATTTCCCATTCTTGTCCAACTAGCAATTTCCCCCAAAACATGTGTCTCCCAACTCCAAATTCTGTCACTGTTCACCTCTTTCACACTTATCTTTATCAGCAAATTACACTCTATCTTAAGGTTATTCATAAATAGCATGAAATAATTTTACTGTGATATCAAAGTACCAATACAGCTGCAGAAAGCTAACATGGCAGAAAGTAATCCACTGGGCTATATCTTGCCTAAGCAAGGTTATCAAAGTTTTCCATGCTATGAAGTCCAATGCAGTAGATCTTATATTTCAAATGCACAAACTATGTTCACAAAAAAAAAAGTCAATTCAAGGATTAATATATTCAACTTTCGAAAACAGAAAAAACCCCACATAAAGTAATTTCTATGTAAAAATATTATAAAGCAATTGTTGTTATTAAAAAACATAAGCATGACAGTGTGAGTATATTTTAAGTGTTCCTTCAGGTTCTAGAAATATCTGGAATCAAACAGTACTCTCCTGAACAAAATAAGTTTTGGTGAAGTTGGTGACAATTAAATCAATACAATACATATATAAAAAAAGAGTAGATAGTAAAAAAACCCTTCTGTTTATTTTAGTATTTTAATATGATTTTTGTTTTATGTACCACAGTGGATGTACCATGCATTCTTTTCAATCAACTAGGCAAAATAACAACATGCAATTTCTGTCACTGCTTATCCTATTACAATATATCCATTTACAAGCAATAAGATTAGACTTATTGCTAGTCTCATTTTGTAGGCCATTTTTCGTTTAATCTTCTTATGTTAAAAAAGGGGGAATTTCACCTTCATGAATAATAAAACCAAACAATGTTATCTTATCAGAAGCAACACATCCAAGCATGTTATATCCTATTTAGTTAATGTGACCAGAGAATAAAAAATGAGCATCTTACCTCAGACCAAAGATATGTGATTGTTCATAACTGAATAGCGAATGAATTTTAGCTTCTGAATTCAAAATTATAAGTCTGTCAATGATATCCTGCCAAATAAAGATAAATGTAAAAAACTCATGTATGATTTTATGCTTTATGCACGTATTTTCACAGAGATGTTTACTATAAAATGAAAGCAATTATTAAAATGCACACTGAAATTATTTCTGCAAGATGTTTTCCACCATAAAAGTCAATGGCAAAAAGAAACCTTACAGAAAATAAAAAAAAAGTCAGTTAGAAAAAAAATCACTAAACATATAAAAAGATGCTAGCACAAAAAGCATCCTAGCTCTTATTTAGTATTAAATCAAAACAAAAACTTTTAATAGTTTTTTTGTATTTTTGAAATGTGTATACACCTGTTTTAACAAAAAGCACAGGAAATCCTTTAGTATAATACCCTTTCTAACAAGTGTTAGTACTAGACGCTTCAAAACATGACCATTTATTCTGAGATTAGCAAGGTTTGGCTTGGATGTTGAGGCTTACATCTTTTATCCTACAGCAACTCATGTAATATACAACAGCCTGTGGCTGCTTCCCACTTCTTCCACAAATCCAACCTAATTATCTTCCTCTCTGGTTCACTGCATATCCAACTGCTTCTGAAGAAATAATTTCATTAAAAGACTAAGAAATACATAAAAAAATTTACTGATGTTATCATATGAGAGATAGATTGATGTGCAATGGTCAGAAGAAACAAACTGCAAAGTCCTTATAGGCTTTATTTAACCTGGATGAAATTCAAACCCCTCTCCACATTTAAAAAGCATAGTCTCAGAGACAGAAGATAATTAACAGGCTCCAACACAAAGTCTGATCAGAAATATGTGCAGATAAACCTGCACTGCTCAAATAAAGAGTGTAGCTTTAACATTTCAGGTTGGATAGCATCTAGTTTGAATACATAAATACACCATCTAAATACAGGATTCTCCATAACTACTGCAAAAGAAAAAAGAATTTCATCTGGTTTAACATGTCTTTCAAAGCCACAGATCTAGAGGGTATCAAATAAGCTAGATTCTAGTACATGTGTACTATAGGACTTTCAAAGGTATAGTGGAGGTAGGGAGAACCCCAATTCATCTGCCCTATTTGATAAAATATTTTCATATGAATCACAGAATCACAGAATAACCAGGTTGGAAGAGACCCACTGGATCATCGAGTCCAACCATTCCCATCAATTCCTAAATCATGTCCCTAAGTACCTCATCCACCCTCACCTTAAACACCTCCAGGGACGGCGACTCAACCACCTCCCTGGGCAGACTATTCCAATGCCTAACCATCCTCTCCATGAAGAATTTTTTCCTTATCTCAAGCCTAAATCTACCCTGGCGGAGCTTGAGGCCATTCCCTCTCGTCCTGTCCCCTGTCACCTGGCAGAAGAGGCCAGCACCCTCCTCTCCACAACCTCCCTTCAGGTAGTTGTAGAGAGTAATAAGGTCTCCCCTCAGCCTCCTCTTCTCCAGGCTAAACAACCCCAGCTCACTCAGCCGCTCCTCATAAGATTCGTTCTCTAGCCTCTTCACCAGCTTTGTTGCTCTTCTCTGGACTCGCTCCAGAGCCACAACATCCCTCTTGTGGTGAGGGGCCCAGAACTGAACACAGTACTCGAGGTGCGGTCTCACCAGTGCCGAGTACAGGGGGAGAATAACCTCCCTGGACCTGCTGGTCACACCGTTTCTGATACAGGCCAGGATGCCATTGGCCTTCTTGGCCACCTGGGCACACTGCTGGCTCATGTTCAGTCAGCTGTCAACCAACACCCCCAGGTCCTTCTCCTCCTGGCAGCTTTCCAGCCAGGTTTCTCCTAGTTTGTACCTCTGCTTAGGGTTGTTGTGCCCCAAGTGCAGGACTCGGCTTTTGGCCTTGTTAAACCTCATGCCATTGGTCTCAGCCCAGCAGTTCAGCCTGTTCAGGTCACTTTGCAGAGCCTCCCGACCCTCCAGCAGATCCACACTTCCACCCAGCTTGGTGTCATCTGCAAACTTGCTAAGGGAGCTCTTGATGCCTTCATCCAGGTCGTTGATAAAGACATTAAACAGGACTGGACCCAGGACTGAGCCCTGGGGAACCCCACTTGTAACTGGCCTCCACCTGGATTTAACTCCGTTTACCACCACTCTCTGGGCCCGGTCATTCAACCAGTTTTTCACCCAGGAGAGTGTGCACCCGTCCAGGCCAGAGGCCGACAGTTTCTGAAGCAGAATGCTGTGAGAAACTGTGTCAAAGGCTTTACTGAAGTCCAGGAAAACCACATCCACAGCCCTTCCCTCGTCCAAAAGTCTAGTCACTCGGTCATAGAAGGTGATCAGATTACTCTGACAAGACCTGCCTTTCATGAACCCGTGTTGACTGGGCCTGATCACCCGGTTCTCTTGCAAGTGCTTCTTGATAGCACTCAAGATCACCTGCTCCATGACTTTCCCCGGTACCGAGGTCAGACTGACAGGCCTGTAGTTTCCCGGATCCTCCCTGTGCCCCTTCTCATAGATGGGCACGACATCAGCCAGCCTCCAGTCCAGCGGAACCTCCCCAGTCATCCAGGACTGTTGGAAGATGATGGAAAGGGGTTTGGCCAGCACATCTGCCAGTTCCCTCAAAACTCTTGGGTGGACTCCATCCGGCCCCATAGACTTGTGGGCATCTAGCTGGGCAAGCAAGTCTCTAACGACCTCCTCTTGGACCGTGGGAATCTCATATTTCTCTTCCAATCCCTGGGGTTGTGCACAGAGGGAACAATTTTCCTTACTGTTAAAGACTGAGGTGAAGTAGGCATTGAGCACTTCAGCCTTGTCTTCGTCCCCTGTTACTCTTGCTCCCTCTACATCTACCAGGGACTGGAGATTCTCCCTAGCCCTCCTTTTGCTGTTGATGTATTTGTAGAAAGACTTTTTGTTGTCTTTCACAGTCTTGGCCAATCGCATTTCTAGTTGGGCCTTAGCCCTCCTGACTTTTTCCCTGCACATTCTCACTTCGTCCCTATAGTCCACCCAGGATGCCTGCCCCTTCCTCCAGAGGTCGTAGACCTTCCTCTTCCTATTGATGTCTCTTAGGACCTCCCTACTCAACCATGCTGGTTTCTTACCCCGCCGGCTACTTTTCCAGAACTTGGGGATGGCTTTCTCCTGAGCTGCCAGGAGTTCCTTCTTGAAGAGCGCCCAGCCCTCATGGACACCTTTGCCTTCAAGGAGCGCCTCCCATGGGCCTTTTCCAACCAGCCTTCTGAACAGTCTGCTCTCTGAAAGTTGAGGGTGACTGTTCTGCTAACCTCCACCTTCTTCATCTCACCCTGCACCAAGAACTCTATCATCTCATGATTGCTTTGCCCCAAGCGTCCTCCAACCTCCACATCCCCCACCAGTCCTTCTCTGTTCACAAACAGCAGGTCCAGGAGGGCACCGTCCCTTGTCGGTTCGCTCACCAGCTGTGTGAGGAAATTGTCTTCCACACACTCCAGGAACCTCCGGGACTGCTTCCTTTCTGCTGTACTCCCAGCCTATATTTGGGAAATTGAAGTCTCCCACAAGGACTAGAGGTAGCGATTTTGAGACTACACTCAGTTGTCTGTAGAAGAGCTCATCAGCTGCTTCTTCTTGGCTGGGTGGTCTATAGCAGACTCCCATCACAATACCTGCCTGCCCGTGGGCTCCTCTGAGTTTTACCCACAGGCACTCAGTCCCATCCTGACCGTAGTCCAGTTCGAGGGTATCAAAGCCCTCTCTAACACAGAGGGCTACCCCGCCTCCTCTTCTGCCCTTCCTGTCCTTTCTGAAGAGTTTATACCCCACCATGGGTACGCTCCAGTTGTACGAGTCATCCCACCACATCTCCGCAATGGCAACGACATCGTAGTCTCCTTGCCCTACCACAGCTTCCAGCTCCTCCTTCTTATTTCCCATGCTGCGTGCATTGGTGTAAATGCACTTCAGCTGGGCAGGCGTGGCTACAGCCTTCATAATAGGGCTTCTCCCCAACTGAGCGGTCCTTGAGTTAACTAAGGCCACAGTGCCAGTTTGCTGCCTACCATCCTCAGCTGCACTCACCCCCTCTTGCTTAGTGGTGATATACCGGCAGGCATCGCCAGCACACCACCCCTTTGCCACTGAAGTCTCACCTCCAGGCTCACTCCCATCCTGCCTGGCCTCCATCCCCTCCCCCTCACATCTAGTTTAAAGCTCGATTTATGAGCTTAACTAGGTTTTTGGTGAGGGCTTTTGTCCCACTAGGAGACAGGCGTGTCCCTTCCCTGGTAAGAAAGCCTGGGAGTGTGTGGGCCTCCCCATGGTTAAAGAACCCTAAACCCCCTCTTCTCACACCAGTCTCTAAGCCATTCATTAACCAGTTTCTTCTTCCTCATTTCCTGCTCCTGATTCCTTAGTATTGGGATGGAGTTAAATATTACCTGTGCCCCAGAGCCCTCGATCATTCTCCCAAGTGCCTTGAAGTCCCTTTTAATGGCTTTAGGCCTTCTACGTTCTATTTCTTCATTACCAATTTGAAAAACTAAGAGCAGGTAGTAGTCCGTATCTTTGACCAGGGAAGGGAGCTTTCTAGTTACTTCCCTCACTGATGCTCCCGGCAAGCAGCAGACCTCCCTATGGAGCTGGTCTGGCCTACAGATGGGACCCTCCATTCCTTTGAGAAGGGAATCCCCCAAGATAATCACCCTCCTTCCAATATGGCAAACAGTGTGAAGAAAAATCAGGGATGTATTAAGAAAAATCTTCCTATGTGCACAAAATAAAAACCTTAATTAATCAACTAGTACAAGTCCGACTGGTAATCTGTTCATTCAATGATGGGACTAGTTAGACAAAAATACAAAGAAGGAAAAAATGGTTAAATCCTGTGATTTAAACAAAATTTAAGAAAAAAAGGCATGCAAAGACAATTATGTTCTTTAATCAAATATTCAATACTACAAGTTGGATTCTGTGGCAATGTGACATGATTCAGAAACAGAAAGATTAAGCTCACGAAGCAATTAGGTCTTCTAATGACACCAAAATTGCTCTTACTTTGCTTTCTAACCATATTTTCACCCAGATAAATCTTTTCTCTTTAGCTTTCTGCAATCTCTGTCCAAAAACATGGTAATGACAAGTCTATATACCTGCTTAACCTCTGGAATTTTGTAATTACTTAGACTTCGAAATGTTAAACTAACGTTAGATGAACTGACTATTTCCAGGGAGCTTTGAAGAATTTTATTAGTATTACTACTTCTGGAAAACTAGAGAATTCCATCAAAATGTCTAAGTGCCTCAAAATCCAAAACAATGTAGGCTTTCAAAAGTCACAAAAAACATTACTTAAAAACTATACACCAACACTGAGTGGATTGGAAAAATGAAATTTATCATCAAGCTTCCTCCTGAAATCATCAAAACAATATTACAAAGAAGAACTATAAAAATCCTTTCCAAACATAACATACACTATTATGATATATTCCCTTTAAACTTAAAACTATCACCAATCCAGAGTTTATGCTAAACAAACACTTTGACACAACAGCAATTCAAAAAATTTGAATTTAACTGCCACTCAAGGTCACAAACTACATTTTTCTATGCTTTGTAGACAGAAAAAATGAATTGCAACTGGATGAACTAAATACCGAAATGGTAATATTATTTTTCTTTTTATTTCTTTCTGAAATAAGTCTTAATCAGTAACTTTGCAATTACTTATTTTTTTCTGTGTGCAAATCATCTGTAATATTAAGAAATCCTGAGGGGTTTTGTCTAGTTGTTTGGGTTTTGTTTAAATCCAAAGATAGCGTGATAGAGCAATATTAAATAAAATAGAAGTATAGATAATTTTCCAATATTTTCCAGCATGTAATTACATGAACATTCAGAGCTATTTGTGTACATCACTTTTTTTTCCCATGGAATACTACAATTCTAACACAAGCCAGGAAAGATGATATTTAAATTAGGCATCAAATTTTATATTACCTTTAGGTTTTCAAAATGAAAATTTAGGTTAACATAAAGTGACATGTGCACATACTGCCCCCATGCTGCAAATAATACAAAATGCAGAAAATTTCAAAATCTTTCAGTAATAAAACTTATTCTATTTTTACAGTAACATTTTCACAGGTAAAACATCTTCACATAAGTATTTATTTTTCTTTCAGAATGAAAACTATACTTACAATAATATCTGTAGGGACTTCACGGAGTGAATACATTGGCTTGTTTGGTATATCTTTTTTATTCAGGAGCTCAAAAACTGCAGGGTAACTGAGTAAGTTTATGAGCAACAGAAAAGGCTAGAGAAATAAAAAGGGAGGGAACAAAAGGGAATGATAATCAATTAAGTATAGCCACAAAAATGTTAACAATTACTTGCAATTTACTTTAAGTGTGTTCCTGTCCTTTGTACACTGAACTTGACATAGAGCTGCCCAAAACAAGACTGTAAACCCTGTCAGGTGAATATAGAATCTAAAAGGGCAGTGAAGTATGTATTATCTATTAAATTGTACAAGAAATTTTGAAAATTGTAATATTTTCATTATCACATGATTGTAAAATCTAGAGATACAACATAATGTAAAATACATTGCTCTCCCTGATCTTACTACAGTAATTAGGACATGAACTGATGCCTAGTATTTTAAAGACTTCCACTTTCATCATGACTGTTATTTATTACTTTGTATTGACTTTAATGGATCCTTGGCATTGCGATCTGCCATGCAACACAAGAATCCTTTCAATCAGTCACTATCCGGCTAGTGTATTATACTAATTCTGCCCCATGTGCCAAGAGCAGGTAGAGTCACAACAAAAATTTACAGAAAGGTATGTATCATCATATATGAAATACAGTACTGATTTTTCTGTGTCAATATATTAGACTCAGTAACTTCTCACCTTCTGACAGCTTTGGTCGATAGGGTCAACTGGAGTAGACTTGGGTTGGGTTATCCTCAAATCATCATTTCCACACTCCAAAAGAGCCCATAATTCAGTCACAAGTGCCTTTATAAAGCCTAAGACAAATATTTGTTCTAATCATGAGAATGGCTAGAATAACAGAAGAACAATTTTCACCTTAAAAAACAATTTGCTCCACAATTCTAACTCATATTCTCAAAATTCTCTACAAATTTCACAAGACAGACTGCCTAAGGGTTACTCTCCTGCTATTCTCAATCCTTTAGTCAAATTACCTTTCTAAGGCTGTCTGCTTATGTTTGGTCTAAAATCTACTGCAACAGTTTGCAAAGACTATTGTACTAGAGTAGGATGCTATTTACAGATCTTACATGTAAATGAGCTGCCGATTTTCTTTAACAAGTTATCTTCTACAGTTCAAGGCTTAGCTAGTATTGGCTCTGTGCTTTCCAAAATATAGCCTTTTTTATTATACACTAGCTACCTCTAGATACTCAGAGAGAATATCTGGAACTTTTGTACCCAAGGGACTTCCTTAGTAACTTAAGGTGGTAGCTTTACCTCACTGATAAGATTCCACATTTAAAATAACAACTACCTAGACCATTGGTTGGTATGATAATAATTGAGTTATCTGAGAATTAATTTGAAGGGATTTTGTGATATAGGTTGATATATGAGAAAAACTGTCAATTCAAACAATCCCAACTCCTTCTCACTATTGTATGAAAGCACCAATGGCATTCAATGTCTGCAATAACTGCCTTTGCAGTTTCTCATACATTTAGCAGCTACTAACCATGGGAAAGTAAATATGGATTACAGAAATCAACAGTTATACATTCTGATCTGTAGATCTATTAAAAAAACACTTGCAAATTTTTAGCAAATTATTTTTTAACAGATATAACTGTCTTCATGTACATCCAGGAAACAGCTGGAAACTCAAACCAATGAAGTAAAGATTTTGCATAATGTAGGGAAAAAAAACCCCAACACTGCATCAAGATAAGTGAATGACTTAAAAGCTGAAAAAAAAAATCCATCAAGAAGAAATCAATAGACATTTAAGTAGTCTTTGCTAATATTACATAATTATTCCCCTTAGTTCACATTTTTTAACATCTTTCTCACTGTATTTTTCTAATATGCAAGACACTATGCAACTATTTATAATAAATTAATTCTTCAATTTACCTGAACTCTGTAGAGCTACTGCACCTGCTGGTGTTGCTGCTATTTGTGTAACTATCACTCTATTACCAAACTCTTCATATTCATTTATCTGCTAGTAATAAATATAAAAGCACAGTGTTAGTTATTCAGAGGCCACGATATTCTGAATGACCTCTTAAATACTGATCTTTCCTACACTTTTTTACAGAATTTATTCTACTGTATGGTTAGACTTAAACAGTTCATAGGTAATATCCTCTACAGACTTACTAGAGGCAGATTCCAAACCAAATATCTTTATGAGGTATCATATAAAAATTTAAATGCACAATGGTATGGTTGATACATGCAACATCAGCAAAGAATACAAAAGTTAGTACTACGTCTTTTGCAAACATTCAGTACTTTGTCTGTAACGTCATGATTTTCTCCTAAAATGCACCTTGTCCAATTTTTGCTTACATTCCAAATAGTTTAGCATATCTAGATTTCAACACCACCTACCAATATGACCTAGCAAAATTTGCACTTAGAAGAAAAAAAAGAAAAAATATCTTTCATAACATTCCACACTTTAAAGTAAAAAGTCAGAAAAACTAAATACATGTCTGACATTCTGAAGATGAGTAGCTTCCAAAGAAACTTAAGTGACTGTGACACCAATGTCAAAGATTATAAGCTACATTTTCAGTTCATTTTTGCAAAATTTAAGTGACAGAATGGTTTATGGATTTAATTCCTTATTATTTCCTCTTTATTTTATTATAATCATTAAAAGAAAGAAAAACTCTACAAATTCTGTAATGCTTACCTGCAGTTTTTTTGACAAACTTCTGAACATAAAGTTCACACAGTCATTCATAGTACCTGTACTATGAAGCAAAAATAGTCCCTTGGGTGTGGCAGAAAAATTTAGCAAGGCATCTAACAAAGTATCTTCCCATAGCAAACTGCAAGAATAGTAAAATAATAATTTAAAGTGATATGTAAAAAGCATGGGGGAAAAGACCCTACAATTTCTAACTTTGACAACAGCACTTCATTCACTGTAGTGTATGTTTATGTTAGTTTAGAAAAAGCATTTGGGAGATTTAGAATATGTATTAGATTCTAGTTGGTACAAACATTCAAACTCATCTTGGCAAAAATAAGGTTACGCAGAAACAGAGAACAGAAAGATGACGTAACAGGAAAACCGAAAGACCCATGCCACCCTTAAATGTACTTACTATCTGACTCTAGACGTCTTTTAAGTTATTAATATGGCAGTTACAAATTGGCAAGAGAGGGCACAGAATTTCTCACAAATGTAAAAACATTATGAATAATTAACAAAGCTTGTGCCAGAAACTAGTACAGAATTACAAAAATAAAGTCCTATATATATGTAGTTTCATGTACTAACAGCTGTAAATGGAAAATATTTTCTACAGGCATGGTAAGGAGAACAGCAATTGCAAGAATACAATTAGATGACACCTTCTCCCTTACAAAATATTCTATGCCCTACAAGGGAAAGTGAAGCAATTACATCACCTTTGACAGGGTACCATCCCTGTAGGTATTACTAGACTCTTGTGATTCTTCTTCTCTAAAGCATTTACTTACTGGATTCTCATCTCTAGTTTCCATTTCCAATTTTTTACACCTATCACAAGAAAGCAGCACACAGCATGCCCCTTTTCTCATAGCAGTCATCCAGTATCCCATCACTTCTCCTGCAGAATCCCTGTCATGTTCAGAAGCAAAAACTTCACCCAGGAATACATCGGCGTATCTTGTTCCACAGTGAAATCAAAAAATCTAAATGCTAGCTGGAAACTGTAGCTTATGTCAATGGTGTTTATTATTGACAGCCACCTCAGCCTGAGCTCTGCATCCCTAGATTTCTTTTTACCACTAGAGTAATAGCTGTCAAGGTATCTTTGCAAATTATACATGAAATTTATGGTAAAGTATAAAAAAAGAATCTACTTAATTAACTAGATTCTGCATTAACATCGACATCATACTGCATTTTCAGGCTCACAAATATTTATATATTTCTCATCTTAATGCGTGGAAATACCTATAAAGGGATATTAAGTTTTAGTATAAAAGGAATTATGTCTTTCTCTTAATATGCATTAAGCTTTTGGTTAGAATACTGCCAATTGTGCTACATCTTTGAACGAGCAGATACCATCCAGCAGAAGAGCATTTTAAATTAACGCCACATCAAAGTCATAAGATAAACTCTGACAGCTATTTTGTTTTATGCTTTTCTAATTCACATTTTCCTCAAACCAATTACTGTAGTCAGAGAGAATCAACTATAAGTCAATTTTATACAGATTAGACACAAGTCTGTAAGCCAAGAAAGTCCCAAAAGGTCAAGAACAATTTTGCAACTCTGAAACCTATGCAAGGATGACTTCATTCCCTCTATGCCTCTGGCAAAAAGCCACGGGATTATAAAATGCCTCAATTATGGATAATGTGGCAGTGTGTGTTCACACTTGTGCGCGTGCATCAATTAAGCATCAACTTACATGCTTTTTGACTCTAGACTTGATGAAGTTGAGTCTGCACCAGTTACAGGAGTGGGTACTCTTTCTGAAAGCAAACTTGTCTGTGAAATAAGAAAATGAATAAATACTCCCTTATTGTTTATTTATACCATTTTTGAATTCCAGATTCTGCTTTTTCCCTTGTTATATATTAAAAAATAGCAGTGATCAGGTTCTACTCTAGCCTTTGGCACAGAATACACTATTCCACTATATCTTCTACTCCAGAAAAGTTTATTCGTAATTTTTTCATTAGGTATAAACCATTTGAAACCTAGTACACTTTTTAATTAAAATTCTCAAAATAAAACCCTCTTTTTTTCTTTAAATGGAGACTCCCAAAGCAAAAAATTGGCAAAATAAAATAAAATAAAACAAAATAATCAGAAAGTAACTCTTTATTCCACGTCAGTCACAGGTAATAGAAATAAGTGCCTCTGAAGCCAACAACTCAATATCAAAACTGGCTATTTTATTTATTCATAAATTATATAAATTTCTCTATATTGGTATGGATGTAATTAGTGCAACAGATACAGATATAGGTGTATACATATTTTATATCTGATGAAGGCTCTAATTAAAATATTATTTGAAAATAATTGGTGTGGAAAACACTGTATATTTAAGATGAATTATTTAAGCTGGTTAACATTTCTCAGGATAAAACGCATCCTGCACCATTCAAAAAAAAAATGGTTTTAGCATTTTTTTAACTCCAGTTTGGCCTGATCCTTCTCTACTAAAATATTTTACAATCACTGTTGGAAAAGAAAAAAAAAAAGGGTGCCATTCTTCAGCAGAAAGTGAAACAGCACATTAAATTTTGGGTTACCACTACCAGTTCTAATATCTATATTTAAATATGCTTTCAGTTTAGCTAGAAGAAAAAAGTAGAAGCTCTGTATGTTACACTTACCTAAATGCTGTCTATGTTATTTTCATGAGTTAAATGTTTGCTTGAATTTTACTTCACTGTGAATTTTTTGAAAACTGCTCTTGCAGCACCTGCTGCAATATTTTCATCCTAACTAATTTTTAATAGCACTAGATCAGAACTTTCACATTGCATATGACTATCAGAACAATGAAAATTGAAAAGTTTAGTGAATAAAGCAGAGATCCATATACCTTGTTCAGTAAACTTGTAACGGAAAGGAGAATACACAGAACTGTTGGACCCAAGCTTTTTCATGCAGAAAAATCATTATACTAGTAATCAAAGTGAAGTTGAAGTACAGACTCTATGCTTCATAAGATATCCTAGTCCAGAGTTAAGACAAGAGCTCCTGTCTGGCACTTCTCATTACACTCTCTTGAGAATATTTCTATGGTATTTGACTATTTAAGTAAAATACTTGGAATCTCCTTTTTTAAACTGTATGTCCCCCCAAAATTAAATAGTTCAACCTAAAAATTACCAAGATCACATCTCAGCAGGTTTTCCTAGCAAAATATTGCAAAACAAGAGTGAAAACCAGATCTGTGATGGCATTGGCTGTCACGACATCAGGTGGCCTCTAGCATCAAGGACAATGTTTAGAAAGAAGTTATCTTCTTTCTAAAGATAGAAGTTATCTATTGATGCCTCTTGAGAGTTCCTGATTTAATCTTAAGGTACAGAAGTCTTAAACTGAGCTTCTGCTCTGTTCACATAAGGAAGGAAAATCTGAAAAGTAGAACTTAATTTTTGGAAGAATTCCAACCATTATCTCACAGCTTAAATGTAAGCAACCTAAAGTGAAGTACAACTATTACATAAGGTGAACCTCATAGTAAGATGTTTTTCTAGTCTTTTCAGTCTTAAACAAGATTTACCTTTCTCCAGGCCTCTCCGATAGATTCATGCAAGCCATAAGGAATTAGCACCTGTAAGCCTTCACAAGTTCTGTACATCTGACGACATATGAAAATGAAAGCTCCTTTAAGAACTGGTGAACTCTTAGATCCAGTTAAAAGAGAAATGTTGTCATGAAGAAGTTTCTTTGTAAACTGAGCAATTACATGAACAGCTGTAAGCCTAGAAATAAAATGACACTTTTAAATGTCTGTTTTAAAGTCATTAACAAGTCTTGAAACAAATGCACTTGCTAAACTTATATAAATGTTTCTAGGGGAAAAGAAATTATGAAAACAAACTATGACCCATTATGCAGAAGTTGACTGTATAATAACTTGTAAAACTAGTCAGAAGAAAATAAATGTACAGCAAGTGATTTTATTTCAGCAACAGTCTTACATTCAGTCCACATAGCCACAAACTACACAGACTGTGTGTTTTATAGGAGCCCTCTTGGGAAGAGGAATAGGACAATCATTTTAGCTTCTGCTTAATCAGTGTTAAGGATATCACTACAAGGCAAAATTTGTTCTTATTCTTCCTTTTTCCTATCAGAGATCTTCTGACAGGACAACTCTCAAAAAATACTACCTTTTACTTCAAACCCTCTTTAAAAATATATGCAACTTCTGGGATTCCTCCACTTAGAAGACATACATTCCATACATTTCCATGACCTATAGCTTAAGTATTTTTAAAGGCTAGTCTCAGTTTTACTGCCCAGTTTTAAGTTTTTTCATCAGCTAACAATATGCTACCATAGGATCGCAGAGATTCTAACTCAGGTACAGTATTACAAATGTTAGCTTCTGACACAAGATCTATCCCTACTGGATATATTGAAAAGTAAATGCTATATTAAATATATTCTTTCAATGAATTAGGTTAATTTTTAGTATTTATTCTAAAAAAAACCAAACAAAAAACAGAGAAGAGACGCCTGTGGCCTGAACAGCAGCACTATGAATATAACAGAACTGCACACAGGAAAGCAGTCACACGAATAAGAAAAACAAGTAGATAATAGAAATCTAATAAAAGTATTTATTTAAATTGTCATTTCATATGGTTATACATGTCTCCCTAATACACTCTCTAAAACACTTCCTATTTTACTTGAAAATCAGATATTTGACTTTAAACATAAACAAAACATATCACGTTATAGATAAAAGAAAAAAGAGAAGATTAGTCTCATAAGGCTAATGTAATTCTTGAAAGTACTCATTAATGCTACTCATTAATGCACTTTTACCTGTTGTCTTTAGCAGTTTTTTCTTTTTCTCCATAAAGAAGAAGAGAAAGACCATCTTCTACAGCAGCAATTCTTGCCAAAATATCAGCTACATTGCTTAAAGTGGTTTCAAGACAATTTACATGTACCTAATTGGAAGAATGAAAAAAAGGTTTTGATTCAATGCTTTTGTGAAAGCTGTTTATTCAAGTCTGGCTTACGTATGCAGAACCTGAAGGTCACTTTTCTGATGATTACTTCCTGGCTTAAACAAAATAAGTAAACAGCCTATGTTCAGATGCCATCACACAGAAAAAATCATCACAAATGGCAATAATTTTCACTTCTAATAATGCTGGCAGAAGTTCAGTGACTGCCCAGATATAGAGAACAGGCATTTCTAAACTCCTTTGTTTCCCCTTTTACCATCACGAATGTGGAAAAGGTTTTGATATGCCATCTAGGAGTACATAAGCAATATCCAAATCGAGGTGAGAAACACGCTAACTCCCTCACTGCTGCATATGCATTGGCAACTCTTTGGTTAGAAATGGAGTTCTAGTTCCCAAGATTTTCTGTGTTCACCTCACTTCTAGGCTGCAGTAGGCCTGAACCACTTTGGAATCCTGAAGGAAGTCTTCCCCACTGGAGCACTCCATAAGCACAACTAGGCTCTAATCAAGCAGATTTGAACAACTAACACTGGAATTCAGACTGGTACCAAACAGTCTGGTACCATTACTAATGAATGAATGTACTATCTGAATTAATGCTAAACTGATAATTGTGTATTAAGTGAAGTCAATATTCCAACAGCAGACAAGTAGAATATGGGTGCTCCGTGGAGGACCTGTCAGGGAGCAGCAATGGCAGGGTGCTCTGCAAGGGATGAGAAGCCAAGAACTAAGTTTGATAACAAGGCAGGTAGGGGCATTGGCTTGCTATCACATGGGTGGGCAGCCCCATCATCCCCTAGGAAGGTGAGCAAATGAGGTCCAGTTATACTAATGAGGTTCACCCTACAGTCCAGATCCTCTCCACAGCAATCAAGTAGGTCCAAGGTTAAGCCAGGAAGCCGAGTCAGTGAGCCAGGGTCAGCTCCAGACACAGTAACCAGGGTAAGACAGAGCACAATGATGACAGTGTCACTATAGATCAACTGAATCTGTAGTGACAAAGCAAGTCTGAGGTAAAGCAAGTGAAGTAGTCATGTCTGTGGATCAGGGTTCAGACCAACAAACGGTACACTAGGCCTCCAAGCTGCTCCACACAGTACTAGCGAGGAATAAAGCCAAGAATCTCAGCTTAAAAAACACTCCTGAGTGGAAGGCACAGCAAAGTCACACTGAGGCTCATTAGTGGAGTCACCACTGCAGGGTTCTCCACTGAGGTTTCCCAGCAGAGCTTTCTCTCTTCAAGGCTGAACACCCACACTATTACCTATGCTGGCCCTGAGCCCAGGTTGCCAAGCCCAGGGAAGGGGAAGTAATGGGTAGACATGCGGAGGGCCTGACAGCTGTAAATCTGCAGGACTTAAGCAGTATCGTAAAATTGCTCACCAAAACTCTGTTCCAGTCCATATGCTTCAATAATTTGTTCATGATATGATCAGAGTATAATTTTCACCCAGTGACTGAGTGACACTACTTAGGACTTATACACAAACATATTTACAAAATAAAAAGGACAGTTTACAAAGTGAGAAGTCCTCTTTGGCAGTTTCCCCCTACCCCACACTGGGACAACACAGCGGAGTCAACAGTGAGATTTGCTAGAGCGGGATTATTTTTCTCAGCAACACTTGTCAAGTATTTAGTAGGTCAGAATGGGGATTAACGCCTCTGACTCCTGAAGTTGAAGTCCACTGCTTAAATCTTTTCTACTCCTGTGTTATTCATCAAAGACAGCTGGACTCAGAAGATAAAATTATTTTTAAAATGCTTCAGATCCAGCTTCTTCTCTTACAGGAAAATCTGTATTTTAAATACTTTTCAGAGGAAAAATAAATAATCGTTCTACTTGAAAAGTTAAGGAATTTATTATTAAAGCCAGTGGTCAAAACCCACATGAAAACCCACCATTTTGACTTTGTTTTTTTAGTTAAAATGTTCAGCAATACACAAGATTAAAAATCTCCCTCAGCTTTTAATTTTATGTTACTGGGTATCACTGTTCAGGATTCTAAGAAAAGAACATAGTGTGCTATCACTGTTTCTTCAAGAGTGTTATTCCCTGTGAACACAAAGGAAAAACTGAAAACATGGTACTTTGTTTATTTAACATGTGAATGCAATGTTCTGCACCAGCTATACTCCAGCAGTAATTCAGAGGCTGCAGTGCTCAAGAAGCCATTCCCATAAACTGATCCTTCTGATAACTCCTGGTTACAGGCATTGAGTTTCTCCTCCTGTCTCCACTACAGATACACAGTCTAAAAGGCAACTACAACCTGCATTTATCTGAGTGAATTCAGAGCTTAAATGTAAAATAACAGCATTCTTTATGCTCATTAGGCCCACCATACAAGCAAGGAGACCCACGTACAGCTCCAGAGCTACCCCACTCCCCAAACTCAACTGAATAAAGATGTGTGCATGGTTACAGTGTTCCTTTTGAGACAGGGATGGCCCAGTATTAAAGTCCAGAATCAGAATTCCTGGGTGTCTAACAAGTGCCAATGGCTTGGTTGGGAAGCAAAACCAGTTCCTATTCTTGTAAAAGAGGACGAGGGTCACTCTGACTTGATCTACTTTTCTAGCTATCGGTTTGCCAGATGCAATGCAAAACAATTTGCATCTTCATTAGAATATGACATATTCCAGATTAGCGACACATAATCTATCTACTACATCTACTGTGCATTAAATATTCCTGAACATGAACTTGTTTTTTAAAAACAGAGCAGTTATGAAGCCACAAGAAGGCTTGCAATTTATTAATGGTTCAGCTACCTATAAGAGACAGAGGAGCATGGCAGGAAAAAAAGGAGGAACTGTTAAATGTTGAGATAATTTACTTTTTTACTACTAATATAAAATAAAGGAGATAGCTTTAGAATATCATGTGACCCTAGAGATTAACTGTGGGATTACACAGGCCTCCATGTGGAGGCCTCTCTGTGGAGAGGAGGCAGCTGGCCTCTTCCCCTAGTGACAGGGAACAGGACTAGAGGGAATGGCTTCAAGCTCCACCAGGGAGGTTCAGGCTTGACATCAGGAAAAAAACTTTTCATGGAAAGGGTCACTGGACACTGGAACAGGCTGCCCAAGGATGTGGTTGAGTCACCTTCCCTGGAGGGGTTTAAAAGATGGGTGGATGAGGTGCTGAGGGGCATGGTTTAGTGATTGATAGAAATGGCTGGACTTGATGATCCAGTGGGTCCTTTCTAACCCAGTGATTCTACGATTCCATCGCAGCAAATCAATGAAGTACTGCCTTAGTATTGATTTTAAATTTGACTATTGGTGTTCGAAGCATATGCAACCTCAGTCATTTTTTGCACTTCAAAAAATCTGCACTAAATTTTTGCAGTGTAGTCAAACCAAGACAACCGCATGTGTTAATCTTGCAAAAGCATCCACAGATAGTCCTATAATAAAATGTTTAAGTAATGCTACTTTACTCAGTACAGATACCCAGACAAGAGCTAAATTACTGATGTGATCGAGTCTTTGCAGGACTCTGATTTTAAGCTCTACAGAAATCGATACTTTAAATATTTACTTGGAAACTTATTTTTTACTCTTTTGAAATACCATTGGAATATTTTTGTATAGGTAAACATATTTGCAGGGATTAATATGAAGAACCTTCTTGAAAAATAAACAAATTGCACTGATCAGAAGGATACTGAAAAAACCCACAACTTTAAGAACCTAGATGAGGTATCTAAGTTAGAAACCCAGATTATCTTTTCAAGCATGAGTCTTGGGAAGTAAATTCAAAACTTTTCATCTCAGCCACTGATTTCACACAAAGTCTCTTTTTCTAAGACAGGTCAGGCTCTTCCATGGGCATTTCAGATCCTTAGCCTCTCTCTGTATTGACACTTACAGTCACCTGGATCAATTAAATCATCTCAGTCAAAACAGAAACAGTGCGACAGCCTTAAACTATAACTAGACTTTAAAGTATCTATGGGTAGGTAATGTCTCCCAAGATTTTTATATTTCTATATGCTTAAAATGAAAGCAAAACACACAAAATTTTCTTTTTACCAATTCAGTCCAGAAAATAATAATTTTCCATGAAGAATCACATATACTAATTATTGAGAACACTTAACTTCAAGTTGGCAACCGAACTTAAAAAGGAATAAAATTAATAATAAACAGCAAGTAAAGTAGAGCAATTAAGTATCCAAAAATATCCAAAAGAGACACAAAAAATTTGTAAGAAAAAAGTTTGAGCAATGTGATTTTCCTACAGAAATAGTCCCACTACAGAACAATTTTTGCCACTGGTCACAAGATTTCAAGAAAACCAAGTTTGTCAGACCAATCATAATGACAGCCTACGCTATTTAAGGCATAATAGCTAATATATAAAATAACACAGAAGTTACCATGTGACTAAATAAATCTATGTAGGAAAAAACCCTCATAAAAATATAATATCCTATAGATTTAAAAATTATTTGGAAAATTAATACAAACCTCTGTGCCATTCAGTAAACTTTGAACAGGATCAAGTAGGGCATCTATCACTGCATCTGCATATAAGCATTCAGCAGCACATCCTATTTGATCACAAAAGACTTGCAGAATCTCCATAACAAGGCTTGCTGGAGAATAACTGTCTGGTGAACACAAGAAGTAGTATATTTTATATTTATAGTTTATATATTTATATCATTTATATTTTAACTTACACAAATATCTTTATATCGCTTATGCAGATGCTTCCAAACTAAAACACTGTTGAGCATCCATTTAACAGCTAGCGAGGGAAGAAGGAGAGGTAAGGGAGGAAGGGAAGAGAAAGACCTGCACAAATAACAGACCCGTATTAAAAATGGCAAAAGAAATCATCATATGCCTTATTATAATTATATATATTAATATATACTAAAAGCCAAAATTTACCTGTATGCACTGCCAAAGCTGTCTTTGGGTAACTTGGAGAGTAATAAATAAGCTGAGTAAACAATACCAGCAGATTGGTTATGGATATACTATCTATGAAAAAAAAAAAGGAAGTACTTTTTAAATACATGAACAATGCTTTGGCTTACTGAGAAAATCAATACACATGCAACTGAAAAAACAAAGGACTCGCGCGTCCCTGGACTCTGCCAAGGTATTTAATGACTAACTTAAAAGGCTTGATCTTGCTCTGAATTTAGCCAATTGCGACTTTATCATGTCTTCCATTGAAACAAATGGCAGCCAGAGTTAAAGAATGCTGAATATAGACAGCTGTAGGCAAAAGCATTACCTTGCTGTTAGACTAAATGAAACAACTGAAAAAGACACAAGCTGTCAGACAACTTTTTTCTCAGGTCTGAAACAAAACCAACAAACACGTAGCTAAACGCAGGTTGGAAACTATTGCTCCAAGCTTAATGTAATTATGTTAATAAATCAGACAACTTGTGAGGAAAGGGCTGCTCTCTATGAAGCTGAGAAGGACACTACTAAAAAGACAGATGGTGAGGTTGTTACTCATGTAGGGGAGAGAAAAAAAGCAACCATCGCCAATGGATCACTGCTTGAACAGTGTTATACAGATAATCCATAAATGACAAAAGCACTCAATGAGCAGATGTTCCTTCCTCACAACTGCTCTGGTCGTCAAATCAGAAGGGCAAAATACCTTCAAAAATCAAGTCTCATAATTAGCATCCAGTGATGGTTTTAAATGTTATGTTATGTTATGTTATGTTATATATTACAGCACAGCATAGCATAGCGGAATACTACAATGGTTCTTATGCACTTGCATTTACCAACCATGCACAATGTATCACCATATGCAGATTTCTCGGGATGTCCAAGGGTTTTTCCATCTTGTATCCTCTGTCCTTACTAACATCTCTGTTCCATAGGTATCATCCTTTTTCTCTATCATTGTTTCACCTTAATTATATTAACAGGTTAAGCTCAGAGCAAGTGGTGTCAACTTGCAATTAGCTTGAAATACTGATTTTGTTTCACACCTGAAAAACAGTTTTGGTCCCTGGACATGTCTCTCTTACAAGCAATTATATTGATTGGTTTGACAAAGGTAATACTCATATCTGGAAAGACAGAATCACTTACAAAATGATCCAATTCTCCTTCAGCATGACATTAATACATTAAATATAAGGATAATGGAGTATATTCAATCACATCCATCAACGATTTAACAACTGTGTGGATGATCGAAATTACCTATACCATCTTACAAGAAAGGTTTCTAGACACCGAACTCCTGAAGAGAATATTGACCTACGACGTCCACAACATTGAAGTGGAAACATACAGCAAGTTCCATTTTCGTCAGCCCTCCCCTTACCTTTTTTATTTTTCAGCTGTACTGGGAAGAGATTTTGGCCTTGCTTATAGAGCAGCAACCTTCCTAAAAGGCACAGTGAATGAACAAAATAGACGTACTGCAAATCCGGTGCAGTGTAAGAAAAGTTCTGTTCATCACCTTCAACAATAAAATCAAGAAATTAAAACTGGAATCTTTTATTTTACAGTACCTAGCTATTACCTGCAATGTACACAGATCACTTTGTATATTATCACAGACAGTTTAAGCAACTAACCACTGCTGTTAGTGTTCTCTAAAAAGACCTAGAGGATGTGAATGTATGTGCGTATAATGCAAAACATGCAAGGATACTCACTAAAACGCTGCTGGGAGTAGTCACTGACTCTGGATTTTGTATTAACTGTAGTCTTGCAAAATTCAAAATAATCAAAGCATTGATGGACAGCTGCATTAATCTGTGGTTAAAAAATAGCACAAAATAATACAGCCTCTAATATTCTACAATAAAGTCATTCTCTCTAGTATCCAGATACCCTCCTTTAACACCAGAACTAAATACCCACTTCATTACAATCACGTCATATTTCAGTGGTTTGAATGGGTTAAATACAAGGAAGCAAAATTTTAAAGTGCTATTAAAATTCATTGCCATTATTATATTAACAGCTCTCTAAGCATTAAGACAATCTATGAAAAAGAGTACAGAGAACATGAAAGTATTTTGAGAAGTTAATGGCAATCTGTGATTGACATGTTATCATTAATATGGAAGATTTCCATTTTCCACGCGTTAAAAACTTTGTTTTGAATACACTTACTAATCTGTAAGTTTAGTTGCTGGGTGCCATCAGTGCTACTACTGTTATAGTAGTCATAGCATTATTACCTAAATGATGTATGTAAGAGTTTTAAAATTGTAAGCATGGATTTAAAAACGAATCACAAATACAGCACATGAACAGAAAAGTACATTTAGATTTATTACAGTTTGGAGCTGCTAAGATTTATTCACAAATCAAAGTAAAATATACAAATATATGTAATAAAACAATACTTAATCAGATGTTTGCGTTCATAAATTAGATTTAGACTACCCTGCAAGGACTTCCTATTACCATCCTTTCGTTGTATGGAACATGCTTTACTCTATGCTTTGTTCTATGCATACAGATAAACTAGACAAATGACTTTTACAGTTGTCTGTATCTTTGTCTCCCATTGTAAGGTTTTATCAGTCACATATATTTTACATTACACTTCATTTGTATTACAAGATTTTACAAAGACCTGTCTACGTGAATAGGTATCATATCTGTACTGGTATTAACACAAATAATTATACTCCACCCCAAAGAAGAGATTTTTCCATAGAGAAGATGTGATAGGATTAAAACCTTCATTACTAAAGATGTTTTCCCAGTTTAATTTATTTTGCTAACACTTTGAATCCTTAATGCTTCATATCATACCTGAAAAGAACACTATCGTGGTTTTTTAGTCTCTTTCTAACCAGAAAACAAATTCAGCATAAAGCTTTTATGATATTTTTTCATGCAACATTTGCTATTTTTATCCATTGCCAGAAATAGTTTTAAATACAAATACAACATAAGGAATTAACAAATAAAAATTCTGATTAAACACCTGCTATAAAACATCCAAATTTTCCCTTGCTCAGAGCTGGTCACATACCCTTCTTTGCAATTAACAATGAGTCATCTAGGTAAAGAGAATTTTTTTTTAAAAAAATAAAATAAAAAAGGCTCCTCTAGCTAAATAACATGGGAACAGCTCTGACAAAAGGGAAAAAAAGCAAAAAAAAAAAAATGCTACAGGCACAATGCGCAAAGCAAGAACAAGTTGCAAGTTTGTTAGCCTTGGGAAATACTTACCAAAGATTTATATTTCTTTTCCAAAAGCCTAAATACCACTGTTCTGCTGTAATGTGCATGCTAAAATAACAAAGAACACCTAATGTCAACTTCAAACATGCAAGGGTTGTGGGGTTTTTAGTTAAAAATTAGAAATTATTTCTGCTTCTGTTCTATTAGGGATCCTGTGCATAGTACATACATAATACACTGCACTCCGGCTTGTGTATCCAGTCTTATACTCAACTGAGACTTCTGTTTGCAGCACATTTAAGATGACAAAAAAAATTATGTCATTAGAAAAATGCATAGAAGAACACCGAATAAACAGAAAAGCAATAACTACAGTGAAATGTTAAGACTACATGTTTTGACATTGCCATGTGAATTCTAAATCATAATTTTTTACATAGAAAGCTGCAAAAAGGTCTAATGTCCACTGGAGTTTAGCAAGTTTTGTGGAGCAAATCACATATATAACTGCACTTTCATGCTCGTCACTTCTTCCAGAAAAACACTTGCATCTTTTGATAGCTGCCAATCAATTATGACAGAGGGACTAAAGTCCTGAACTGCAGCAAGTTCTCAGAAATGTGACAAAAAATAGTAACTGAATAGAAATGGAGGGGAGAGGACAGTGTTAAATGGCAAAGTACATAAACGTCTAAAAAAAAACCCAGACTTTCTTCTGTGCTCATTACAACTTGTTACCAGGTCACAATATGTCTGTAATAATAAGTCATAAATTAAACTTTCCAAAATACATAGAATCATAGAATAACCAGGTTGGAAGAGACCCACCGGATCATTGAGTCCAACCATTCCTATCAAACACTAAACCATGCCCCTTAGCACCTCGTCCACCCGTGCCTTAAACACCTCCAGGGAAGGAGAATCAACCACTTCCCTGGGCAGCCTCTGCCAGTGCCCAATGACCCTTTCTGTGAGAAATATTTTCCTAATGTCCAGCCTAAATCTCCTCTAGCAGAGCTTGTGGCCATTCCCTCTCGTCAGACATCAACAAGTTATGGGCTGTTTGGTTGGGTTTTTTTTTTGCTTACCGTCCACTTTTTAAACCATACTGCTTTGATATCTAGCAAAGCCAAGAAGTAGACTGGACTCAAAAAATCTGGATGATTAGGCTCATGTTTTACTGACAAAAGTGACAAAGTACTCTCCACTACTTCTTCCATGTACCTTATGACACAAATAGGAAGAAATGAAAATTAAAATCACTTAAATCTTTCCACAAGTAATCTTCAGCAACAAGTTGTTTTTTTAAAAAAATCTCATTGTTCAGATAAATCATAAATATGAACAAAGTTATCTTTAACTTAATTCTCTGTATAACACGAATGAAACTAATAACAACATACATGTGTATTGTCCTACATGGTACTATATTTTATTACACTTGTTATTTTGTAAAACATCCAAATTACTCTTCTTAAAAAGCACTTAGAACCCCTCTAAAAGTTAACAGCTTCATATGACCCACGACTACTCCTATGGAACTTCTGTATTCCATTTTTCCCTCCCTCTATTCATAACTTCCCCTCTTACCACTGACCAGTCTTCTGTGCATACTGTAATCAACCTTTTGCTAAAATTATATGCATCTAATTATACATGAAAAATTGTTAAATTAAGAAACAGTGATGGGGTTTTGAATGTGACATACTTTTCTGGATGTCGAATCCAGGAAGAAGGAGCTTCCTTTTGGTATTCATTTAAAAGTCGAAACTGAAAACATAATTATTAACATTTTTTAAAAAATAATGCATAACTTTTCAGTAATAACAAAAAAGGTACAGAAAGTTCATTTGTACCTTTTTAAGTAAATTATTTACATCTTTGTTAGATACATCCAGACCAGACGAAATACGAAGAGAATATTCTCCAGAAACAAAGTACAACTCCAAGTGCCTTGCTAGAAAAAAAAAAAAAACCAAACACCTCACATCCATGACAACAGTCAAAATAGAGTGTATTATACAGCTTAATTATAAAAATAAACTGATTGTCAGGAAGCGTATCTCATGAAGTTTTAGATGTAATTAAATGCACATACCTAAACTTGTATAGACTTCTCTCGTCATATTGAATGGAGAAGAAGAAAAGCTTTTTGCATAGAACCTAAGAATTTTCTCCTAAAGGAGAGAAAGCAAGAAATAAGTCACATAACTGTGTATTATTACTGCACAATAATCAATACATATGCCACTATTCTTAACATTACATATTGCTCAGATACCTCTACAGAAGTGAAGCATATATTATAAAAATATACAGTTTGGAGATCAGAGAAACCAACAATCTGAAGGAAATTTTACACAAATTCTTTAACTGATGGCACCAATGCAAATCCTCACTGAGATAACAAAGAAGCAGATCAGGGAGTAATACTGTACCTTCCAGTAATATTAATGTTTTTATGTTATTAAATGTAACAACAACTTCTAACTAGAACTGTTTAAAAAATTGTAAACCTTCTAAGCTGAAATACATGACAACCACATTCATGTTTATTCAATAATCATTTTAAAATTCAAACAAAACCAGGCTTAAGTAACATAATAAATCATCTACACCAGTTTATGTAGATGCCATATTCTTTCCCCATCACTGCCTGTGTAATATTATTATGTATCATTTTCTCATCATCACAGAGCATATACCTGACATAAACAGGAAATATTAACATGATATGTTTTACAGAAGAGTTTTGTCATTTTTAAAGTCTTTTAGCAGAAAGACATTAAAACCTCTTCAACCCCATTAAAATATATGTAAATGAGTATCTCTCTAAAAATCCTATTGAAATCCTATTGTAAATCTTTAAATCAAGACCTACTGGAATCCTAGTTCTTTTACTTCACAAGTTTATCTGATACATGCAGGACCAATAAAATAACTTGGGACCCTGCTGGACTACTCATAATAAATATGTCACTTCTTATTCCTCTCCAGTACTCTACTAAGACTACACATATGATAAACAAATACAGAACACCAGCTTACACTGAAAGTTGCATCAGGATCTGACAGAGACAACATCAGATGCTTACGCAGACTTGGCCAACACTCCGAGTTCAGTACATCAGAGGGAGGGGCAAAGCACAGTGTCTGCAATGCTTCTTGGCGAACCTGAAGTGGTCAAAAAGGTAAACAACACAAATCTGTCCTCAGTAACCTTTCAAATATGTCATTTACAATGTACTTGGGAGGAAGGAAGGAACAGGTTTTGACTGTAGAACTGATAAGGAATTCCAAAGTTTTTATCTTCTGCAGTGATTTTTACAGTGATTTAGATAAAACACTAGATCAATGAGAAAACACCAAAACAAAACATATATTTGAAGATGCAAGAAAACCATTTAATGCAGGTTTTCAATACTGGTTGCAAGGATTATGTTCTCCTTTCTGCTTATAAGCAAAAATTTATTTAGCAGGCAATATAGAAAACTATTACCAAATACTACAAATGTGCCTAGCAGCTCTCTAAAAAAGTTAGTAATGGGAAGTGGAAACAGAGTTTGTAGGCAGTATGTTTTACCATTGAATTTTCATCAGCATTATAAACTCAATAATTTAAAACCCCTTTGGTTTTAATTCTTTTTGTGGACAATTGCAATGTCTAGTAACTTACTCCATGTTACTGAAACAAACTGTAGGAAAATTTAACAATACTTAACAGCACCAAACTTTTCACTTGTTTTTCTAAGAAAACTCAATCAAAATGTTTATACCACTTCCCACCTACCATGCCTTTTTCAAATGCGAAATGATCCCAAACAAATCTTACTCAAAATTATGTTTCTTCATGCTTCAAAAACATCAGCAGCTGGTGCTGATTGGTGGTTAAGGACCCAAACTACTACTGCCACTGACAGGAAGGTAAACCAAACTTGGACTTTGTATATTCCATTTGGCAGCAGCTTGATGGCAAATCAATCGGCATCTCTCTCCTGATACAGGTAACATGAAGTACAGAAGTTACCAAGAAGGGCAAGGGGCATGTATACAGGAAAACAACATTCAACATTTTTCACAGAACCACTTTGGATACTTGCTGCAACACTAACTTTTGAACCAGATGTTTGTGAACAACAAAATACTACTCTACAGAGCCATTGATGCACTGAAGCCAAGATAGATACAAGACTCCACTTAGGTACATACGCTCTCTTATGGACATACGATCCATAAGCATTATTTGTATTATCATTTTATTCCTCCTTTTCAACTTACTTCCTTAGGCTGAATAGGGTCAAGCCTTTCTACCAGCAGCTGCAACTGTTCTTGACTCATGAAGGTATAACTCTGTAATACACATTATCAAATGATCATTAGAATATTTTATTAAACTGAACAGCAGAAGATTAAAATGATCAGTCTTTCTGAAATCTAATTTACTTTTAATAATTAGAACTTCAATATTTATATTAATCTAAGATTAAAGTCAACACTCTAAATGTTTTCTGCTGTTTGCCCAAAGTTAAGTTTATAGCAACAAAATTCTCATTACATAATTTGCTTTGCTTTACTTAAATGTTTTCTGTATCTTCATAAAATCCCTTACAATAATTCATTCAGTAAGTAATACAGTACAATACAGTATTCTGGAAATAAACTGCAAATTACCTGACTCCTAAAGCAAAATCACAAAAAGTTAGATGATGTATTGCTTTTACCATTATTTTATCTTTTTCTATGTAGCACTTGCATAGGTACTTTGTATGGGAATCATATTCATCTTACCTAGCAAATGCTGTCTAAAGGTTAGACAGTGTAAACTCAGTACTTCAGAATCAACAAAACATAATTAAGTTTTTTTAGGATATATCAAAGATAGGAAGGATGAATTTTTTCTAGGGCTGCTTCTATGATTCTCAACCTCCCCTAGCAGAAACGTAGCAATTTTGCAGTACCATGCTTATTTCATAACATAAAGAGAAAACACGTTGTACTTGGTTCAACGAGGAGTCACTGTCAGAACCGTTGTCGGTATAACAGCCACTCTGACGTTCCCTCTTTGTTTTACTACCCAGCTCCTTATTACGCATCCGATCTTCTTCAAACTTGTTAATCAAAGATTCTACAACAACCATCATGACATTCTTCAAGGCATGCATCATTTCCCTGTATCTTCAAAGTAAAGATGATTTTAATGTTCAAGTGCACATAAAATCAGCAATTAAAAATTAAGATCACTAAATCATGAATAACTGAGTATGGCACAATGCTACTTATTCTGAATTTACGGAAATGAAACAAAGCCAAATGCAAATCCAAAATGAGTAACAAAACATGTATAAATTTTAAAAATATAATAAAATTCCTTTCTGCTCTGCTAAAACAATCCCATGAATTACTGCTAACATAATCTTTTTCTGGTTGGTTCTTAAGAAAGAACAATGTGAATTCATCAAGAGGGAGATCTGTCCTTGAGAAAACAAGCCAGTTCTCATCCTTCTTACTGTTATGTTTCTTCAAGTTCAACATCCTATTTTTCTTCTGTGATAAGCCTCAAGCAGAACCAATAGAAAAGAACATATCATCTTGATTCTAGGTCTTGAGTACAGGTCATGCACACAGAAAAGTTTTCTTTCAACAAAAGCAGATTCTTCTTAGATGAATAGATCTAATAATACTACCCACAAGGAAGCAATTCAAACTAAAAGCTACTTTAGAAAAACATTATATTGTAAAATGTTGTTTTACTTCTTTTTTTTTCTTTTCACCTTAAGGCTACTGTTACTTATTTCACAGTCACCAGAGCTATAAATTACAACATTGTGCTTCAAGAGAGCTACCAGCCTCTATATCCCATAGAAAAATAATTTTAAAATCCATTGTAAGGTGAAGAAGATAGTAGGGAAGACACGACTAAGAGAAGAATTTAACTGGTACTTAGAGAGGTTTTTTTATTTACGGTTTCTTTAATAAATACAGTTTTCAAAGCCAGTGTTCAAATCTGGACCACAGAACCCATTATATGCCAATATGTGCCTTTGCACACCTACCCACTTCTGCCCATCTCACAGTCTTAGTAAAAAAAACCTAGAGTAATTATACAGTTGCTCCACATATCAATTCTACACTATATGGACAGGACTGCATAAGTATCTTTACATGTACACTAAAATACAAAGCAAAATACCTAAAACTTCAATGAAAGCAGATCTGACTAAACATACTAGTCTCATAGGACACCTGGCTAGATCCCAAGGAATAATTAAAAAAATACACGCCTACTCTATTTCTTTTAGGAAAATAACACTGCCATTCAGAAACTCAATTTATAGCTAAGGAAATTATCAAACTTTAGTACCTGATAAAAACCGAATTTTTCCTTTAGGCCAACTTCAGTATCACAACTGAATTTAATTTGTAGCTAGTGAAACAGTATGAAGTAGTGATTTTTCTCTCAGATCTTACCATTGTCCAACTCCAGTCCTTGATACTTCAAAGACTTTATAGATTTGCTACAGATCTTTACGCAACAGTTCACAATCTTAATTCCAGAGTGACACGAAGCATAACAAATTGCAATGCTGGAGGGGGGAAGGGATATCTGAACTGTTTAGCACTGATTTTTGAAAGCAAAGAATCACTTTTGTTACCATTGGTTCAGAATTTATTTTTCCAAAACAAATTCTGGAAAGGAGAAATGTAGACAAAGATCAAGAAGAAACTAAAAAGTGTGAACCGCGTGTATATACTCACTCTTTTGATCCACGGGTCTGCTTAGTAACATGTTGGACAAGTGTGTCATAGCCAGATCCGTCACACTGATTTTGGGCAGAAGTACATTTTTCTGTTTCTTCTTCAATCACAGATCCCAAAGTGTTATTTATATATTGTCTAAGGTATTTCACAAACTCATAGCTGAAACAAATATACAAAATTAAAACGCAAAAGGTTTCCTTGAGCTCACCCTCAAATATTTTCAACATTATATTAACATTTGAGATCTTCTCTCCCAGTAGATCTGTTGCTTTAGAGTTTATGAATTCCAGAGAAATAAACTTCAATGATGTAAAAACACAATACGCTTTTATTTTCTTCAATGTAGTCATTATCAGCATATTCCAGGAAGAAACAATACCAAATAGTCTCCGATTTCTTTTCACGCTTCTTCTAAATGTAAAAACCACTCAGACAAAAGGTTAAGGTTTTGGAGACAAAAAATACAGAGTATCAAGAAATTCAAATTTAAAATTCCAATGGAAACATTCCTTGGAGCATCCTGAACATGACCTTATGGTATATACACATGGTATTGTCATTTACTTACGCAGCAATTCATAAAAAATTAGAATTAGCACAGAAAACACAATTTATAAATTCTAGCATTTGAGCACAGCTTATGAATATCTGGGTGACATGACATTATGCAGATCTCATTCGGTCAAACTGATAAACAAGCTTTCTGTGATTATATGTACCTGTTAAACATAAGGAAACTGGCACTTACTGTCTTAAAATACTCACAGAAATTTGTTTAAACAAAAGAATAATTAGAGGGGGATTTCAAATGAAAGACTCTCACTGGGTCCTCAGAGCTTGTAGCTATAGAAATTGCTAAAAAGTAGTGCTCAGAACACAAAAAGACTTTTTCTTGGTTAGTCTTCCGATTTGTATAAAGGACTCAGAAACCAGAAATGTAAAAAAAGTAACCACACATAAACAGCAGATGTATTATTATATTTTCATTATATCAAATGCAAATGCAAAACTACTTTGTGTTAATCTGAATAGAGTGAGAAAGTTAAATTAACAGGTCAGTTCATCATGTAACTACATAGTCCAAAGCTATAAAAAGTAAATGTAAATAAAAGCAATTCTTAAAATGGACAGCAGCTTTTGCCTTTCCTGGATATTAAAAAAGATAAAAACACCAAAAATCAGACTATATTCAAGATACATAAAAAAGTAATAACCACAGGAAATTGGATCTTGTATCATGAGACATACTTCCTCACTCAATTGCCTCCCTCAAGTTCCACCAGGTATAACAGGACTTTCTCTTTTTTTTTCATTTCCTGCTTTTTGTCACTCCTACATCACTTTTGTTTTCCATGAAAGAAACAGAAATACATCTCAACAAAGACATAAGTACGTTTATTTGCATTTTCATTTTTCTTCAAGGCTGGCTTTTTACTTCTGCAATAATTAAATTGCACACAACTCTCCACTGAAAGAAAGTTTTCATAAAACATCCTGCTATTTGTTTTATGACATTAAGATCTCCTGGATCTATATTTTTGCAGTGACTGCTTTTTTTTCTGAAATAAACAGCAATCACACCATTATTGATGCCACTAAGTCTATCTCTGCTTGATGTCCTAGTCTTGATCTTCTGCATCAAGCTTCAAACTTAAAAATGTTTTGTAACAACTGTTTCCACATCGACAGAACTAGTTCTTCACATGCAGATTCAAGTCAGGGTGATCTTGCTGGTATTAAAAAAGAAGTATCAGGGAAAAAAAAGGATTAGAGAAATCCAGGACTTTAATTTAGGGGAAAAATACGACAGAAGATGTGAAATCTTGATCTATACTACCACCCATAAATTCTGAATGTGAATCAGTTTTGGGGTTTATTAATTTTCTGAGGGTCCTCTGTTCCTATCCTTTCTACATCAAAGTCTGAAGGGAACAAAGGATAAAGTAAGGCCTCAAAATCTAATAAAATTACTAAGGCAAAATATCTATGATACAGATGGGATGATGATCAAAATGCTGAAGAGTAACGCTCATATTCTGTATTGAAAGCAACACTTGATTTTCTGTCAAATGTAGGTTAAAACTTTTCTCATGAAAAGGAAGTGTCTTTAGGATCACAAATTTTTTAACAAACCAGAAAGGTTAATGGATGCCATCGTTTCACTGATTTTAATGAGAAAGGTAGGTATGCATTGTTTCCACCAGCTGCAGACTTTAATCCCTCATGATGGATAGTCTCCTAGTTAAGTTCTCAGAAGAAAAGTTGACAGAAAGAATTTCATAGGGTTTTGGTTTTTTGGGAGCTTGTTTTCTGTACATGCATTCCTTTCAATAATTTTTTTTTCTTTCAAAATTACATGTAATTTTAAACTTTGATATAACTAGCTCATTTTGTCTCATGCTTGTCACCTGGTAACCTCGTGCTCAAAATTCACAAGGCTGACAGCAGAAGTGTTATCATATGCAACATGTAATACAAACTAAGTTGGCTAAGTTAGGTAGTTTTGTAAACTCTCTTACAAACAGCTCATCAATTACTATTGCAGTAAAAATAGTGTATTACTAAAAATAAGGGGAAAATAAAACGAGAATAGAACAAGGGCAAAAATAATTTTATTCTCTAAATTAGCATTAGTGACAGGACTACTTATATATATGAATGCATACACATTCACACAGTAACAAAAATTGTAAATATTTCACAGGAATAACATATTTCAACACATTTCACTTCCTTCAAAATTTTAAAATAATAAAAATACATTTACTTGTGAAAATTCTCATCTGTTTCTTCCAAATGCAAGAGAATCTCTTCTGCACATTCTACTGATGGGGCTCCAGTGATTTTCTCTCTCACACTCTGCAGCAATTGTCTAAGCATAGATTGTAACAAAGCTTCATCTTCGCTTGTAAAGTGAGACATCTGTATAAAGCAAATATAAAAGTAACATGCCTTCTTAGTTTGGGGACTTTTTCTTTCCCTTCGGATGATAAGAAAAACATGAACTCCTTAAGTTGCCACGTTTTCCTGTTATCAACAACAGGAGATTATGCTATCAAAAGACATGAACACAGACAGGAAACATTTGATACGGCTTATCTTCAGATAAACTGAAAACAAAATAACGAAATATTCTATACAACACCCTTAAATGACATTTTACAATAAGAAAATCCTGGATATTCCTGTTTGCTATTGCTTGAGGACATGCCTGTCAAACAGTCACAAAACTACATCATAATATAAAGGGGGGGGGCATTAAAGATATAACTGTATATTAAAGATATGACTGTATCTTGATGACAAACCTCTAGAAGAGTCAGCTTCTTCTCATCAACTATTACTACCCGGTTCTGATTTTTGCATCCCTCACCCATGATCGAAGGTGCTGGCAGTTTTTGCAAGGAACAGAGGCCAGGTGCAATTGCCAGAACTGTTTCATGATCTTGGGGTAATCGACTGCAGTGACCTGACAGATTCCTGCCAATTTAACACTACAGCTACTGGGAAAAACTGAGAGCAGCAGCAGTGAGAAAGTGGAAATTCCTATCAAATCCAGAAGACAAATGTCTTATCAGTTTAATTGTCAAATGTTTTTTAAAAAAACCTAAAAGCTTCATTTCTATCTTGATTAGTTAATTAGCCTAAATTCATGGCTTAATTTTTTTCATATGCCAAAGAATACTTCCAGCCCTCAGTGGCTGTTGTAGCTTATCCTTCTCTAGTCTGTGTGAGGAAGAATGATTTAGAGACCTTTCACTTTTTCCTGAAGTCCATCAAAGACTCTCTAAGAACCTATGAATAAACAATATTTACACTCAGAAGAGACAATAAGTCACTTCTTTGCACTTAAACAGTATCAACTAACAAATATACCTTGAGCCAGCAGTTCTCTAGATAGTACAGGTGCTGAACATTTTATTTTGATAAAACATAATTCAATACTAAGTCAATGATCCTATGAGAAATAAAATAAATTAAAAATAAAGCCCTTGTAATAATCTTAACTCCCTGATTTGCAGCCCTCTTTCTTAGAGTCTCAAGATATTTAATCTAAGTCAATGCATTTTTAGATCTACATAAACCTCATAAGTCTTGTATTTTGATCTTAACATTGTACTATCCTACTGCTGTGCAAAAAGCTCTGCTCAGTATTTTGGTACAACTAGGCATTTTTAATAGTGTAAGTATCTACATACTAGTTAGCAACCAGCACAACCCCCCACTCAAATTATTCAAAAAGAACAAAACATGAGAATACGGTAGTTTCATCTCTGGTTTGCTTATTTCACTTATACAATCACTAACAGAGATGCTTACGCTAAAAGTAATTTTAAAAGGTTTGTGGTTTGTTGAGCTTGGTTTTTTGATGTATTTGGGAGAGAAGGAAAAGGGACACACACAGCCAACATACTCCCCACTCAGTTTCCACGCAAATTTCAACCAACCATTTCGTCTCTAAGAAACCTTATCCCAAGCCAAGTTTATGCTGTCTTTCCAATTTCAAATTCATTTTCCCAGCACCGTCCTGCAACTACAAGTCCTGCCCCCAAACACACCAGAGGATTCGGGATGGGGCCTGTCGCAGCCAGCATTTGCCCTTAGACAAACCTTTGTTGAGCTGGGGTTTCAAGTTTAAAAAAAAAAAAAATAGTGGTAATTTTAGCAACGGCAACACTGACGGCAGCAGTTAATAGGAATAGGAGCTGTGCAAGAATCCCTAGCCCTTCTCAATTTTTATTGTCAGTCATTTCATAGAATCATACATGGTAGTGATCTGGGTCAGAGGGAACCTGAAAGATCATCCGCCTAATTCCCACCTCCCTGCCACGGGGTAGGAACAGCCTCCCCTGGATCAGGCCGCCCCAGGCCCCCTCCAACCGGGCCTCCAACACCTCCAGAGACGGGGCATCCACACTATCCCCAGGCGACCTGCGCCAGCGCCTCGTCGGAAAGAGCCGCGCATCACTTTTTACCACGTTCCTAACGACGGGACAGATGCGAAAGCCGCTCGCCTTCCTAAAAGCGGCAGGGGAGGAGGGTAACGCCGCCCAGCTCCCGGCCAGAGGGGCTCGGCCCCGGCCCTCCCCGCCCCTCCCGACACGGCGTGAAGCCCCTCGCGGCGGCGGCTCCGCAGCGACCGGCCCCGCCCGAGTCTCGCCGGGCATCGCGAGGGGGGGCGGGGCTCGCCGCCTACCGGCCCGCGGCGGCCCCCGCCCGGCCGAGGCCTCCCCCTGGCGCGGGGAGGTGCGGAGGGGCGGCGGCGGGTCGGGACGGGCGCGATGCGCGCCTGTTGGGGATGGGAGCGCCCTGAGCGCAAGGGACGGCAAAGGGAAAAGCCGCGGGCTGCGGGTCAGGGACGCGCTTATCAATGAAGAGTTCCCCACCCTAGAAAAACTGGTGAATCGTTTATGGAACCGTAGAACAGTTTGGGTTGGAGGGAAATGGTTGAACTCGATGATCCTGTGGGTCTTTTTCAACCTAGTGATTCTGTGAAACTTACAAGATCATCTAATTCCACCCCCCTGCTCTGGGGAGGGACACATCCTACCAGACCAGGCTGCCCAGGGCCCCATCCAACCTGGCCTTGAACACCTTCAGGGATCGGGCAACTTCCCTGGGCAACCTGTGCCAGGGCCTCACCACCTTCATGGTGAAGAAATTCTTCCTTACGTCTAGCCTAAACCTGCCCCTCTCCAGTTTATATCCGTTCCCCCTCGTCCTATCTCTACGTGCCCTTGTGACAGTCCCTTCCCAGCTTTCTTGTAGCCCCTTAGGTACTGGAAGGTCGCTATAAGGTCTCAGAGCCTTTTCTTCTCCAGGCTGAAGAACCCCAACTCTCAGCATGTCCTCGTATGGGAGGTGCTCCAGCCCTCTGCTCATTCAGCCGCAGCTAACTTGGCTCTGCCTCTGCTCAGGCTACTGTGTTGGCCCTCACCACTGTCCAGACCCAGGAGACCACCAGCCTTCTGTGCTCCATAGGTTTTCCATTGAAATCCAAGGAATACACTCTCACTGTTACTCCCACGATTCACGGTTTAGCCCCAGCCCAGTCAATTTGGGCAGCTAAAGCGAAACAGTTGGAATGGGAATGAGATGAAGACTTGCAGGCTGGAAACAAACTAAAGCAGTTTCAATTAAATAATAATAATAGTAGTAATAATAATAATAATGGTATTAATAAAAAATAATCAAATATATACAAACATATGAAATTGCACCATCACCTCACTCTTTGATGACAGATTAGCTCAATAAATAAATATAGTAATAGCAAGGTATTGTTCTTGAACCTTCCATCCCTTCCTGGGATGGAGGAAATATTACAAAAAAGGTTTTTTTCTATTGGACAAATAAATGCTTAACAGAAAAAACTGGAAGAATTTTGATTTGAAATAGTTTTCTATTAGCTTACCCATAACAAGCCAGAAATTAGCCATAATAAACACAATATTTCAATGTACTTGGATCCTTTAAGTGATCTGTAGCCCTTTCAGTTAACAGAGCTCTGCCTAAAAGTGGGGATCCACTCTCTCCTAGTAGAACTACTAGCGTGTTGAGGCCAAGCATGTAAAATGCAGTATTTCTATTGAAAAAGGATAATTCAGGAATCGAAACATAAACTTGTCTTACTGGTAATTCCTCAGAAGCAAGACTCAAATCTGTTGCAATGGAGACTTTGTGGTACCTTTAACACTGTTTTCTTAAATGCTTCAAAGTGGCTAGTGCTTTCAGGTACCCACAAAACAATTGTCCATTGCTTGCTGCTTACAAAGGATCTTGAATAGACTCACCACAGTCCTGCTATTTTGGCTGTGCACTCTTCACATCTTCTAAGTGTACTTAATGGTTCCCCAAACTAGGACTAAGTACATGTCAGGAAAGGGGAAATAAGTGTGAAATCTGGCTCTGGTGGTAATACAAGAGTCCTACTGTACTTTTCTGACTACTCTTGCCATCCTTTAAGCAGTTCTTGAGTACCCAAATAAAAGATGAAAACACTAATTCAACCCTTTTATGACCCTTGTGGCATTTGTTGCCCTCTCACATAACTAATCATGGGAATTTCTCAAATTTAGAGGAGCAATGAGCATGTTTTGAGGATCTCCTAGATCATAATCCAATCATAAATATCAAAAAGGAAACTACTTAAAATGTTACTGATGGGAAAGTCTTTTTAATGAATCTCCAAAGGAAATTTTCTATTTTAGTGACCATCTGTCCTTTCCTCCCTGTGCTCTCTGGGGAAATACTAACCCATTACTAGATGTTTCCATTAAAACAAACAGTTAAGGAGTCAGTGGGTCACAGGCTGGATCACTTCATACTAGCAGCTCTGCTTGGAAGACCTGTGTTAAAACATATCTATACAGATGTTATATTGGTTTGAATACAAATAAAGAGATAAACTATCATGAATTTGTTCTGAAGTTACATTGTTTGATTTGTACCTTGCTACTGAGAGCTAAGATAATACAAACCACATGATGCTCTTAAAAAAATAAAAAAAATAAAATTGGGTCCATTTACTTATTTGGTAATTAAGCTTCTGATATTTCATAAAGATTGAAGCTTTCACACTACTACTGCTGATTTATTTCATCTGAGAATCTGTCAGGAGATCAGTAGGACTCTAGCATAACATTGTAAAGCATTATATCAGAACCATCCTGCCTGATAACAATCCAGAATGTTATTGATTAAAAATTAAACTCAGTGAATAAATAGACTCTGATTTTTCCATCTGTATTTTATGACACAATTTTCAATTGCGTGTGTGGCTGTGTGTGGCTGTAAAACTAACTACTGGAACTAAAGTTCAGAACAGGTAATGAAATCTGCACTGCATTGCTAAGTAACTGCCCCTATGAATCCAAGGCTAAATAAGCTTCAGTGACAATATAAAAATCCCAATGCCAATAAAATTACTTTTTGATCCACAAATCTTTCCTGGTGAAACTCAAGGAGCTAAGGACATACGTGTCACTGGCTCTGATTGGCCTTAGGCGAATCTCTTAACACTGGACTTACTTCTGTATTGGAAATTAAGCATCATAAAATAATCTTTATATACCATTATGAAAATTAATGCCACAGAAGCACAATAGAATAACAGAGTGCATCATAAATCTCTGATTTATTTGCCATTTTTTCTAATTAATATTTTGGTCTTTTTTAATGATGTTTCCTGAAGGTGGCAGCAATATTCAAGAATTGTATGGATGTCTGGCTTTTGAACCTATTGACCTAGAATACAGTATTTATTTCAATGTAAATGTCTTTGTGGCTATTTTTAGTATGCCAAGATCAAACTTTGATGGCATAGATATGGTAGTTGTGGACGTATGGTGTACAATATCACCACAGAATACGAAGAAAATATGTTGATCTGAGGTGATGGGATTGCTTATCCTTTTGTGTGGTAAAAATTCAGATTGACTTCAGTGAAGTCTGAATCATGTACGTTTTCTGAAGTGAGCTATTAGCTCATGGGTGCTACATTAGCACTTCAAAACACTACAGATATTGTCTGTGATGACTGAGAGATTATAGCTTGTCTATAGGGCGCCTTCCAGTTCCATTCCTGTATTTGATCTTAATCATTCATAAGCACTGCTAGAGTCATTCAAGCCAATTGTTAACACTGCTTCCCCACTTTTCCTTTTGTCTTGGACACTTTGCATTAATTATGAAATGTTTTTGCTGTGGAGGCTAGGCAACTACATCAACATTAGAAATAGGGACCAACTTGGAGAATTCTGTTCTTTCATTTTGCTAGCAGCTGTCTGGTCAGGGACTTGGAGATCCTAGCTGCAGTCTGTCGAAGTGGAGAATCATGGAGGCCAGCAATGGCATCTCTGCAGTAGGGCTCTCCTCCTCTTCATCTTTAACACCAGGACTGCATAATGTTAGGTGACTCTCATGCCTGCATATCCTCTCTCAGCTCAAGGTCTGCTTTCACAGAACTGCAGAATCACTAGGTTGGAAAAGACCTCCAGGTTTATCAAGTCTAGCCATTCCTATCAACCACTGAACTGTGTACCTGAGTACCACATCCTCCCGTCTTTTAAATACCTACAGGGATGGTGACTCAACCACCTCCCTGGGCAGCCTCTGCCATTGCCAGTAACCCTTTCTGTGATTTTTTTTTTTTCTGATGTCCAGCCTGAACCTCCCCTGGCAGAGTTTGAGGCCATTCCCCCTTATCCTGTTCCCTGTCACTTGGGAGAAAGGGCCAGCTCCCTCCTCTCTACAACCTCCTTCAGAACACATTCAGGACAGGCACCCACATTCTGTCGCTGCTGTCCCAGAAAGGCCACTTCTGAGGGAAGGAATTGCATAGCTGCTAGGGGTTGTGCTGCCAGAGGAGGTGCATAATGGAGGCAGAGGCTTCCCTGTGAGTCTTCACTGGTTGAAATGGACTTCTGAAATCCTTTTATACTTTCAGAGCAGAATAGCTTATCCTGAGAGAAGAGTAATGAAGAAACTGCATTTGTTTTATATGTAATCTTTCCACCTAAATGTGCATGGAACACAAAAAGCTACAACTTTTGATTATGCTGACAAAATTTATTACATTGTACATGCTAAAGAGTCTGCTCAGCAAACTTGGTGGCCTTTTTTGTAGTTGTAGATGAGGATTGCTGTGCCTTAGAATTGTCCATCTTCTTTGTCTTCCCCAATTCCTGTCAGTGCTACCTTGCAAACCAGTATTTTGTTATGCAGAAGCTGAATACCTTTATAACTGCTTTATGTTATGATCATCTTTTGTACAGTATTACTGAAGTAACTTCCTTCATATTTCCACTCAAGATTAATATTAATTCCTACACCCATCCCACTGACATTTCAGCTCTTCTGAATTGCTGATACTGTATTGTGTTGCAGACATCAACTGCTATTCCTTTTTGTCTCAGTTTTTCCTAACGTGTCATTGCAATCACTTCCTTTATTATACTATCTGTACTACAAAGCTTGTATAAGTGGTTTTCCACCTTCTCTATCCTCTACTTTCCATCTGTCTTCTGAAAATTGTATTTGTCTGGATGAACTACAGCTCTCTTTACCCAATGTCTTATCCTGTCAAACAGAATACAATTTCCTCCCTGCACCATCACACCAAGTGCTTTCTGTAATCTTAATATTTGCAGGGAGTCGAATACTTCAGACGTTTGTTATGCAAGCTGTTGGTTTATGGTTTTTTTTTATTTATTATAAGTTATATTCCTGTTTTTAAGGGTTTCTTAAGTACAGATTAATCTAGCCAGATATGATTCACAGAAAATTTGGTTCTCTTCATTTTTGGAGTGTTGTAAAATGCTTGAGAAGCAAGCAAATTGATCTTTTGCAGCTCAGTTGAAGCTATACTCTCCTGTAGGACTTCCCTATGAGGAGAGAGTTTCACCTGTACTTTGCTATGCTTTATTCCTCATTGTACTTTCAGCAACATGAGATGCATGCTTTGTTTTTCAAACATTTTGTGTCCTACTGAACAGTGACTTCCGTGAACATCAAAGTGATATTTTAAAGAAATAGTAAAAGCATTGTGTGGTAGCAGAACTGTTTATTTATAAATTCCAGAAAGCATTTTTTTAACTACTTCTGTTATTTCAGTTAGATAATGTCTGGGATCCTAACATAATTTTACATGTGAGAAAAGTTTTTTGAGCTTTTCTGAGCAAGTACCATGACTGGAGTAAATAAAGATGGATGAAGGAAAATATCAGAAAAACCCTAGTCATTAATGAAAACTGAATTTAAGATTGTTGTGCAATGGAATCTCACTGGTAACACACAGACATTCCATAATATAATGAATCTCATTTCTTTGGAGAAGTAAAAAAAAAATATTTATATGTGTTATAGTTTTGTGTTATTGAAGTCAATATGCCACGCTCATTCCTGGTATAATTCTAGTGAATTTTTGTGTTAAGGATTAATTTGATTCAGTAAGTCTGCAAATACATTTCTCTGACATGAATAATAATCTCTATAGTAACAAACAGAATACTTAATATTTTCAGTGACATTTATTTTAGTGCTCTCATGGCATGAGTAAAATTCTAATGGAGACATAGTTTTATCAACTTATTTCAGTGAGTAATAAGACAAATATTTCTAAATCTTGATCCACCTCTGCAGTAACTGTTACAAAATTTGTAATGCATATTTTAACCGATACTAAATCATTCACGCTAAAAGATATTGGTAAGTAAATAAAATATTAGCCACATATTACTTTATTTTTAGTATTTTGAGAAAACATGTTATTTTCACGAAAGCCATATGGCTTGCAGCAAAATGAAGACATCTATCCACAGGCCAGACATAAAAGAAATTAGTAGGGCTCTCTGCAAGTAGTTTAGGATGCAGAAGTGCAAAACTACATTCAGTTGAACGGGTCTGGTGTCCCACTGATGAGGACTTTGAATGTTTCGGCTTGTTTGGCATGAGATGTGGGATTCAGTCTCTCAATTCAGTAGGTAACTTTTTTTCTGGACTCGTTTACTGCACCAGACCTGCAGTGTACAACTCAGTGCTGCTGAGGGGAAAAGAGTTGTGATTCTGGAGCAGAAGTCAGCTACTGATGGGGGTCAGAGGTTCATAAGCTGGCTTTTTCAAAGAAAATGCAAGCATATCGTATTTTGATGAAGACAAGTGTAATCTTTAGTCCTTACACATAAAGAATATCTCATCTATAAAATGGGTTTTGTGAACTTGTAATGACTTGACTAAACACTGATTATTCTGCTTGGAATCCTTGGAGCACCGTTATTATTACTGTTTTAAAGTCTTGTTTGCCTTTTAACACACTCTGGAGAATAATGTGATGGCTGCGGATGTAGAATCTAGGGTGCTGTATGTTAACTTGATTTATGCTTATAGACCAATGTTAAATTATATCAGTAGAGGTTTCAACCCCATTTTTAAGGAGGATATACTCACAGCTGAGTAGTTATTAGAAAGTTCTCAAAAAACTTTAAAAACACATTCCTGCTTAGTTTTCAGGATAATTTTGCTAGCTACTCTGATGCTTTATAGTGTTTATAGTACTAAATCATTGTAATACCACTGTGTTTCTTACTCTTAGTTTTACTGCTTTTGCACCATATGGTACTGATGTGTATTATATTGCATATAACTCAATACAATAAACAGCATTACAAAATAGAGTTGCTTAATTTTTTTTATTACAGGTAGGTTACCTCCTGTGATAAAAATACTATAAAAATATAAGGAAATTATTATTCCCATCTTCCTACTTTTTATTCAAGAAACAACCCATGGTGAACTAGGTACTATTTTCAAGAAATTTTATGCAAACATAGCTCTTGGTATAAAGCAGTAAATAAGTTCTGCTGAAATTTTATGGGTTTTACACCTGATTTTTAAAATTAGCTTATGTTTGTAATACTTTGCTCTGGAGGTTACTTGATGATCAGTCCTGAGAGTTACTGCATATTCTCAGTTGTTTTTGAAGGCAAAGGATGCCAAGAATCTCACTTTGCAGAACCGAAATATTTATTCTTTCTCTTATTTATCCTTATGTAGAAATTTATGCATTTTAACCAGGAACCTCCAATTCTTATCCGTCAGAGACTGAAATGCTTAGCTAAGCATAGTGAGATGAGCTGTCCTCTGCAGATGACTGTAATTACTTACAGAAATGCACTGCATGGCTCCTGTTTTGTGAACTGGATTCCAGAATGGGACCTGATATCCAAAAGGGACCATTGAAATAGCATGTCTTAGGCAGTGTGTGGAAAGGTTCAGTGGCCCAAGGCCTGCAGCTCATTCTTACCTTTTTTTTGCCTTCCTCCAACATACTGAAGAAGGAAAAGGCAGGTAGAAAATACAAAATTTGGTACTGTGCCTCAAATCCTGCTCTGGAGTTTAGGTTCCTCATACATGCCTACATACCTTAGGGCTGCAGGTACATACCTCTCTCTGCTTTTTGTATCAAGAGTCCATAATCTCTCCTGAGGGTAACTGCCCATCAACACTGCTTGAATTATCTGGGCAAAGGTCCTGGTGTCTTTTCAGACTCTGCCCTGGCTCCGTCTGAAGGCAGGTTAGCAGTGGTAGAGCTGCTATTAGGCATCCTCCATACTGAGAGACCCCAAACCTTCCTCAGTTAGCAAAGTCCCTATGAGCAGTCCGTAATGTGTGTACCGTAGGGAACAGAAGGAAATTTCCCAAAGCAATGCTAATTCCTTTAGCTGAAAAGCACATAGAAGGACAGAGTCTGACTGTACCTTTGTGGTTAAATACCAATCTGAGAGTGTTAGTATGTCTTCTTTTATCACTCTGAAGTCCAGTAACTGTTTAGTATAAAATGCATGATCGGTCCTGACAGTAGAGAGAGTCCCATCATCTCAGTCCTACTCAAGTGCCCTAGTGGCTCTGCAGAGCCAAGATCACCCTCACTGGCTTTCCCTCTCTCTTTGGCAGATCCTGACCTCCTTTGCAAATCTTCAGCAAGAGAATAGGAATGTCCTGCTCAGCTTAGCCTACTCCTTACCAACTATAAAACTCTCCTAAGAGTGGGTTTGTGTGGAATTCCCAGTTTCTATGGCTGAGCTAGATAGTGTCAGTGAGCACCATGAGACTAAAGTGGAAAGAGGTGTGGAAGCATTTGGGATCCTCAGAGCCAAAAAGGGGGCTGTTTTTCAGTTTGGAGTATGAAGTTTGTTAATTCCTGTTTATTATACCACAGTTCCTTTGGAATATGATCCTAAATGGATGGAATTCATTCCTAAGTGGAACCTGGTCCGTTTTTCACATGTACTTCTTCCTCTACTCAGTTTTCTCTAGTTTAGTGGTACTTAGGATAACACGATAAGGATAGTATGTAGAAAATGCATCATATCTTTATCATTATTCTTTTCCCCGTTGTCATTTATTTTATATAAAATGAAAGGCCCTTTATCAGACAGATGTTATAACAAATTACAACCTTCTTGGGGTACAGCAGGGAGTGAGAGGCAAAAAGGATCAAATGTGCAAGAAATTGTTTATATATACTGTATTTTAGAAGTTCTATATGAAAGAGGCAGCATGTAGGAAAATTTCAGCTAGCTTTTCATGTCATCTGTCTGTCAGATTTATGTGTTATTAAATAACTTAGCAGATCCTGTTATCTTCCAACATTACAGGCTGCTTGTATCAGAGCACCAAAGTCTTGGTTCATAATACATTACGCAAACTAATTTGTCTTGGATAATTTTTTCAGTGTTGGTAACACTGGCTTTGTCTTAACACTCTTAAAATTTTACAGCAACATAACATCAGTAGAGCTGCCTCACCTGAATCCTACTTCTCTTCAGTTTTATGCTGTGCAACTCTACTATCTGAAAAAAAATCACCTCTGTCTACCCTAGCATTAGTGACCCAGTCATGCCTGGTACTATAAAAACATGTGGCTTCAGTTCCATGGAAGGAGGATCAGGACCAGACTCCCTACAATCATTACTATTCAGCCTGCTGCAACTGTGACTCCCTTGGAATTTTAAACAGAGACACCGCAGCAGCTCATTGGGAACAGATGAAGCTGTTCAAATGCTGATTATTCCAGCAAAGACTGAGCAAATTAATTAATAATTAAGTGTGAAATTAATGTACACCTTCTGTTTTCCCTAGTAGTTTTCCCGTGTTGCTAATTTGCTTCTTCATCACCAAGGGACAAAGTAGATTTAAAGAATGTATGTGGGAATGGGCTAGAAGTCTCCCCAGGTAAACCTTGTTACATTCACTAGCTTTTTTAGTATCATTTAGAGCTTTGTCTTAACTCTTCTAAATGTCTGACTTCTTAAGTGCTAAATATTTTTAGTGCCTATTTAAACAAGACTTAATTTACTGATGAGAAAAATACTGCTTTGTTTTCATGTTATATTATACTATTTAGATATATGTAGAATATTATTTCATTATTTCTTATCCTGTATGTTTGCATTTCAAATGCATTTTTTGGGAGTGTTTATAGAGAATGTATTAACTGAAAATGGTGTGAGTTGATGTTCGGGCTACAGTACAGTGTATTGTGTAGCACTGTGTTGTTGGAGGGCCCTTATGTGTTTCTATATGTTAAACAGAAGTGTTTACTTGGAGAGAGTGTTCTGTGAATCTTTACAATGAGAAGTACTTAAATGAAGTTGAGTGGGCCTAAGAGCCTCCATATGAGCACTTAATTATAGATTGAACCAAAAAGCAGTATGAATGTTACAGACATTTCAGTGAAATGATAGCTTTTACTGTCACCTGCAGTACAGGGTGTGGGAAAATCTCTTAGAAATCTGAGATGACACAAGCTGAAGTTCTATTCTCTGTTCCTTTTAAAAGGTGAAGTTAGGGACTTTTTGCTCTGACTAGCCATCTCTGGGCCCTTTACAGTGTGTAAGGATATAGCTATGCCTAGTCCTTATGTCATTGCACTCTCTGTTAACTCAGACTGTGACTTGTCTTCTGTAGCCTTACTGACTTTTTTGAGCACTTCAGGCACTGGACAGGGAGGAAGATACTTGTACTGCAAGAGAAGTTATGTAAGTGTGGAAACTTCCATGAAAGTAGGTAGAAACAAGTCTCTAATATGACCAGAACTTAAGAAGCATCCATCATTGGAGGAGCAATATGTGGCAAATAAGAATAAGAAAGGTTCATTCCCTTTTCATAGAACAGAAAGCAATAGGAAATCCTTCTTTAATAAGCAGAAGGATATCCACAGGCCCCTTCCCAGTCTTGCCTCTTCCTGAATGTAATTGATCTGGTAGGGAAGCAAAATTGGTCTTTACAGGATGGTTTGTTGCTTGTTTTGAATTTGGTGCTATTGAGGTATCTCACTTCTGTTCGAGTACCATTTTGGTTTACTAGGAATACCGAAATGAAATGACTTTTGGCATACTCTAGCATTCTTTGAAGTAGCTCATTTGTACTGCAGATAAGGTCCCAAACTGTTCTTATTGCGTATGCTAAGCAAATAATCTGAACAAAATTGAGCAAACCCATCTTCTCCAGATTAGCCGCCTTGCCAGCATGTTCACAGAGGGCCTGTTTATTTTAGTGATGTACCAAAAAGTAGCACTCTTCTTTCTTTGGATGCTCTTTACTGTTCAAAAGATCTAGGAATAATCTGAAAGGTAAATAGTTAGGCTACTTGTAAACTGTGGTAGAAATATATATACCAACATCTAAGTTTACAAAGGGTAGTATGTGCATGTAAATCCAAAGAACAGTTTATGTAAAAAGTTTTAAAAGACTGATTCATCAAAAATCAGTTGCAAAAATACATTAAGATTAAATAGAATCTAAATGTTATGGCTGGACTTAAGTGGCTTGATTATACTTCTAAATGTCTGGCACTGTTTCCACAGTTATAATAAATTAAATTTCTGTTTCTTCCAGAAATTGTTAGTGCTGTTGATCCTGTTTGAATAAATGTTTGTGTTTGGAATGGCTGGCAGGGGGAGGGAGGCAAAACTGTTCTACTGAAGTCACTGCTGGTGAAAGCCCTGAGCAGCAGCTGCCACATGGAACAATGCACATGCCTGGATGAGGGACTACTGCCTCAGGAGTAGTTTACAGAGTTTGATCTGTGACTGCAAAAGCTCACCACCTCGCAGGAGGACAAATTGAAGGCTCTCTGTGCAGTCCTTGGTTAAAACATTGTTAATAAAAGCTTATTTTTATTATGGATGTCACTGGTCTTCTGATGTGGGTGTTTTGTTTCTTCCTATCTCTTCTCGTAATCCCTTTCTAAGGCCAACCATTCTGTTCCATCTATGCAGGTAAAATAGGACCATTTCTTTCACACCCATATTTAATAATCTTTCTGATTATGGATTCTTCACTTTAACCAGGAAGTTTTACTGAGCAAAAACTTACTCTTTGGTTTTAACTTATCAATATACACAGGTATACCTATGGCTGTGTAAAATAGCTAGTCATAATTATAGCAATATTTCCCAATTTCATCAGATAAACAAAATTGGCCTTCTTTAATAACTTGGGTTAGTTTTTGCTTTTCACTTAATTTATTTGCTTCATTTAGGAATGAAAACTATCCCTCTGTTTAGCTCTCATCTAATATAATAGACAGGTAGATAGATATATCTGGGGAAATGAAGTTTGCCTTAAACCTCTGTATCCCACCAAAGAGGAAGAATAAATTTTACTGAAGTCACTGGATATGGTTGTAGTTTGTGGTTGCTCTGTGCCTTCAGTAGTATGATACATGTGAGGGCCTGTGGTATGTCATGTGTGATTTTTCAATGGCAGAATCGATTATAGGCTTGCATCTCCACCTCTGTAAGAATGTCAGAATCTTTAAGTCAGTGGAAAGACTCATGATGATTTCAGAGATATTTGTATAATTGTCATGAGACCCCAAGTGGGTTGCACTGCCAGAGTTTCTTTCTGTAGCAACCCTATCTAGCAAGCCAGAAGAATGCCACGGCTCAGCGTAATTTCCCAAAGCACTTGCTTGCTGTTATAGTTAGTCATAACTACAGCAACAGTGAGGAGCTCTTTCTTGACATGTGTCTCCAGCTACTTGAAATGTAATTACCTTTTCAGTGATGGTAATATTAAGATTGTTTTTCTCCTTTTTCCCCAAAATAACCCCTTGTTTTTGTTTTTTGGTTTTTTTTTCCATAAAGGCAGTGGCAAACTCATTTGTACAATCCATTTGCACTTTTACAATGATGCCTCATGTACCAAATATTCCCAGGCAGTGCAATTTCCATTACTTTTCATCAAGAAAACCAGAAAAAAACACATTCTCACTTCTTACTGATATTTAGACAATTTTTTCCACTATTCTTTAACCATATCATATTGAGGTTAACCTTTTTTAAAAAACATCTGTGGCTATGGTTACATTACCGCTCAGTCAACCCTTTTCTAAGTTTGATGTATTTAGCACTTTTAATTGTAGCTTATAATTAGTCCCAGCCTTCTAACCATTTCTGTTACTCTTCACTGAACCTTTTCTTCATTTAGTAGTGTTATTCTGCTTATTGAAATTAATTTTAAAATATCAGCCTATTAGCCAAGTTCTTCTATTCAGATCTCAACACTTGACTGGTAAATTGGTGCAACAAGGTAATCAACTTGCATTAATATTTTTAATGAACTACTGAAGAAATTTCTTTGCAAAGCTTAGAGTTACTAATCCTCTTATTGGCATATATTGCCTAACTATGCACACCTGGGTATTCATGAGTTCTTAGCTTAACTTCCAGAACAATATCTTTCCTCTGTAAATGTTTTTTTGCCAGTTACTTCTGACCTCAATAGGCAATTTTGCAATTTTTCCAGTCTTTAAGGCTAAATCAGAATATCCTCTGGAGTATCTTATTTCTTCCTCATAACTAGAATTTCATATGGTTTTAAATGCTTGTGTGTCATGTGCTGAAACTGTGGTTTAAAATTATGTAAAATGAAGATAGCACAAAATCTATGCAAGCTGACCCACAAAAATTATGTTTTGTTGGTTGATATTTATAATACTTTCCTCTCATTTTATTAGAATTTCTCAACTGTGGATTTTTTTTGACTTCTGTGCCTTTGCTAACTTATATGTTCAAAGTAATTTGATTGAGAAAAAAAAACAACATGATCCTTAGTCAAGGAGAAAAGACATATAATAATGAAAATTTTGCTATTTTAGACAGCCAGGAGTCACAAAGTCAAAAAATAGTAGTGTGCAGCAGGTAAACAGTTTGTTCAGCATGGACTATGAATTGGAGCCAGGACAGAAGACACAATCAGTCATGTCAAAACCAAATCTTCAATTTCATAGAATCATAGAATAACCAGGTTGGAAGAGACCCACTGGATCATCGAGTCCAACCATTCCTATCAAACACTAAACCATGCCCCTCAGCACCTCGTCCACCCATGCCTTAAACACCTCCAGGGAAGGTGAATCAACCACCTCCCTGGGCAGCCTGTTCCAGTGCCCAGTGACCCTTTCTGTGAAAATTGTTTTCCTGATGTCCAGCCTGGCGGAGCTTGTGGCTGTTCCCTCTCATCCTGTCCCCTGTCACTTGGGAGAAGAGGCCAGCACCCTCCTCTCTACAACCTCCTTTCAGGTAGTTATAGAGAGCAATGAGGTCTCCTCTCAGCCTCCTCTTCTCCAGGCTAAACAACCCCAGCTCTCTCAGCCGCTCCTCATAAGGCCTATTTATCATACTTGATTTACATTCCAAGAGAATTGTAGGGAGGATGAGACAAAGGAAATAATAAAACATTTTGGAAAGATCTCTTACATTATTCAGAGAAGCAAATGGTGAACTATCCCATCTGCTTCTCAGTTTTGGGCTTTTCATGTTACTGAGTTGAGCAATTACAACAAACATCCTTTGCCATTTTTGCCTTAACACTGGGTTAAGAGAGATGGAGCCTAATACAAAAGAGAATACTTGGCCCACCATTTCTGTCTAGGCTTAGGGAAGAATTAGACTGCTTTTCTTATTTTCTTGGGGAGAAGCTGCTAATGTGATGCTCTCTGGAGGATGCTGTGTGTTAATAAGAAGTCTGTGTGGACATTCTTGTAATCAAAAATACACATCCACATGTTGGCAAAAACCTTAGTGTAGTTTGGATCATAGAATAAAATGAGAATATATTGCTGCCTACCCTTATCGCTAGAAGGAGAGTCAGGGAAATGGGAATGACATACTGGACTTTTAACACATTCCATTATTAATGTTCTTGCAACTTTTTCTGTAAGACATTTTTTATAATATTTGCAGAAGAATTTTGAGGAGAAAAAGGAGCACTTACAGTTAATGAAATATTTCTTTGTTCTGTTGATTTCTGGCAAAATTCTGCAGAGATGTAAATGTTTGATACTGATATCTCCCTTCTTTTACCCATGCACCTCAAGAGAAAATTATTACAGCAAGCTGAAATATCCACAAACCATGAAGCCCTGTGACTGGGCTGCTTCAGAAGCCAAAGCAGAAAACAGCCTTCTTTCTAACGCAATCCATGTGTGATGCAAAAAATGTGTACTGTTAAAACAGAAGAGTAGGATCTGTCTCCAAATCTGCTGCAGCACCACCCTCCCCCCCAAAATCCTTATTTTTTCCTGGAGTATGATATAAATGGGGGAGGAGAGAAGAAAATCCAAGTTCTTACTTCTCTCCCAGGCTCATGTACGGGCAGACTACGTAATTACAATCCCCATTTCATTTTATGAAGCTATATGGGTATGCAGAAGAGAATGAAGAAAATAAAGTTATGTCAAAATCAGTTTGGGCAGTGACACGTAACCTAGAAGTGTCTCAAAACTCAGAAGCTATGTTTATCTGCTACCTATCTTTCCCCTTCGCTATTGCTAGGAGCCTCCGTCATTCACCAAGGCGGCATTGCCTCAGGTGCTGTCTAAACACAGATCAGAAAGACAGTTTCTGTCAGAGTTTACAATCATGACATAAAACCAGAAGCCATATGCTTCAAAAAATACGTATTTTCTGAGTTGAAGTTTGGAAACGTCAAGTGAATTTTTCCAGCAAAGCTGCCTTTCAGGCATCTCAGTAGGCGCTTATGTATACTAGGATTGGGCATGTAGTCCAAACACAAGTTTAATTCACAAAGCAATGTTAAAGGTAGTATTCCCTAACCTTTTCATGTGTAACGTTTCAAACCATAGCTCGGGTTTGTTTAAAACAGACAGTTAAAAATATGCAAATAAATGTATATGTACTATTCTAATAATAAATTAAACTAAAGGCATCGCTTTGCTGATAATTTCAAATGAATGAATTATGGTCACTGCTCGTCTTATAGGGAAAAAAGCTTTCCCCAGCTATATTTACTGATTTCAGCAGCTTTTATAGCCCAAGCCTGACATTCTGCTGCCAAGCAGTGGACAAAAGATCTCATGAAAGAAGTGGAATTTAATGACCGGGATTCCTGAGGACATGCTTAGCCAACCTGATTGTCTTCTATGTTAAAATGACTAGTTTTGTGGGTCAGAGGAGAGAAGTGGGTGTTTACCTTGACTTTAGCAAGGCTTTCAGCATTGTCTCCTACAATATTCTTGTAGCTAGCTTGGGACATTACAGTGTGGATTGGTGGACAAGTGCTTGTTTAAAAAGCTGTTGGATGGTTGGGCTGAAAGGATAGTGATTAATGGATCATGCTTATCTGTAGTCTGGTGACAGTGAAGTACCAGGGATCTGCCTTAGCACCCGTTCACATAACGAGATCACTGCTGAGCCTGCTGTGGCAGGGCTGGACCAGGGACCTCTGGAGTATTTTTATGGTATAATTTTTTGTACAACTGGCTATGTCTGCATCCTGGAAAGGATATATTAAGAAATTATACTAGGTTGTTGCTTTTAAGAGCTCATTTGTATCAAGTAAATAACATTTAAACTACTTACAGGATGTGCCAGGCATCACTGCGATCTATTAAGGCAGGGGGAGTGGTCCCTTCCAACCCAAACTATTCTGTGATTCTATGAACAACTTACATCTGAAAAATTTACTTTAGTGTGGGCTTTTATTTTAAGAAAGAGAGATGACAAAATCAAAGTGAAGTAGGAATAAATCTATTTACAAATAAAAACCCTGCTAATTGGCAAATCTACCTAGTAAAAGTGGAATTTCTTTGCCAGAATGAGCGCTGAGTCAGAAAAAGTCATTGTGAAACCAGCTGAACACAAAAATTCTAGTTCAGCAGTCCAATGATACAGCTATCATTGACTGGGAACAGGATTGGCTGAGAGCATGGAAATGAATAAGCCTTTGCCAAGCAAAGAAAAATTGAGCTAAATTTCAGAAACCACATCACAGGAGCATTTCCCCACTGTGCCTGCAGTTGTGGTCTGGTGGTCTGCTGAAGTGTAGGAGAAGACAGAAGCATGAAATCAGCCAGACAGATGTGTCTGCAGGCACCGAATAGCAAAAGGATTGCAGTGTAGTGGCAAGGTGCCTCACTGACTGTAACTCTTTCTTAAAAAGCTGGAATTGCATTGAAATAAAAAGTTCATTAATTCTTTACAGTCATTTAAAGAATGCAGAATGGGCATGCTTTATAAAAATGGTATCCTGCTTGTTGAATCATAGCTGTACTCCTCCTGAACAGGCAATTTGCTTCATTGCATTGTTTTTTACTCTATGCATGTGTGGCAATAGATAAGTTGGGTTATGGGAGGCATCATTCTATAGATCTGTTTTTACTTTGTTACTGAAGGATGCTTTAACTGGCTTTATTAACAACAAGGAAAATGAATCTAACTTTACATGAAAATGTAACATACTGTGTGGTGAATTAACTTGTTATTTAATACATTTTGAAGGTAGGATGGCAGTGTTATTGTCCCCATATGAACTGAATCAGGCTATACAAAATAGCGGTGGCGGGGGAAATGAAAACCCACAAAGCCTAAATTTGCCTAAACCTTCAGGAAAAAACTGTAAATCTAAACCAGCTACTTAGCTGATGAATATTTGACTAAGATTTTGGGCTAACACTGGAAGATAATCTTGAGAGAAATTCTATTCTCAAAAAAATTGCTAAATGATTACTAGGTAAGAAGGAGTTAATTTCATTCCTATTCCTACAATTCTTTCTAGGCTGCAAAATATTTTTCAGTTATTTTCAGTGAGACTAGACAGTAATAAAAGCTTCCACTCTCAGTGTTCCTGAGCAGACCTGCAGATAGCACTTAGCAAGTCTAATGGGGCTGGGGAGCAGGTGCTGCACTGATAGCCGAGCTGCATTTCAGTGCAGTCGACAGCTCTGAGCGCAGCTGCTTCCTTTCCTTGATATTTTTTTTACTGTGGGGAAAAATCCAAAAATCCAGCGATGCGAGTTTATCTTAAACTGCTAAACTTTATTATTTACCCCAAGGATAAAGAAGGTTATTCACAGAAATTAAGCCAATACAATCTATATCTGATGAGCGTGTTCTCTAGATGCAAAGTACCTACAATAGAAAACTGATCTCAGGAAACCAGGGCAGGATCCCTGCCTACTCAGCAGGGCAGGAGGGCTTCCCCCCGGTAATGAGCTCTGCCTAACAACATGCACAGTACAGCGAATGTCATACAGTCATCTATACTGATGCCAGTGCCTGTGGCCACTAGTCTGGGCACAAACTATCCATGAGACCCACGCTGACTATGCATGCACAGAGTAAGAGGTTACCAGTGAGAGCAACAGCAGCTGCTCTATCTAGTGGTAAAATGATGTGATGGTGGCAGAAATATTCAGGAAGAAATAGGTACTTCTATTGCTTTAGGCTTTTCCTTCAGCATGCCACTGTACTGCCCCATATTTCTAGGCACACATTATGCAAGTGTACTGCAAACATTTTAATTACATGTATCAGAGATAATGCTTACACCACTAATGTGTAATAACATAACCTTCCCTGCTATGAAACATTCAACTTGCTCCTGACTGATACGAAGAATGGAAAAAGATGGTTCATAAGGAAAATAAGCAGGCAGCTGCTCAGGATGCAGTGAGCTACATGAACCTCTGCCAGATCAGAGAGACTGAGCAGACAAGCTGTCACTTTTCCTGCCAAGTAGGACAGTGCTGCGTACTGCCGTGTATTAAACACTGGCTACACACCTTGCTATATGTGTTGTGTCCATGTAGTGGATTTAGTAAAAAGTCATAACGTCCTCATCTCTGTCCTCTGAGGCTGCTTTTCTGTCCCATAGTACAACTTCCATTGTAATGATATAAACAAATGAGAAACATGAAAAATTGATGGTTATGTGTTCACTTTTAAAAACCATTAGTGTATTACAGATATGTATAATAAAATGAAATTTAAGAATGTACTTTTTTCCTTGCTAACTAGAAAAAAAAGGTAGCAGATACTTTACTTACAAGTTGGTCTTCTCCAACACAGCTTCTTGATTGTCTTTTCTACACTTACTTTATTTATACCTGTTGCTTCTAGCTAAGGATTTCTTTTCATTCTGAGTATTCAGCGTTGTTCAGTGCAATGTAACCCTTAGGGAACAGCCAGCCCTCACTGCTCCTTGACAGAGTCTTTGAAGGGCAAAGAGAACAAAAATTGTATTACGGCTACAAAGTGATTTCTCAATACATTTTAATGCCAAGACTGGATACAAAGAAAGCATAATCTATGGCCTGAGGTACAGGACAGTGGTGGTTGCATAGAGGACAGAGAAGAGGCAGGAGGGCTGTGGTTGTGCTTGAATGGTGAGGTCATTTCAGTCACATGGATTTTGAAGTAGTTGCTGGAGGAAACCGAAGGCTTGAAATAAAGCACCACCTGATACTGGTTATTTAAAGCAATAGCAGTGGCTTCTTTAATGCAGCAAGCCATGCTGTGGTTCTCCTGTTCATTTGGATATCAGTGTAAGTGACCACTAACTTCATTGAGGCCATGTATGGGAGAAAGTTCCACTAGAAGAAAAAGAGGAACGTTCCTTCAGAGTTCCATCTGAGTGCCTCTTCAGAGTGGCACAATATGAGGACAATAAAATGCTAATGCCAGAGTTTTCCAAAAAGATGTTGATTTTTGGGGTGCATTTTTTGATACAATTCAGTGTAGTGTGCCTTTTAAGATGCACTGCGTATCCATGCCCTGCAGCTCCCTGAGTGTCTCCCTTGCACGTGTCACTGCCAACCACTGCTGTAAATCTTGGGCTACCTATTTGCAGTCCTGTGCACTGGTACTGGAATTAACTCTGGGTGATGAGAGAAGCCTCCCAAGACTAACTAACTGAAAAAGCCTTGCAGCATCACAAGAAAAAACATGTTTTGTGAATATATCACTCCAACTTATGTTTGTACACCCTGCCTCTCCAACTAATGGCATCTGTTCATGAATGTGCCAGTGTATCCTGTTGTCCTTGCCCATAATAGCAGGAAATTTAAAGTTGAGAATTTTGTTTAAGGAAGCTGAATAAAGAATTTGCATTCTTCCAGTTTAACTATTTTTTAAAGTAAAGCCACAGTTTAGGGATGCCAGAAAGCACAGTAAAGTCTACAGCCTCTTGCAGCCTCAGAACAGATGCCTTTGATTGGAGCAGGAGGGCAGAAAGAGGGAAAGACCAGTATGAAAGATCAGGAGAAAAAGAAGAAAAGGTTTGGGGAACCTGCAAAGAAAGAGGTTAGCTGAAAACAGGGCCACAATGAAATTAAAGTTGGTATTATATATAATTAATGCATAATAATGGCACCATTTTCCTGGTAATGCAAAGTTGTAAGCCTGCTGATGGAGTAAACTCATTGTTTCATGCCACCCGGCCTTGCTTGATGGAAGTTGTGTCATGCTGGATATAGTGTGGCACATTCCAGAATATGTTCATGCTATAAACTTCACGGATTAGTGTAGGCTGTCACAGAAATGCTTGAGTTACAGAAGGAAATGACCTGGCATGCCAACTTTAGAAGAGTCCTTAATAGTATCTTGCAGATATAGTGCATGCACTTAAGTGACTGACCTAGTAGTCATCTGAGAGCATTGCAAGATCTTATCTGCAAGCATAGATCCTGTTTGTGCCAGCAGCCAGCATACTCAATTTACAGACAAAGCTGAAAGCCCTTTCAAAAAAAAAAAACCAAAAACTTTCAAAAAGTTTGCCCTTAAAGTCATGTCCTCTGTCCTTGTTCCTGTCAAGGATTTTTCCCCTACAAGTTATGCTTGTCTTATTTTGTTTTCTTTTTGATGTGGCAGAAACAACCTCCTTTGATAGAGTCCAAATAATAATTACATTTTGTTTAGCTAGTCTCACTTTTCCTATCTTGAAAACAACTGCCAGTGTAGTTTTGTACTTCATGAACATAGTATCTGATCATCTTTCATGCTAAAGAATAACAACAAAAAATTTCCCAAAGGAATGCTGGGTGTCTCTGGCACTTTCACTCTTTGACATGTTTCTTTTTCCATATAGGTCTTTGCTTGGGCTGTGTGATTTTTAACTTTTGAGATTCTAAAAATTTGGTTTACTAATTTTTTTCTTCAGATTCCTGGAGTTCAGCTTAGGGGGAGGGGGATTAATGTTTCCCAATACAAAGCAGGGTGGTCTTGGAGCAGTCTCTTCTGTTTAAGGTTTTGCTGTGATTCCTAAAGAAAGTCAGATTATCTCTTCAGATTAAAAATCTCTTCTGATTTTTTTTTCTTTTACCATATCTGGATTCCTTGCTTGAGGAATGCTTTGTTCCCATACTCTCACAGGCTTTGTCCTGTGCTTTCAGCCTGGCACAGCTATAAAACAGCTTTCTCCACAGCAAATATTTTACCTTTTATGTGTTTGCACACACTTATCACCTCTCTTGAAAAGTGTCACACTGCCAATATTGAGCTTTTTGGTTTAATATTTTGTTATGATTTTCTCAACCTTCAAGGTTCTTTTAAGTTACCTGTTTTACCTCTGTAAACTTACTGAATGCATCCTTCTTGTATTACTATATAGTATAATGCTGGGTAAATGTGAAGGCATTTAGACCTGTAAATCTCAAACCTGATGAAGGCAGAACCTTTAATTTGTTTAAAGAAATAAATTTATTAAATTTATTAAAGAAAACTGCTAAGTGGAAGTGGAATACAAACCAGCTAGTTTATAAAATACCTAAGTCAGTTCTTTTAGATGATTTTATGGGTCTTGGAATAACAAACAAGGCAAATTTACATTTTTTAATTGAGAAGCTGCCAACAACAAGAATAAACAGGATATATTCAGAAGGGATTAGTTGCATACTGGTAAATAGGTAGAAGACATGTAAGCAATCTAATATTAATTTATTTCTTTCCTTGATTTTGTTCATTTTACACTGATAAATTATTTCGTTAGAAGTAATCCTTCATTTATAATATCTTAACTGTTAGGAGACTCAAACTGAAATAAACTTTCAAAATCTCCATAAGTATGATTAGTGTAATCAAGAGCCAAAAGAACAAACTGAATTACCTAGGGTGTGGCCCATGCTAAGACATGGATTCATAGACTTCATGTTAAATAGCTTTTCTGCTAGACTTCTTTTGGTATGCAGCTGCTTAGCACTTTCTCCTGACAGATTGTCTGCGACAGAAGTGTGCAAGTGCATGCCCAGAGGCTTTTATAGCAACCATCAGCCTTTGCTTCAGCGGTCTACGTGTGAGTCATTAATTTCCACATCATCAGGACTGAGAATGAAAGTGCAATTAAAAATTAATAAAAAAATTCTGTTAGGTGAACTCGAAGGAACCTCAAAAAATTGTTTCTGGTCCTACCTGTGTGATAGAGTATGGGCAAGTGTTAATCTGTTGGCTCCGTGAAATGCACTGCTGTGCAGAACTGGGCAATGCAAAACCATCTTGTTTGGTATTTGTAAGCTGTCACTGGCAATGAAAGCAGTAAAGTACCCTGCAGATGTACTGAACATGCTTTGGAACAACATTAACAATTGGAAATAATCCATCTGTTAACAAAAACCAGTTTTTATTTTGCAGGAATTAAAATCAAAATTCCTTGGTTCAGTATGGCCTTGTTTTGCTATATTACAATACATTATTGTGGCTAATGGTTTTTCAAGTTTTTTCAGGCAAATTAAATTGTTTAAAATGGCATTTAGCGTCATTTGAGATGTCCTCAGGTGCAGTGTTTGGTATCCAGCTGATCCAAAACAGTGTAAGCATCTTGTTTGTCCTGTGTTACATCTGCTAGACACATATGCATGTCTCATGCCCTGGGGCATCTCAAATGGCACTAGATGTCTATTTTACTCTACTGAATCAAGCCTTTTGTGTTTCTTTCAGGTGAGCTTAAATTGCAGGTGGCTTTAAGATGACCTAACTTAAGGTGAACTTAAAAGCCAGTCTTTACAGAGAGCTGAGCATCTCATGTAGTTCTATGATTTTTCCCCCAGTCCTATGCATATGTCTTGGCTATCCTAAGTGCACCAAAAGGCACTGCTCACCTGCAAATATAGGCAGTTTCACCACCTGCAATTGATGCAACTAAATTTCATCCTTGACATCTACTTAATTCCTGTTTAGGCTTCTACATCCTGCATATGAAACTGTAGCTGTCATTTACGTCTAACATGTTAGTTCAGCCTATTTGCTTTTCACCAATATGCTCATCCCCCTTAACTTTAAGGCACTTCATGCGGAAAAGAATTACAGTGTGGGATCAGAGCCGTAAACAAATGAAGACAAGCAATTTCTTTTATTTATGTTTCAAATAAAATACAAGAGCTTATGATTTCTTATGGGAGGATCAATTTAGCCTTAGCAGTGTCTTATTTAATGTGCTCTCTAGCGGAGAAAAATACTGCTGTCATAGTTTTCCTTCCAAGTGACATCTGTATTGGAGTCTGTTATTCTTAGGAATTTAGAATTTTCCCAAGTAAAATGGCAATTAATCATTTTGAAGTGATGTTATCACTCAAAGTAGAACCTATAATTTTTGTTTTCTAGGGAAGCCTACCCTCCCTCCCCTTCCCCCCCCCAAAAAAAACCAGCTAAATTTCCATATTAAGAAAATACTCCTTCATAGATGAGAGGAAAAGAGGCATAGGTGTTTGGCATATTAGAAGCTGACTGTAGTTATATTTCAAAGAATGAATGCATAACGTAGAAATGTGATAACTTGTCAGGTTCCAAATACAAAAACATATTTCAAAGCTGCACAGTTCAATTCACCTTTAAGAACTCTTTACCCAGCTCTCAGAAGAGCTCTGGTTCAATGCACATAAAAATGGAGGGGGTTTCATGGTGGAAGCACAGAACTTAGTTGAATCCTCCCAAGGATAAACCTGAGCAAGAGCTTTAGGATATGTCCATGCAAACATTTTAATGATATTCTAGCAACAAAATTAAGAACTAATTTCATTCCATGTTATACTTCTGTAAATTTCACTGTTAGTATGAAACCGGTGCTTGAAAATTTGGCACCATGCTCATTCCTCTGAGGTCTCCGAGTTATGTCATGGCTGTAAGAGGTATTCAGTAAGAATAAACCCATGCCCTGCAGCTGTTACTCCAGAAGAGGTAGGGTCGACAGAGAGAGTTAGTAGTGGATAGAAGGATCAAGAAAATGAGTGTCTCCAAAATTAAATTATACTGCTTAGGTGGCAAACTGCTTCAATGCAGCTCCCCCCTTACTAAAATTTTTGGTGCCCAGATAGAAATTCTAATTCCTCATGATGACAAGTTATCAAAAAAGACAAAAAACCCTGTTATTTTTAAAATAAGATTATCTTATCCCCCAGTTTTTCTCAACTTTTTTCTCCTGTTCATTCTCCATGCCAATTTCTCAGCAAAGCAGTCTTGTTTTTGAAGTCATCCTACTGAAGCTCAGTAAGTGTTCATGGACAGTAATGTGCTATTAATTACACAAAAATAATCTAGGGGAGGAAGAGTACTTGTGGAATAGGCTCTATCTCCACAACTATCATTAAGACAGCAGCATATGCAGTAATTTCACTGTGGCATTAAAACCACGCACCCCGTGCACTCAGGCACATGACATTGCTAGACTAATATTCCCCAGCTTCGAACAATTATCTAGCTAGTGCAGCTGTTGGGGAAATATGTTTAAAGTTTCTGTTGTTAGCAATTCTTCCTCTTGTTTTTTTCTTGCATATATACACACACATCACACAGCCTGGCTCTACTGAACACACTGAACATTAAAATAACAGATTTGCTTTCAAAACCAGACAGTAATGGATTTAACTCATCTTATTTATTGAATAGCTTCATAGCATTGGAGAAAAACCAAAGTACTGCCTCATCTGTGATCTGCTTCTTTGATACTAGTAAAGATTTTCTTTGTGAGTGCATTCAGCTAGGTATGTAGGAGAATCTGAAAACTCTGAGCTAAGTCACAACTTGCTTCTTCCTGATTACATTGAGCATGTTACAAGTATGGAACCATGTTGCATTTTAGCTGGCTATAGTAAAGTCAGTGGAGAAGTAGGTGCTGCACGTTTCAACGCTACTTAAACAGGATTTCGAAAGCAGGTGAAAGTGATATGCCCTGTTCTTCCTAATATGGGTTCAGTCCAATCTGTCTTTTTCATTGGTCTGCAACAGATTACAAACTTATTCAAATAAATAATGGAAGTAAACTTCAACTAAAATCCTGCTGAAGGGAAAACTGTCCTTTATCAAAATATTTTCATATTATTTTATTCTATATTTTGACAAATACATAGTATCAATATTCTTGCCTCACCATGACAAAACTTGCTCAGATTAATAGCTGGCTACTTAGGTCTCGATATGAATTTCTATTAAAAATGTTGATAAAATAGCCATCATGTTTTCAAATGAGCAGACCATGAACAACTGCATCACCCTGCAGCATTATTAAATAATTCAGCAAATTCAAATACTCAGATGTCTTGAGAATGTTAGTAATTACTTTCTTATGCCTCAGTTCAAGGCAGGAAGCAAATTCAACAGTCTTACCTTTTGGCAAATTATGCTTTGGAAGGAAGAACACTAAGGAGCAGAAATTGAAGGTTAATCCTTCAACAGCTGAGTTACTTTGAAAACTGAGAGGAATTCACATGCCTCTATTTGTGTTCACTGCTGAAGAAAAAGTTGGGAGGAAGGCGAACAAATCCTAAAATCAAATAGAGAATCCCTGCTTCGAAAATCCCTGTCTTTACAAAAATTGAGTTTTAATTACAATTGCTCTCAGAAAGTGAAAAAGTTATCACTTCAAGCTAGGATATGGGAATAAGAGACAAGCCTGTTGATTATTTGGCAAATCACATTAGTGAATTCACCTGAGAAAAAGCACAGCCTTGGAAGCAATTCTTGGGTAACAGCCTGGAGCATGGGAAGGGCTAATCTGCAGGAGAAATTAGATCCAGGGATAACTAGAAGACTGGGGGATGTTCAGCTTTGGGAGAAGACATTAATAGGGTCCCTGCAGAACCAAATAGCCTTCCCTGTTATCAAAATCCCCAAATGGTTTTCTTGTTCTCCTTTCATCTCTAGATAAAAGTTTGTACCTGCTTGCCAGCTACATTTTTTCTGATTATTCCATTTATTAGTTTTAATGCAGGCTATCTGTCCCAGATATAGTAGATACGATTGGTGCCCCAGAAATTTTACATTGAGAAAAGGTGAATCTGTCATTAATCCAACCACTTTCGTAGCTATATCTTCCTTACCTACATTGCCAGAGATTGTATTTGTGGTATGAGGTGGTATTAATATAACACTGCCTGTCAAAAAGAAAACAGTTTCCGAAAGCTGGGGAAAAAAAGACAACCAAATGAACAAGAGCAATATCTACCAGAACCATTAAAGGCATGGCACTACATATGCACATTCCATGACTTTACGTAAGATTCATAATAAAGCTACACTTCTTACTGATTATATCCAACCACTAAATCTTACCTTAACAAGCTGCTTTTAGGAATCATCTTTCAACCTAAGTCCCTTTTCCCACTTTTGTCCATTATTTGTCCATAATTCAAAGTCCAAGTTGTCTGAATACTTAATATGATTTTGAGAACTACATTAACGCAGCAAAGTTCTTAATAGTGAGCAGGGAATGTTGCTCATTATGAAACCAAACAGAGGACAAATTAAAAAGACAAACAAACCATACCAAACCAAAAATAACTGAAATAACAAACTGAAAATACAAGTCAGTGTGATGATCACAATGAAACAAATACCTAAACCTACTTGCTTCAGGAACAAATCAGATTACATTTCCAGAAGTATAATCCATATTGAAGCATTAATCATACCACTGCCTATTTTGTATGACTAATATTTCATACAAACCTACTGGCATTTTTCTTCCATGAAAATTTCTCACAATCCCGTAGGATGCACCACTATTGAGTGCAATTCTGTGTTGTCAGGTCTTTCTAGCAACTGGAAATTCTAAAATATCACAGCATTTTTTCTAAAGAGATAATAGTTTACTAGAAGTTGCCATAGCAAAGTGTGTTTTGAATAAGTTTGTGCACATCCATCATGCAATGCCTGGCTTTTGGTAACAGATTTTCATCTTTATGTGATACTTTTCTTTTTCAGGTTGTTTCACCTTCTTTGATATGATATTTAAAAATCATTCAATATCTATTTATACTTTTCACTTCATGGAAAGCAATCTCCACAGCCTTCAAAGAGGACATAAGAAATAGAGATCTCTGATTTTCTTATGGCTATATTTCAGCTCTCCCCACTACAATAAAGGAGTAGATCTCAATTGTTGAAATACAAAATCAGAATATTTAGAGCTAGAAATAGCTTTCATTAGGTCCTCTCATCTATAGTTTTGGCATTTCAGAATTGCCATCTTTCAAGGGTTTTTGTCCAAGTTAGTTATAAACAACTCGGGCCATACCAAGACTGAGAACAAAACCAATTAATTTTTAACTGCAATTCCCTGATATTTGTAAAAGGTTTTCCTTCATTCGAGAGCACCTTTAGTGTTCTGCCTTCTATTTTCAGTTCTTATATTTTTTCATCTTCCCTGCAGAAAACAAAATAATCAGGCAAACAGAAAAATCCCGGACTTTACCATTATCCTTCATTTCAATTTGTATTACGGGCACGGAGTTTGAATTATACCATTCTGCCTCCTGTCTTGATTTGTCTGTATGTAATTCGGATGCAGACAGCATTGGAAGACTTGCTGTAGACAGAAAACCTTCTGCAGGACAAATTCTGTGGAAGGGTGGTTTTAAATTAAAATTCATATCTGATTTGTTATCATCAATGGGGTCATAACCTTATGGCCAAGGGAGGAAATTAGATTATTTTGACCTCCTAAGTACTGCACCTACTCTGCTTGGTTTGGGGTTCATTTGAGTTAGGTTTTTTCTGCATCTTTACAGCCAAATAACTCAACATTTTACTACAACACATTCACTGTATTCTATACGTTCACAGAATCACAGAATAACCAGGTTGGAAGAGACCCACTGGATCGTCGAGTCCAACCATTCCCACCAATCCCTAAATCATGCTCCTAAGTACCTCATCCACCCTAACCTTAAACACCTCCAGGGACGGTGACTCAACCACCTCCCTGGGCAGACTGTTCCAATGCCTAACCACCCTCTCTGTGAAGAATTTTTTCCTAATCTCAAGCCTAAATCTCCCCTGGCAGACCTTGAGGCTATTCCCCCTTGTCCTGTCTCCTGTCAGTTGGGAGAAGAGGCCAGCTCCCTCCTCTCCACAACCTCCCTTCAGGTAGTTGTAGAGAGTAATAAGGTCTCCCCTCAGCCTCCTCTTCTCCAGGCTGAACAACCCCAGCTCACTCAGCCGCTCCTCATAAGATTTGTTCTCCAGTCCCTTCACCAGCTTCATTGCTCTTCTCTGGACTCGCTCCAGAGCCACAACATCCTTCTTGTGGTGAGGGGCCCAGAACTGAACACAGTACTCGAGGTGCGGTCTCACCAGTGCTGAGTACAGAGGGAGAATAACCTCCCTGGACCTGCTGGTCACACCATTTCTGATACAAGCCAAGATGCCATTGGCCTTCTTGGCCATCTGGGCACATTGCTGGCTCATGTTCAGTCGGCTGCCAACCAACACCCCCAGGTCCTTCTCCTCCTGGCAGCTTTCCAGCCAGGTTTCTCCTAGTCTGTACCTCTGCTTAGGGTTGTTGTGCCTCAAGTGCAGGACCCGGCATTTGGCCTTGTTAAACCTCATGCCATTGGACTCAGCCCAGCAGTCCAGCCTGTTCAGGTCCCTTTGCAGAGCCTCCCGACCCTCCAGCAGATCCACACTTCCACACAGCTTGGTGTCATCTGCAAACTTGCTAAGGGAGCGCTCGATGCCTTCATCTAGGTCGTTGATAAAGACATTAAACAGGACTGGACCCAGGACTGAGCCCTGGGGAACCCCACTTGTAACTGGCCTCCAGCTGGATTTAACTCCGTTTACCACCACCCTCTGGGCCTGGTCATTCAACCAGTTTTTCACCCAGGAGAGTGTGCACCCGTCCAGGCCAGAGGCCGACAGTTTCCGAAGCAGAATGCTGTGAGAAACTGTATCAAAGGCTTTACTGAAGTCCAGGAAAACCACATCCACAGCCTTTCCCTCGTCCAAGAGTTTAGTTACTCGGTCATAGAAGGTGCTCAGATTACTCTGGCAAGACCTGCCTTTCATGAACCCGTGTTGACTGGGCCTGATCACCCGGCTCTCTTGCAAGTGCTTCTTGATAGCACTCAAGATCACCCGCTCCATGACTTTCCCCGGTACCGAGGTCAGACTGACAGGCCTGTAGTTCCCCGGATCCTCCCTGTGCCCCTTCTTGTAGATGGGCACGACATCAGCCAGCCTCCAGTCCAGCGGAACCTCCCCAGTCATCCAGGACTGCTGGAAGATGATGGAAAGGGGTTTGGCCAGCACATCCACCAGTTCCCTCAAAACTCTTGGGTGGACTCCATCCGGCCCCATAGACTTGTGGGCATCTAGCTGGGCAAGCAAGTCTCTAACCACCTCCTCTTGGACCATGGGAACCTCATACTTCTCTTCCAACCCCTGGGGTTGTGCACAGAGGGAACAATTTTCCTTACTGTTAAAGACTGAGGCAAAGTAGGCATTGAGCACTTCAGCCTTGTCTTCATCCTCTGTTACTCTTGCTCCCTCTGCATCTACTACGGACTGGAGATTCTCTCTAGTCCTTCTTTTACTGTTGATGTATTTGTAGAAAGACTTTTTGTTGTCTTTCACAGTCTTGGCCAATCGCATTTCTAGTTGGGCCTTAGCCCTCCTGACTTTTTCTCTGCACGTTCTCACTTCCTCCCTATAGTCCACCCAGGATGCCTGCCCCTTCCTCCAGAGGTCGTAGACCTTCCTCTTCCTATTGATGTCTCTCAGGACCTCCATACTCAACCATGCTGGTTTCTTACCCCGCCGGCTACTTTTCCAGAACATGGGGACGGCTTTCTCCTGAGCTGCCAGGAGTTCCTTCTTGAAGAGCGCCCAGCCCTCATGGACACCTTTGCCCTCAAGGAGCGCCTCCCATGGGACTTTTCCGACCAGCCTTCTGAACATCCCAAAGTCTGCTCTCTGAAAGTTGAGGGCGACTGTTCTGCTATGTTGTTATGGACAGTCATGCAAGATAAGCATGCAGGGATTTTTGTGGAAAATCAAACATTAGAATCAAAGGTCTTGTACATGTCTTTTTATTAGAGGTGAACTATAGGAGTACGCATGAACTTCTGGAAGGTGTCTTGTGGGTTTAAGATAAAATCAATATAGCAGTATTAAAAATAGCAACACAAACTGTAACCTATAAATAATTCACTTTAGAAACAGAAGTTGGAATGATGACTAACAGGAGCATTTGTGAAATACATGAATGTAAACATTTAAATCAATAATTTTGAACAGTGAGTACATTCATAAATATCAAACTCTTCCTGGAAGTATAATTTAAACATGGAAAATATCTACAATAATTAGATATACAACTTACTATGGCTATTGCAGTCAACATTGCGTGACTGCTACAATAACTTAAGACCAATGGAAGTGGTAATATTCTTGAATTTTTACTAATCTATTTCCTGTAACATTAACTTGTATCTACAGTATAAGTGGAGAGGTGCCTATGATTTGGTTATACTATAAATAGTAACAAGGGTTTAATCCTTGCTGCCTGAATCTGCCAGTGAGTGACTCCATGTTACCTATGGTTGTTTACCTTATACAGTAGGGGGTTTTTATGTCCTAGACATATACAGTGCCTTTTCTTGAAGTGAAATCAAGTGGCAGCATGTTCTTAGACATCATTATTAATTAATACATTTTCTATTCTTATTGTAAAGTAACTTCAGTGCTTCTAGAGTTAATTAGATTGCAAGTGATCTCAGTACCTGGTTTTACTGCAGGTGGACACAATCTCCAGGCAAAACCATTAAAGCTTGACATACAGTCTCTGAAATTTAAATTGTTAAAACAACTGCTCTATCACTTTGCCCAGAAGGAATTGACCAAATGAATTATAAGTAATCACTCACTTCATATACAACTGACTGACACTTTTAATAAAAAATATCTGTTGGATGTTTATTGACAAAAGGATACAACTTATTGCTCTAAAAAGAACCAGAACAATTTAATAGAGTAATATGAATGATAGTAAAGGACCTTGAAGACAATTAATGACAATTAATTAGTTGTACTAATAGACCTTGAAAACTCTGGGGTACTAGCCAAATCACTATGCTATGTGCATTTTGTATTTTGTGTGTAGCACGGACTTTGTGGTACAAAGGGAAAATAAGGACTGATCTTCTGAGATATACTTTTCTTTGTTGATTCCGCAGATGTTCCAAGCTGATAGACAGCAAAGCAAATGTTCTTGGCTTTCATTCGTAAACTGAAACCAAACCTAAGATATTGATCAGTCTGAAAAATTTATGGTAAGCATATACTAGATATAATAGATTTCAAGAATCACTACTGTTTCAGGTGGAAACCTTCAAAAGCTTCAAATTCTCAGATATTCAGTCCTGAGATAAAAGAAGAATGACTATAATGAACCAAAACTTTTGATGTTCAAGTGACTTTTTTTTAACATTGATACTTAGTACTTGCATTCATGAACAGGTTTTGGTTGTTTATGAGGGGGAACAGATCCACAAAAATGTATATTGTTTTTAACAGGACAAGAGGGACAGGACGAGAGGGAATGGCCTCAAGCTCCGCCAGGGGAGATTTAGGCTTGAGATTAGGAAAAAATTCTTCACGGAGAGGGTGGTTAGGCATTGGAACAGTCTGCCCAGGGAGGTGGTTGAGTCACCATTCCTGGAGGTGTTTAAGGTGAGGGTGGATGAGGTGCTTAGGAGAATGATTTAGGGATTGGTGGGAATGGTTGGACTCGACGATCCAGTGGGTCTCTTCCAACCTGGTTATTCTGTGATTCTGTAATAGATACTATAAAAAGTGTTTATTTGTGACAGGGGACAGGACAGGACAAGAGGGAATGGCCTCAAGCTCAGCCAGGGGAGATTTAGGCTGGATATTAGGAAAAATTTTTTCACAGAAAGGGTCATTGAGCACTGGCAGAGGCTGCCCAGGGAGGTGGTTGATTCACCTTCCCTGGAGGTGTTTAAGGCACAGGTGGATGAGGTGCTGAGGGGCATGGTTTAGTGTTTGATGGGAATGGTTGGACTCCATGATCCGGTGGGTCTCTTCCAACCTGGTGATTCTATGATTCTATGATTCTACGCTTGTGGGTGCGTACCCGAGTACATGCATAAGCTGACGGAGGTGTCAGGAATCTATAACACAGAGAGGCTGCGCGGTGCCTTTCTGAGAATCAGCCGGTTCGCACCCAGGGGATTCAGTGTGGCAGCCTCAGCGGGCAGCGCTGCTACGAGCCTGCACCCTCCTTCCACTCGCAGGTTTCCTTCGCCCCGACTGAACCTGCCCTGCTTTAACCCGGCGCTTCGCTGGGCTTCTTTGTCTCACACCCCCACCTAGTGGGACCCGGCTGCAGCGTGGGTCTCCCGAACGCCTCTCTCCTATAGCAGCCTCTCTTGTTAAACCTTAGTCTCCAGTAAAACCTTAGTCTCCAGTCTGAAATATTCTCGGTAATGTTTAAGTTATTCACAATATTAATATAGCCACTGATAAAACTGTTTTAAATGCGAAGGATCTATTTTTTGAGCATTTTATGATGCTTTTACTTTTTTTTCTTCAGAAGGTAGAGCTTCTTTTACATTTAGATGTGGCACAAATCTCAGTAAGGATAATATGGAGATTCATATGTTCTGTCCTTCAGTGTCTTCCAGGTTAATTTGTAGATGACGCTTTTTCCTGGCCACCAAAACTTCAGACCCAGTGGGTGTTTTGGCTTGTAGCAATTTATTCCTCTTGGCACGGTCTAAAAATTGTGTCTAATATCTGCCTACAACCTTGGTGTGCAGAGCTGCATAGAAATGTGAACTTGTAGCACCCCCAGTAATTAACAGTGACATAAAGAAAGATTACATTTCAGCATAACATTTACAATTAAGATAAAGATTTTGGCTGCCAGACACACAAAGTTTCTGGTGCTGAGCTATATTTTAAATATATTTTATATTTAGGTTTTCTAAACTGCTGTAACAGCCTTGGAGCTCCAAGTCAGCAATTGAAGTGTCTAGAGGCAGCTAATTTTCTGAAAAGTACCTTAACTGCTTCCTGCTGTGACTGCGTAGGAGCATGTTACTGCTCCTGAGAGAATGAAGCTGCTTGATGCCTCAGTCTGTGGAGTCTGTGTAAGGAAGGCATCTTTCTGTTGCAGAATGGGAATTTGGATAGGTTGGTTTTTTGGTATCATCAGTGTAGCCACATTGATCAGCACTTGCAACGTTAGGATACTTTTATGCGTATGATCCACAGATTTCACTGTTATCTCTTTAGTATCTTCAAGAATAAGACAAAAAACATTGCTATATTTTTTGTTCATTCTGTCACAGCTCTTGTTTTCCCGTAAGTTGAAAACACTGGCAATTAGTCATAGTTGTATGGGAATAAACCTTCCTGGGGATAATTTACAGAATAAAAGAAGCAATATTCTTTTGCCTACCAGTCCTGCACTGGGAGTTTGCGGGGGAACCAAAAGAAGTTTCACACATTTTTAAGTACATAGCCTTAAATATGTTTCCCTAGATCTAATTAATATTCAGAATAATTGTATGCAATACATACTCAAGTTCCATTTGCCTATCATACACTAGATCTACACATATCCACCGTCAGAGCAAAACGCTTTTTTGAAAACTCATCATGAGTTGTTATAGCAGAGACCAGTGGTAGAAATGAACTGTTTTATGATGGTATGTAACACCAGGGCTTCAAACACACAGCCAGCACTTTTCAGACATAATCTGCAGGTCAAGCAGATTGCATATCAAGGACTTCTACAATTTCACACTGAGAACTCTGCTATTTCCATTTCAAAGGCTGGTAGAGACCCTATTTGTTCTTAATGTAGAATTCCTACATGAAATCAAATGGTATTGAGGGCAGGGAACAAAAGTTCATTAAGTAACTAGGATCTATTTATGTGCCATTAACAGAAATCATGCAAGTGCATTGGTATCACTTGAATTTGTAAAATGATGTGTGCTTTCTGTAGCAGTTTCATGAAGTAATACAAAGATATTTTACTTCAGTTTTAGCATTTTACTTGCAGCTTATACTGTGTATTTCCCTATCTTGTACTGAAGTTTAGCCCTTATTTTCTTGTATATTTGGTTCATCAGCATGATCTTTCTTTATCAGTAAACATTTCCAGCAGTTTCTCCCACACTTATATGCTCAAATGGCTTTATACCAGTGACTACTTTCCAGGTTTCAGAAAAGGTATTTCCCCAGAGAAGTATGAACTGTGACTAAATAAGTTCATCTAAAATGTAGTAATCACTCATGATTTCCAAAAGCTAGTGTGCAATAGGTGGTAAGAAAAGTTCTCAAGCTCACACAGATTGTATCAGCTTGTGCTGTCCCCATCTGAAATTGCCAGAAATAAATATAAGTTTTTTGACACCACGTTAGAAATACTTACCCCAACTTTAAGAGTATTTTTTAAAAACAAAATAGGAAAAGAAACTTATCAATGTTCTGGATTCTAAGTTTTCAAAAAAGTAAAAGCAGCTTTCTCACATAGTGTGTTCTGAAAGTCTTTGGATTTCTACATTGATTCTTGCAGTTAGTGGAACTTCAAAAAAGAAAGAAAGAAAGAAAATATACTACGCTGATGATACAAACTTCCTCAAATTTAATTTTTGAAGCATTATTAATTTAATATTTTTATTTTTCATTGAGTGGAGACAATGAACTTCTGATAATTCAGTACATGAAGAAAGACAGTTCTTGCTGACAAGTTCTTGCTTACCATTTGGAAAATGTTCATGTTCTTCTGTATGAACAGAGTGAGCTTTTCTCTTCCATACTTACTCTTTCATGCCTTTTATTTAAAAAAAAAAATTCCAAAAATACAAAATTTAAAAAGTTCAGTATTTTCACAGGATCATAAAACTGTCAGCTCATTGGGATTTATGTCGTGCTGACAACACAATTAATTCCTGACATAGGCCATCAATATATGTGTATATACACATATATCTCCAAGTTACATTAATATTTATCAAAGATTATATATACATGTCATCTTTATTTCCTGAAGTATGAGCTTCTGCACTGGAATTGTGACTTAATGAAAACAATGGGAGAAAAGGACGCATGCACGATGTAAACTACACTTCCTGCTATAGTGATTTGAGTGCTTGGTGGGGCTAAGAGAAGTCAGAATCTTGTTTCTTCCATGGTGACTGCTTCTATGTACAGCATTAAACTGCTTGTAGCAGTAATACAATACTATCTCTCAGTTATTAGACAGCTTCTTTGCCTTGCCATTCTCAGCATGAAGGAGGGAGCTCAGTGTTACCCCAAAGAGATGCCTTTCTGTGCCTGGAGTTTCTGGGCACATTCAAAGAAACGGGAATAAGAAAAGGGAGTGGGAGGGGGGCTGGCTACACAGTATAGGGCTCAAATGCTAGTTCAAACAGAAGCCTGTTTGTGTTTTGTAAATATTTTTACATTTATTTTTTCTTTCTGAATTATTTCTCAGGTTAATGAAGTTTTAAATTCTTTTTGGAAAATAATGCTGTTTTCTATACAGGAATAGAAGATGGATCTATTTCCTTCAGTTGTCCTCTGTCCTACTAATTAAAGCAGTGGCTTGGAAAGCTAAAGATATCATTTCGAAGCTCATAGCCTCAGCAGGGCTCACAAACAAGTTTAGCATGTTAGGGGCAAGTGTTCTGATCACTAAATAATTACGAAAAAATGCAGCAGCAGCAGCTGGAGCAGAATCACAAGTGGCCTCAGCAGGGAAGAAATGCATGATGTGGGAAGCCCCACATGGCAGCTAGTCCTGAGCTGTTTGGGAAAATATGCAGCAAAACACAGGCTCTGTAGGGAGAGAGGTGGGGGTACCTCTGGTTTCTCAGGGTTTCTGACCAAAGCAAGCGTGGGAAGTGGGCTCCAGACAGCACAATGTGGAGTGGTTCTGGGCATGCCAAGTACTGTGGGTGCTCCCTGAGCTTTGCAGGAGTTCATGTTTTTCCAGAGCTCAGTAATCACTGGGCCAGAAATTAGGACTTAAGTGCCTACATGTGTGTAGTAGGACCTCAGTTCTGCATTAATTCTCATCCTCAGTGCTTACCCTGTCACCCTTAAAAAGCACTCTTATAAAGACACCTTTTTTTCCACTGAAGATAACACCTTACTGTCTTTGCCTAGAAATTTTTACTCAGATTTTAAACAGAATAATTTTCAAGATATAACCTTGATTGATGGTGAGAAAACCAAATTAATTCTTATATTCCTATCTTCTGAAAATATTATGTAAACATGAACTAGTCAGAGATTATTGGTACCCATTTTGGTTTTTATTGTAATCAAGTGAAGTGAAATCAGGGAAATAGTTGAGTTATCATCCCTGGAGGTATGATCTAGCACTTAGGGACATATTGAGTTATCATCCTTGGATGTGTAGGGACATGTTTTCATAGTGAACTTGTCAGTGTTAGATTTATAGTTGGACTTGATTGATGATCTTAAAGGTCTTTTCCAACATAAACGCTTCTGTGATGCTAAATTTAAAAGAAATATGCTTATGGATAATATGCCAGTGTTAGTTTTAAGTACAGGTAACTGGAAGTTGTTCCTTTTGAATGCAGCCTCAGAAAGTTGTAAAGCTACTGGGTTTTATTATTCAAAATTTAAAAGTAAAAGTTAACCTGTGGTTTAATGCTCAGTACATTCCAACTATTTTTTCTCACTTTATTATTCTGATTTATTCTGTATGGGTTTAGAATGCTTTTGATATAAAGTAGCTTGTGTTAAAGTTTAATAGCTGAAAGATATGTGTTTTGTGATATTTTCCCTTATGCACCACTCACATTTGCTGAGCAATAGCTAATGAGCAGTTCCAAGCCTGAATTGTGTAGTCAGGGATTTTTATGTTCTTTATGCCTCATTTGTACATGCCATTCAATTATTGATACACTGTGTATCTTGGCTACTTCTTTTTTTTCAGTTAATTTTAACATTTTGGAGGAATTAAATAAATAAATAAATGTACACACACTTAGATTCAGAGCAGACAAAGGAGTTGATTTGCTTTATTCCCTGGGAAAAGGGCTCATTGATTATACTGGTAGATCCCTTTCTGGGAAAATTTTATAACAGAAACTGCTAATTCCAGTAGATTAATTTTCCAGTAGTCCTCCCAAAGCTGTTCTTATGGGAACCCCTTAATTAGTAGTATATTTTTAATCAGCTATTAGTATTTTTTCTTGCATTTATGTAAAATTTCCTGGTGTTCAGTTCTTTGCAGACCCTTTCATGTCTACAACACAGTTAATCCTGCAGACTGCCAAAAGAAAGGAGCTATTATACTCCTTGGATGGTTTTGGCCAATATAAATGCATCTGTACAACAAATGGAAACAAGAGTGGTGTAAGGAAAATGACAAGGCTCAAAATAGTCACGTCCTCAAACATGACTATTGTGCTATCGAGAAACCCAGAGAGCATACCTCTGCCTTTCAGCCAAGCACATCTCACATACCTTGCCTCTGCCTTTCACAAATCTTTTGAAATAGTATATTTCAGGCCCATTCTCTATAGATGACATGAAATTTCTCTTGTCTGCAGACCAAAAAGCATTAAGTGAGAAGACAGACAATTGTCTGTTTCCATGGCATTTGTGTAGGGAGAAGTCTTTAAAATGACCAGCATAGACTGTCTACAGGTGATTGAACAGTCACTCAGCTAAGTGTGAATGAACAAGTCAATCTAAAAATTATTGTATATACAGGAAAAGTCTGCCCACAAGCATTCTTTAATCTTCTGATGAATAAAAAAACCTACATTAAACTAATAATGTGATTAATCATAGAATCACAGGTTGGAAAAGACCCATTAGATCATCGAGTCCAACCATTTCTATCAATCACTAAACCATACCCCTTAGCATCTCGTCCACCTGTCCCTTAAACACCTCGAGGGAAGGTGACTCAATTACCTCCCTGGGCAGCTTGTTCCAGTGCCCAATGACCCTTTCCATGAATTTTGTTTTCCTAATGTCCAGCCTGAAATTAATAAATCTTATTCAAACATATGGAATAATAAATGAGAATCTATAAATAATTTATTCTAGTTCTATTCCTATGCAGAAAGCAGTATTAAAAAAAAAGGCTTTATTTCCAAATATTAAACAATTTGTAAAGCGGCACAAATAAAAAGTTCATTTTGATCTCCTGGGGAAAAAAAAAAGTACTTTTGGCAGGACTTCAAAGCTTATTTAAGTATTGAAGCATCTCAATGTAATTCACTGTAACCAATGATATTGCCTAACTAAACATTGAAAAAAACTGCTCTGTGACCAAAACACTGTGCCTCCCACTGCTAAATGCCAAGTGAAATTCTGGAATTATTTAAAAAGAATATCAAAAATTAAATAAGAAGATCAATATTAAATAAAAAACTAAGGATATTCTGGGGACAGGATGGAAGAGGCAAGATTTCTTGAGGGGAAGGGAGCTCACCCATTTCACCTTCCCTCTTCTGAAATGGCTAAAGTATCCAAAATTTCTGTCCCTCAATTCAGCCATATGTTGAAAACTCATCAGTCTCTAGAAGATTTCAAAGATGGCCACAGTAAGCCGATTACTGTTTGTAAAGCCTGAATAAAAAGTATTAGAATTTATGTCAAAACCACTCAAACATCCAAAGCACAATTGTTGCACATCTTTTTTCATCAATTAAGGTGCAAAAGTATCTTCAGCTGGGTAGGAATTTGGGGGAGTTACCTCTCTGGTTTTCTTATGTTTGTTCAAGTTTCTGTTTTGGAGTTTGGCTGCATACCTTTTATTTACATTGCTAGGTAGTAGTTAATGTGTGCAGTTTTATTGTATTCAGTGAGATTACCCATCAGAGTAATTAGCAGATGATGTCAAGAGATATACTGAAGTTTTGTTTTGCTAATGTATTTAGTCATTACAAGACCCCCTGAAGAAATTTAAAGACTTCAGAAAGGCTACATTACTTTCACACTATGGTTATTCTGTGGTTTAAAAACTTGAAATGGCCGTATTTGTTCTTAAAACCTCCCATCCTTGCAATAAAGCAACTGGAGAGCCTCATTACCAATACAGATAAATGAAAGCTCACAAAATACCATGACACCATCATAGTGCAGGGTTTTTGAAAATGAAATGGAAAATAATCAAAAAGCTTAACTGACATTTAAGATCCAATATAACTCATGTTTATTTTCACTGTGTACAGAAGGTGGAGCCAAATTCATAAGGATCTGTGAACTCATACTTCATTCTTTGTTTGAATGGTTTTCTACTGTTTTTCTAGGGGGGCAGCATGCTCAGAGGAGTTACCAATTGGAATCAGTTACCATGCTGAGATAAATCCTTTTAAAACCAATTCTGGTGCTTAAGCTGTCTGTAATGTGGTTTAGAAGTTCTTGGCACAGCTGAAGAGCACCTGAGCCTCCATGTATTACCCTTCTCCTGTTCTGTCCATCAGTGAGCCAGGAACAAATTCATATTCCTAAACATAGCATGGGAAAGTGAGCAAGCTAAATATCACCATGAAGAAGTTGTGGTGAGATCTTAGTGGCATGAAGTGGCAGGCACCAGCAAAGAAGAGAAAGGAGACAATCACCCCAAATTGTGAACACTCTATTTTCCTTCTCGGATATTCTCATAAATTTTTCAAAGAAACACATATTTAGCTGTTTGCACTGCTAGATTGTATTTCAAAAAGTAACTAGACAATAGGGCACAATAAATTTGGGCTTAAAGGACAAAGCCAGGCATTAAAAATTTTTGCTTCTAATCCTGGTGGTGCCATGAGCTGTCTATGACTCAGAGGAACTGCTGATATTCTCCATGACAAACTTCCCATCTCGATAAAAGAGGTTAATATAACGTAACTTGTTCTATGTTAATATTTATAAAACACATTAGAATTCTAGAGAGATGACTGTGTACCAGTGCAAAATATTTGTGGGGAATAGTGACTATTTGCTAGGCTGGGCTTTGGTACAATGGCATCTGACACTGAGAACTTCACACTTTCATCTGAGGTGCTTCAGATTTGATGTGTTTCTCCAAAGTCTCTTTTAAAATAGCAGCTTTTTTTATTTCGCACGCAGATCAGTTAAAGCAGAATCTATCTTACGGTGCCTAAGCCTTCTTTTCCCTGAGGAATATCTAGCTTTGATAACCCCAGAGGAAAAGAATCTGAGAGAACAATTTCAACAAAGAACAGCAAGTGTGGTCACTAAGATACAGTCATGTGCTTATTCTACTTTTTGCATTACTATCCCTACAATTATCAGAAAATATTCTCTTTTATTCTATGTGCTGTGCCACCCAAGAGGGAACAGCTACCGCCTTGAGGGGTGACAATTGCTTTTGCTTTGAACAAGCAATGACACTTTGAAACTTGGCAGGGGGAGGCTGTGTTTTGCAGACCTGACAGTGCTGGGTGCAGCAGCTTCCAGTGGTCTCCAGCTCAGTTCCCCAACTGACAGAATGTGCAAGGTTGTGGCCAGCAACTTCAAAGCAGTGTTATATTTCTACATGATGTAAATTCCTTAAACAAGTAAAAACCACTGGCTGCTTAAGAAAAAAAAAAAAAATCATTAGTCTGCATACATAGATGCTTAGGTAATCACAAAATACTGCATTATTGTTCCTTGGACATTCTGAGAAGCTTTACCTCAACAGGACATGAAACAAGGCCACGCATTATTCACCAGTCGGTCTTTAAAGCCAACTGTGTGAGAAGGGATATCAGTGAAAACGTGCCAAAGCTCATGTGCCATCCAGGGACGTGGGTGACTGCACAGCTGCCTTGAAAGGCACCCAAGAAAATCTGTATTGCATATGTACGTTCATCTTGGTTTACTGTATATTCACTTTACTCAGTTCATGGTCTCCACTCCCAAATTGCACAGGACACAGACAGTGCTGTGCACAGGAGTACTGGAAAACAGATTTTGCAAACAAATAGAAAGCAAGTTAAGATGTGTTCTTTGTCTTAAGAGCTCCATAAATCACAGACATCCTCAACTGGGAGTACACCACGAGCCCCACTGCTATCAACGGGAAATTTTGTAATGGTCAAAGGACTAGAGAACCTTCCAAATGAAACATTGACTAGGGCTTTCCTGGCAAATCAGGTTACTAAAATATTTTTGAGGAAGTATTTGGAGGTGATATGAGGAAAAAGTTTCTGTATAGAGTTCTGTACTTATGTCCAAATAATAACAAAAAAAAAAGCAGTAGACTGAGTTCTAAATTAACTGTTACCCTGTCTCAAAGGCTGTAAACACTAAATAATCCAATTTAGGGTTCCCTTTGGTAAGTTTGTGTAGAGAAACAGCAATGGTACTATGGGCTCTGAACTATTTCACTGATTCAGCTGAGGATTTAGTAAGAGTGGACAGAAATCCTGTGGAAGTCACCCTAAGGTTCAATCCCAGAGATGCACTTGAGGGAGCCTGGGCTCCAGCACTGTGTCTGGGTTGCAGTGTGAACATGCCCTTACAGCTTGTGCTGTAGCATGCCAAACCAAAGAGAAACAGGTTCTGCAGTCCCAGCCACGCTAAAAGATTGCTTCACAAGACACTGCCATTTGCTCCACAAGGCAAAATGTCAATGGATGCCAATAGAGGTAGGTCCCAGAGAGCTCTGGGGCCCCAAATCTTCATTCCTATTGTGCAAAAATAGTCTGTGTTCCACAACGCAAGATTTCCAACCTTAACTGTGATCTTCTTACCTGCCTCTCAGTCTGTAATTAACAACACACTCGTGAATACCTCAGGTCTGACACCCCCTTGCCTTCCTGTTGGACACAGCTTCAGCTCAAGAGGGGTTGTGTGTTTGAAAGCAGCTGTTCAGTCTGAAAAGCTTATTTCCATGGCAATGCAAATGAGTGTGAGATTTTCTGGTAACCTTGTGAAATGGTAGATCACTGTAACATCTTAAGTTGAATATGATCTGGTAATAGGCTGTTAAACACGATCACAAAGACGTATTTCCAAACTCTAGAAGATGTTTCCAAGGCATTTTTATCAGGCCTAATAATACTCCCTAATTCTACACAGTATCACAGTGGAGACTTGAAATAGTTTTCCTTTTTATGTGGACAACGCCATAGTAAATCCAAGCATTACGCTTATTATTGCTGCAAAATTATGCTTTCCATGTTACTAACAGATACATTTTAGTTTGGCGAAATTGATTTTGAGAGTGTTGTGCTTCTCACAAATACTGTTTGTTTGTTTATTTAAGTGGAGAAATACTTTTCATCAGTCCTTTTAAAAACAGAATGCTTGAAAAAATGTGAAGCCTATACAGGAAGATGCATGGAAAAACACAAGATTGGGCAAGCTGGACCCTGTGATCATACCAGCTTTGACAGGGAAAAATAACAGTGTATATTAGCATGCTGTAATTTAAGCTTTTTTTTCCTTGCATAAAGCTGCTTTCCTAAGGGGCAGCTTTTTCAGCACCAACACATACTGTATCCCAAATCTCTCCTATATCTCAGCATCAGCACACACATAGCCATGTTATTGGTATTTTGTACATTGCTTTCGAATAATCAGTGTTTTGTGGAGCAGTCACAGGAGCATTATGTGTACTTTGCTTACTGTCTATACCATAGTCATGAAAGCAGTGAAACATAATATAAAACAACTGTATATTTTTAAATTCTCATGAAGAAGGCCCCACAGCCTATTAAGCACAAAGATCCATTTCTCCCTTGATGTGAGGAGAAAAAGCAGCCTTAAAACAACACTCAGAGAACATGAAGAGAAGATTTCTTTCTGCCATATGGCTTTGACAACAGTAAAAACTAAAAAGCTGTAAAAACTAACAGCTAGTATGAAAGCAAAGGGGGCAAGCTAGAGAAACCAGCCATCTCTGCTGCCGGAGGAAGGAGAACGGGTGTATAGTTGTAGTGTACTAGCTCTTTTTGTCAAACAGGAGGCAGTGTGGTCTACTACAAACAGCTTCAGAGTGTTTCCCAGCTTCAAAACTCCCTGCCCAGTATCTTTCTACAAAGACCTTGTCTTAGTTCTCCAGAAAGTTCTAGGTGAAAATCAGTAGGTAAGGCTGTGATGAATAATCACTAATATCTAGGTTGTGCTGTAGAGTGTAACATTCACTACTTTGAGAAGAAAGTGTGATGAGGACCTTTTTGGGGGGAACCTCTAAATGGCGACTACTGGACTTCTCCCACCCTTTACAGCCTTTAAAGAGCAATTCTACTGAACCCAGCAGCAGTCCATGAGAATAAATTTAATTGAAATAAAAATAAGCCTGGTACAACCCAAAATCTGAAACTTCACTGAGAACTATGTACCCACGAACACTTCTCCAGAAGCTCTTTAGCAGTCCCACAGAGGAGCTAATATCCCATGAGCTAATATCCCATGGCACAAAAAAGTACAAGACCAATTCTTGATGCAGTTTGGACTCCGCGTCTGAGGAGCTTAACACAGGCAGAGAAATAAATTAATCACTGTTCTACAGAGGAGTCATTTTTCAAGGAAAGTTTAGCCAGACTCTGGTGAGGAGCAAAGACAAACCAGTTTTGTTTTAATATAACAGATCAATTTTGGAGGTGCTTTTGGTTTTTTGGGTTTGTGTTTTTTTGTTTTCTTTCTGTAAAACACACTTAAAAATTATCAGGAGCATTTCTCTTCACTATTGAAGACCAATTCTCTACACTAGCCTTTATTTTCTGAAGTTTCCTGGAAAGAGTTTCCTGGAATATGAGATCATTTCTTCATTTCTCCCATGGGATGGACACATTCGTGCACACACACACACACACACGAATAATAATTAAAAAAAAGTGTGATGGGTATCTCCTGTAGAAACAAACACTTTGCTCCCAGTGCGTACTTTCATGTGTGCACATAAAAGAAACAGACCCAAGTAAAAAAAAAAGCTGCATTCACAACAAGAAGTTGAGAGGGCTTGAAAGGGCTTCCTCTCCTAGGTGGTGGTGAGGAGGGAATGGAGACAGCAGCTCTGCAGTCCAGCCTGAGCAGCCACGAGGTTCAGGCTGGTTACCCATTAATCCCTTTCGAGCCTTTTTCCCTTTTCCCATTGAGAAACTCCTGGGGCACCCCAGAGAGCGAAGTTGTTTCATCTGTCCCAGCAAGCCCAAATCTGTATGAAGTGCCACCCAGGTGCCCTCGGTGACCGCCGGGGTGCGGGGCTGCTGCTGACTGCCCTTACATTGGTTTTGTTACATCAGCAAGACTGGACTTTTCATGCCTCCGCTCTCTCCTTTCCCCCAGGCTGGTTTTTGCTGTGCCTTCAGTTCTTTTCCTCCTCCCCCACCTTCCTCTTCTCCATTTGCAGAGCGCCCCTCCTCCTGGTTGCCACCCCTCCTTTTCCCCTCCTCTTGCACAGTCAGAGGCTTGAAAACTTGTTAAAAAGCTCTCCCAGTGCTCCAACTTAGAAAAAAAGTTTTACGAGGGCTCAGCAGTTTTCTTTCATTAGTGGGGAAGGAAGAATGAAACACACAAAACAGGGGTAGACTTTTAAAGTTTAAATAGACAGGTCTGAGTGCCTGAACGTGCTCTTCAATTTTACTTTAACCCTCCAAAGAAGTATACTGATCCAGTTTCACTGCTGATCAGCAAGGGTAAGTTGAAAGCTTTCCTTTTTCATCTTCTTCAGTATCACTTCTTCTGAAAAGACGGGTCTTTTTCTTCCTGAGTATTTCGTGTCACTGCGCTGGTGGTTGAACTTGTTTAAAACTACACATCTCTCTAAGCCTGAGTTCTCTTAAACCGCTAGGTTCAAACTTGTAGGAATTCTTGGCTTTCTTTGGTCATATCTCTAAATATGACCCTTTGACAACTTCTGACCACTGAGAGAAACTGCGGTGGAGTTGTAGCTGCGGGGCTGAGCTGCAGACTTGTTGCTTGTGTCTGGGTGAAATCGCGCCTCTTCGTCCTCGCCTAAGACTTAAATGAGCTCCTTTAAAGAAAAAAAAAACCAGCAAACAAACCCCAAACCAACGAGGTGTGCTTCGGTCTTCTCTGTTGTATCGGAATTGCATCACGAGTCAGTAAAGGGGGGACCTTTTCACTGTGCGTTCCATTTCTGCCCCACACGTTTTGCTTCCATGGGGAAATCCAGATTGATGCCCAACAGCGTGTGCTGAGCGAGGTTCATTATTTAGGTGCTTTGTTAAATGCTGCAGCTACTGGAGTGGTGGCTTCCACGTGATCTTCCTGATAAGTTTTCCCCTTTTCTTTTAAAATAGACATGATAAAATCCAGACGTGGGTTATGGATTTTTAACCTGGTTTGTATATAGTTACTCTGTTTTAGCAACCTCGGTGAGGGATTTTAGAGAAGGAATGTGAGATATCATGATACGCTTTACCACGTTGGCAATGTCTGTGAAAGTTTTGAGTGGATGTAAATGAAAGTTGTCTAGGAAGAACTGTGCAAGAATTATCCACAGTATGTGTCATAATCCCAATATGACACATTCCCTTTATATTACCTTGAAGGCTTAAATACCAAAATGCAAAGGGAAAAGAAATTCTTGAGCAGCATCTCATAGAGAACTAAAAAGCTTTTTACATTGCAAGGCTTGGAGTGATCCCTTGTAGCAGTTGTTCAGTTGTTGCCTGCTGCTTGACAGTAGTTGGAGAGCAACACGAGGAGGCAGGAAAAAAAGCCTTCAGCTCAAAGACAAAACACAGCATCTATCTTATCAAGTAACACGTTCTCCTCTTAAACAAGAATATCATGTGCTTATGTGTGTCCTCACATTTTACCTTGAGATAACCAGCAAGCGTCATGAAGCAGCATATTTCATCTGAGAAATCCCTTTTGATTTTATCTGTGAGATTTGTGATGAAAACCCTGGTAAAAGGGACAAAAAATGAGCTACAGACACCTCGTGCCTGACTTCTGTGTGTGCGGGTGTGTGTGAGGAGTTGCGTGGAGCTTTCATCCTGCCATTTTTAACATCTGGCCAGCACACCACGGTGAAGAATTTAAGCCTCTAGTCTTTGGGATGTTTACTGAAGCGTTTCCTTCAGAAACTTCAAAGCCAAACACTGGCACTGACCCATGATACCTAACAAGCATACAAGTGGGAGAAGGGTGAGCAGCAGGCTGGGTTCAGAAGAGGGAAGAGAAGGACGCAAGGGAATTGATTTGCAACATAAATCTGAAGGCGTATACACTCAGCAGCGCAATAGATTCAACATTGTAAAGTTATCTCAGCTTTCATATTATGCAAGCCCAGAAGATTAATTTTATTTGTCTGTGAAATGGACATCAGTTTAGGCCAAGGATTCCTGTGGGCATGAGGAAGGTTAGAGGGTGTTGAGCAATGTATCTGTTTCATCAGATATGGCTCTTCTCTTTCCCCCGGCTTCTGCTATCTTGTCCCCGTGTTACCCACTACATCTGTCTCACGTCGTTTATGCCACAGATATGTTTTAGAAATCCAGATTTCAAAATATGCAAGCAGAAGCATCAGAGGGACCGAGGCGCCCTCAGGGAATTAAACATCTCTTAATTCCAAAGTGACTCAGGAGGAGGATGAATCTGGGCAGTAACACACAGGGCAGACCTGACTTGTGCAGATAGAAAATGTCTAAAGTGCTCACAGTTGCTTTGGGATCTTCTGCAGCTATACTTTAGAATTAAATTATGTGGAGAGGGTACAACATGGGAGAGGCAAAGGCTGTGGGGCTGATGCGCTAGTGACTGGCCACCAGCAATACTAACATGCAAAGAAAAAAAGCAAAGCAGTTGTGATACTTTTAGTTAATGCAACCATTTAGTGTGTAATCTTTATCCAGTGGTGAAATGAACTGAAGCTCATCTACAGAACTGCAAATGAACTACACATTCCTCAGGGAATATCTGAAAGACATATGATGAGTTTTGTAAGAATTTGGGAAAGTAGCCTTCCCTATAGCAAACCATCCAAAACCCCTTGAGTTGTGTACCTCCGCTTCTTTCTCTGCAATGCTGTTTGCTTTTGGGAAATACTCAAGTTAATTGCTGTTCAGGGTTCAGAATCTTCTCTTTTGCTGGCTATTTATGTGTGCGTGAGCATAGAGAAGGTAGAAAAGGTAGGAAACACAAAACCTTGGCCTGTTTCCCAACTGCTCCAGCTGCAAAATCCCATCTTAGATCTCACTCTTAACTGCTCTTCCGTCCGCTAGCATGTGACCTTCTAACTCTGTAGTCAGACCTGGACATTCTGCCACAGCACTGAGTTTGCATTATTCTTCCTGGAAAATATGAAACAGATGACATGACGAATGCCATCCATAAAGAGTAGCTCTAGAATTTCTTAATTGTGGCTTACAAATCAGATCTTATATAAGTGGTCATCCAAAACTCATGCAGATGAATGCTGTCATATCTCCGGCTACAGTACGGCTTTTTTTCCTGTCTTTACCCCAACACAGTAGGACCTGGAAGAAATCCATCTTTTAAAGAGTTTATAGGCTGGCATTAGTCCATTTCAGAAAAAGGTTATAATCCTGTAAAGTAGTAATCAGTAAGAATTTATGAAACACACATACTCATCATTAGCCATATCCTTGGATTCCTGAGGTACTGGAATTGTACAAATTGATCGGGGCAGCATATGTCATTCAGTGGAGTCATTTAAGGTGTCCAGAAGGCTGAAGACCTGCTGAAGGTTTTCTTCCATCTATTTCAAACAATTTACAAAGCTAGAATACTTAAATAACTATTTGATACAAAACCTTTTTTATACCTAATAAACAGATACTGTAATCAGTTAATAAAGATTATTTTACGTATCCTGAAAGTAAACAAGTTAGATCTGATGAATGAGTTTTCTCTACAACAAAACACGGTACTATGTTTCATAAAGCAATAGAATCAACTCAAGCAGTGGAATAATATATTTGTGCCACCACAAAGTTAGCTGATTAACAGTACTGTGTTTTGAATTGATGTAGTTGTTTTGGTTTTTTTCTTAAATCACTGGCAAAGACTAGTATGTAACTGATCTCTTTAAAAAAAAGTTGCTTTTGAAAACTATGTATGAGTAATTCAAGGATGGAATGTTTCCTCCTGGAGTTTATATTGCCAGAGGACATAAATGAAACTTAGCAATTGTGCATGCTGAAGCAAATTAAAAAATAGGTAGTAAATTCTTAAAATATTGCAGGTGTGGGATTAAGTAGGTCAAAACTGCAGTTAATCACATTGCATTAATGGACCAGAGTGGAGTGTAATTAAAAAACAAACAACACATAACTGCCTAGAAATAACATGTTCTCTGTTTTCTTAATCAAAATTTCAATCTGAAATAACATTTAGACAGTAAAAAAAATACACTGAGTCTGAGCGAAGTCTGTTAATGCAGTAGTTTTGAATCATCAGAAAGCTGACTAATTAAATCAAGAAGTTGTTACTTGAAAAAGGCTCCTTCTGTCCATGTGCACTTCTAGGACATGAAGCAAATAGCTTGCTTTTAAAACAAACTTCACGTGTTGTATAGTTACAAGCTGTTCTGTGTTTTAACAATCCCAGCCTTAGGAGGAACGTGGTCACATTTCATTCCAGCCTTTGCAGAGACCTCTGTGCTTGTGTGCCCAGCTCCCTCTCTGCCACCTCGAGCCCATAAAGACAAACTAGCCTTTCCTGGGAAGGGCTAAAGCTGGCGATGACTGAAGGGATGTGTCAAGAGAGAAACACGCTGTGTACTCCTCCCAGCAGAGGCTTCCAGATTTAAGTCTGAAACAGGCCTGATCCTTTGATAGGGCTTCATTCATGTGAACAACTAATTATATGAGGAAGGGTCTGCACGTGTAGGTAAAGTTCAGAGCAAGCTGGTGAAGTGGACTGAGGAAGTAGCTCTGGGATATTTTTCAGGGATTCAAAGATAATTGGCATCTGAGCTATTGGAGTGAGTAGTTTAAACACTTGTCCCCCATTACGCTGTCAGAGTCCTTCCGACGGCAGGAACGGTGTGTTTTTATTTGGCATCTATTGTTATGAGTGAGTTTGCCAGACTTATAATCTTGTGTTTCCAGTGACTCACTGCTTCTTGAAAGAAAATCTCCTCGGTGCTAAAATTTCCTATTTTATGAGTTATACAAAAAGGGCTTTTTCTGTAAATGACCTTCACTAGGGAATATATCCATGATGCGATGGGGAGGAAATAATTTGGACGTTATCAAAACTATTAATACCAGGAAGGGATTACTCAGCATGCATGGAACAAATATCTTTACCCAGCAGCATGTACTTTAAAAGGGAAACTTTTTGATTGTTTTTCATTTTAAGTGCCCGATTTCACATGTTTGTTCATGTGGGGCAAGTTTTTATGCAATTAAAATTACCATTCTCCAGTTGATAAAAAATCTATAGTGAAGTTATTTTGCTTAGGAATCTAGAACAGCAAGTAAACCATTTAATTTCTTTTACATCATCCTGTATATTTCCAGATGTCCCCAAGAAGCCGTTTGTGTCCCAGAAATGCTCACTTTAAAACTCAAGTAGGGAGAGGCAATTTAAACTCACAGTGCTCAACACTTGGAATGCAAATTGCGGGCCAGGAATTGTCCTAAAAACAGAAAGAGCTCACTTACCTTTTTTCTTTCTAAATCTTTTTTCCTTTCAAAACAAAGTGAAGGAATTTAAATACAAAAAGATGTGAATACAGAGCCGAAACTACAAAAAATTAAACAAACCACTAAACAAACCCTGCATAAACAGGAAACCAGTTGATGTCTTTACTATTTTTGGTTCCATCATAAAACTATAGGTAAATAATACTAACTTCAGTTTTTGTGATGCAAATGCTAATGCATAACCTTTATTTAGATAGCAAGTTTTTCTGAAGTTGAGCATAGTATAAAGTTGGCATCATTAGGAGCTATACTTCTAAATTTATTACACACAATGTAGTGATATGCAAGGGCTCACTTTAATGTTGCTGTAGGAAATATAGCACACATTTTGCAATGATAAAATTTTAGGTATCTGACCCTAAAAATAACTTAGCATAACCTTTTGTATTGAAGTTATAGTATGGTTTGCGTTCTTATTCTCTTAAAGAGTGAGCATAAAAATTGCTGTGAACAATGCACGTTGAAAGAGATATCTTTCATGTATTCCTAGCATATTCAGGTACTGCCACTATGTACTTGTGCCACCTGTTTCAGCACTGTGTCACAGCTGTTTTCTACTTGAGGCAGGTATAGATCGTTGAACTGAGGGTTATTATGTACTTCTTGAAAACCAGAGTGAAATCAGAAACCTCTTTTTTCATTGTTCGCTGGTCTTTGATACTTTCTCTTTTCAGTTTCTGACTTCCCACTCCACCTGCAGACTAAAATTCTGGTTTCTCTTCAGAACATGTAAAACACATGAATTAAAACAAAGCTGCCGTCTCTGCTCTATTAGTATTGATCTGTAAGTCAGTGTACCAAAGGTACTAAAGCTCTGTCTTAAATAACACTATTTTTATTTTTTATTTTTTGTCTTTTTTTAGCCAGCATCCCTTGAAGATGGGTGATTGGAGTGCCTTGGGAAAACTTCTTGACAAGGTTCAAGCCTATTCTACTGCAGGAGGGAAAGTGTGGCTGTCTGTCCTCTTTATTTTCCGAATCTTGCTATTGGGGACAGCAGTTGAATCTGCCTGGGGTGATGAACAATCTGCTTTCCGGTGTAACACTCAACAGCCTGGTTGTGAGAATGTCTGCTATGACAAGTCCTTCCCCATCTCCCATGTACGATTCTGGGTTCTGCAGATCATATTTGTGTCTGTACCTACACTTTTGTACCTGGCACATGTATTCTATGTAATGAGGAAAGAAGAGAAGCTGAACAAAAGAGAAGAAGAACTCAAGGTGGTCCAAAATGATGGTGTGAATGTGGATATGCACCTCAAGCAAATAGAAATTAAGAAATTCAAGTATGGGATCGAAGAGCATGGCAAAGTGAAAATGCGTGGAGGACTGCTCCGTACTTACATCATCAGCATCCTGTTTAAATCTGTCTTTGAGGTTGCTTTCTTGCTAATACAGTGGTACATTTATGGGTTTAGCCTGAATGCCATCTACACCTGTGAGCGAGATCCATGCCCGCACAGAGTGGACTGTTTCCTCTCCCGTCCCACTGAGAAAACCATTTTTATCCTCTTCATGCTGGTCGTGTCCTTGGTGTCTCTTGCCTTGAACATCATCGAGCTATTCTACGTGTTCTTCAAGGGTGTCAAGGATCGTGTGAAAGGGAAAAACGACCCCTACTCCCACAGCGGTACCATGAGCCCTTCCAAGGACTGTGCCTCTCCCAAATATGCTTATTACAATGGCTGCTCCTCACCAACTGCTCCCTTGTCTCCCATGTCTCCTCCAGGGTACAAGCTCGTTACTGGAGACAGGAACAATTCCTCCTGTCGTAACTACAATAAGCAAGCCAGCGAGCAAAACTGGGCCAACTACAGCGCGGAGCAGAACAGAATGGGGCAGGCTGGCAGCACCATCTCCAACTCACATGCCCAGCCCTTCGACTTCGCTGATGAGCACCAGAACACTAAAAAACTGGCGTCGGGACACGAGCTGCAACCCCTCACCATTGTGGACCAGAGGCCTCCCAGCAGAGCCAGCAGCCGAGCCAGCAGCAGGCCTCGACCTGACGACCTGGAGATCTAAGCTTCTAGCTGCAGTACTTGCTCTACTATGAAACGACATGCATTGGAAGATGCAGTCAGTGCTGATCTTGATCCAGTGGAGGTGGTACTTACTAGTCTCGAGCAGGAGATTTTAACAATCATAAAAACAAACAAAAAAGTGAACAAACTTTTAAAATACTTGCTGTTTTTGTGGGGGGATGTGGGGTTGGTATGGGGTGGTACAGTACACATTGGTATTTAATGTAGCTGGTTTAATGAATTTAAATACTAAAAAAAAAAGTAAAAAAAAAGGAAAAAGATAGGTAGTCAGTACTAAGGTAGAGGGTTGTTTTTCTAGAAAGACTGTAAATATCTGAGTGTATGTCTGTACTATCATGTTTGTTTCTAAAGAATCTTCTGTAATACTGAAACCCAATAATAACTGAACTCACATTTGTCAGGGTGAAGTGCTGCCGAAGGTGAAAACATTTTTCCTATTCAGAAAACAAAAAAGTCCAGGATTGCCTCCTATCATTTCTCTGTCAAGAACATTCCATTCTTAGAAAGTGCACTTTGAAGGTAAACTTTTCTACTTGGTCCTCCAGGTCATCAAAAGTCTCTTCTGAGGACTTTGAATCATTCAACTCGAATTTCAGACATGGCCCACCAGGAAGTACTTCGATCACTTGCTTTCCCAGCCCTTCACGCAGGTAGATTTGGTGATGTGCATAAGTAGGATGGCTCCACACTTGTAGAACCTGAAACCACACTGTTGCCCACAGTGGTATTATTGTCCTGCTGCTCACTTACAGTGTAACGAGCATTATATAAAGCCCAGTTTGCTGCCACTTGCAGATTTAAGTATTAAGACAGGCAAGCAACTGCCTTTAGAGAACTTTGTCACACCTTTAAGTATATTAAGGGTGTACATATGTGTGTGGATGTGGATATAAAGGTATACACAAAACACCCTCAGAAGCAGACACTGAGAAAAAAACACACGCAGATTACTTGCAGTTGGCATATTCTCATGGATATTGTCAAGATGTGGGCCACTATGGTGTTTACATTCTCTGATTCCTTCAATGCAAGTGAAGCACATGTCTTTTTTTTTTTTTTTAATTCTACAGAATATTTTCCATGTGCCCTAAGTGGATGCTTTTATAAAAATACAAAAATAAAAGGGCCTAATCCTGGATGTCTTGCTCTGGAAAATATCTCTTTTAAGTCAGTGGGAGTTTTGCCTGAATGAAGGCTGCAGGATCAAACCCAAGATGTAGCGCACCATGTTCTTGCAGGCATGAATGATTTTCTTTGTAGAATTTAGGGGTGGAAAAGACCCATTAGGTCACCTAGCCAATCTCCCTGGTAGGTAATAATGATGCTTGAATGATAGAAGATGTAGTACTGTAAGCAAGCTTTAGTCTTTTATGTGAGAAAGTTAGAAGAAATGCTTTGTGCTGGATTAATAATAAAATAGTCTACATGACTTTTGCAGTAACTGGTATTTTTCTTGTTCTAAATAATCACATTTACTGGACTGTAATGTCCACTCCAAGTTTGACAGTTAGGTCTTTCTAGATGGCTCTAGCAACTTTAGTGTTTACACGTAGATTTTGTTTGAAATGCAAGTGAAGTTGAAAGGATTTTTAAAGAGTACAATTCTAGCTAATTTATTTGAAATATATGCTAAAGAAATCTACCAGTTTCTTCAAATGCATTGCCTCTTATCTGAACACAGATTGACCAAGGAAAAACATAGCTTTGTTTCATTTTGCAGCAACACAGATAAATTGTTTCATTTAAGACTATAATTCGTTTGACATTCCATGTTAAACTACTGTTGTGTTCAACTTCATTGCATGTAGGCAACCATAGTCCATCGGATCATGTTGTCTGGAGAACATTAGTCAATAAAGTTTTAATTTAGTATAAATATATTTTCCAATTGTCTTTTATTGTTTTATATGTCCATATATTTTTGTTGCAGTCTTTGATAATCCAAACTCCTTCCTTCCCCTCTTCATTTTCCCCCAGTCAATCTGTATTTCAGCAGTATTCTTGATTTAATCCATCTGGATTTACTTTGAATTGAAATTTCACAGGACCAGATTCAGATACCCTCACTACACTGGAAAAACAAGCATCATTTGTGCCACTCTTGGAGTAAACTCTACTCAGCATGAACTACTGCAATGCATGTCATTGCATGAGCCTCATAAGATATATATTTATTTGCAAAATATTATAAACAAGATAACAGTAAGATACTACTGCATAATTTTTCTAGGAATTTTATGTATGGCCTAGATTCTGCATTATGAAATCATTGCCTCTAGTTTACATTTCCCCATGCAATTTGATTGCCTGACTGACAATCAGTTTCAGTTTCTAGAACGAAATCCACATTCCTTTGGAGTCTATGGGAGAAAAGTACTGATTTTGATAAGGCTGGGATTTAACATACTGTCTACTGCTTCACCATTTAGGTGCCTGTCACAAATGAAGACATACAATGCTTAGCTTTCCAGCACTGGGCTCTAAAAGAAAGAAGGTCAACTCTTTATTTGAAAAATAAAAATACAATGGTCATGCAGTTATCATGCAGCTTTCTACTTCCAGATTTGCTTGTTAAGTCCAAATTTATTCCCCCTCCTATTAGTAAAGAAGAGGAAAATTAAGCAGGACAGTGGTAGTGAATTTAAAGTTCTAAGAGAACTATGAAACGAGCACCAGCACAAGGAATGACTCCTTTAACTATTCCTTAAATAATGAGTTATATTTTAAGTTGGCTTGTCCTAGTTCATCTGTACAAAGGGGAGGGCATTCCAAGCATTTTGTGAGGATCACGCCCTTGGAAAGATGGATGCAAAAGCTTCTGGAGAAGGGCTTACCTTGTGACAAAATGTAGTGTCTCCTAGATAGGCTGATTATCAGGTACGCTTCATGTTCTGGACTCAAGTTCTTTGGAGTTTTGTACAGTGGATATAAATAAGTGCTTCAGTGCCAAGCCTCTCTGAGTGATTTTTTGGTGGTAATACTAGTGTGTGTATGTGTCGGGTAAAGAATTTCCATGGACTGCTTCTCCCACCTAGTTTTATTTCGATGGAGTGTATTTCTTACACACTTCAAAGCCATCACAGTGACATCATTTTGTGTGCCATTCATACAATTCTTTATATACTTTCTCCTAGTGTATCTCTGCAGCAGCGGTTGCATTGTCTGCAGCTTACAAAAAATAACTTGACACAACGCTAGTGCATACTTCTCAGCCTCTGTAGAAGTAGTTGTTAAATAATGAATTCAAACTGAAGATGATGTAAAAATGCTCATCTCTGAAGCTAGTTAAATCAGAAGCAGTGTTGCAAAAAAACCAGCAAGAAAACACCAAACCAAAAGCTGTTTAGTATTTTAAAATTTGTGTAGATATTGTGTCTTGAAGTGTTTTGAAAATAGGTATTCATCCTGAGGTCCACACCCTGGCCCAATAATTTGAAGTGTTTGTAAAGAGTAAAGTTAGAAGGACATGTTACAGACAGCCTAAGATCTATATGCAGATCATGTAATTTCAAGATGTTTTAAATACAGGGAGCACACACTAATTTAGAAGTGAAATTTCCATATTTAAAGTGGAAAATACAGTAACAGCTTGAGAACTGGAACCTGTCACACTCCCTGAATTTTGTCATTTTTAAATAATGTATTTGTCTCTCTGTTCCAGACCCATGGCTCTCTGGTGCTGCTGTTTGTACACGGCATCGCTTGCTTGACTCCACATTACATTGTGGTGTTTCCTTCAGAATTTCTCCGCAGCTTGGTATCGATTCAAGAAAAAAAAAAGTAGGGATGAAAAGGGTAGAGTTTTGCAACTCAGATCTGGGACTTGATCCAGATCTGAAGTTAATTTGACTGATCAATGTGGAGCTGTGAGTAAGTCAGATCCAAACCTCTTGCAGTTTTGGTGGCCACTGTTTCTACCCCACTGGATCAGGACTACTTTTAATTCTTCTAATTTCTCCATGATTACCACTGCTCCCTTTTCCAAAATTTAAACAAAATACGACAGGAAATAGTATTTACCTTCCTTGTGTAGAACTTTTTATATATTTATTGCTAATCCAAACCGAAAGGACTGAGCCTTCTACTAAGCTGATGAACTACCCTTTAATATACAATTTTTTTTTAATGCTGTGCATTTCATAAGTGGTAAGTTGACTATCTCCTTGAAGATGTCTTCCTTTCTTTCTCATGCTAGTCAGTCATTCCAGCCATTTGCGGTTAGATCTGCCAGAAGACTCTGAAGACTGAGGTGGGATACATGGCCCTTGAGGATTTCTCTGGCAAAAAAAAAGCAATCCCCTGATGGTATAGAGCTGTTGAAGCTACTCCTGCATTGCTTTAATTTCTACTGCCAACATGGACAATAAGGTTAGAAGTGTAAGTCATGTCCGAGAAACCACTACCTAGACATACTCTGTGGCTCAGTCCCTTTCATTTAAAGATCCTTCATTTTATTCTAGCTTATCCTGACATCATGGCTCCAGAAACATGGGTCTATAAGATCGGCTCTGCAGAGATAATTGCCTTTCCCTGACTTAAACCACGTGCTTTTGACTATGCCCAAGGTCATGTTCACACCCAGACTCTCTAAGGCCTGGAAAGTGTGTCAGATGAAAATTGCATGATGCTAGCACATCACTAGATTGAAACAGGAAGAGCTTATTGGTTCCTGCACTTATTTAAGAGGTATTTGGATAGACACAAAAAAGAACGCTTGTTTTAAACTTGTCTCATGTACTTCTAACATGCAGCACTACCAGGAGGCCCTATGAAGCAATATAGAGACTGTGCATGTGTAAGCCCTCTTTATGGGTACTGTGTCTAGAAACTGTTTAAATTGATATAGCTGCTCAATAATCTAGTCAGACCAACTGCTTCCGAAATGGCTACCCTCGCTTTTTTCCTCATGGTAGCCAAAAGGCTGCACCTGGCTTACTGGCTTGCTGGAATTTGCAATGCAAAGGCACCTTGGGCAAAGACATATGTTTTTATAGTGATCATTTTTGGTTAACTCCTTTCAAGTGCTGAAGAAGCGTAGTGCAAGAAGCTAGAGGCAAAAGGTCTGGGACGAGCAGTACTGAGTTAGTAATAATCATGGAAGTCAAACAATCAAACGTAATGGCTTTCTGGTGACTGTGGACTCTTGTCATTTAAAAAGACCAGGTCTTTGCTACCAAGTTGATGAAATGTGCATAACAAAATGAGATGTGAGCTTTGACCGGTATAACAGGGAAAAAGATCAGACATTTAAATTGCTCCTTGAAACAAGCCTAGATTCCAGCACCATACTTCCCATTAGAACTGACAGAAAATATTCACGAGTTCCAGGGCTTCAGTCATTTAAATCAATGTAAAAGTTCTTCTCAGTTTCAGGCTTGAACAAATTGGATCCAGAAAGATATATTATGTCATCTAGTTTTCATTGATATAACTGCAAAGGGAAAGCTTATGAGTATAAGCTGTTAAGTCTTGACTGGTGACCACTTGAATATGTGTAATCATATTATTTCCTCACAATTTTCTTTCTACCATAACTCAGTGCAGACGCATGTTTACGAAAAGTAATCTAAAGGTCTGGGGTTTTTTTGCAAGCAGACCTCAACTCTGTAAATGTAATGAAATACGTTTAGGTAATACCCATGACAAATTTACACAGGACTTCATAAGGGAGAGTAGGGTACTCTTTATAGCATATAACTCTGCCAGGTGGGACAGCTGAAGAGTGAAATCTTCACTTTGCCTCTCCTCATCCTTGTTAGAAAGTCTTTTATATCTCAAACACATTAGCAGTTTTTCCATGCTGCTGAATGCACCTCTGTTCTTAGTTGGTCTTCTGCGAGCTTTGCTTTCGTAGGAGTCTTTGCATTCTCCTTTTCCTCCTTGTTTTTCCACCTATTAACCTCTCTAGGGGAAACCTCAAGCAGCCCCAAATATGTAAGGAAATACAGTGACGATTGATAGCAAAATGGTGCAATCATGGAATACCCTGTAGTTCTTTTTTACGTGTCTGCAACTAACTGAATAGGAAAACAGCATGGAAAATAGCTTAAGGGATTAGAAAAGCCTCTGGATACTTTAGCATCTTAAAACTACCGGTCCTTGCTGAAACAAGCTTTTTCAGTCTCAGCTTCTGCTGAGTCATAGAGTTTCCTGCCTTTGAAGGCTGAAGTAGCTTGGCTGAAAATTAAAGTTGTTCTGGAAAAGTTCAAACCTTCACTAATGACCATATTTGCATGCTGTTCTTAGTGGTATTTACATATAATGCACACCCTCCAGAGGGAGGCCACTTCAAAACGCACACTCTGCTTACACTTTGAATTTCCCTAGTTTTTATCTATGCATCATTACTTCAAAGTGTTTCCCTAGGAAGACTCTGCCTTATATTTGGGAGACTCATCATTGTTGTTTGAAAGCTGGATATATAGACAATTGTAAGATTGTCACCTAGGGTTAGCATGTGGAGATGAAGAAGTATTACTCAGGCAAGAATCCTACCTGATCTGACCTGGCATAATTCTGTTGAGAACAAGGAGTGACATGACATGAAAACCCTGCTCTGAGCATTACTTACTAGCTCTATTCAAGTTCCTGTGTTTTTATTTCAGGAGCACATGGAGGATCCAGTTGTGAATCTGTGGGCCTAGTATAACTTGCTGAGGTGTAGGATAATCTCTGAGGAGTTTCTTCTGCCTCCATTTAGGCTTCTAAAGCTCTATACCTCCAGCCTTCAATCCTCGGTGGTAGGGTATATGTTCATTTAGTGTTATTAAAGGGTGTGTGAGCAGAGAAACTGGGTCTAGATTGTTTCCCATAGGAGTTCCTGCAGAATCAAGGCAAACCAGGCAATCACCATTCCTTGTCCTGAAAAGTCTAGCTGTAAAGGTGTGAAGGGATTTCTGCATGGATGATAGTGATAACTGTGGAAAATCATCCCTCTTCCATCCAGTCTGGGAGTTGTTACAACCTGTAAATCACATTTGTCTTCTTCTCCACTCTTCCCATGCAGCCTACTTCTTCCATCACCCACTTATTTTTCACATATCATTTATGCAATGTGTATTTAATGTTTTATACTGAAAAAGCTTTCTGTAGTGATTATATTTTCCTTGCATCATGTGGTAAGGAGCACTCAAATATCTTAGAATATTCAGTTCCATTAGTTAAGAAGCTGGTGTTTCTCCCATTTCATTCATTCAGAACAAATGAATTCATTCTATTAATTTCATTCAAAATGAATCTGACCAGTGTTAACTACTGTAAGTAAGTTTTGACTGACAGCTTAGAAAGTTGCTTTGTAGCTCATCTTGTGGGAGTCTCCATTTGCTTCAATCACTTTCTTTTTCATGGGGTTTTATAATTAGGGGAGACAGGAGAGGAACTCAGAATGCTAGTTATCTACCTTAACCAGATGAAAGTGCATGGACATGGATTTTCTCCAAATCTTCCTCCCACCTTAGTCCCGAAGTGATTTACAGCTAGCCTTCCACCAATGATTATGTATGCCATATAAATAATATTAATACCTGCAGTTGCACTGATACAGCGCTTTTCATCTTCAAAGTACTTTGAAATCGCTATATAATTAGTGTGCTATGGAGTCATCTTTTATGATACCGCATGAACTCCAATACTACCCGCTGTGGGAGCCAGAAAGAATCTCAATAGCCACAGAGATTATACATAACCTCCATTATCACTACAAGATGAAGTTGAAACAAGGGTGTTTTAATACTTCATGCTGGAGGAGGATGGATCCACAACTAGCAGGAAGCCAGTGTCCCTAAGATAAGGAAGCAGGAATGTTTTCTTTTCTGGTAATCTACTAGTTCAGATCTCTAAACACATTTTACCTTGAACTATGTCTCAGTCAAGCTGGCAGTAGATCACAGGTAGATCATCTCATTACCTGGAATCTTCATCTTCATATGACTAGAATAGCTCCATTCTTTTTTTTTATTAAAAAGCTTTAATTTGATGGAGCCAAAAGGGGTGCAGACATAATAAAAATAACATCAAATAGATTTCTAGAGATTTCAGTGATATTTCACAGGAGCAACTTTTCCTGAGTACACCATCAGCAACTGACAATCCAGCTGAGCACAATTTATAGATTACAGTATTTTCCAAATCTCTCCAGCATGCTCACAACAGGTCCTTGTGAATGTTCAGGAGCTTGCTCCTTAAACTGGCTTTGCATTTTCTGAAGATTATCATTCCAACATGAGTTTGAGAGCCTTTTCAAATCTGTGCCATTAAGAAAACGGAGGAAAAAAAAAAGAGCAGTAGCAGCCCATTCAATCTAATGAATATAACACTGGAAAAGAGCAATAGCAGCCCATTCAATCTAATGAATATAACACTGGAAAAGAACAGAACATTTTGCATAAGGGAAACTTTAAGTATTTCTGAACTTTATTAATTTGTAACTTCCCCAGACTTGTACACTAATTAGCATGTATTTTCTGATCAGAAGGACTGATGTACGTTATTTGCTTTTTGCAAAATATTTTTTCTTATAGACATGTAATAGAACTACTGGATACCCTTTTAAGTGGTAGTAAATATGAACAAACATCTGAAAAATAATCTTGAGCTTAGATTTCAAAAGCTATGTTCAGGCAGAACTAATTCTGCTTCCCACACAGTTAGTCGACCCATGTGTCCACATGCCTCATTTTTTTCTCCATTTTAAGATCAGTGTTTATTTTTAAAAAAATTGTGTTCTTCCCTGTTATATTTAAGTATCACACAAAACCATAAACAAAACCATATGTCAGGGTGAGGTTTTTATTTATGAGTGATGGTTTGGACGCAGTCTCTTAGCTTTTATTTTTACTGCTTATTCCATATATTCTGTGTCTTAAATTCAGCATATTTTTAGCTACTCCTGGAATACTTAAGGAAAAGTCAGTAAATTACCTCAAGGGTATAGTGTTACCTCCTAAAGCTTCCTCTTCTGTTTCCCGTGGTGCATCAGGCCAGTTTCATCAGCACGACCACAACAAACAGCTATCTTCAAGTAAGAAGCAATGTTTTGGAAATGGAGGAATGCAAGAAAAGGACTGGGGAAGAGAAGCAAGACGTATCATTTGGGAAGTCCTTCCACATTTCAAGCAACCACAGCTGTCAGAGTTCTTTAGTGAGAGAAGTTAGCTCCCATGCCAGCTATTTTTACAGTGATGGAGCTGCCAGTTTCAGAGCAGGAGGAAGGAAAGGGAGTGACTAGGCACAGCTGCATGAGAGGTGGTGTAGGAAAAAAAGTTGACAGCCAGGAAACGGATGCTTGAAAAGAAAGAGTTGCGCTACAGTAGGTATTCTGTGATCTTCCCATTTGCAACAATAAAGGAACTTTGAATTTGAGATTACAGTGTGGAAGGTGTTGAAGGTGAGAAACTCAGAGTTTAGAATATCCAGACACTCCTGGGATTTCTCTGGGCCTGATCGTGCACACTTTTGGAGTATATATGAATGTGGTTTACTTGACAGCTCTGCTGAGCAGTACGCAGCAGGCTGTCCAGATCAAGGGTGTGAGGAGAGAACTCATTCTCTTTTTTCCAGATTCAGACTTCTCATTTTTTTTAATCATCTGTACAGCTGTGGTTTTATACTGTTGGACCCCTGTTTGTCCATACTCTGTTTATTATTTATCTGTCATGGCTTCCCTTTTTTTTCCCCCATCCACACAGTGGTCAGGAATACTCTGCATGGCCGAGCATGGTACAACTATCCAGAGGTACAGCCAGCCCTCGGACTGGGGCCAGTATTTCCACATCCTTAGTGACGCTGTGGCTGACTCAGTGTGCTCGGGCGGTGCTACTGGCTGGGGTCAAGAGCCACAGCGGTGTGGTTGCACTGCTCCTGGAGTTGTCGCGCCCTGCTGAGCTGAGTCACCAGGAGTTACTGGCCCAGGCTGCTGCTGGATTAGAGATGGGCAGTCTCAAAGAACAGCACTGCACTGACCACAGCAGATTTGCCTGGTGTCTTCTTCCATGCTGCCACTTCTCTTAGGTTTCACTTACACTGTTGGATCCCATCTCCATGTCTGGCATCTCACCTTTAAGGGCTACTAGTTCTTCTCTTCTGTGTTGTTTTCCATTGCTCTGGGCTATACTCAGACAATCTTTTCAACTGTGAGATTTTCAGACATTGCCTGTCAAATGTAAATAGAAAATTCGCAGCAGAATGCAAATTGAGTAATTGATCTGTTGATGGTTAGATGTATTGGGCAAAGGAGGAATATTCATTTTGCAGGATTTTAGAGTATTAAGGAAATTGTTCTTAGGGCAACTGCCCTGCTCTTGGGCACTTTAATAAATTTACAACTGAATGAACTGGAAGTCTTAAGAAGCTTTCTCTTAGCAATGTTCATCATGGATGTAGTCTTTTTACTTCCCATTCCTCTGTAGATTTTTACTCCCTTCTTTTTCATTCCTGAAAATCTTAAAATTGACATATATCTTCTAAAGTCCTCAGTGAAGTTTCTGAGAATGACCTGATGTCATGGTGACACAACATCTGAACTAGGACTTATCTGAGCCAATAGCAGTGACGTAGGTCACTGGAAAAAGATGCAGGAAATCTCCAGTCTGTAACTGAATGAGTCCTGGATTTCCTTTCTGAAAAATGCTGATTGTACTTCCATCCCTTGTCTGCCTCATGTGTGTAAATTGTAAAGTTTGGGGACAGGGAGATGTCTAGTGTTATGCAGAACTCGACTTAGCTGAGACCTAGGAAGAGCTCACATTTGGAGAAGGGATACGGCTGTCTACCTGATCCTCAAGCAGGAAGATTTAGCCCGCTGATCAGTTAGTTCCTACAAAGATTTCACAGGTAAATCAGTGTTCCAATGCAAGTTCCAATCAAATAATAATCTAAACCAAATCTCACTGTAACCTAGTGGCTCAGGAGCAGATACATGAATTATTCTGCTCTGTGCAGTACAAGTGGAGCATATGGCTGAGCACCTTGTCTCCAATCCCTGCCGATAGCACTATTGTCTGTCAAAAGTGAGTAGACAGATATTCAACTACCAAAAACTACCTGGTACACTTGAGTACAGGTGGTCAGGATGTTTGGGTTTTTTTTTTTTATTTTCCATAGCCATTTAATTTTTCAGGAATGAAAAGGAAAGTGAAATTGAGTGGAATTCCAATGGAAAACGTTAGGGAAAAAGGGAATGCACTCTTTTCAAAAAGCTACCCCAAGTCTTTGCAGCAGCTGCTCTCTTGACTAAGCTCTCCTGGCTGGGTTCCAGGCTATGTTGAAGGTCCCATGGTGCAATATGGCCTGCCTTCTTGTCTGTTCCCATGGTGCATCCTGGAAAATCCAAAATACGTTGCACCAGAGGGAATATTCTTTCCATTCATGAATATTCACAAATATTCAAAACACAACCTGATCATGGAATCTGACATGTGAAACGTCTTGTAAGTTTTTTTTTTTCATTAAATGCCCTAGTTAATTTACATGTCTTAATCGAGAGTGACAACAGTTTAAGACTAATGACTGAAAGTAGGCAGAAAAAGGCGCAAGATGAAACAAATTTGAGACAGAAATTGTCTTTGCCATCTGGATTCATGACATTTTTCACTTACTGAGGTTTTACTATGGCACATCAAACAAAGCTTAGCATCAAAAACTGCAAACAAAACAAAATGTAGAACCCTTTCTAATATTGCTTCATGTTTAAACAGCTGCTTCTCAGGTGGAGAAATATTGCACATTGTGGGTTTCATGCTGGATGCCAGGCTCACCACAGGTAGCTTTATGAAGATCTTGTGTCCCCGTGGAGAATCTGATTGAAGGGAAAGCAGGTGGCTGAAGTGCAAAAAAGGAACAGGTCTAACTCCTGTTGGGAGCTCCTGCTGCAGGGTGGGGAGATGACAGCGGTGCTTACGTGCCTGAAACCTCGCCAGCGTTGGTCGTCTGGTTGTTCCTGCACTTGATAAATCATCCCTCAGAATCCCTCCTGCACATACCTTTTCTTGACGCTTCTTTGGGTGAGCACTACCTCAGTCTATTTTTAACAGCTACACTTTTCCATGATTAGATTTTAATGCTATTTATTTATTTAAACCAAACCAAACAATTCCGCATAAGCTGAACATACCAGTGAGCATCATGCTTGGCCATGCAGAGGAGTCTAAATCTAGTTTAAATTACTTTCCTTGAATGGTAGAAAAAGCTGGTTCCTATGCCGAAGCTTGTTGAGGAATAACAGAGTCATTCTTTCATAGATTGCAAAAACTTTATTAAGGAAAGATAAACAGGTTAAAGTTCTCTCACTGACTGCACTGCCTATACATAGCAACTACCTCTTGCTTTCCCCCTTGCTGTACTCCTTGTTGAAGGTGTAGAAGTTCCAGTCCCAACATCTACCATAACAGAGTCAGGTCCTCTATACATTCACTGAGGTTAAAAGCAATGAAAGGCTTGGGATAATTGGACTCAGTGTCTCTGTTATTTCCTTGCAGACTTTTGGGAGTGTGAGCCTTTTAGCTCGCTCCCACATAGGCAGCAAAGGCAGGTATGAAAATTAGGTATCTCTCAAAACCACCATTTCCCAGTCAAAGAGAGCATCTCTCCAGATTTGTGACGCTACTCTTTATTAAGCTTTGTGCGAGGCTTCCAGAGATTTCTGGTAGGAAGGGAGAGTGTATGTAACATTTGCATCTATGTTAATAAAATAAATTGCTTGTGTCAAAATTAGCAGTGAGCAAGCTGTTTCAAGCAATTTTTTTTTAAGTTTTAAAAGTAATAAAAAAGTAATAAGCGTGCAATGCACATATAGACATACACATAGTGAATAGCTCAGAGATTAGGAAAAGATGTATTTTACATTTGGAACTTCAGTTTTGCACATGCATATTCATTGAAGTAACTTTACTCACATGAATTATCCCCTGGTGCCATGTGCTATTTCCTGTCTAACCAGGCAGCAACAAATACGAAAGCCCTTAGTGCATAAGGGCACTATAATCTGCAGAATATCACTGCTTGATGCATCAAGTGAAAAAAGCTGACAATTGTTAATAGGACAAAGCTGTCACCAATTAAACTATGTCCAGCACAATGACTCGACTTGCTGGAAACAGAGTCATCCCCAAGTGTTGTGTTAGGGAGTACAGCCAGCCCTGTATACAGCAGGATATCACTTCCAGATATCACACACTGCGGATTATGTACTGCATAAACTGAAGAGGGGGATGAAGGTTGGAAGGGATGAGGCTTCACTGGGATGTGGCCTCAGAGAGGAAAATCAATTGAGTGTTCATGGGGAACATAGGGATTATTTTGAGGTGTATGGGAAATGGGAGAGTTATCCATGTATATTACTTCACACATCATAAACTTTGTTTATCAGGGATTTTATTTTAGCAGCCCAGAACAGATCATTCCCATGTGAAGTTTCACAGCACCAAACTCCGAGGGCTGAGGGTTTTGGTTGTTTTTTTTTTGTTTGTTTGTTTGTTTTGTCTTCAACTCCTTCAGAGTGGGTATATGTCTGTGGCTCTGTAATTGTGTGTATGATAGCCATGTGTGACGGTGTGAGAATGTCTATCACAAATTCAGACTGTCTGCTTAAACTTTAATTAAAAAGAGTTTTACTGCTTATGCAGTTCTGACCTGGCCTATGGAGTGCGACACATGGTGCCACCTAGCACAGCCAGGCATTTTCTCACTCCTATACGATTTCTCTTCCTAGGAACAGGTCAGCGAGGACATTGCCCAGGATGCATCCTGAACTCTCAGGAAACATACATCCTTCTTCTTTACAGCTTCAGAAACCCTTTCACTATAATTGCTGTCTTGTATTTCCACCAGACTTTTGGCTCTCCACAGCTCTTGCTTAGATGTTACTTCTAGACTGGAAATGTGGCTTTACAGCCACCATCTTTGAAATTCATTTTGAGCATCCTTCACACATTTCTGTTCTTCTAGGAACAGTAGGATAACCCTTTGGCTCTGTATCTGACTGTGGATGGATGATGGAGCCTGCCAGAAGACATAGTTACATTTTATGTATAGATATATATATATAAGATATACCTGAAGATATAGTTATAACTGTTGGATTTTAATGGTAAATGTCTTGAAAGTGCTAACACACACTAAAAATGTTTTCATCACTCCGAGTGAGGGCTGGATGAACTACTTGAGGTTCTCACAAGTATTGGCAAATCACCTTGGTACCAGCTATACAGGAGCAAGGACATTCAGAGACAAGCTCCCAGTGGTAAAAATCCAGGAACCTCCAGTTTGGCTCCAGGTCTGGATGATGCCTTGATATCCTGTGGCTTAAACCCTACTGTATCAAGTTGTCAGACAAATCTAAGCATGAGAATTACTTGCCTCTGTACACTTAACACTGTGAAACAATCAATACTATGAAGCAGCTTCTTCTTGAACAGCTCTCACCCTGCCTTAGTATGCACAATATATGTTGAACATAAGTCTTTTTTGTCCAAAAAGTAATGAAACACAGTAAAACTGCAGGAGACCAACTTGTAAAATGAAATTAAAATGCTGCCTGAGGACCTCCCTTGAACTAGGTGAGTTACAAACACTTCAAATGCATTTTAATTGGGCCATATGTTCCAGTATTTAAGCAAAGGCATGTATTTTGTTTGACCAGAGTGCTCAGGAGAGACTTTGGGTCAAAGCCTTCATGGTCCTGATGTAGTTTGTGATCAGCTAGTGGAAATGTTTATCTTACAATAAACTTAAAAGTCTGGGATGCACAGAAATTACACATGGAAGTTCATCATTGTGTAGCTCTGTAAAATCAGCTGTGATGCCTGTGTGTGTTTTGTTACCCTCAAGTTCGTTGCAAAGGACTAAGACAGGTTTCTGAGGCATTGCCCAGAAGAAAGGGTGGCACAGGATTTATGTCTCTTGATGCAAGCATGCGGAAGAAGAAGGCTTCCTAAAGCTTGCTGACCACTGGCTGCCATGCCCCAGCTCTGATCAGCTCAGCATAAGGGAAACCATCATTTAGTAGCCCCTGCTCAACATTGCTGCATTCCCCATCTCCCTGTTTCATGAGCTGTGGAACTTCCCATGGTGGCAGCAGGACAGTGTGAGCTGCCCTTCTGTTTAGTCTTGTGCAATGAAGATCAGACAAGTGCAGTGAGAAAGACTGCCTACACCAGCCCAGCCAGCAAAGGGGTCCAAACTGAGTGATTCAGTATGGAAGCCTGTATGTTGCCTGTGAATGAAGGCAGATTGGGGATTAGCAAGAGGAATGCTGTTGTAGGTTGAGCCCATGAGCTCATTGCACTCACTTCCCCAATCATGCTGTTAAATAAGTGAAAGCGTTCATGTACACTCATCATAGATGTGTGTTTTCTATTATATTTGACACCATATACACGTGGGAGGTGATAGTTCCTATTTTTATGAGAATATTTGATCCATAAGAAGCTAAGCCTATCAAGATCTTTTTCTTTCATCTCTGCAGAAACAAGAATCATAACTATTTAACTTAGGTTCATCAAGTGACTTGTGTTACATATTGAATATCTTTCACATGGTCAATGTTACGTCTCTTTTCAATAAGTAATTTAAAAGAGCTGTTCATAACATGCGAGACATTAATAGTCTATGAGCCACTATCTTACATCCTGATCAACTCTGTCACATTTTCTTGGTTTTAAATCCTTGTCTTAAATACGATCCATCATAAATAGCTTTGAATCTGTGTTACCTTATTAACAAGTGGCGGGTGACTCTACCCATAAAATATCTACATAGACAACAGTCTTGTGCTAGTAATGTATTTTCACATTACTTAGTAATTTAAAACATGTCAACCCCTTCCAAATAGTAGAAACAATCCAAACAAGGAACTGATGTTTACCTTAAAAGGCTGCTTCTCTTTATTTTAAGTAAAGCAACAATCATTACCACAGATTATCGCTGTGCATTCTTCATACAACTCCTTATCAGCAATGCCCCCAAATATAACTCTAAATGGCAAGGAAAATAGCAGATGGAAAGGGCTAATGCTACACCAACAACATGTACTTTAAGGAAGATTGTTGAAGACTATAGAAAATATAACATTTTATATTAGTGAGTTAAATCAATACCACATTTATTTGGCTGTTTTATAAAGTTAATGAATTCTGTGCTTGGCTATCTGAATGTGCATCTGATCTTTCTTTGCATAATAAGACTGTGCATGAGTATGAAAATGCATTTATTTATACTGACTGTAGGTATTTATGTACGTGATTTTTCTAATATAATATATATTTGCATTGGATATAAAAGTTTGGGTTTTTGTTTTCCAATTTTTTGTTTTCAAAGTCCTGTTTCTTATTCTGTTATTTGGGAACCAGGTGATGAAATAGAAAAAAGGGCATTTAGTGTGTGCTCTAGAGTACAGCATGTACTATAACCTTCTGGCAACCTAAACTGGGGAAAAAATACTGTCCTCTTTTTCCCAGGGCAATCAATAGAACAGAATTTTTGGTTCGCAACCCACAGTGCATTGATGTGGTATAAGCTGGAGCTGGGACAATAGTAGATAAGTTTAATATAATTATTTATTTATAATATGGATGTTTATGTTATCCATGATATTCTCAGTATGTTTATCAGCAAACGATGGTAGTCCCCATGTTGCATAATGGATGATATGTGTCTCCCTTGGCAGATACTTAGGCCATTGACACGTCTCTTTTGGCAAATTCTTAGCCCATTCAGTCAACTAACAAATTACAATGTTTTACTTAAACAAAATAAGTAAGAAAGAACAAAACCAAAAGTTCACAGTTGTCTACCTTTTTACTGCCTCTCCCTGTATCTCAGAGCACTTTTCCAGAGTGAACAGTCTAACTTAGAAAGTTGTCTATTAAAAATATTATCTTAATCACTCTTTTGCCTTCAGACTGGGGCAGATCAGGGAAACAATAAACCCTCTGTCACATGAGGAGAGAAAACATGAGAGCACCATGCTCCCTGGGGGACAAACTGGTATTGAGGATTTTTGAGGCAGCTTTTGTGTTCTTACTAATTGTTCTGTGAAGTAATGTTGTGGGAGGAAAAAAAAAGCCATTCTTTTTTTGGGGGGGGGTGTTCACCTTTATCTCTGTATTTCATCTATAATGGAATGAGAATTAAATATAGTATTTGGTAGAGGACATTCAATACTCAAAAGAATGAATACTAATATCTAAAACTGTACAGGCTGTGAAGATTTTCAGTCTGGATTTTGCCTTTTTTGTTTTCTTTCTTTTCAAATAGCATATCATTATTAGTCAGACTTTTACGGTTTTCCGTCTTGATCAAACACTTCACTGAAGAATCAAAACGCATGAAAAGATTTATATTGTATTCAAAGATTTTTGAAATAAACAGAGACATTGTTATTGGCCCTGATAGGTAAAGGTCACACAGCCTCTTCTGTTATAAAGCAAGTGTACTTGCATTAAACCTGAATAGAAGGGCAGAATGCTTGATGTCAGTAGTGAGAGGGTAGAAGGCATCTGCAGTGATTTATTAAAAACATCATTAGTTGACCCAAGAGCAGAGTGGCATAGTCCTCTCAGTTGGAGGAGTGTAAGTCTCTGGACCAATACAAGTCTAGGCTATCCCAGGGCCAGAGGGATTGAGGTGACTAACATGGGATCTGTGAGGTGAAGGAGGAAAGGGACATAAAAGGCAAACTTGCCTACTGATTTCATTGAACTGGCTCTGAACTACCTTCTGACACTTGAATGGCAAGGCTGCTGGGCAGCCCTGGCCAGAACAATGTATACGTGCAGTTGTGAAGTCCAGAGAGTGAGAGCAGGAATGTTCCCAAGATATTCTGGAAGAATCTACATCTAGCTGACACTGAAGGAATCTAGCTGGGCATTAGAAGCCCTGTGATAGTTGATAGCACTCAATCAGAGACACCTATGACAGTGTGCCATTCTTGGGAGTGTGTAGGATGCTGGTTGTAGAGAGGGAGCTCTGCATGATAACGAGCACTTTCCTACAGAAACTTTATCTGAAATGGTCATGATTGAGGTACAAAGAAGTCAGAATAATTACTTTTGCTGATTTATCTTTTATTCTTTGTCATCAGCCATCTTACCTGTAGCACAGGCAAAACTCCTACATCCAGTGATGTGCCATGGCAGAGGAAATAGTTTTCCTTCTTTTGTAGACCTTCCATTTTCAAAGACAAAAATGTGGAGAAGGTCTAATTCCTTAGGAATAATGTAAGCCTAATATTTTACAGAAACATAATCTTTCCTTTCAGGCAACAGTGGGCACACTTTAAGGCAGGCAAGAAAATAATTAAAAACATTGTAAAAACATTTGTTTTGTTTTGTTTCTCAGTGCATCAATGCTATATTTCTACTTTTCATTTTATTTTCATGCCTATCAGAGATAGCATTTTCACAATGCTAGTGAGTCCTCGCGTTCAGATGGTAGTGGTCAGTGGCTCAATGTCCAGATGGAGATCTGTCAGAGGGCCACGAAGATGATCAGAGGGATGGAACACCTCTCCTATGAGGACACGGTGAGTGAATTGGGGTTGTTCAGCCTGGAGAAGAGAAGGCTTCAGGGAGACCTTGTTGTGTCCTTCCAGTACTCAAAGGGGGCCTACAAGAAAGAAAGGAAGAGATATTTAAGCAGGAACTGTTCTGATAATACGAAGAATAATGGTCTTAAACTAAAAGGGAGTATATTTAGACTAGATATAAGGAAGACATTTTTTGCAATGTGAGTGGTGGAACACTGGAAGGGGTTGCCCAGAGGGGTAGTAGATGCCCCATCCCTGGAAATGTTCAAAGTCTGGTTGGATGGGGCTCTGAGCAACCTGATCTAGTTGAAGTGTCCCTCTTTAGTGCAGAGGTAGTGGATTAGGTGACCTTTAAAGATTTCTTCCAACCCAAACCATTCTATTATTCTATGATTTCATTATGTATTTGATCTCAGGGTGGAGCTTGGATGATGACTTGTAAAGTGTTTAAAGGTCTTCATTGAGCCAGGTCCTTGGAATGGAACATGTATTATGGGTGATTATAAAATTTGTGATCTAGAAAATCTCACACTGAAATAAAATCACCTGTGGAGACAGGTTTATAAGGATGGTGTTCAGCAGGGGCAGAAGTTACAGAACAGATACAGAATAAAGTAGAAATGTGTGTTCAGCTAAATTATTTTTTTAGTCTGTCAAGTATATCTCAAATATCTATCAGCCTTACAGTCCTGTCCTTCTAAAGCAAAGTCCAGTTTTCCTTACTGTGCTTATGATTCTGAGTCTATTCCATCTGGTTGCTTTTGGCTTGCCTTGCAAGCATATCAATCAGCTTTCAACTTGATGTGAATATGGTAGCATTGAGTTGCTGGTACAGTTTTTTATTTCAACATGGAAAATTGTCCCACAGGAAGAAGTCTATTAACTCTCCTTCACAATTTATTTCATGGTTCTCCATTATATAAATTAAGAAAGCCAAAGGCTACCTCTGACTGAACATGGCAAGGCTAAGATGTGATATGGAAGATTCCCATCTGTGGGAAGTCAAAATGGCACAAGGAGGGGAAACTGGGACAGGGGGCAAAGAATTTAATGCCTTCTGCAACTGCTGTCCATCCTATGTGATAGATGACTGTAAATTATTGTCCCTTGCCTTTTCCTCTTGTTACAGGTAGGTATTAAAGCCTCTCAATATATATTGAGTGAAACCTGGCCTGATAAAGTAGATGCCGTTCTCTCCCCAAACATGTTGGGAGGAGTTTCAGGAGGTTTTCATTATTGACTCAGTGGTAGATCATGGAATCATAGAATAACCAGGTTGGAAGAGACCCACCGGATCATCGAGTCCAACCATTCCTATCAAACACTAAACCATGCCCCTTAGCTCCTCGTCCACCCATGCCTTAAATGCCTCCAGGGAAGGTGAATCAACCACTTCCCTGGGCAGATGAGTGGTTGCTTCCTAGCCAGTAGTAACCTTCTCCCATTTCACCTATCTTATTCCTTCAGCTGAAGGTCTGAATCGCTGCACACAATCTCCCAGATGTTTTAAGTTGCATAAAGAGGATATGGCAGAGGGATAGAACATGGATTTAAACAACTTCCCATAGTCCATTCTACTACTTTTAGAAACATCTATGATATCATTGTTAAACCTTTGGGTAAACCTCTGACAATGTACAATTTAAGGTTCAAGCAGCCATGCTACTTTTTGTTGTCAGTTCTTGAACTGTGGTGCAGTCCCTTGCAAGAACTTTCTGGAGAAGCAAAGTGGTAGCATCAGTGATTAAAACCAAAACCTATGTTTAAAGAGGTAGATGACTAAGGCTGCCAAGTGAAATACTAGTGCCAGGAAATAGGGCTGAATTAATTATCTTATATAGACCTTATAATCTGATTTTTGATTAAATGATCACATATCATCTTTTTAAGAGGATCCTTGGCTGATTCAGTGCATCTGATGATCTGCAATCATGTAACGTACTAAACAATGTTCAGCTGCATTATCCTTGTTCAATATGTGGCTGGATGCCTTATTTACTGCATTCCTTCTAAAATTAGAGTTATTAATTTCCTCCCAGTGTTTGCTGTGATGCTTGTGGTGTATCAGAGAGCTTCAGAAACTAATTAATGCATATCTTTGTCAGACTTCTGTGAATTAAACTGTATTTATTTCCATTTAGTGACAAGGAAACAGAACATGGACAGATTAAGCTATAATAGAATAACCTATAATTTTATTTGCCTGACTACAGGTACCTGAGACCTGATTTTTAAGTGTTTTGTGTATTCAAGAACATCTCCCTTTAAACTCATTTACTACTGAAAGATCTCAGAAGCTTTTTCAAATCAAATGATATTCTTCATCAAAAAATGAAGACAGTTTGTTCAACTTAAAAATTAGACAGTAGAAACACATGAGAAGGGCCTTGTTCCCCAGGTCAGTGATCATCTTGAAGATGAAACTACTCCTGTAGTCTCTTGTGTCATTCATTACTCATTTGCAACCTCTGTAGTAACTGACGCTGGTAGGGATCTTGCAGCTGAGATTTATTTACTGCACAGTATTGATGCAGATCAAAAGGCCACCATTACCATCCTGTAGAGGGAAAACAGAGGTAATTTATAATTAAAGTCTGTAGCACAAAGCACATACATGAAGTTTTGAGTACCTTAAAACTGAATTTTGTGGTGGGTATTGCTGGATAATGGTATTCCAGCTCTAGATATTATAAAAAGAGTTTCAGATGCCACCTTCACAAATACAACTGATTTCTTAGGACTAGTTCAAAAACTCATTTGAAATATACTGAAGCAAATAATCTTGAATGCATCTTTTTCTTATCTTTGTACTTCCATGCAAAGTTTCTTCTGGTATCATATTTGAGGTCTTCATAGCAGAACTGAACACTGCTGATGTTATAAGTTCCACAAGCAGGGCTAGTCTCTGTAAAGTTTTATTCATCATTTTAATGGCATCTTGTATTTAACAGCACATAGATTTCCTACCCGTGAATGTTTTTCAAGAAAATTTTTGTTCTGCTTGTCCAGGATTTCCAGCATATGATAATTCTAATCCTAAGGAAAGACTTCAATGCTACTGTTTATATGCCAGATATTTACTTAGTGGAAAACAAGTAGCACAGGACCTTTAATCAATATCTATCCCTTTTTCTGGAAATAAGTCTGTTTATCTAAATTTTTTTTATACAAATTATCTATTCCTATATGCTTAAAAATCTGAATTACACAGGTATAAGGTACTATTTGCAACTGTTGTCTGTTAAAAATGGAAAAGTGACTTATTTCCTTTGAAGTTTGAAATCATTTCACTTTGTATTATAGGCAGACAGTTTTCACTCTTATATGTGAAATTACTGTGCAATCATATCTCAGGAGCCATGATGAGGACATCAGACATGTAGGGACGTTAAGGGACAATGACCTTTGGACATAAAGGACACAGATTAAGGCAGGGAAAGAAGCCTGTGGAGTACCACAGGAAAGGCAATATATGATAACAAACAGCAAAATATATGCCAGCATGAAGTTGATTGGTCATTATTTTTAAACATGGCCAATCTGGCTCGGTGAACTGATATCAGATCAGCGTTTTGGACCATATGGCAAGTATCAGAAACCCTAAAAGTCGTTTTGCAATTGCAATTGCAAGTGCGTGTCTCAGTCCATGCTAGACTTTTTAAACAATTACCAGTGCTTTACATTCTGTTTGAGGGCAAAAGTTGCACTGATACAACTCAGGGACAGAGATGCTTCTATCTGGATCCAGTCTCAGTTCAGAACCTGCTGCATTTTCACAGAAACACTGAATGGTCAAGGGGACCTCTGGAAGTCATCTTATCAAAACCAGTCTGCTCAAACAGGGCCATCTAGAGCCATTGTCCCAAGATCATCTCCAGATGGCTTTTGAATATCTCCAAAGATGTAGACTCCATAATCTCTTTGGGCAACTTGTGCCAGTGCTAAGTCACCCTCATGTTCAAAGAGAGCCTCCTGTGTTTCAGCTGGTGCCCATTGCCTCTAGTCCTGTCCCTGGGCACCACTGAGGAGAGCCTGGCTCCATCCTCTTTGCACTCTCTCTTTTTATAGACATTCATAGGATCCTCTGAGTCATCTCTTCTCCAGCCTGACAGATCAGGATATTGTTAGGTTTTTTTGCAGTAAGGGCACATTGCTGGCTCCTATCCAACTTGATGTCTTCTAGGACTCTCAGGTCCTTTCTGGTAAAGATGCTATCCAGACAGACAGCCTCTTATTTGTACTAATATACGGGATTGTTTCACTCCGAGAAGAACTTTGCCCTTCTCCTTGGTGAATTTCATAAGGTTCCTCTCAGTCCATTACTCCAGCCTGTTGAGGTCCCACTGGATGGCTGCATGACCATGGCTGTATCAGCCATTCCTCCTAGTCACGTGTCATCTGCAAATTCTGCTGCTTCATCCTGGTCTGTAACAAAGACATTAAATAGGACCAGAGCCAATGTTAACCTGTGGGTTACCCCTGTAATTAATGGCCTCAAACTAGACTTCCTGTCTCTGATCACCACCCTCTGGGCCTGGCAGTTCAGACAGTTTTAAATCCACTTCATGTCTGCTCATCTAGATTATACTTCATCAGCTTCTCTGTGAGGATCCTTTGGGAGACAGTGGTTGACAGATCTAGTTGGTTAAGCATTTGCAAATCCATACTGATTATTCCTGATCAAATTCTTGTCTTTCATGTGCCAGGAAATGGTTTCCAGGATTAGCTGCTCCATCACTTTCCTGGGGATCAAGGTGAGGCTGACCAGCTTGTACTTCCCTGGGCCCTCCTTCTCAAAGACAGAAACAACATATGTTTTCCTATTGTCCTTGGGCATTTCTCCTAATAAGCACCATTGATCAAGGATTACTGAGAGTTTTCACCAGATTTCAGCAGATTGTAGCCCCTAGATAAACACAACTTAATTGCCCAGTTTAATCTCAGAAGCCCTTTCTCCCAGTGAAACAAAGCTGGAGATTTTTACTGAAATAATACTACAGTTCAAAAAGTAAAGCAGATAAAAACATTTAAAAAACAAACAAACAAAAAAAACCCAAACCAAGAATCTCTATGCAACTGCTGAACTGACTTTGGACTTGAAATTCTATTGATTTTATGTATTTGACATGCAGTCTTGTGCAATTCTGATGACTACAGTACTGATAATAAGAATAAAACCTGGCATTTGTTGTTTAAGCTTCAACAATTTTTTTATTTGCTTTCAGGTTTTAACATATCTTAATGTTTTTATTTAAATAAATTGACTGTGAAAGGGGTGTTGGAACATGCTGTTTTCCAGGCCCTGTTTATTCTGTATTTATTGTCAATATTTTCTGAAAGTAAAGTAATTGCTGCTGAGCCATAACCAGAAAGTTACTTAACTGTCCAAATATTCACAGCTGTTAAGGAAAAGTTCGAGTTTATTCTAGTCTCTTCAGTTTGCCATTCTGTTGTAGGCCTACATTTGTAATTATTGTCTTTTGTTAATATAAGGATGGATGACACTTGGAAGTTTGAACTTGATTTAATCTCATGATTCTTTGGGTTATCCGAATCTTTTTATTGCATTTTAGATCTAAGTTGCCTCACGAGTTTTCTGTTATTCTATTTTCTGTATTTCTATTATTTATTGTGACAAAAAAGTCAAACCTTTTTCTCATTATTTTTGGACATCATTGTTCTGACTTCATACTGAAAATAAAAATAAAAAACCTTAGTTATTTTATTAAAAGTCTACACAAAGATCCAGTTTAGGCCTGTATGACTGTATGAGAAGCTGTGATGGTGAACGTGTGTCCTCTAGCAGCATCACACATACTGAATGATTGCATCCAATGTCAATCACTTCCACTCCCTCCGTAACTAACTGTTACAATGTTCTAATGCAGGATTTTCTAATTTTCTAGAAACTTTACTGTAGACACTGCTCTCTGATCTCTTTGGTATCAAGAAAAGTATGTCCCCTTTACAGGAGAAAGAACAAAGGGGTGAAAACATACAGTTCAGGGTCAGGAGAGCATTATCTTACTTACAACAAGCTACATCAGCCTTAAAAAATTATTTAAAGCTCTGTGCAACTGGTACAATGTAGGTAAATATGTAAATATATGAATTAATTATGGAGGGGGTTCTAAACAGAGAAGTATGTTTTGTATTCAGTTCTTAGTGATCTTCACTGTCAGTCAAGTGTGAATTTGCTTTACTGCTTTCAAAATATTCTCCTGTACATCACCAAAGAGAGTAAATACAGGTGTATTTTGTTTTTTTGGGGGGAGGGGGAGTAAGGGAAATAATAAAGCCCTCAGACAATCTTTACAAGTTCTTATTTGGTTTATTCAGAGTATTTGGCCAATCCTCAGCTATTCAGGAAGGTAGTTACACAAATGTTAGCTACTGTAATGTCATACCAAAATCTTGTTCTTTAGAGTTACTTGAGAGATATGGTTAAAATGTTAGCATGCAGTCAACAAAGATAAACTGTGCATGGGATTTAGTTGACTAATCTCACAACAGAAATAGTGAAGAGTCATAAAATGGTTGTAAAACCACCAAGTCATAAACCCCATCAAAATTACAAATATATTATAAGAAATGTTTCATAACTACTTAAAGAGTAGCTAGATGGTATGCACTACTAATAAATTTTCTTTACTATCAATAGATCCATGAATTTACTGATGAACCTCGAAGGCGTGTTATAAGCTTCATGACATACACAGAGAGAGAGTAGTGTGTTACTTCAAAAATAAATAGCTAAGTGGAATTGCAAGATTAACATTTTATTCAGTGGGAGTCAGAGTGACAAAATCTGTCCATTCCTGAGTTAGGATCAGATCAAACCTCCCATTGACCTCAGTGGGAGCTTTTGCCATTTGCTTCAATGGAAGTAGGTTCAGATTATCAGTGCTTTAGAGTGGTTCAAGAGAAAGTGTTATTGAAATGCAAATGTTATCTTAAACAGAATTTCCCATCTCCTCATTCGGTGTTCTGTGTAGAGAGCGTTATTATTGCCTGTTACTGTTGGATTTGTTTTAAACAAACATTTTTTTATACTCATCAGAGAAATATACTCCAGTACAGGGCAATACAAATACACATTTTGTAATAACAATTCTAAGTAAATGTAGTGAGTCTGGATTGAAAAGCAACCAAGCCTTGCTTTATCAACAAGCCTGAACAAAGATGAAGTTGTCTGTGCTGTTGAATGCAGCACATTCACTTAACACTTGTAAGCGTAAGTCAGTGTAAGCTGACCTTGTTGATGCAAAAAAAAAAAAAAATTCTTTCAGATATTCAGTTGCCTGGAGATGCTACCTGAGACTGTTTCAAGTAACACTTAAAATTACTACAACTGAAAAAGACCTGTATAAGGAAAACAGAACAACATGTATTTCATGTAACTTAACTGCTTGTTCAGTTTCATTTTTTGTGGGTGGAATGTCAGCAACACAAATGAGTGGATAAACCAATAAAGTTTCCATTTTATTAAGACTAAACTATACATCTCTCTTCTCCTTGCCTATTTCAAGCCCCCTTCCTATTGCAAATATCTGGCTTTATCTTCCTTGTCTCCAGCAATAGTAATTACTAATACCAAACCAGTTGCACTGGGGAATAGACATGTCCTTGAAAAGCAGACTGGAGCTCTCAGCTAAAGCCAGCAGACCAGCATGCATATTTCTTCTAGGCTCAGTCAGAAATATAGACGCATACACAAAGTTGGTTTCTTGCCCAGACAGGAAATACATACCTTCTAGCTGGTGGCTTGGAGGCAGTGCACCATCTCTCAGTCTCCAAAAGGAACAGGTGTCAACGTCATTCTCATTGGGTAAAGAGCAAAGGAATTATTTTATGAGATGCATGTTATACAGGCCCAAACCAGCTATTTCCCACTTCTCTCTGAATACATTAGCCAAGTTAAAAGAAGGAAACATTAAAAAAGTAAAATAAAGCTTTAAAATGCAATGGTACAGTAACGGAAGGAAAGAACTAAATGTATTAGTTTAAACTCTGGTTTTTTTCTGCTGACTAGCTATCAAGTCAATGGCACCACTTAGGGATAAGAGTAAGGGACACTGCTGATGAAGTTAGTCTGTTACTATTGACGTGGCAATCATTACAAATTTAACCTTAGTAGTTGGTATGTACTAAGTGATTAAAAAGACAATTGGCTTGTTCATTGTCATTAAAGTACTACTAATAAGATCTCTTATTTGCCTATCAGTAATATTCTAATTGCCAAGTACACATGGCAAGTCACAGTGCCACCGGCTTATTTTGCAAGGACCATAGCTTGCATCCTTACTGTAACATAAAAGACACAGGCTTGATTATCCTTCCATAACTATCCTCATTGTTTAGTTTTTAACCTACTTTCTGGCATACTTTTGGCCCTTGTCCCTCAGATGTTTCCTAGATGCAATTTGGGTAGAAGTAGGGCCAATCACCTGCTATCAGCTGCTGTCAGTAAGCTGTATGGTTAAGACTACATGCCCTAGGGTGGCAGGGAGGCAGAGGAAGCCAAACAGAAAGCAGACAAATCATGAAGTCACGTTTACTCTGGAGGACAGAGAGTGATCCCTAAGTGGGCTTGTTTACTAGGCTAGATTTAGAGAATGAATTCCCACTATCATGAGACATGTAATCCCCATTGGAACAACTCTTGGTCTTACAACACCGATAGCGCTCTACAAAGGAGGAGACATAGGTTTTTAAGAGGTTCCCTAGGGCTATTGGAAAGAATGTATTCATGCTACTTGTACATTTGGCCACAAATCAGTTGGATTTTGTGCAACTGAAGAGCATCCCATGAGCATCATGGGAACAGGCATGTGATTTTCTCCCAAGTTCTGACTTTTTCAGGTGATCCATGCATACCCATATACTTGCACTTATGAGTTACCGACTAATGTGTTTCACCAGCACTGTCTTCAGACACTAGTTGCAGTAATTTTCCTAGTAGCATCACTCTTCCTAAGATCCAGCATGGATCCATGGGTCCAAGAGGGGAGCTCCTTCCACTCATTAAAAAGTGGTTGTTTTCTTGTCTTGAAGAACTCTCCATTAAGTACCTTCACTTAGTAGGCTCAGACCTGCTTCATTTATAACACCTAGCATGATCACAGTTGAGGTGATGTCACATCTAGCCAGAAGAATAAAGCAACTGCATCTTGCACCCATGAAGATATTCATCTTGTAAAAAAATAAGGAGAACTAATTCAGGAGACTTTTAGGAGAGATTTTTCCAGATTTTTTCCCTTCTTTCTAATTAACTACAATTTGTTCATTATTTGGAGGGAATTTATTTTTAACCTTGGTTGAAAGTCTTTTGTACAGAACTCTGTATCGTATAAATTCCAGCCTTTGTTAGGGATGAATTAAGTTATGGAGACTCTGACCTTGTGATACTAACATGTTTCTGCTAAACAAAGTCCAGTGTGCCAAACAAAGATGTAGCAAGTAGTTACGAAATGGCATGGCTATTACACATGCTTTTGATTCTCATTGTCTGGTGTTTATTTTGGGATAATTCTGTTTTTGAGAGTGGAAAAACTAGACTGTAAATAACAAAGAGGCCTACATTATGCTACACAGTTCTTAAAAGGCAAATGGAGGGCTCTTCAGTGAGTGTCTAGGAGATAGGAGAATTATTTTCAACAATGAAAGAAGAAGGTAAGAATATTCTGGGACACCATGACAAGTTAGAAAAAGAATGAGAGTCACCCACTTGCGCAAAGCCTGAGTAATTTATTGTTGCAGCTCACAGTCTGTGTTGTTTCCCTCCTACGTATGTTTCTAGGTCACTGCCTCTGGTGTTGTTCCAAAGCATGCAACTCCACTCCCAGCTCACCTCCCTTCTCCTGGACAGTGGGATAATCTCTACTGCATCTTCCAGGAGATGTTGAGTTAGCCGGTACTGCATTTCTGCTCCTGACTTCTCCCCTATATTGCCCTGCTCGTGAAGCTAAGTTATAGGAAAGGGAAGTAGAGGGAAGGGAACTATGCTGGCTTGCCATGCAAATGTAAATTTTACCTTTGACAGATCAGACTGAAAGTCAAATGAATCCAGAGACCTAAAAGACCATAATAATAAATCAGAATAATATTCCAATGGATACTAATGCCATTTTAAGATTAAACTTTTGTTAGGGATGTCGATTCAGCCCTAAGTTCAAAAAAATATCATCAAAGCTATCTACTCATACTTTTATAGCTCCTATAAAGCTTTTATAAAACCTTAAGGCCAAAATCTACCCTTCAACAGATGTAGGAATCCATTTATTCCAAAGCGAGTTGCACTCATATCAGAGAGTAGAATCTGGTCTTACTTTCTGGATAGCAATAGGAAAAAGGGGAAGTCTTTCCATTTTAAAAACATTTGCTGTATCCTAGCAATGTGCAGTGATGCTATGCAAGCCTGACAACAGACAAATGACTTCAAAAGACATTAAACGTTACAGAAATACTGTCAGAAGACAAGGTGATAATCTGTGGGAGTCTGTAGGTAGTGAAAGTTCCAAACATTGTCTTAATTCTAGGCACAAAGCAACTAAGGCAATATAGAAGGAAATTTCTTAAACACTTTTGTTGAGGTTGATGCAGAGCTCGAGAAAATCTGACTGTCCAGAAGTGAAAACAAACAGGAATTAAGAGAAGTAAACATTTTGTTCTCAAGGTTTTATAACTCAAAAAATAGTAAAACTACCTTTTTTTTTTTTTTTTTGTGTAGACTGTTTTTATAAAATCTAAGCTCAGGATTTTTGCCTTACAGCTTAGAGCTTAAGTGATTTTATAGTTCATAAAAAAGAGCAACCAAACTCTGCAGAAAGAAATAAAGTATGAATCAGCTGTTATAATTCACCAGGATAAAAAATTAAAACCTTTGGAAGAAGTGTAATGAATGGACAGCTTTATGATCTTGTTAGCTACAAAGTATAGCTAACAGGGAAAAAATATTCCAAATTTAAGCTTTGCTATAACTAGACATCATTGTTATTCACTGAGACAGAGTATGGCTGCACATGCAGCCTGCCACAATCTGTGACACCAAGTTGACTCTTGAATAGGTTGTATAATTACCAGAGGATGACAGATAGGTGGGAATCTGAAGATGGCAAACAACTTAGAAACTGTCAGAAGGCTGCTAGTTTCCACAAGCTCAACTTCTTTCAGCCATTTGTTAATATGAATAAAGAGCAGAGTAAAAGAGAAATGGCACCTCTGAAAGCTTTTATATGCAAACCTTGAAACAATTTTCTTTCCATCTTGTATAACACTATAAGATGTGCTCCTAATCTTCATGACAAGGTTCTGCCTCTTCATCAACTTATGTTGTACTCTTTGGTCAGTATTTATCATGTGCATTATTGCTGTACAAAAGTCTTTAAAATGAAATGTCTCCCAAAAGATTGTGCTAAGAGGTATGAAAGAGAATTTGGGAGATATCGAACAGGAAATGACAGTATCTTCAATCATGGTGGCATGACAATCTCCTCAATCTTTCAAGCAGAGATGAAGTGACTTTTGAAACAACTACATTTCATGTTCCTATTGAAACAACTACATTTCATGTTCCTATTGAACAGTACAATAATTGTAAATAAACTTTGATGGACATGAAGATGAGAGAGGAACCTGAATGGGTTTTCTTTACACAGATCAGCAATGGATTCAGCACAATTTTTTGGCAAGGATCAGATGTCGATATTTTAAAGGGCAATTATACAGTATTAAAAAAAAAAAAAACCCAAAAAAACCAACCCTCATATCCAAATGTCTTAATATATTGATGAAATAATTTCAAATGCGCACTTAGAAAAAAAAAATAGAGATACAGTACTCAAGACTTCTTCCTTCTAAAATTGTTTAGGAGAGAAAAAATCAAATATTTTATGGAAACCTTAAAGCCTTTTTTTCCTATAGGTGCTGTACATTTGGAAAGGAGATAAAGGCATGGCTCTTCATTCACAGATATTTTTACATCTACTGTATGACTGTTTTGGAGCCATTGCGGTTGAAGCACTATCTCACGACAAGTCCTCGTTGCCAAATTCTGCTGCAAATGAGAGACATCTGACACTTTTTTCCACCCAGGCTGCTTACCTTCTTATGAGTTTACCAATGCATTGGGTCATTCTCTCTGCCCAGTGATTCTGTGGTAACTCTTTGCTTTAGAGACCTCCAGAATTATTGCATGTCTTTAATATAATTATGAAACTTCTTCACTGGTATAAAAATGTGGGCTAAACCCAAAACCAACACTGGCACATATGGAATGTCTGTATTTTCTGGCATCACTTTCCAGTACAGTCACAAAATAATTAAATATCTAGCTGATATTATACCCAGTCTGGATAACTGTTTTATCAAATGTTAAATAGCAGAAAAACATACAAAAATAGCAATGGCAAGCTCTGCTTTATATGATAACCACAGAATGCATCATACAAAATAAGACATTATTAGCACTTACTCCTGGTTAAAATAACATACACATTTCTGTGGTAGTGAAGTCACTCAACTGATAGCCATGGAGTCCTAATAGTTAGGTTTTGCAAATTCCCCTGGAAGCTCTAGTGTTGAGTGTAGCTGTTATTGGATGTAACTATCATGGAGGTGGATGGGCTGCAAATCGGATGACGTCATCCAGTAACTAAGAGAATGTGTGATGTCTGACAGTGCCAAGCCAGGGGCTGTAGTCTCTTTTGCCCTCATATTTCTCTCTTAAATCTATTTCTTGCAGTCCATTTCTAAATTACTACTCACCACAACCAATCCAATTATTATCCTTCTTATTAGTGACCCTGGTCATTCACAGATCATTTAATCAAGCCAGATCCTCTAATTTCTGTTTGTGCTTTGTTTTTCTTGGTGCAGTTTATCTGCATTAATTCACTCCTAAACCACTGTGCCCTGTCCATTTGCAGGAAACTTAGTACGTCACTATGCCAAATGCCTCCAGTCAGCAAATTATGCACCCTTGCCATGGTTCTGCCACATCCTTTTCATGTAAATCTGCTGTACCTCCATCTGTCCTCCTGTGGGATGGGATTAATGAAGTCTGCCTCACACACCAGGTTGCTGGGTAAGACTTAATTCCCTGGGTGTGCCTCTATTGGTGATTTGTTTCAGATCAGGGCATGTTTTTGAAGCAGACTTCTTCATCCTCCCCGGTTACCACCCTTTGCTTCGCATCATGGAAGAGTCTTACCACGCACTACCTGGGTCCTTCCTTGCGCTCAACTGGAGGGCACACTCCAGCTGTGCATAATCTGAAGCAGTTGAATCAACAGGAATGGATTCGAGCTAGTCCAAAGTAAAACCCAGAAAACATTTAGCATGGGGGACATTGGGACCTTGGTACTGTTTTGCTCTGTGGGTCCATTTCTATTGTGCAATGATATGCAATGAAGACATAGACATTATTATACCTGAAGTTTGCTTTTGTGGTCTTGGATGAACAGAGCAGCAAGTGTGTGAGTTTCTGTGTGTGCTTCAGAGAATAAATACAGCCTTTGTGTTTTAACCCCCAATTCTGGCTTTCTTTCACTGTACTATTTTAGTGGGAGATTCCATAGTTTATATAAGAAAGTTTACCTTAGAAGATCTAATAGCGAATGGAACCTGCATCTGCACTTATGTAAATAAAATCTATTCACCCTGAGCTCGTTCTGGTCCAGGGACATTAACCAGCTATGTTTATTTTTTTTATATCTGGCAAATCTCCCTGAAATTTTCATTTTGAATAGATACAGAACATTAATAGCAGTAGTTTATTTTGATACTCACCCTATACATATCCTCAGATATTAAGCCACACTTTGGGGTTACAGTAAAGTTAGTTATAAAGGCTTTTTACTCTGAAACAATATTTCTACTTCAAACATATGGTGGGGAATATAAATGCCAACAAAAGAAGAACCCTCATATATATCATTTCATCGCAGTACTTCTGTGTTTTACAGCATACCAATTTTACTGATGCTATGTTCTCGTGATTCTTATTCCACCTTCATATCCTTCACTCTGATATAATTCCAATTGTCTCTTCAGCATTGCTTTTGATATAGAGTGATATATGAAGAATCGGGTTTAGAGAATTAATTTTTTATGATTTGCTCAGGTCTCTAGTTTTTCTTTTGTCCTGTACAAACCTGTTCTTTCTGTTTACCATCACTGCTGAAAAGTTACAGAAATCCCTTGCTTTCTGAGTGGTGGGAAAGTATCACTCAGCTTTGTGCACATGATTTTATATACCAGCTATGCTCAGCTACCCTCATACTGGTTAAAGTCTCTCCATGTCTCTTAGCCAGCAGGAAGTGCTGAGGGACAATGCAACTAATATCTTTTCACTGAGATAGGTTCCCTCTATGTTCTACAAAAAGATTTTCGCTATCTTTTGAGTTGGATCTGAGCATTGTCACATCAAAGTGATGGTTTAGGTTCTACTTTAAGGGTACCATTTTATGTTTGGCTAGAACAAGTACATTCCTCTTTTGCTTATATTTTAGTTAAATAACTTTTAAGACAAGTGAGCAGGAACATTCAACCTAAATAAGTTTTTTATGTTACTCTGAGATGGAGCAGTGACAATGCATAGCCTTTAGTAAAGACTTTGCTTTGCTTAATCTATTTGAGATAGATGGCAATATATTACAACGATAAAAGAAGGATAACCAACAGGGATAGGAAATATTGCTAATCCTTAAAATAACTGACAAGAGAAACTGTAATCAGAGCTTTAGATATTGTATTATATTATGTTAAGCAGTGATCAGAGAAAATACAAAGTGTGTAAGGAAAATATATCAATATTCTTGCTGTCAGATAATAATTAACTGCTGGTTATCATACACACCCCTAAAAATTCACCTTCATACTTGTTAGTATTAGTCCTAACATAACCAAAATGACTACTGAACTCTTTAAACAGGAATCCCCTTCCCACTCCATTGTTGCAGCTGCAAGTTTCCTTGTATTGACTGAGTAAATATTCTCAGAACTTTTCTAGGGAACTGTTAGTAAGAACTGGAAAACAAATATTGTTTCTTATGTCACTGTGTTCCTTCAAGTCCTTGTAGGTTTCAGTTCTCAGTGTGTGATGTGGACACCTTTCTTCCAGTAACTTGTATTAAAGCATTTGTTTATTGAACACAAACACTCTGTTGACAGGAACAGGCAGATGTGCACCTTGTAACACATAACCAGCTAGCAAAAATCAATCACTGAACCATCAAGATATATTTTAAAGAAAATGTGGAATACCATGGAAGTTACTAGTGTCAGAGAATGTCTGCTATAGCATGAATCTGTAAAAATGGGAGCCTAATAAACTGCAGATGTCTAGAAAGGTAAGCCAGTTATAAGACAGTTGCTACAGTACTAAAGCATATAATCAGTTTGTGAACACTTTGAACATTATATAGTGATAACGAAGTGCTGCATGGATTTAGCAGATACAAATCTATCTTGTTTTTCTTTGACAGAGCAATTGACCAAGGGTATAATAATGAATCAGTAGGTTGGCTAGATCTTTATTTTTAAGAAGGCTTTCCAAGCAGTTCTACATGCTTTTCCCAAAAGTAAGCTAGAAAACTACTGTAGATTGGTTCACCATAACATACAGGTGAAACAGATGTCACTTCTTGGTTTAGTTCTACTTAATATTTCTTATGAGTGACTTGGAAGGTGAAGCAATGGATCTTCAAGTTATGTGAGGAGGTAGGAAATGCCAGCACTTTGGAAGATTGTATTAGAGCCAAAAGAGACAATTTGAATATGAGTAATATGAAGTCATAAAAATAGACAAGTGTAATTTGGCGCAGATTTGAACTGCAAGAATACAATATGGGAAAAATTTATGTGTCATACAGGACAGGGAAGATATATGAAGGCAATAAGGTCCCTAAAGTCATAAGAGTGACAGCATTATATGGCTGAGGAAAGATGAATCTCACTGTAGTGTGACTATCTTTTGTAAGTTGTGGATGGCTGTTCCATTTTACTCTATTGCCACTGGAGAGACTCTGCTTGAGTACTTTGTCCTGTTTTGGGCACTGCGCTTTAAAAATGATAGAGACAAACTGTAGAGAGTTCAGAGAAAAACATGACAAGTGGTGTGGAAAGCTTGTCATCAGTCAAGAGAATTGGTTAGGTTTTGTCTAGGAAGAGAAGATTAGAACAATGTGACAGTAACTTTCCAGTATACAAAACTAGCTGTTGTCCATGTCCGTGGAGGATAGACGGGAAGGTGTTAACTCATTTTGCAGTAAAGAGATTTTGCTGCATGATTGGGAAGAAAGCTGTAAGTTGAAAGACAAGAATTTCGTGGAATAGGTCCCCCAAAAAGCTTGTGGAATGCACTGCAGAAGACAGTCTTGTGCAGGGCTTAGATGTGTCTCCAGCGTGGTCCAAGTGACTGAAAATGCTTCAAGGCAAGGAGAGACAACATCTGCCCGCTAGAGTGTCTGTGCTTTCTGTCATTCAGCTTTCTTATGAGAAAAGAAATTCCTGCTGGATTTCAACTTGTGATGTAAAGATTTGTGTCCTACCAGTAATTTTCCAAAGCTTCAGTGGAATTATTTACCCAGTTTCTATGATTTCAGCATCTTCTTTACTTACTAAAAGTGCTCCCCAAAACTCATGACAACACATATGTTGCTATCACTGCCTGAGTTTGGGTTTATTGCTCACATTCCTAATTTATTTAAATAATAGAATCACCAGGTTGGAATAGACCCACCGGATAATAAACATTCTCATATTTAGGAATATGCAATATGTTGATAACAGTTTAAAATTAAAATATCGACATTAGTTTGATTGTAATAATGCAAGCAAGTAAATATTTAGCTGACTATTTAGTAACAGAGTTGTTGAGAAATGTTGTACAACCTAAAGCCAGATGCATGACCAGAAGATTCAGTTCCGTTCAGTACTTTCCTGGCTCCAGATCTAGGTACTAGCACAGAAGCAGAGTCTTTGCTGCCGTCCACATGTTCAGACATGCCAGTGTCTCAGCTCATCTTACTTCAAATGCCACTTTAAAATACATCTGTGCTGTAATGCATAAAAGGAACCTGCTGTGCAATAACATCTTATGTAAATTGTGACTTGTGGTTGTTGCTGCAGCTCCATTAAGCATTACAAACATATTTCAACCCTCCAGTTTAACTGGCCATTGCTTGTCTTAAACACCTGCCTTGTGTTTGAGATTGTAAACTTTTCAGGTCAGAGTTTACTTACTGTCTGTACAGTGCCTCACTCACTGCCCTCCTGCCTGTGAGTCCCATTGGTACTGTAAGCATTATCCACCCTGTCTCCTTTATTCTACAAATCCAGGTTATGTTTAAACTCTTCTCTGTAACATCTTTAAAAGAATTTATTCCGGGCAATGCAGATTTATCCTCTATGATCCTTATTAATGAATCTTTATAGTGCAACATTTGTTTCTCTTTCTTTGGCTAATGCAATGCTGCCTTACACTTATCCTTCCAGAAGGCTTCTGCAGCACTTATTTTCCTGTCCTATGGCACTCTTCCCCTTTCTGCTCTTCTGCTGGCTCCTCCTTCACTGCTGCATCAAATGAAATACCCCATGCTCTTCTCAGGCTCCCTTATGGCTTGCTGCCATCCTCCCTAGCAGCCAGTTCAGCTTTTACTACCCGCATCCTAGATTTTCAGACATGTACTTGCACATTCTGAGTCAAGGTTTCTCAGCAGAGTAGGCAAAATAAAATTTTGCTACCCCAGCAAGTAGACTGCTTGTATGCTGGCACTGTTGATAGTGCTTTTTGATAGTGTCTCCTACTTTCTTTCGTACTCACAGTCCGTATCACTCTCCTTTCTCTACCCTCAAACCCACGCTCCTACTCCTTTTAGGTTAGAAATCCATTCCCGAAGTAGCCATTAATTTGTTTCCCCATACAGCACAATAGGGTCTTGATCAATGACTGGAACTCACAGACAAGTCATACAATCACCATAAGCATCTCAAGATTTCATCATTGCATCATGCATGTTTTTTTACAAGAATGACGAATAAAGATACTCCCAAACTTGGATTCTGGTCACTATGCATTTCTTCATTTTTCTTTTAACACCGACAGGTTCAACTGTTATTTCTTTATCAGTTCAGCTTCTCTAAATCTATGCATTTTAAGCACTGCTAAGACTCTATTTTTCTTCTTATGTTCTTTGCTGGTTATATTGTCTTCTTCACCACCTAATCCTTGAATCACATTCATCCTGATTGGTCATTTTTCCATGTCCAAATTATATTACCAATAATTTTAAACCCAGTAAATCATATAATCAGTCATTACTATCTCAAATTAACCCTGAGGAGCGTTATATGCTCAGCTAAGTTGTCTACCTATTTCGTAGAGAAGCACACTGGAGCCTGTGGAGAACACTAATGACTGTGAAAGCCCTATACTCAGCACAAGAAGAGAAGGATTTTTGAGTTTCTTTCTGTTCACCTACAGAGCACACATGGAAGACTTCCAGTGCTATTCTTTTTTAGTCAAACTGATGACTTTGTGATCAAAATTAATCTAATGTGCCCTTTACTGTCACTTACCTTGTTCAACTATTATTTGAGTACCCTAGAGGAAATCATTAAACATCTAGGTCGTCAGCACCATGCAGGTACCTTCAGCCAGTGCTGATAATCTAGAGGCCTGAATGCCTGAATGAAATTAGCATGTTCATAAAGGTTAACTAACTAAAACTTACAGTAAGCAAAATAGAAGCAATAACTTGAGGAAATGGAAAATACTTGGCAGCACTAAGCACATTTCCCACTGTGGTAGCTCTGCTGACGAGATAAACAGCCGTAGCTATTACCTTTGTGGATTTGCAGAAGCATGTTGGTTTTGTTTGTGAGTTGCAGAAGTGCTAGAGCTACATATCTGGCAACTTGGTCACAAGGACTTCCCTGTTGTTGGGACTTTGAGCAACTTTCAGCATATTTACTGCAGCCTACTGCATTTGGGAAGAAGTTACATCCACCCTGGAAAGAGTCGCTACAACAGCATTTGTGCCTGCAGGAAGACTGGAGATGTCATCACTGTGCTGGTTTTGCCAGATGGCTGATGTATGACAAGGTACTTTGAAGTTCCAGGTGTTCAGCTGGAGTGAAGGATCTTCAGCCAAGGTGTACATGCTCTGTGCACACAGCATGTAAGCTGTTAGTAAGGGTTATTTGTAATAATTCTTTTCATTTCTTAAAATATAACTACTTGTGCAGGCAGTGGTAAATGAAAAAGAGGTCCAGGTAAAGACCAGAGCTGTAATTTTAACACTATGTCACACAGAAAATAAAAAAAAAAACAACAAATCAAACAACCAAGAAGTCAGAAAAGAGCATACCTGGTGAGTCATAGTTTGTGGCTAGGACAGAAAATGAGAATTGTCATTACCATATACAAGGTTGGACTTAATGGGAAATCATAATTATTACTTTGGAATGATGAAACTGTGAACTTATTGGATTTTGGCCATGTCTCAAAATCTCTTCTTTAAGTTTCACTGTCTGAAGGACAGTTTGACTGAGGACAGAGAATAAACCCAAATGACTTGGTTTAGGATTGACCTCTTCTGGACTCTTGATCATCTTGCCATTCTGTAGAAAAAAAAATAGTATATGAACAATTTCTTGAGGAAAAAAAAATTCTGCCTTTGCTTTTTGATGGAGAAGTGGTAAAAGTTTTCAAGCCTGGTAAAAATTCGTTAGCATTAAATAATCACTGCAAAATAGAACAGCAATCATTTCCTCAATTATAAAGATTAAATCAGAAGTTTACCTGTTTTTTGCTACTTGAACTCAGTTTTGACATCTCAAAAGCCCAGGTCTAATCTCTGGACTCCAAAGAGAGCTATATTAAGAAAATAAGGTTAGTATTGCCTGTAAATTTAAGAGAGAGCCACTATGTGCTTATTAAATGAAAGGACTCATCTTCTATCCTTTTAGATAACACTTTTTGTAAGTACTCTAACTCTTAAACTTTACTGGCACAAAAATTACTGGAAAAGAAATGCACTGGTGGCAGTTTCAATTTATATTTGAAGCCCTAGAAGAAATTTCAAACAGGATTTTGAATTGCACAGGAAATCCACAGATGTGAGTGTGAGCTAAAAATGGCACTACTTGTAATAGTGGTTTGGTACAGAAGCATTAGGGAGACACAGAAGATTTTATAGTCAGGGTAATGAAAAAAGCTTTGGAGAAGCAGTGAAATAGTCAGAAGATCTTTACATTAAGAGAATAAAAAAAAAGTTGTATGTTTTACATAATGCCAAACCAAAAGAAAATGTAAAGGACTTGAAGATAGTGTGATTTTTTTTTTAGTTAGGGAAACACATTCAGAAGGGTTTTTTAGGTATTTTAAAGCAGGTCTTCCATTATAAATCAAATATAAGTAAGATTTGAGCTGTAAAAAAGACTAGGGAAAAGGCTGCTACTGTCTGACCTGATACTTTCAAACGAACGTTCCTGTACCAGGCAGCTACTGGAAACAGAAATGCAAAAATAAAGGCCTCCAGTAAAGGCATCAAGCTTATATCATGTAAGCTAGTCATGAAAAAGCTTCCAGAGAATGAAAATGTTAAGGATAAGAAATATGCCAAACAAGCAATAATCTATGTGATGTGGCTATCCACATGAGAAGTGTTTATCTTTTAGTGCATATGTGGAAACTCCTAATAAGCCTAGTATTGCAAAAATGCAGATTCATTAAAGACATCAGCTGAACTGAAGAGTTCAAGGACTTAAATGTGGTGGCAGGCTGGAATTTCTTTGTATCAGGTAGACTGGGAACTACTATAATTCACTAGTTCATGCTGGGGGGGAAATACTTACAGAGAAATATTCCTAACCTAACTGATTGAAGAATCAGATTCAGAAGGATATTAGAAGTAGAGTGACAAATGGCTTTAGTGGAAAAAAAAATATGGCTTTAAAGGTTGAGAAATGTCAGTTTAAAAGTAGAGGGTGCGAGAAGCTGAGATAGATTCAACTTTGCAAAGAAAACTGGACCAATAGCAAAAAAATATTTTTGACAGTTATATAAAGAACAGGGAAAGAAGACAATTCTCATTGAACATGTGCCAGTAATTATTATAGTAAGCACAGGACAGATAATGTAGGTTTAGACCCTAAAGTAACTAAATCATTTGCCTCTGGGCTTGTTAGGAGGGATGATGTTGGACACAAAGGCTGGGATGGAGGAGTTAGTGGAGGTGGGGTAGGAGAGGATGTAGGGAATCTGGTTTTTTCAGACCCTGCCACAAAGGTCAAAGACATGTTACAGAGCAAACCGCACTCTGTCTTCAGTACAGCAACTGGGGATGACAGTATTATAAAACCTCCTTCATACCAATGAATTCAACCATGTCAAGTGCTGCTGAAGCCATTACCTGCCATTGAGGAATTGCCTAGTGGGAAGTGTTTGATGCTCCTTATCCCCATGCTCTCCCACACAAAAGTGTGTATTTTTTGAAAAAAACACCACCTTTTAGGCCACTGATGCCAGTGCCTGAGTGAGCCTGAAGCTTGGAGTCACTTCTAATAAATGGGTGAAACACTAAAGGAGAACATCTATTTGCCTTTTGTTATTCTTATTTTTCAAAATAAAAGGAATAGCAGAAGACTGTGATCTGTGAAGGTATCAGCTGTATTTTAGGAGTTTCCTTCTGTAAGATGATGTGTTCAAGAGCTATTTTAGAAGAAAGAATCTTCCTTTTAAATGCCTCAAAGCAACTGTGCAAGAAAATACTGGAGAAATGTCAAGAAGAACAGCAAGAACAGTAATAGCAAGTGGAGTAATTTTAACAACTAATGGAAACAATTACATGAAATAAATATGAACAAAGCTAAAAAGCATTAGAGTGTAAAACACGCACATGAATGCTGTGATTAATGTAAAGAGGGATTGTATATTCTATTCTAAATGTTTAGTGCCTTTATTTTTTAACATTGTTGTTTATATTATGGAAATAATGACCTTTCAGAAATGGCAGATAAATGACAATTTCAAGCTAAGAATTTTTCAACTACTTAAGAAAAGTTTGAATGCCAAGTTTTCTTATGATTTTTATTGTAGTGTATTTACACTAAAAGCTATATATATATAAACTACAGCGAAGAACCCTTTCCTCAGAAAAATCATTTGTTTAAAATTCCCATGTCTCAGCTCACTTACAGTGATATGCATATAATTAAATAATCACAATAAATCTAAAGCATAAGATCTCAGTGTTTAACAGCATAATGCACATATTTCTCATAACATATAATTTTGAAAGTTAGTTTTAAAATTCGATTGATAGTAAAAACTCATGAAATCAATTGCAAGAGCCTATCTGTGAAAAAAAGTAAAGAAAAATTATTTCCTATCATCTAAGCTGAAGTAGTTCATATATTTTTAACAGCTGTATGTTTCTTCTGCTGATGACTGTTTTGTATTTTCATATTATTAATGTTGAATGCATTTCATAAGACACATATCTCCTTTTTAAGACTTAGGCAAACGGATGAAGTGTTGATCTGCTAAGATACAGAATACACTGGCATGTGATATAAGGTGGTTATGACCTTTTTCAGATTGCTGGAAAAATATTTGCTAAAAAAGGAAATAGGCAGTTAGGGGGAGCATGTTATCACTACAGAAGTGAAAGCCAAGTTGGTGAGACCTCTTGCATAACAATACTGGTTCTTTCTTAGCAGTGCTGAAATATAAAATGGCACCATCATGATTACAGATATTGCAAAAGATCCATTATGTACTTAATGGCCTCTCTGAAGTCTGTAAACTTCACTGAGGTCTTCAAGAGAATTAATTGGATCACTAGAATAGATTTTACTAAGATCACGTGGACCATCTGAGCTGCTTCGTTATGATGGTTCTACAGGATGATGACATCAATTCAGAACAAAGAAATATTGAACTTAACAAACTCGTGTGTGCATGTGTGTGTTGCCTGCAGTTTAATATACTCTCCTAAATGTTATGTTTCTTCCTAGCAGTTGATCTGGATTTAGGAGAGATGCTGTCATTTGCTGGAACTCTTCTAGTGTGCTGTGAATGACATAATTCATCACTGATATGTGAGTTCATGATGAAAAATAGGAGGCTACTCTGCCATCAGATTAGTTCATTATGTTGTTGTTTCAGGTGTTATATAAACCCTCTTGGGCAGTGATTAATCTAGGCAAAGCACTGGTATAAGACTGGTTTGCTGGGAGCACTGTGAGGTGGCCGCACTGGGCCAGAGCCTAGATTTATGATGAGCTAATTCAAATTTGTGCAGCTCCATGGCTTTGTATAACTTTACTTGCTTTATGCTGCATTATGTGTGGCGCCACTTCTTTTGGACTGGCAGATTAGTTTAGAGGAGGATCTGGTATTTTCTTTCCAGTGTTCTAATACTTTTTTTATGCTTGGAAATTGTTATGTTTAAATTGGGATAAGAATCTAGTAGAGTGAAAAAAGAAATCAAAATGACAAGTAAAGTATATAAATTTACCTACTATTCATCAGTCATTTCAATTTCCAAGTGTTTATAAGTTTCTGGCCAGAGTGGCTGCCCTTAACTGAGGCTGATGTTCCCTAACTAATGTTTCTATAGTAATGTCCTTCAGCTTCCCTTTCAAGAGCATCTGTTATGCAAATGCTGGCAGTGGCATGATAACTACATTTCTTTGACATCGCACTTTCAGCAAGCAGGACTGGTGCCAAGTGCAGGAGAATGGTACTGTGAATTTTCAGCTGGCATGTACTGCGATTTATATCAAATGTTGTAGTTGTGTTTTACTGCTTTACTGACATCAGTCTTTATGAGGGAAAAATAAGTAAGGACTGATTTCCACAGTTAATGTAATGCTCCAAATTCAGGGTGGGCTATTAAAAAACTTACAATTAAAAATAAGACAAAATTATTCAGAAGCACAAATCTCACTGGTTTTCAGTAGATAACAACTCTGCACTTTCTGCTGAAGAGGAGGCTACATGTGGAGTGACGGCGACTATCCAGCTTATGTAGTAGGGAGCTAGGAGGAACACAAGTAACCATCTCTGCCTCTGGGTGGTCACAGAAAGGGCTGAGCATCAATACCTTTCATCTTGCCAAAGAAAATTGTTAGTAGACAAGACTTCATTTTCAGTTAGCATGCAACACTGTAATTGCCACACTTTGTTTAATGTGTTTTATGCAGTGGAAAAACTGGGTAACTGCTTTCCAAATAAGATATGTTTGTAGAGGGTTTAGTGCTCTTAAGGAAGCAGTCTACAAAGGTTTAATGGCATCTGTGTAAAGAAGAGTCTGGGATCAGTTTCTGTGTTCACTGATCTGTGTATTTTTGTGGGATTAATTTGCAGTGCTTTATATTTTTCTATTTCACTTCCTGAATTGACCATGCTGTTGCGGCTTACTTCTTGCTGACTGGCATTATGAAATTTTCATCTGGAGTGATTAATTGGAGATTGGGATATGAGTAGGGTTAGAGAGATTGATTTGTTAATGCAGCCTCCCTTTACAAGCTCCAAGTGTCTTTCAGGTGAATGGGGCTAGAGATACATACGAAACTGTAATTATAAAGCTGCTCAAGAAATTGCAACAGGATAAAAGTGGCCATTTCTGAGTTCAGCTCAGTTCAAAGATACTCATGCGTGGCTAATAACTTCAGTGGAGATCTTTCTGGCATGGATGTTTTCTTTCAACCTGCTTGCTTGAGAAGATGATAAGAAAAAGTAAACATGAGTGTTTTGCTGAATAAGAATAGCACTTAAATTGTTATGTTGAGTGAGTACTTCCAAAATAAGACTTATGCTTCCCTTGACCTTGTCCATGTTATCAAATTCTCACTTTCCTAACGAGATAAAGCCTTGAAGACTGGAGTAAACAAATCAAAGTCCTTGAACACTGATTTGCCATGTGGCTTTAGGTTTTTTTCTGTCTTTCATGGGATTTGCAATTTTATCTGTAATGTCGTGGGATGGAAAATCTTAGCAGAGTTACTGTCAGATGGCAATCTGCTTTCACCACAAATTCAAGCAGTTTGAGTGAAGTCTGGAGAATGGTGGTAAAACCACTTGGAAATGAGTGCTGAGTAATGTCAACTCATTGTGTCTCCCATTAGTGGGTTACCTGGGGCAGAATGAGCTCCAGCCAGTCCCCTGAATTAACAGAATTGTAGAAGTATTGAGAGGTAGAGTAGAGACTAAAAGCTATATAGTGTCAGGCCATGAACAGCTTTGAGTAGTGGGTTATCCTGACACCTAAAAATAACATAAACAAGCATAAATCTAAGTCAGCATGGAGGGTGTCATAGAGGAAGCCAGACATGGGACAAGTGCATTTTTGCAATGAATCATAAGGATGCCCCCCCCAATAAAACTGAACAACAAAATGATGCCAGGTATAGGCCTTTTAGACTGTTGATTGCAATTTAATGGTAAATAATTAAAATGTTTGGTGTTTCAGCAGCACCTTGGAATCCTCAAAAGATGTGAATGAACTTTATCTTCATAAGCACACTTGGAAAAGGAGAGTCACTGAGTAATATCTGTGCTGTTCCCAAACAGAAACAGCACACCTGGCTTAAGCAGATAGAGCTGTCCTTGAAACCAGTGGGAGCTTCTGTGATAGAGCAGAATATGGCCTGATGTGACAAATGTCTGAGAACAGAACAGAAAATCCTTATTACCAGGCTTAAGCTTTAATCACAAGGCCATCCTCTTTACTGGGAAAATGTATTCCTTTTTTGTATAATCTGACAAATATGCCTTAATCCAAAAAAAATGTTTTTCGGGAGAGAAAAAAAATATGTGGAGAAATTCAATCAGTATTACCTCATCTTCCTCCCTTCATCTGGGTGTTCTCAGCTCATTGATATTGCACAGGCTATGTTAGAAAAAAACAAATCAATCATGGCATGGCACTGTTACTGGTTCAGCCTCTCTCCAGCCAATGATGAGTTACCCATTTTTTTTTCCTTTTTAAAGAATGCATTTCTTCCTAGTGGGAGAAACACCATCAGTCTTACTAATGTCAGCACAGGTGGAGATACCCCACAGTGCCATCCTCCTCTCTCCATTATACCCCTGTATGCCTATATACCAAGAAGTACTTTCCTTTCTGTGCTGGGAGCTTTCTTACAGGACAATCAATAAATGAGTAATAGCAGTGGAGATTTCATGAAGCAGGAGGTCTGTAGCCAAGTGGGCAAACTGCAGGATTTAATTTCAGTTTGGGAAATCAAAATCTCCACAAAGCTGTGTTCTACAGGACAGCCATAGATTTGTCTGTAATACTAGCTGGCTACTGCATGATAGCCATTTTGCTGCTAACCCAGTGGAAAATTATTTTTTTTTCTTTTGTGACAGATTTCCGCTGTTGTTCTGGGGAGTATTACCTGTGTAAGAACTGTGCAGTTCTTTCTTCATCTATTTACTAGCTACATTATAGTAAGTCAGAAGAATGAATTGGTTATATGACTCAGCTAGTTGAGGCCAGTTTTTTTGTTTTGTGGGTTTTTTTGAGAGACAAATCTGAATGGTACATATGTTATATAGGTGCATGTGTGAGCGAGATTACATTTTATCTTTCTATTTTTGCCTTAAGACGTGTTCGCTGCTCTTAAAACTTAGAAATGCCAATAATATCTGCTCTAATAAAACAGAAAATCTGCAGAAGCCTAACATGTCCCTCTACTTCCCAGCTAGAGTGAGCCTCTGCTAAGCTGTCTGAAAAACAAAAGATGGACCTCTCTTTTTGTGCATGCACCCCAGAACTTTGCAGTTGCATACACAGTCATATGGCCACTGGCTGCTGGATGTGAGCTCTGTCGTGTAGCACTGTAGAAACAAGTTACAAAATACAAAGTGGGAGTTAAACTGTCTGAGGCAATACTTGGCTATTATATAGGATGAGCTAAAGTCTGGTCACAGAGTACTTCAGCTAATGTCTCCTTCAGCTTACTCTGTTCCAGGCCTGTCTTATTATTCCTCAGAGCCTTTCCCTGTATTTTGTCATGACAGGAGCAAGTCACTGCACGTTCCAATTTTTTGCCGTGTGATTTTGCTCCTGCTCTGCAGCACGCATTCAGCCTAGACATTTTTCCTTTCTCAAGCAACAATTCCTGTTAAATTTGAGTTCTAAACATACATCCATTTCAGCAATCCTGGCTGATTCTCGCATTTTCTTTTCTTGGTCTGTTTTTCCATCAGTATTGCTTGTAACTGTCTTCCCTTGGTGATAATTTTCCAAGTGCCTTGAAAGTCACAAAAGCTGAGGATCAGCACCTATCAGGCTCAATTAGTGCATAGTGCTCCCCTAGATGGCTTTGAAAGAGAAAGAGCAGAAGTGTACTGATTTGGAGTGTGGTAAATATTAGTGAACTAACATGATGCAAAATAATGGAAGAAGGTTCTTGGACCCAAAGCGATTTATTCCACTTAAGATTCTGTTCTCACACACTTCTTGCCATGTCTTGTCATTGTCCACAGAAAAGGCATTCATCAAAACAAGCAAAAAAAGGGTTATAATCTGCGGTTGATCTTTGATGGAGATGATATATTTTCTCCCACAATCTGTGTGAGGCAGAGTTATTCATAGCTTCATGAAAATGCTTAGTTTAAATACAGGGTATTGTTTTAAGTGAAAAGGCAAAAAAGAAAGATTTCACTTTTGATTATAATTTAGAAATGGCTCAGTTCTATCCTGCGCACAATAGGGGAGATAATTTTATGTTGAAGATTTAGCAACAGAGTCCTTATAGTGTAAGAAGTTGACGACTGAGATTGTATTTATATATATAATAAACACAAATAAGTACATAAAAATAAAACCAGACACAAGTCAGAGTTTTGCATGACTTTAAATATGAGGATTAGAAGTGGAGTCATCAGATCAAATTATGAATGGAGTAAAAGCATCATAAGATTTAGTATTCTTTCTGCTATTTGGACCTAAAATATCTCCCTAGATCATATAACATAATTTTAATGCATTCAGAATTCCAGTGGGGCTTCATATAATTTATTTTTATCAAGAGTTTTTCTCATCACGTAAAACACATTGTCTGCCTTTCAAATTCTGAACTATATTTTACCTAACAGCCCTGATCGTTACAATGACTCTGAAGGGCACAGCCTTAGTCACACTATGCTATTGAGCCAGTCAATGTTAAAATCAAGACAGAGTTTATTTAAATATCTCAATAGCAATCTCTTCATTAATGTCTTCAGTCTGATTCATCTCAGAGAATTTTTATAACGTCCGAAGTATCCATGCTAGAAATTAATATAGAAATAAATTTGCTGGGAGACAGATTTTATGGTCAAAACCAGTTCTAATATTTGTTTTCTACAATTGTTCAAACTTGTTAATTTTGCTGATGCTCTGCAATACCTTGTACAGTTAGCAGCCTTTTTTTGTGTAGTTATGTGCCTCTGACAATCAATAGCAGATTTAAATGTTTAAACATCTTTGTTAAATCCTGAATATTGAAAGGGGTGTTTGAAGACTGGAGGCTCACTGTATGTAAACATTCATGCCCAAAACAGATTAAAATGAATTCTATAGGGAAAGTTCTATCCATAAAAGTGTTTAGGAGCTCCCACATTATTAATGCTTCATATTAAACTTGTGTGCTCCAAATATTTTGTTACTGCAAATGCACTAAGTATCTAACTGATAAGAGACTGAGGATAGAGGAAGGTGGGCCAAAGAACTGAAAGTATGAGTACCCAGAATGTTTAGGAAATGGATTTTGCATTGTAGAATAAACTTAGTAGCCATAAATGGCTGAAAAAATAATGAGCACTAGGGTATCAGCTGAGACAGCTTTGAGGAGCAATTAAAATATCAGCATTATCACTCAGTCTACATAAACGTGGCAGGCTGTTCAGACCTCTGGGTTGCTGGGTCTGATATTCTACTGTGTGGTGATTTATAGTTATTCTAAAGTAGAGTAACTAGGTATGAGTTCTTACCACATTATTTTTCTTGAAGATATGACCTCTTGCTTGAAAAAGATGGAAGAATTTATTTAGGTTTGTGGAAGCACACACTTAAGTATTTTCTAAGCAGACATAGATTTCTGAATCACTGTACTGGGCAGTAACTAATTAGGTCTCTACTCTACTTTGTGCAGTAGAAGTAATGTACTCGTTCAGTTACACAAACAAAATATAGGAATTTATTTATTTCAACCTATGTACCTCTGTTTCCAAGAAACTCGACCATCAAAAAAGTTCTCCATCAATTCAGGCTTATTGCAGTTTCATTTAGGCATTAGATTAAAAAGCTAAAAAGAAAAAACTATCAAATTCTGATTAAATACTCCATACAAGTTTACATAACATGCCACTATGATGGTCCTGGAATCTGTTTCCTACTCCCCTCCAAGAAAGAGCTAAAAACTTTTCTGTTAAATAAAGTATTATGGTGGCTTTTTCCTTATTTATGTCAGGATGCAGCTTACAGGCAAATATAGTAGTTTTAAAAGACTTTGCCCAGACTTCAGTATAAACTCAGAAATAAAAAAGGACAACCCAGAGCAGATGGGAAATGATCTACCAAAATAATCATTATGCGGTGTCTTTTCATGCAACAGAAAATGAAGGGTTCTGATTTCTTGAGCAAAGAAAGAAAACAAACACATTTGTGTGGTTTCTCAGATGCTGTAAATAGATTCAGCTTCACCAACCTCAGCAGCAAAAGCAGGGCCTGCATTTCAATTTATTATTCACCTTATAGTATCACCATGAAGATATATTATGGTCCAGAGGCAGAAGAGAAAGAGTAAGGGGAGATCTGTTTCTCAGAGGCAGGTTGTCGGAGGTCATAAAGACAAAGACTTGGCAGAGGGGCAGAGAGTGGAGTTAGCAAATAATTTCTGCTAACGTAGTACTGCTGTGAAAGGTTGCATGTCTCAGAGCACAAGTGCTAGTGGTACGGGTGAGAAATGTGGAAGCATGATCCAGTACAAGCTCGAAAGAACAGGGTTGCAATCCCTCCAGCAGAAAAACCCAGATGAGCTTTCCCACTTTAGACAACAATTTTAATTTTACCATCTCTCAGGCCCTTGGGGCTGTATGTGCAGAGCACAAGCTTTCTCTGTACATGCCCAGAACTGCCCCGGTCTTGACAGGAACAAGCAGCTCCGAGCCAGTGACTCCTGAATTTTTGCTGTGCTATGGCTCAGTTTCAGTGGGCTGGCTGGGTGGAAAGTTTTATTTCTATCCCACAAACTGATATGCAGGCTGCTATTCTGAGGGCAGTGGGTTTAAAAAGCTTAGGCTAAGATGGCAAATTAATTTCATTCTCTTACCATTGGGAGTATTTATTTGGGGAAAAGGGGGGAGCCACTCCTCAACAACAACAACAAAAACAGTGTGGTAAGCAGTTGTTTTTTAAAGGCAGTTACAAGGACAGCTGCTTGGCTATTTGAAGGAGCTTCACCTCCCAGCTTTCTCAAGGCTGGTTTGCAGGCTGGGTAGCAGCAGTGGGCAGAAGTAACTACCTGCAGCTCTTCGCCAGCTGCAGGTTTCAGACTGTCCCCTGCCCCCTGTGCTCCCTGATAAGCAAGTTTTGGCAGCTGCCTGCTGAGTGTACTGATTTTATGCATGTCCAGGCTTCAGCATGTTGGCTGTTTTGCATCTCATTCAGAAGTACCTGGCTCTCATTCAGAAGTACCTGGCTCTCCTCTGAAGATACATAGAAACATAAAATCATAGAATCACCAGGTTGGAAGAGACCCACCGGATCATCGAGTCCAACCATTCCCACCAATCTCTAAACCATGCCCCTCAGTATCTCATCCACCCTCACCTTAAACACCTACAGGGAAGGCAAGTCAACCGCCTCCCTGGGCAGACCGTTCCATTGCCTAATGACCCTTTCAGTGAAGAATTTTCTCCTTATGTCGAGCCTGAACCTCCCCTGGAGGAGCTTGAGGCCATTCCCTCTTGTCCTGTCCCCTGTCACTTGGGAGAAGAGCCCAGCTCCCTCTTCTCTACAACCTCCTTTCAGGTAGTTGTAGAGAGCAATGAGGTCTCCCCTCAGCCTCCTCTTCTCCAGGCTAAACAACCACAGCTCTTTCAGTTGCTCCTCGTAAGACTTATTCTCCAGCCCCTTCACCAGCTTCGTTGCTCTTCTCTGGACTCACTCCAGAACCTCAACATCCTTCTTGTGGTGAGGGGCCCAGGACTGAACACAGTATTCGAGATGCCGTCTCACCAGTGCCGAGTACAGAGGGATTGCAACAGAATAACCTCCCTGGACCTGCTGGTCACTTTCTTAGGCAAATACAGCATTTCCTAAAATTAAAGGCACAAGATGTCTCATTACTGCATGATCTAAGATTATTCAAGCAGTTCTCTTAGCTCTTCACAAAGATTCATCAGGGTTTCCATTTTGTTTGTAGTTTTGCATTGAACTTCAGAAAATTTCCCTACCAAAGGTGTGATGTCATGAAGGATGTTACTGAAATAAGTTGGTCTGTAATCTTGCTAGAAGAAAGGAGACAGTAATTTTAGTCAGTCACTGAAAAGCTAGATTGTTAGTCAATCTTACAAGATCTGCTAAATATCGAATAGAATAACAACAAACTTAGTTCCAGGCCATACAAGGCATTACTTTCCTGTCAGCGCAGCTAGCTCATTTCCTTCTAAGAATAACAGAAATCTAGAATCACAGACTGGTTTGGATTGGAAGGGACTTTTAAAGATCGTCTAGTTCAGACCAGCCCTGGACAAGGACATTTTTCACTAGATCAGGTTTCTCAAAGCACTGTACAACCTGACCTTGAATAGTTGAAGGTCAACCTGTTCCAGGGCCTCACCACCCTCATGGTAAAAAATGTCTTCTTTATGTTCAATCCAAATCTACTCTTTTCAGCTTAAAACTGTTGCCTTTTTCCCTGTCACTACAGGCCTTAATAAAAGTGCTCTCTCTGTCTTTCTTATAAGCCCCCTTTATGTGCTGAAATGCTGCTATAAGGTCTCCGTGGAGCCTTCTCTAGGCTAATCAACTCCAAGTCTCTCAGCCTGTTTTCATAGGACAGGTGTTTCAGACTTCTGATCATCTTCATGGGCCTTCTCTGGACTCACTGTAGCAGATCCATGTATTTCTTATGCTGAGGTCCCCAGAGCTGGATGCAATACTCCAGGTGTGATCTCATGAAAGCAGAGTAGAGGGGGAGAATCACTTCCCTCAACTTGCTGTTCATGCTTCTTTCTATGCAGCCCAAGATATGTTTAAAAAATATTTCCCAAGCTGTAGAAACATGTTGAAAACTATTGGGTCTTCTGAACTTTCTTTGCTGATATATGGCCAGGGGCATTCTATTTCTACTGCAAAATGAAAAGCCATTCAGTGCTTTTTATTCCTATCTGTAATAAGTAAGTATCAACAAGTCCCTCTAGCTTGAGAAGCACAGGTGTTCGGTGTATGAAAACAGCAACAGCACCAGTTGAGTAGTAGCTCTGAGGGGTTACTCAAACTTATAGGGCACTAGTAGTAGAACAAAGAGGAGCTGCAGGTTGCTGAAGATCCTAGAAGCCCTGCCAGGACTGAAATGCTCTAGAAGTTTAATGAATTGGTGGAGGAGGGGTAAACAGTAATCCACTGTACATGCCAGCAGCACCTGCCAACTCAGAAGAAGATATAAAGAGGGTAGCTTTATTTTGACAATAGTTGATTCTGCAGCATTAAGTATATTGGAAAGGTTTCTGTTCAGTCATGTAAAGGAGGCTAGCATAAAAGTTTTCAGATACAGATGTTTAACATTCCATTACCAGAGTAGTGCTGAGATCCCCCATCTACTTTTAAATAGACTTTGATATTGGCAGCAATTTGGCCATAGCACCCCAGAGCTCAGCATAGGGTTATTTATCCTTGTCAGGAGGAGTATTTGGAAGTGATTATAGTGTGATCAGCTTCTATAACAGAAAAAAAAGTCATGAATACTGCAAACCACAGGAAAAACAAAGCACGTATAACTGTTGTACTTAAGCAGAGAATAGCAAAGTTGGAGAGACAATCTTGCAGTTACTTCATAGTGAAAAGGGTTAAAATTTGATGAACATTTCCCTTATAAATGAACAGATCAAAAAGAATTCCACAAACAATGTTACATAGTTATTTATGGGGTGGGTACTGGATCCTGGCATTAGTAATATACCTCTAGACACTCCTGAGGTAGCTATAAACAATTGCCTCCAGCCGGGTCCAGCCCTTGTCCTCACTTGGTAAGCTGCACAGGACGCATTCATAAACCTGCTCATGCAGTACTTGCACTTCAAACGCATCATGCATCTCATATACACATATTTCCCTACAGAAATCAGCTGGCAACTCCTGTTGAGAAGAACATGAGAATGTTCAGGCCATATCTTTCCTGTCAAATCTGTATCCCCCGTCAGTCTTGTCTGATGACATTAAAAGGAGGCAAAATACACTGTGGATGGCACAGATACGCAGACAGACTGATGTTGCAAGTTTTACTACCACTGAAAACACGCCTAAGGAAGTCAAAGAAGCACATTGAAGATCAAGAATTAATCTTTGAACAATACACTTGGTGAGCCAAAGGACTCCCTGAAGCTTATGAAGCAGGGTAGTGGTTTGACTTTATGAGCCAAGGAAGCAGAGCTGTCACACGAAAAAATGCACAGACTGAAGAGCTCTTGAGTGTCACATATGACTTACTGCTAGAAGCTGGTGAGTCACTGGAGACTTCCAACAGTCAAGGCAAAACAAAAACTCAGTGTGAACTGGGGTCCCAGAGGCTGCTACCACTTCACAAAAATTACCCTGGGAAACAATGGTTGCTAGCAGAAGTGAGCAGCCCCAGGCTGGCAGGATTGTCACCCAGATAAATGCATATTAGAGAGAAATATGCAACTTGTTCTCCAGAACCCCCCAAAGAAAAAACACAGTTCACCATTTTCCTCAATCCATTTGTGAAACAGACAATAGCTTCAGCAAGCTGCCAGAGCAGAGCTCCTGGATCATGGGAACTGAGGACAAATGCAGTCACTGCTACCTGGCAGTAGGGCTGCTGTGGGGAGACAGGGGTGCCTCTTGGTCTCTGGCAGGAGGGCTACAGCTATGGATGTGTGTGAGATCACAGGGCTGCTGGGATGTGGAGTGGGATGGATGTTGTTTGTACTTGAAGTGCTGCAGTGGGTCCTTGTTCAGCGGTGGTGGTGTTTTGCTTCTGTGGAGAGAAGAGTTGTTGAGAAACTCAGCATTAGTGAGGCTGTCAGGAGAGCCTGCCAGGAGGAGATGTAGCAGTGCTGAGGCTCAATCAACACTATTGACTGGGGAGGGGTGGCTGTGCACCAGATGAAACGCACCACTGCCAGACTCCTTGGTATCCCATTAAGCAGATCTGCGGAAGCCCCTTTCCACATATGCTCCAAAAAGACTGTCTGTTTGTTTAACCTGGGATGTAATACCCAGAAACTCCTTAGGGAGGAAAACAGCACCGAAACCTCCCTTGCTTTCTCCCATGGGGGCCATAAACTCTTGAAACATCATGCTCACTCATGTTCTCCACAGCTGTTGCAAAGCAGTGGTTTGCTCCTGTAGGGTGGAAGAGCTTCAAAGAGCAGGGTGGAGAGCACTTTCACCCAGAACAGCCCCAGCCTTGTGGCAGGGGTGTGGGTTTTGATCTCCTCAGGCACAGGAGGGTGTAAAACCCAGCTTTCCCACATCTAGGGTAAAAGCTCTGACCAAGGATCACAGCACAAACACAGCAGAGGACAGCAGCAACTGCTGCCACTGTGCTTTACAGAGCAGCAGCTCTCTGTGTTTTGGGAATATTCACTGGGTCTACCCCTTGAGCAAGACGGGTGCAGGTGCGGGAAAGCTGAGTTCATTGGATCTGACAGTGCCGGGGTGTGAGCTAACTCAGTGCCATGACATGAGAGGCATTTCTGAACATGCCCACAGGAGAATTTCAAGAGTCTGGTGAATTTTAATGTGAAAAGCTGGTGCCTGCAGAGTTTAGGCACCTCCAGGGTGTGGCAACAAATGAATAGAAATTTAGAAGACTGCAGTGTTGGACAGAGGTGTTCAGTTCCATTGGAAATACCTACTTTCCATCTGTCAGACTGTACACAATTACCAAAATTTGCCGACACCAGCAAACACTGGTCCTTGCTACACAGGAACAGTTTTTCTCTGATTCGAGAATTATATTTGGTTAAAAAAATGAAAACTATCAGCAGTGACGATGCCACAATGTTCTGACTCCATGAGATTTATGGGGCTGTGGGAAGCCAGTTTGGATGAATCATAAATAATTGCATGTAATATACTTACTTAGTTGCAGAATGGGAGCGAGTTTAGCTTTATCCATTAATTCAAAAGTCTCTCCCAGTGAAAATTTGGGAAGAGTAATTTAGTAAATTCAAGCATAAGTCAAGGCAACTAAAAATAGAAAAGCCCTCCTAAATGTCTCAAAATAAAATTTAAAACAAGGAAGAAATAAAACCTGATGTCACAATCTAACAGCTTTATTTATGCAAAGGAATGTTCCATAGAACAAGTCCATAACTGTTAATATACTACTGAAAACCAAATATTTCTGGATTTATAAATATACCATGAATAACTTTAACACTGATAATAAATTAAGCATTTATCAATATGTGCAACACATTTAATGACAAATGCTGTGGGCACAGTTCTAGAATCAGCTGTCTTTGATATTAACTTCACATTCCCCAGACTGTTGTGAGAAAAAAAATTTGGCCTAATGACTAAAGTCTATGCAGCTAAATGGAAAACAAAACCAAAAAAACAACTGTCAAATACTGGTGTTTCAATGACTTGATGTTTTGTACTAGAGATTGACTTTATCACATTGACCTTGGCTTATGCTGGTATCCCTCTATGGCATCAAAGTTTGGTTGTAAATAGTGACAGTATCAGTACCTAACTGGAAAAATTCCTGAGGATGAAAAGGTCCCATCCTTTTCATGGCAAAGATCTAATTTATGCAATCAAACAGAGAACTCCCTGGACAATGGGGGCACAACAATCCTATGCAGTGCTAAGACTAGGAGAAGTCTGTCTAGAAAGCTGCCTGGAGGAGAAGGACCTGGGGGTGTTGGTTGACAGCCGACTGAACATGAGCCAGCAGTGTGCCCGGGTGGCCAAGAAGGCCAATGGCATCCTGGCTTGTATCAGAAACAGCGTGACCAGCAGGTCCAGGGAGGTTCTTCTCCCCCTGTACTCGGCACTGGTGAGACCGCACCTCGAGTACTGTGTTCAGTTCTGGGCCCCTCACCACAAGAAGCATGTTGAGGCTCTGGAGCGAGTCCAGAGAAGAGCAACAAAGCTGGTGAAGGGGCTGGAGAACAGGCCTTATGAGGAACGGCTGAGAGAGCTGGGGGTGTTTAGCCTGGAGAAGAAGAGGCTGAGAGGAGACCTTATTACTCTATATAATTACCTGAAAGGAGGTTGTAGAGAAGAGAGAGCTGGCCTCTTCTCCCAAGAGACAGGGGACAGGATGAGAGGGAATGGCCTCAAGCTCCGCCAGGGGAGATTTAGGCTGGACATTAGGAAAAAATCTTTCACAGAAAGGGTCATTGGGCACTGGAACAGGCTGCCGAGGAGGGAGGTGGTTGAGTCACCATCCCTGGAGGTGTTTAAGGCACAGGTGGACAAGGTGCTAAGGGGCATGGTTTAGTGTTTGGTAGGAATGGTTGGACTTGATGATCGGGTGGGTCTCTTCCAACCCGGTTATTCTATGATTCTATGAATCTATGAATGAGAGGGTTGCACGTGCAACTTCAAGTGGAGGGCTGTGCAGGAAGCAGCTTAGCCTGGTTTGCTACAACTGGCTTTTAAAAACTGCTCCTAAGAAGGTGTTACTGCCCTGCTGAAGCAATTTGTCCTGCCTTTGGCTACTCGGAACTAGGCTGAGAGGTCTCTACAGTTTGACATTGCTAATTTGGAATTACTGCTGTCATGGAGTGTTCAGGGTTTCACTCAACAGCTAGAGATTTTAAGGTAGTGCAGTTATGCTAAAGTTTTTATAAGTTAAGTAGGCAAGACACGTAAGGCGTATGAAAAGGAAAATAGCTGGAATAGTGGCAGAGCCAGGGCTAGAGCATAAATCTGCTGCCAACTCAAAGACTGATTTTTTGATGACTCTGGTTGTCATTCCACATCTGTTTGTTCCAACAGAAGGATGCACTTAGCATGTGATTTGCCCAACAAATATGGTTATATTTCTTCCCTTTCATTTTTCCCTTTCCAGAAACAAACTTACAATTAGAACTGGCTGGGAACTTTTGACAATGTATTTTTCCACACACACACAAAAATGTTTACAAGCTCCATAATGTGGGATTTATTGACAAAATGAAAATTAATTCACACTATAATATGTATTACTTATTTAGAACATAAGGCAGCTAGGATTAAGCCTGTAGCTTTACAAGGAAAAGCAAGAATTTTAATCCTGTTTCTTGAATGCTCAATGAAAGCACGTGCGGAGTAATTTTTTTCTAAACTTTTGCCTGATTACTTTTGCAAGTTCTTTTTGTATTGATTTCCTGGACTGTTTAACATCCAGATAAAGCTTCTGGATGGGAACTTAGAGTGAGGAAACATTAAGGAACCAAATACAGATGTAGAAATACATCTGAAGCAATGCAAATTTGATGGAAGCCAGTTAATCTAGATCGTCTCCCTGCCAAGCAGATATAATGCAGAATTTGATATTCTGGTTTTCCACCCCTCACCCCCAACTCCATATTGTGTGTGTAGCCTTTAGGTATGCTGCATGGCTGAGACAGTGTAAAGAAAATGTGAGGTTAGTTGAATATTTCGTTGGGACCAGACAGATGTCTCTGGGTGTGTTTATGTCACTACAAAAGGGCAGACATGAACAGACTCCATTCACATTTATTTCAGACCCGGTGTAGGGAAACTGCTTCAGAAAGACCACAGTGCTTGAGCAGGAGCCATCTGGCACCCTGTAAGGGGAGAGCTGGGTTTGCAGCACTCAAGCACTAAGTGCATTTTTTGAACAGGCCACCTCCTCCCATGTTATTTATCCAGTATTCCCCTTCAGGTGATGCAGCCCCCCATTCTCTGTCTTTCCTCAAACAAAGCATTGGGAAAGATACAGTTGAAGATCGTGATAAATACATGATCCACATATGATAAATCTGTATGGAAGCTGTGTAAGTGTGTGCAATGCTGCCTTAATTCTTGGGTAAAATATTTGCTGCTTAGCAAGTCTTATTAGCCCAGATTCAGCATGGCTTATACCTGTGTTCACACAGTTTATTTCTAGCCCATAGTGAAGCAACACAAGTTTTTGTATACTTGAAGTAGAGACTAACTAATTTTTACCTGTATATTTATGATGTTAAAATAGTCTCATTGTGTAATCAATTTCTTTTGTGCAACTCTTTTTTTTTAAAAGCCAGATGTGAAAGTAATAGAAATAAAATAACCTTTAGTGATGTTTCTGAATCTTCATCTGCCAGAAGCTGGAGAATGCTTTAATCAAGAGACAGTCTCATTAGTGCTGCTGATGAGATGGCTTCTATGAATAAAGATTATAGCAAGGAATTGCAAAATAAGGCTGTAAAAGTAACATTCTACACCTGAATATTTTTCTTTCACTATATAATGCAAGAATTACAAGTTCTAAGAGAACAGTGGTATAATTTTCCCCAGAAGTTATGTATTTATGTTTATCTGAGGCTGATTTTTTTTGCTGTAACAAAGTTGACTGTACTTTGACTAGCAAATGTAAAAACTTTGCCTACTCCAACGCACAGGAAAATACAGTTACTAATCATCCTGAAACAAGCTTGAACTGGCAGAGACAAACACACATAAACCGTAACTTTAAAAGAAAATATCTCTTGAATTCACCAGGTTTCTTAATTTCTGCTTTTCTTTGAAGGTGCCAGGCACTCTATCCTGGACGGGTTTTACTCCTGATTGAGGAAACAGTAGAGATACAAGGGAACTTAATCACAGAAGCTTTAATCAGAACTAGATCTTGCCTATAAAATGTATTTTGCAGAGTTTACATAATTTCTAATTTATTAAAGGATCAGATTTTTACATTATGAACATTATGCTGGCTAAAAGGAAAATGTTGGTTTAGGATGTCAGAAGCACTTTTCCACATACATGCCTGCTAGTGGGCTAAGAAGTATTCCACTGGAATTTAAGGACAGCAAGAAAATTGTATTTAAATAACTTTAATTCTTTTTCACTTTCTGAATGTCAGTCTGGTTAGGCATATTTATCAAATATAAATTTCAATGATTTAGCAAACTTTTGAGGGTGAGTAAATGTTATTTTTAATTCTATCATAAAATAATCAAAGTTCTATTGTTGTGACCAAATCCTTAATCCATGTATAATATATAGAAAAGTAGTTCAGTTTTTGCTTAACTATAATACTGGTGCCAACTAGTTTCCCTAATAATATTTGTTGTAAAACATGGTTTATCAACTTAAAAACTTATTATATCGCAAAGGCATCTATGCTGTGTATAATGAAAGTATAGTCAAGGTTGTATTTGTAGCTGAAGAACTCTTGCATCCTGCTTTGCAACAGCGTAGCACAGGCCATTTCACCAATTTGATTCATTTGCCAATTTTCTTGATTTGCTGAGCATTTACAAATGAAAAAAAATTCTATTCTAAAATTATACCCTGTTTTGGCTCACAGCAATCCAAGTTTGTTGGGAGCTTAACTAGTCATTATGATTACATGACTTTTTTCTTGGAATGACCTTTAAAATCTACACAATCCACACATGAATTTGAAGCTTTGGAGCTATGTAGTGTGCTTTTATGGCATAACAGTGTTGTAGAAGACAGTGAGAAACTCTGTACTCCACACTGACCACAAGTACCATAATCAATTAGAGCTTCAGGGGTGATCATATGCTCTTCTAAATTGCAAAAGTGAAGAATTATGTTCCTAGGGGAACATAAGAAGACTGAACATCCAACAACTGCATTCTCCAGGAGCAGGAAAGATCCTTGGGATAACTTAAATGGTGAAGGAACTCTGTAGATAATGACAGATTCCTTAGGTTACTCTTGGTCTGTAGCCCTACTAGGAATCCTACTAATAATGTTCATATTTTCTTCTTGTTGCTGGTCCACACCTCCCATTGCTGCCATTCCCTAATTGTAAGAAGAGTAAGCAGGCAGCAGTACCAGTAATACAAGTATAGTAAAGAGTTTCTTCTGCAGAAGCTATCATTTGTGGAAGGCAGTATGGCCCATCTTCTGGACACAGCAGTGAGTACATAAGGTAAATGTTCCCTGTCTCACCAACTCTCTGCGTTAATTGGAAGACTGTTAAATTTACAGCAAAAAGGGGAAAGAATAGAAGACATGCACTTAGTGGAATGTCAGACTGTTGAGAACAGCCTTAATTGAGGCACGAAGGAACGCGAAGAAATGTCTTTAATTATCTTTCTTTGCTAGGATTCACCGTAATAAACAAGAGAAATGAGAGCTGTTCATTTTATGAACTTAATTTGACTTAGTTGATATTAATGAAATCTGGAGAGAAGTAAATGGAGACTGTGAGTAGCAGTCCATCAAAATGAAGTTATTCATTTCTGGCTCAGCAATAACTTGGAAATAAATGATATTGAGTCTTTATGGATTAATGTTCTAGTGAAGAAAGCCCAATACCTGCCATTGGCAACTAAACCAAACTAGTAAGCAGAATCATCATCCCCCAATGCATCCACACTATGCAAGGGGGAAAAAAACAGTCCTGATGTCAACACTCAAGCATCCTTGAAATTTAATGAGGTTTTAGAGTAAAATGCCTCCTTATCAAATCCAATATCAGGAATTATCTGTTAGGCCTTCACTCAACAGATGTAAAGTACTGGTAGTATGACTAATAAAGATGTACTTATATGTATCATTTTAAGCATACAATAAGACAGTCTCCCTTTCCCATCATGATTCAATGTCAACAAACACAATAGAAAAATGTAATTTAATCCAGTGGGCCTTAATTTTGCCTCATGTGTTTACACTCTCGATTTCTGGCTATTATGTTATTACTCATATATAGTTTGCTCTGTCAGTTTGCCTTACTCACGTGAGTAGTTCATATGGGTCCTTTATACCGAGGAGCTTTGGGAGTCCCTAACAACTGGACAAGGGACACGGGTTACTGAATTCCTGGCTCTGTTTTCAGCATTGGACTGACTAGTATGTTTATATGATGCAAAAGCCAACCACAGGATGCCTAATTCATACTTACAGCTTTGCATGTTCCTATTATTTTGTGTAATAATATATCATTTACTTCACAAAGACTTTTCTCATTCTATTTTATCAGTGGTTCACAGACAAATTTAGAAACAAGTTGAAGATCGAGAGCTGTAATTTTTTTAATACTCTGCCAAGGATCTTTTTCCTGTCCATGTTAATTATAAATTGCATTCATCACACTGAAGATTGTTTATTTGCTTCTGTTTATCTTCTTTGACTATCTGTAATACCACACTGAGAATGGCATGTACAGTGGAAAAAAAAATGACCTGTGGGTTAAGGTCAATCAAATGGATGGTTTGCACACAGATTAAAAAAAAAAACAAACAACCAAAAAAAACCCCCAGAAAAAAAGGCAAATCCAATATGTTCGCAATATAAATCAGATCTTTTTCCTATCTTTTGATTTTTCATTGAGATCCAAAGTGCTATTGACAATACTTTTGTTTTCATTCCTTCATCAAAAAATAATGTAATACATAATATATTTCATTGCTGTTTCTTGTCCAAGATCTGAACTGAATTCTTATTTCCCCTAAGAAAGGAAATTGGATTTCAATATCCCAAGACCTTTCTTCAGGATAGTCTGATTGGATTTTTTAAAATGTAAATTTCTTTTTCTTCCTGTTGGATTTGTCATTAATACATGTTTTTTCTGTTGATTAAAAAAAAAAAAAAGTGTTAGAAAAAAAAACCAAACAAGTGTTAGAAAGGGAAATGATGGAAATGCATGTAATACAAATGAACAAAAACCAGTGTGTGAAAGGCAGGGTTGAACAGGTCTAATAAGTGGCCAAGATGTAAGACTTCACACAGATTGGCACAGCACTGTGATGTCACTCTAGAAAAGCACCTTAAGTATAATAACAGTAAATTTAAACTTCAGTGGAACTGGCAGGTATTTGCCTTTGAGATTTTGTTCAACCACATTAGCAGTTTTGGGGACTGAGTGAATTGTAAATAACGTATATTCGCAAAGTGTAATTCAGATCCAGGAGAGAGATTCAAACATGCTGGCCCTAATCCATCTGTGTCAAAATGCAGTTAGGCTGTGGAATTCCTTACAGAATTTCAGAGGCTGAAAGTTTACATGATTTCAAAAGGCAAGAAGAGAAATTCATGTAAGAAAAATCTACTGACAATTATTGTATGTAAACCAATTGGTTCAGAAAGTCAATGAGGCACGAGTAGTTGAATGCGGGATGAATATTCTTGAGTAGCACCACTTGCACCTTTCCATAGGCACCTTCTTTTGACTTTTTTGAGAACAGGACTCTGAGCTGGAAGGACCTGTGGTATGACCTGGTCAAACTGCTCTCATATTCATATGCACCAAAATATCTGAGATAGCACATGCACATACATTTTCTGATGGAGTCTCCCCAGCACATTCAGCTCGCTGAAAGGGCAGTTGTCCAGAAGTGTAGCTGCTCATCCAAGATGATCAAGTGACTATTTTCCACTTACCACCATCTGAGAATTTTTAAGAGTATTTTTAATGCTCCATTTGGTCATGTAACAGTTCTGAATGAGTTTGAGTTCACTACCTGTAGGCACCTTTCCTGAAGAAACTGGTACTACTTCTTGTACCATGGCCTAAAGATTAGAGTATATCCAGAGGCTGCAACACCTGGATTTTGGTCAAGCTCCACCAGGCTGGACAACATATTTTCCACCCCCCTCAAAAAGCATCCTAGTTTAGAGCAGGAGGTCCCTGTTGTGCAGGGTATACAGAGACAGAGATGTTCTTTGCCCCAGAGATGAAAGCAGTGATACCAGGACATGGAGATCCAGCAAGGCAGTTGAAGTATCCAGGCAAAATTCTGGGGCATGAATTTGCCCCTAGTTCAGTAGGGACATGTGCTTCATCGGTAAGCAAGAGAATAAAAGTAACAAGACCTCTAGACAGCAAACTCTGGTATCTCTAAAGCTTTGAGGATACATGGAGAGTCTTTTAAGGTTCCTTACATTAAGCTCAAGGAAAAGCGCAATTTAAACCAAATCTTTCTTTGTTGAATACTTTTTATGGGAAAATAATAATTTCCTGTTTAGAGCATATGTTTAAAAAGACTTGTCAGGTTTCTGCTTCAAAGAAGATAAGGATGTTCTTTGTTTCCCCACAGTTGATACTATTAAAGTGGAAACAAGCGGAGGAAAGGGGAAAGGAGAAAGAGAAAGGATAGTTAATAATGATATGGAAATCTACATTTCCCTGGGGAGAAAAAAGAGTTAACCACACCAAATTGAAGATTAAACTCTGAACCTATTTGCTTAAACCTAGAGTAATTTCTAGCTACTACAGCTTGATTTTGAAGCAGTTTGTTGCCAAATTAGAAGTTTGTATCAAATGGCCTTCCTGTGATCACAGTTCAGTTCTGGCTAGAGAACTGTTTTAAGGTATCCATGTATTTAATAGTTTCTGCGCCTATTTTTTATGGCAAATCACAGTTACTTTGAAATGTAAGTAATAATGTTTGTATATTTTATTTTTGCTATGAGCAGCTATTTTAACCACAACTTTCAGAAAGCTTTGCTACACTCATTAACTATGGAGGTGCTAGGGCAAAATTCTACAAACCCAGACAGGTCTAAGCATTCTTTTGACCAAAGTTCAAACAGGTAAAAAGCTTTTCAAACAAAAGGCATGTCTCGACATCATTCCATTCCTGTTAGTTTGTGCTAAGAAAAGATTCAATATTGTTTTGAATAGATTTTAGTTTATACTGTTTTGTTCCTCTCTTTATGTCCTGACATTATGTATGTGTACAGTTCCCCACATGTGTATGGTCGAGGAAAAATACAGGTACATGGAACTTTGCCTATATAAATTATACATATTTTTCATATACATAAAAATATTTCTTTATCCACTTTTTTATTTTCTGGTCTATGTATACAAGATGTTTCATAAATACTTATATATGTGCATATATACAGATCAAATCTTACCTGCCATCCTATTTATTTTCTTATTATTGATATGTATACAGAAAAATGGAGAGGAGAGGAGAGGAGAGGAGAGGAGAGGAGAGGAGAGGAGAGGAGAGGAGAGGAGAGGAGAGGAGAGGAGAGGAGAGGAGAGGAGAGGAGAGGAGAGGAGAGGAGAGGAGAGGAGAGGAGAGGAGAGGAGAGGAGAGGAGAGGAGAGGAGAGGAGAGGAGAGGAGAGGAGAGGAGAGGAGAGGAGAGGAGAGGAGAGGAGAGGAGAGGAGAGGAGAGGAGAGGAGAGGAGAGGAGAGGAGAGGAGAGGAGAGGAGAGGAGAGGAGAGGAGAGGAGAGGAGAGGAGAGGAGAGGAGAGGAGAGGAGAGGAGAGGTCTGCAGATAGCCTGCAATTCTCTGGAGAAGCACTGGAAACATTGATCAGAGTCCCTTACCAGCAGTCCTTCAGATACTACAATTTGATAATTGAGGTAAAATAAGGTGGATTATGCTGGAGATCAATTAGACTGAAAAAATAGTGGATTTTTTCATATTTCTAACAGAACACTGAGCTTAATATATGCTTTTGGGATGAGTGAAAAAAAGATTTAAGGAATTTTCCTTTTTGCATAAAATGCTTCTCTTTGCTGCAGGTCTGCACTTGGACCCCATTTATTTTTTCATTTGGTTTCATATTACGTAAAAGCATACAAACTAGCCAAAACACAGCCTTGCTCACATCTGGCAAATAACTGAGCCAAATAATGAACCTGCAAGTGCTCTTTGCTGGAGTTTCTCTTTCAAGTATGTGAAAGGTGATGGACTCGTTTTGTCTCTTTCTGAGAAAGCATTTGAAAAGGGTCAATATTGCTCTTTTCAGATCTATTTTTCATTTCTGGTCTTCTGTTCATCAGTATTTTCACAATACTTTTGTTTGGTGGAAGAGAAACAACAAAAGGGTTGAAAATTACCCAGTGCTGACTTTCCTTCTGTTGAAGATGTTAGTAAAGTGAAATCTACAATATTTTTGTAAACAGGCTGCATACTTATAAATCATGGGTATTTTGTTAAATATAATGATGAGGAATTTCATTTAAAAGAATGTTCTTATTTTCCCTTTGCCCTACAGAAATAAAGTTTTGAGAAACTCTTTCCTCTGTGGTTTATAGATATTCTTTATTTTTCACTTCTCACTTGATTTTGAGATGGCTGCCACCTCTCCTTCATTCTTCACTTCATGTTGTTAGCATGTCTTGCTCCTTACCAAGTCCGTATCTCTTTGAACCAGGATTTCATTAGTTTAAACAATGCAAATTTAGCATATTATCTTTTAAGATACCACTTTTTTACTTCTGTGACTCTCTAGCTGTCTTACTGACACATTAAACTCTGTGCCAGTAACTGCAGACATACCAGACAAATATGACTATAAGCAAGACTTCCTTAAAAATCTATTTTCCTTTAATAAAATAGATTCTACAGTAAAGTTGTGTGTGGGAAGACAAGATAAAAGAGGGAACAGAGAAAAAGAAAGCTTGGTGACAGAAGGACATCTTGCACATAGTACAATGAGGACTGGCTTTATACATTGTTCCTCCTACTCACCACTTCACTAAAACTAAATTATTTTCAGACAACATTCTGTATTTTGGAAGATAATTCTGCCTGCAAGTGTAATAATAATTCTTCTATACTTTTTGCATACCTCCCTCATTCCTTTCTGACAGCCTGGTTTCTAGTTTCCCGAATTTCCACAGATTCTTTCTGACTTATATTTTTGGATCTTACCTCCTTATTTCTGTATTTTTGGATTGACAAAGATATAATTCTTAGTAAATCCAAGAAGGTGGGAGCAGTACAAAAATCTCAAAAATGGAATAGTATCTTCAGCAGGTTGGTGCTAATTCTGGACATATTCTGCTAATAAATCATTAGGGAACTTCAGGATTTTCTTAATATTATTCTAGAAAAAGTGCTGCTAGTGATTTGCTTCACTCCTTCAAGTTTGGGCAAACAGGAGTAACAAATCACATAGTGTTGAATGTTCAGCACACCTTCAAACCTCATCATGAAAAGTTTTGCTAATTACTGAAAAAACTGTTAACTATACTTAAAGATGTGGTCCTCAGGGGCAATACAGGACATTTTACCAACCAGTGAGAAGAACAAAAAAAAGCTGATTTTTTTTTTCCTGGGTGTCATTGGGGTAAATCTTTACATCCAAGCCTGCCTCTGGCCACACACTGGGAGTGGCATTGCTTACAGAACCAGTTTAGATTTGTGGTGAAGAATATCTTCTCCCTAAAGTCTTGCCAAGAGACATAGATGCAGATAAGAGAGACAAGTAGGAGAGCTCTAAGAAGATGTAGAGACAAAAAGGAAGTAAAATGCCTTTATGGTAATGGCGTTTGCCTCAAACAGGACCTTATAGTGCTGTGGGTAGGACGCTTCAGAACTTCACACAAGGCACCTGAAACTACCTAAAGTATTTTCTGAAATGAACTTTGCCCTGCCTTGATCAAAAAAGTTATCCAGTAAAAAAGTCTGTAAAGTCTGGGAAGGCTGAATTCCCCGATTGTGGATTTCATAAGCCTTATAAAAGCTGACATGCAGGTTTAAGAACCTTAAATGTTTGCATAAACATCTTTTAGTGACTAAATAATTGCCCCCTGAAGCACCCCAAGAGAAGCCAAAGGAAATAGAAATCACCATCTACAAAAGATTAAAACAAATTTCTGTTTTCTCAGCCAAGCCATTTGCAGTTTGTAGAAGCCAAAAAAGATGTTAGGAAGATTTTCTAGAGGTGAAACTACTTCCTTTTTTGAGCCTTTGTGTCTCCCAGACATCTTGTTGAATTTATCTCAAACTTTCCACTAAACTTCTACTTTGGCAGAATAATAGTTATGAAATTTCAATCAGATTGGTTCAGTCTCATAAAAGTCAAAGAGGTAAAAAGCCTGACCTGGAATGGAAGCCTAACTTCCAACTTATCTGTGGAGAGAATAGAAAATAAGAAGTCTATTAAAATGAACAAAGAGTACTGGATTGTGTATGTGATGCTTATTTCAAAATGGTAGTATCTAGTGCCATTTGGACTGCTGCCAGAGCATTAATCCAAAGCTTCACTTAAATCACTCCTCAGCATTTTGCGCTACCAGTTGAAACAAGCATTTCAGGAAAAAAATATGCCATCACTCGATTTCTTTAGCACAGATGGCAGAAGGAGTTGACTATAGCTGTAATTAGCAAAATCTTATAGAAATCTGATTATTTTGAAGCTTGTCGATATGTTTTATTCCCAAATTCAAGTAGCACCCTCTACTGGTCAGTCTACTTTGATCTACTGCCACCACCAACAAAAAGGCATCTTAACTTAATTAAAATGTCTGTATAATTATCTATACTGGAAAATTGGAGAATTATAGATTAGTGTAGACATGTTGAGGTGAGTGTAAGAAATGAAAATGTATAGAAGCACTGGGAAAAGCTATTTGTTGTGTTGTGGGGTTTGACTCTTAAGAATTTTGGTGGAGCTTGGCTGTTAAACACCAAGACAGAGTTTGGTCACAAATTTCTAGTTAGCTTCATATTCAGATTTCAACAGAAGCTGAAAGCATGAGCAGGAAAGCATGTGTTCCTTTCATTAGCATGCATATGTTTCTTCCAGACTCGTGAAGGTATAAAACTTTTTCAGAAATCTTTGCAAAGTCAGCTCATGGTCCCCTCGGCAATGCGAGAAAACAACACGTTGATTCTGCAGCACAAGAAGAGTTTGCACACTGAAGTGCTGTGGTTTTGGAAGCTTATGCGCAGACAACGTTCAGGACGTGCACATACGTCAAGCAGGCATACTAGACAGATTGCCCTTCCTTTCACTCCACTTCAGAGCCCTTAGTGGGTTCTCTCAAGGTTGAGAGAAATTTGGCTGTTACTGCTTTAACCTCCATAAATGCCTGATGTCATTTACTTACACATACTGGCAAAAACTTCTGTCTGATCTCTCCCAGTTGTTCTCTTTCTCTCTCTCCAAGGAAGTTTCATCTAAGTGCCTATTTTGTTCTTAGTTTTCCATCTGCTTTTCCATCCCAGGAGTGCTGTGACACAACCGATCAGAAGCGTAACACAAACGGATAAAAACGGTTTCTTAGAGAAGTCAAAGTGTTTGGTACTGCAGCACAGAAAAGACCTGGTAATGTGACACTTGGCTGAAAAGTCATTTTTCTGAGAGCCAGATCAGAACAGCAGAGAAATCAGTGATGGTCTTCCTGTCAGTCTCATTCAGCTTGAGTCAGCCCCATGGGGCACATCTGGATGCAATTTGTTCAAATGTGCCTGCACTATCCCACCTTTCATCTGGTATCAGTTTTTGGAAGGGTTAAAGAAAGCCTCAGTATTACATCTGATGCTCCGATGTTTTGTGATTGCTTTCCAGTAATTAGATTAATATGTGAATTTCTCATCTCTGTAATTTATTGTTACTGTAGATTTAGATTTATTTTTTTTCTCTGCTGTCAGTATGTCAACCTCAAAGAAAGTGCAACCACTTTTCTCAAATGCATGAGTTGGTTTCATTGTTTTTGGTTTTTTTAAGTAGGAATCTACAATTTTGCCTGAGTTTAATGTGCTAGCTCACAATACCATTTACTACTCTACTACTGTATTTGTAGACAAATCACCATTAGCTGAGAATAAAGCATATCTGGGAGAAGTGAACTTCTTGGTATAACTGATATAGAGAATTTTTGTTGGAAAATCTAACTTAAAACATAAGTCATAGCAGGAGTTATTTTGTTTTTCGTAAAATCCAGTGCTTCATTTCTTGCTTGTATCAAATGGAAAACTGCAATTGTTTTAAAAAGCTAACATATTCAATAGTTTCTGTGAGTCTGTTTTGTTCTTCCTAGTGTGTAGTTATAGGTGACAGGAGGAGGAGAGTACAATGTATTTGCTTTTCATGGATGAAAGTTTCTCAGATTTCAAAGTGGAACCACTTATAAGTGGCTACTCAAATGTGTCATGGAAGAGATAATAACTTCTCTGCCTTAGAAATGTGGCCTATGAGTAATGTCAAAACACTTTTATTTTGCTGCAATATAACTTGATTCTGTAATTTTAGCTTAGGAAGGAATTGGTTTGTTGAAGAATTCACACAAGCCTATTTTCAGTTCTTACAGTATACAGTTGGAATACATCTCAAAATAAAGTACAACTTCATCTTTATGTAGAAGATTTTAATAGCTCTTACAGTGGAATGAAGTTATAATTTGTATTTGAAGTGCAATACTCACATGTTTTCCAAGTCTGACTTTACATATAATTTTGTATTACGCTTTGATGATAGTACAGAATGGTAAAGAATTCTCAGATGTATATAGACTAGGCATACCAAGGAAGAAGATTTAGAATATGACTGCTTTGAGTTGGAAACATTTCAAATAATGAGGAATTTCCATATTTGCAATCAAAAATCAGCAGAAACTCCTCACTAACCTTTTGTATTGGACAATTAACATGCCCTTACCTGTAAGAAAATCAGATTGTTCTTGTAATATGCTAGCCATCCAGCCAGAATAGTTTTAAAAAAGAATTGTCCAAAATATTTCCATATATATATTCCCCATGGCTTTTGAAAGTAATTTGGCATGTATAATAAACTGCAAGTCATTTTATTTAAAGCTGTGCAGAGGAAGGACTTTTAGTTAGTTTTGAAGTATTTAATTTTTGCTAAACCAAGACAGACCTCTTCAACTTTAGTACCATTGGTGAAGGGAAATTCTGAAGAAACCTCCCAACTCTCTTTTTGAAACATTCAATATGAGCTATTTTTTGAAAATGTGAAAATTTCAATCTTAAATATTTTTTTGCAGTGTAATAATACACTTTTAAATGACACCATTATGAAATCAAAATTAAAGGAAATTTTGAAAATAAAATTCATCTTTATTACCTCTCAAACTTAACGTATATGATTATATATTCATCAGAGTTATTTTCTGAGATTTTCCTTTAAGGTGAAATTTCTACTTTTCTCTGCACAGTCTCTAGAATCATGAGAACAATACAAAATGATTTTGGAAAAGTAGACATAAAAATACTGGACAAGATACTTCCATTGGATAGAACAGTAAGGAAGTTATGGGCAGGAGGTCAGGAGGCTTTGAGGACAGACCCTGAAGGTAAAGGCTGAAAAATCAGAAGACAGACGAATGTTTAAAACATTGACACAGGAAGGAAGCAGTGATATAACTAGCTGACAGGTCAGTGAATTGAAAACCAAGACTAATAATTAAAAAATCTGTGATTAAGAAAAGCTTATTTCTGTGAACTGGAGAAGCTATAGTAAGACAAAATGAAGAAGAGGGTAGAGATTACTGTGAGCAAACCAGAGCAGCACTTGGTGAACGAAGTTATAGTGAGATAATATACAGTTCATTAACTATTTTCCATAAGTCCTTATTTCTTTTTCTATTTTCCCAAATGTCTACCTGCATACCCTTCCTTTTTTTGTTTCCTTTTCATACAACAGTTTCTTCTCTGATATTGATTACTCTGCTTACCCTCCTTCTCTGACCAAAGTTCATGAGTTTTCGTGTTTATTCAGCAGGGAAGGGGCATGTTCACATGAACATGGAGTTATCCGTGTAAGCCACCTGACCTATAAGCTTTGACACAAAACCTATGAAGAATTACATGTGTGTGCTTGTCATGGATCTGACAAGATAAACAGCAGCATGGAGCTCATCATAGCTCAATATAAGCAACAGTCACATTTTTCAGCATCAAATTTGGTCCCTAATTTTGTCTCTCTTGCTTCCAAATACTAGATTACCTCAGAAGATGGTGTTTATATTATGCTGACAACTTTTTCTTTAATAGGAGGACTCAGCCTGGGCTGGATATATGGATGAAGGACCATGCATATGTCCAGTCACAGACTACTACACTTTCACCTGAGGATAGTCAGTGTCCTTTGGCACTTCCCTTGAGAATTCCTCACAACTTTCAACTCATCCATCCCTAAAGTTGATCCAGAGCCTGGGAGGCCTATGAGTGGATGGCTGGAAGGTCCATCTCTGAAAATGCAACTTGAGAGGAAGGTGTCCAGCAAATAATGAAAACGATGGTAAGAGGACTGTTCTTGGGGACTAGTATCTGTACAGGGTTGATCACAGGCACCACGTACCACTGAAGCCAGCTGCACAGGTCTTGGTGCTTTCAGTTGGGAGGTGGATGATGTTCTATGAGCAGGGGCTCATCCTGCAGGAATAGCTTGAGAGTGTTTGGCGCCAAGCAGCAAAACCAACAAGTCAAATGGCGTAGGTGAGTTCTTTGTACAGCAGAGTTTTACGAGATGGTTGAGTCAGCTGTTCTGGACAATTACATTTAAAGAGAAGGACAGGCACTGAGTCAGATTTGTGCATCTGAATTCATTGCAGAACAAGTTGATCTAGTCATCCTCTGTGCATTGTCAGCCTTTTTTAAACCCTACTCAACAGATGGATCAGTGTTTGCCGAGATTGCAGCTAACGTGCTAAATACGCTAAGGACTCATAGCTTATTAGTAAGGAAATTATGGATCATAAAATGCAACAAAAGAGCTAGTGTTCAGCAAGCCAGCAACTTTGGCTGCCCAGCATTAGTATTTTGAACAGTATCAAGGCACTCTTAGTGAAAACATAACAACTGTTATTTTAGATACCTTACCAGCCAAGATCTTGGTCTAAAATAATCCCTGATACTTTAAAAAAAAAAAATCTTAATTAAAATTGCTACGCAGGTCTGATATGTAAGAAAAAGACACGTAACTACACTTGGTTGACATGAAAGAGGTAACCAACTGGCACTCAGTCAATTGGATCAAGGCTGCAAAAGTGAGCCATGACTAAGTTAACATTCACCCGTCAAAATGCAGGGCTAATTTTGCCAAACTGCAGCTTTCACCTGCAGATCACCCTCCCAGTTGCCAGAACATGACACTGCTTTGATGTTCCTGTATTTTTAATACATATAATTTTCAAATTATGGATCTCACTAATCCATTAATACTGCCTCAGACAAAGCAGATAGGTGCAATAACTAATGCAACAGTGATTGCTCACATGCAAAGCAAAGGGTTTTTTAAAATCCAAAGGATTTAATATCCATTAGGAAAAGCAGTAAGAGGAGTAGTAAAATGGGATTTAACTGCACAGCAAAATTTCAGGATAGGGAAAGTTTTTCATTTGACTGGCATCTGCAAGGGAACAGCTCTCTCTATCAGCCCTCTTGTCTCTGTGACCAGGAAGGAAGCGCTCCTCAGGGAGGGTGGCCAGACGCAGGAAAACAAGGAAGTAAAGAGTGGAGAAGGCAGATGCTCACCATTCAGCAGCTGAGGAGAGAAATCCATGAGCTAAAAATGAGCTACTGGGAAATGGCAGGCAAGTGTCCAGCCAGAGCACTCTTGCCTCTCTGCCAGCACTTTTCTGTCCATGGTGCATGGAACGAAATGGTGTCACAGGAAGAACCTAGAAAGATAAGTCTTCATGAAAATAGATCACTAGATGCTCAGTGTGTTTTACAGATATGAATTGTGTCAGGAGAGTAATTTTACTCAAGGTTGTAAGTACAGAGCATGCCAGCAGTATCTGTGTGTGATTGCAGCAACCCAGTGGAGACACATTCCCCTTGACTGCTCAGTAAATATGCATGTCTATACTAACCTGACATCAAAAAATCATTGTTGAAGTGTAGCTGCATGCCTGCTAAGTCCTTTTTGATGCTTATGTTGGGATGATACTATTTGTATAATATCGACCAAAGTCACCTTTTCAGAAAAAACTTACCTATAACATAGTATCTGTTACCAGGCACTGCATTAAGCCTGTTGTTTTCATGAGTCTGCATAGAAACTTTCTTGATAGCTACATGGATTCCAGATTGGTTTTATAAATTGTTGATGTTATTTGGATGTCTGACTGTCTTTCAAAACATTAATAATACAACAGGTCTGCTGGATACACACCTGTGGGAAAACACTGCACAGATTAAGAGCACAGGTAAACACACAATCTGCTGGGGCTAACAGGATGGCTCCCAGTAACCTAGCCATGTACTGGGAGTACCATAAATGTAATTCAAGTATGTCTGCTTGTGATGCAATCATAGCTCTGCCTGCAATGTAGACATGCCTTTGTAGTGACTGCTTCCTACTCTTAACACTGAAAAGGCCAGAGTGGCGTCTATAAGTCTGTCTGTGGGAAGGAGAGAAAGAGAGATACTCATTAAGTGTTATTATCTTATGAGTGGACTTGGTCAGATCTTCAGAGTCTGATCCAATCAAAAATGTTCTGGTAGTGCCCTTTGAAAACAGAGAGGGGGAATAGGTGAATGTGAGGATACACAGGCACAGGAAACATGGACATGAGGTTGGAAGGAGAAGTGCTGCTCTTCCAGCAGGAAAATGTTTCTATCAAATTATTTGTGACTAAAGGACCAGAGAAGGAATCAGGTATTTGGACATCTAAAATAAAGACAGAAAAGGATCAATGTGGAAGAGGAAGGATGTCCCCCATCTTCTCAAAAACAGAAGAAAGCCAAGATAGATACAGAAACGTATAATTTTGTTTGGGACAGTGTATTTCCATGCTAACTAAAATAAAGTATTGCTTAATATTTCCCTGTGTCTATATGGGTTCAAATGTTCTGTGGACTTAAAGAGTGAATGACAAATGTAACATACTGAAAAGGCTGGAATTATGGGATGAGATGCAGAGGAAAGCCAAGATGCGTGGGCCTATCAGAAGTGCTGGGCTGAGGTTAACCTCTGATGTAATTTGCAGGATGAGTAAGAGACAGAGAAAACTGTCTGATAAACAGCTAAAAGAAAACATTTGCTGCTTAGAAAACAAGCTGCTGAAGATCATCACACTGATACTACTGGAGGTCTTTGGGATGAAAGATATGCTATTTTGTCAGAGTCCAGTCATGGGAACTTGATGAAGACACCATAAAATTTGAGTAATAGTACTATTAAAACCTACTCATAACGTAACAAAAACTATAACAAAACACTATTTACAACAAATTGAAAAAAAACACCGAACACCCACCCCAATACAACAACATTGACAACAAATTTTGGAATAAGAAACTAAAATTAAAAAACACAGTAAACAGCCATTTTCCTTTAATGTGTGTTTGTTGTTTTTTTGACACATGCACTGTAGAAGTAAATAAGAAAGATACTAAAATGCACTGCCTAACTTCAGAACTGAAGACATATTAAAAAGACAAAGGACACTGACAGTGTATTAGTTTACCATATTCAGGCTCACCTTTTGTGCCTCCCATTTATGTCCCCATCTGGTGATGTCTGAGAGACTGAGGTTATCTGGTGACAAAAATCTTGACTGCTGTCATCTTTCCCATCAGATCTTCCACCCTTCAAGGTATTAGCCTACAATTACTGCTGAAACACATTGCACCAGTACAGATAAAAATAAAGGCTTTGTAACATATTGGCAGAAGTCTGGGAAAATTAGATGACCATCTACACATCAACAAGGAAGGAGGAGGGAAAAAGAGAAAGTGAGCAGGTAAGAAGGACATTGGAGGGACATGACTTTTTAGCCCCAGGTGGGTATGAGGGACAAGGTCCCTTATATTGCCAGTGATCTCTGTCTGCACAGTCTTTAGAGAAGAAGACTCTGCCTTCAGTCAGCTGAAGTGCACAGAGGGACCCTATTCACTCCAATGCTATTGAGGATGATGTGTGCAATGCTTTATGGCAGACAGAGGGGAATAGGTACATACCAAGTATTCAGGTTGGTTGTCAGCAAGACTGTAGTGCCATGGTGCAATAGGTGATTTTACTACATGAAGAAGAGAAATAGGTTTAACTCTTCTGCTTTCACAGTGGAGCAAGGCCTTCTAAAATAGCAATAGTTTCATGAACTTTGTACAAACATGCCATTTGTCAAAGTTCTGTTTGCTTCGTGGAGGTGATTGATGAATGTGTTATTTTGTTCTAAATATGACAACTTTATGGAACATTCCTTATTGATGACCTTGAACTTCACTCCTTGCAGGGTCAGATGAAGCTGCAGAAGTGTAGAGAGTGTGTTCTTAGGTTGTCATTGGCATCTGCTTCTAGATAAACTTCTGCTTCTACACAAACATTTGCTTTTTGCAAAATGGGCAATAAGGCCATTAATGTGTTTAGAGCAGTTTGTAAAATCAATTGTCTGAAAGCCAGCTGTTATTTCAGTTAATTCTTATTTGCATGCAGGAAATCTTAAGCTGTGTCTGAACTATTTGTTTGTACATTTTGAAGGATAAGAAAAGTCACTCAAATACATGTTGCTGCATCACAGATCCTTTATCAGTATCCCGAAATAGTAATACAGTGTTTGAAAGAAAAGCATCTCCCCTGCTGCTGTATCCACAGTTTGGCTAGGAACTGCTGACAACAGCAACATCGGTAAAACTAGAGGACCTTCTGTTACATATGTTTGGTAGACTAAGTGAAATATTTTGGGTGGAGAGAACAAGTGAGAGAACAAAAAAACATTTCTAACCTCTTCTGGCACCTCTTATTTTCTTCAGTCTATAATGCTCTACAGCATGGTAAAAGGTAGCAGAGAAGCAGCAGCACTGGATTTTGGTTATTCTCAAAGGGAGAAACAGGGGGTCCATAAATCAGAATGAATATACTCATTTTACAGGCTCTGGTACTTGCTTGTTTAACATATTGCCATGTAAATAATTTATTATCTGTCATTTCCTTACAAACCTTCACAGGCTTAAAACCTTTGAATGGGCTGAAGCATTATGTGCACCATTGGTACCAAGCTCACATAACTGCAAGGATCCAAGCACTTAGGTCTTATGATGGTTTACAATACAATTAGAATGATGCAGTGTCTTTAATGTCAACACAAAATAAATGAGATGGATGCTGTTTGTAATATCATTACTGGCAATCTCAAGGCTTCTTGGTATGAAAATCATTAATTTTTTAAAAAAAATTTAAAAACAGACGGAAAGTCTATACTCCTCAAAAGGTCAGCTTCTCTAGTTGACATTAATGGTATGTACTGTGACAATCTATATTATTGTGCTATTTGGAATGGATTAAATGATCAGTTTCTCTTATACCAGGAATCTTATGCCTAATTTGCTAGAAATAACACTGAAAAATTACCCACATGTGCCATGACTTTGAGTCTTTGAGTAAGACCAATTCTGTTTGTTTCTAATGAACAAATGAAACCAAAACAGAATCACAGGAAATAGTGTTTCAGTTAAAGCAATTTTCATTCAGGCCTGAAAATCTCTTCTGATATTGAATGAAGCACCTCTCACCATGTCCTTTTTGTCTGCTATCCTGAACTCTATAGTTTTCACATTCGTGCTAATAAAGCAGATGGTTAAATCTGGCTCCTAGGTACTTTAAGAGTCAATTCTCTGGAAAAAATATTTCCAAAAAACCAAGGAGGTAGGCAAAAAGCAACTCCTCTCAAAATTGTACTTCTAAATCCAAATGGATCACAAGGAGAAAGTCTGCTTTCACCACAAGGATTATAGGAAAAAGATATTCAATACTAAATTTTCAGCCTAAATATAATAAAGTTCCAATCATGGAACTGGAGAGTAATGTGAGAGAAACTAAATGATTCCAATAACAGAGCGAATGGCCAGGTATCATCTGCCTGTTGTGTATCCCTCCAACATTGTGTTACACCTGGGCTATTAAAAAATGACCACACCAGCACAAGAGATTTAACAGCAACTACTCTGGCTGTGTTCCCACATTTCTTTATAGTCTCTCTGGATCATATTTTTCTTCCTAGAATGGAAATGATGGAGAAGAAAATGTTGCAGTGACTTAGTTCGCATAGAGTCTGGACTTACTCCCGTACAACAGAGCTAAAGGGATCAGAAAACCTTTCTGCCCATTGTTGGCCAACGGAAGTTTTTAGTGATTTGCTCAAAGTAAGCTTTGTGCTCTTATTTGGCTGTGTCTAGACAGCCAAATACTGTGCTGCTATCCAAGGAATGTGCAGCTAATGTCAGTAATGTATTTCCAGGAAAGCTTTAGTTCTTGAGCGTAAGCTTAACACAATCACTACAAAGTGTAGAAGAACAGAGGCAGGGGATCTTTCCTGAGCAGGATATTTACTATGGAGCCTACTTAATTTCCTCTAAGAAAAAAAAAAAAAAGAGTAGCAAAGTTATTTAAAATCTCATTAATTAAAAAGACAGCTAATATTCAGTTTGAAAGCCACAGGAGGGATTTAGTTGAGGTGCATTTTAAGTGTATAAACACATATGAAACTTCTGTACACTCCAAGAATTACAGTCTGAAGAAACAGAGCTACCTCCTGTTCTCCACTAGCAAATGGAATTGTCTTCGGATAAAAATTTATGACCTGTCTTGAGTAACTGTATTAGCAGTCAACCAGTGTTTAGAATAAGCAAAACCAGCAACCCCAGAGGTCAATATGAAAAAAAAGCATTGGCATATTTTGGAAAGGCAAAGAATATCCAGACAAAAGTTCAGTTGCTGTGAATCCCAATGGAGTTATACTCACTTACAGAAATGACCCATCATTTAGTGACACACCTGTGATTGCATTTGAGGGGAAAAAAGTCAGTTATTAGTATTGCAAACCACAAACAATCATATGGAAAACAAGGCAACTTTCTCACAAAGAACTGAATATATATAAATAATTTGAGCCAGTTAATTAACATTGCTCCTATTTATCAGTTGTGGAAACAAAAACACAGAAAAGATAACTGAGATGCCCACAGTCACACAAGGAGGGTTAAACGTGGCAGTTCTTTTCTACGTGAACGGTCAAGGCAACAGACCAGAAAGTGAGGTACTTAATGTTAAATAAAATCCTAACACAGCAGTAGCTTTGCTTCTATCTCAGCAATGCATTTGACATATTGTCTTTCCTATACATCAAGTGCAGGAAGACAATATGCACAGTCTCTAACTCTACCTCATAAACTTCCCTGAAAAGACATTGGAGTTACAATAACATCTTTGTTGGCAAACATTTCCAGGCACTGTAAATCTGTCTGAGTCTACAGGAGAGATGGCTGATTTGCAATTCTCTAAGTCACTGTTGTTAAAAGACAGAGCTCTTGTTCATCCATCTTGGGCCTTATTTTATAGCACACTGTATAAATGAGAACTTAAAATAGTTCTTTATGCTTCCAAAAAGCACAATCACTGGACAGGATAACACAAAATTTTTAGCCTGGGGAACGTGAATCAGCTGAGAAAACAGCAACTGAAGGGCACATCTGTTTTCCTTCCCCTATCCAGAGGTAACCTCTGTAGTCCATACCTATGGCAGTGTGCTTTTCCTCCCTTAAGAAAGTGAATCTGCACACAGACCGAGTCAAGGAGTTACAATCCTTGTCGCTTAACCCTGGGGAAGCAGTGCAGTATTGTATGGGAATTTTCACAAGGAATGCAATAGCACGAGCTGGAATGATCTTGCTTCTTACAACGTGAGGCCATGGAGAGAAAAATAGCTATTCTTCCTTGACTATAAGCATGCAGGAAGACATGTGGTTATCCTTTGTTATCCATGCTGTAAGTGTGCATTTATTAGTAATAGAAAAAATACTTTTTTGTACAAGGTTTTGGCAGCATCTTTGACACTAAGGCTAGATTAGTGGACTTCCACTTCATGAAGAGGTTTAAGGATTTGAAAGAGTTTGCCAAATACAAACAAATACAGTATGTTTTAACTGGTGACCTGGAAATGAAAAGAAAAATACTGGGGAGTTAGGGCTATGAGCTAAAATAAAGTATTTTGATTCCCCACTCTCCAGTAAGATTCTGGACCTGAAAAACTTTCCAGGTGAGTAATTTGTCACAATCTAGATATTTCCATAGTTTGATGGGTTGCACAAAATGCCATTTTTCAGGGGAAAATATTTTTATTTTTTTTATTTTTTTTTTCTGCAGCAGCTCTATTGTAGAGCCATATTTAGAAATGCTTGATCGTAAGGTGTTTGGATTTGGCAGGGAATGACTATGATGCACTTCTCCCAGGGCCTGGGAAAAAGAAGCAGGGTACAAAGCAGCTTTCACAAGTTGCTTTGAAAGGTTGTGTATAATTATAGAGGCTGGCAATGAAAGACAGAGCAGCCTCCAGGGATATCCCTTTCCCATTCTGCTGCTTAGAGGGATTCTTGACTTTGGAGTCAAGTTCTGTCGTGTCCTGAGTAAGAAGCTCAGTCAGCAGTGGTTAAAATAGCTTGCATCACCTTTCTCCAGCTTCAGCTAAACTATTAAACAGAGGCAGTTCTAAGCTTTTTTCTTTTCTTGACGGACCTGTGACTCATGAATGTCACAGAAACTAGAAACCAATAAAAAGCTATTTCTCCACTTCAGTTTTTGAGCTTCCCTTTTAAGGATCACGTAAGTTAGTGTGTTCACTGCTTTTGTTAATAGTCCTATTATAATCTATTATTATTATTAATAGCAGCAGCAGCAGCTTGTATTTAGGGCACCTCACATCCATTCTAAGAACAGACTTAAGTATACAGCAGATCAGTCTGATGATGCCTAAAAGCTTTGTGCTTTTAAAAGCTTAGTGCTAGGGCCACCTGCAGAGCTTCCTGAGAAATATGCACTGTTCCAAAGATTGTGTTCAAAACCAATATTTGCTTCCCACAGCCAGGGCCTGTTCTGCTGAATGCAAGAAACTGCTTTTACCAGCACTTTCCTCCCCTTGTGCTGCATACCCCTCTAGTATTTCTGATTGTAGAGTAGGGAGGAAACTGCTATGGAGCTTTCACAAACTGTGGTTTTGCCTGTCAGCAGCACCCTCCTCCCTGAAGTTTACACCAAATCCAGTGCCATGTCTGTGGCTTAAACCCATCTCTGTACTGAACGTGCAGAAAACAAGTTACCGAAATATTTAATCACCCCCACTTCCTTCTCCCATATGCTAGCTCTTTCAGACAGATATTATGTATAGCATTCTCTTAAAAGCAATAATAGAGAGGCATATCTATGGCAGGGAAGTGGCATGAGGAATGAAAAAAGAGATGGGCTAGGAAATAGCAAAGCTAAGGAGAATGCACTGCACTTGAAATTGACTTTTCTATTTGTTATTTTTATTACCATTTCCAAACTAGACCTTCAAGTGTTCTGCTGAAATGTATCTTGACAAGTGGCCATCAATTTTATATAGGTTATTAGTTCTGGTCTCTGTAAGGGCCTTTCCCATTAGTGGTATAATAGAGAGCACTAGCTGGGAACACACACTGCTCCCAACCTCACTCCCCCTAGTTCTTTCTGGAGTGCACAGTTGTGCAAAAGACTCTCTAGAATTTAACAGTGCTGCACATGGAAATAAATACAGCTGAACAGAAGTGAAGTTTATGTCACATTTATTCATTTCAGTACCTGTTTACTTTCCAAATGGGGACAAAAGGTCAAAGCACAATGAAGAAGGGAAATTATTAAGAATTTTGATTCAGAAATACTAAGCTAATATATTTCACCGTTTTTCAAATTAGAAGAAGCATTTTGATATTTTAAATAGTTGAATTTACCTAAGTCAGAATATTTTGTTTCAGTTTTTCATTTTTTTTTTTCTGGAAAATTTAACTATTGCCATGAAAATTTAGATCTCTGGAAACTTACTTTCGTATTCTGAAAAGAATTTCTGAGCAACTCAAGAAAAAAATCATACAATAATATAATATTCTGTCAAATTCTTCTTACATTGTGCTATGTGTCTTTCATGTACCATGTGTATCCTTCATCTGTCTGTGAAGAATTCTTATCAATATTTGTGTAATTATCTTCCTCCTCTTACCCCACGCTGATATTAGAAGTTCATTATTACTTTTAATCAATCTGTTAGAATTCTGTATAGTTGTAGCACAAGATCCTGCTCATGATCAAGTCATGAACAATTGGAACAGGACTTTCCAATGTCATTATTCTCTTCTGTTACAGAAGGAGTGGGAGAAGTGGAAGTTACTCAGCATTTTCTCCTTCTGGTAAGCAAAGTGAAATATATACACTCACCATGTATTCCTCTAGCTCTTAGGTAAAAGTACAATTTCCCCTTCAAATATCAAGTCATACAATTTTATTAAAACTACCTGAATGCTAATAGGATTATTTTTCTTATAAGAGCTTATGTGAAAAAGCAGTCTCAGTAGTTAAAAATTTAAAAAGATAAATCTGAATGTGATTTATCTTTTCAGTGTCTGCCCTTTTATCTTAATATCAGTCTCCTTTAGACTAGTGCAAGTGAGGAAAAACATCCCTGTTTTCTATATAATTTCTGAGACTGGGTATAGACACTTTACATTACCTTTACTTCTTCTGCAACACCTCTTAGATAGCTTCAGAAACAAGGGTTTTACTTATGTACATTAGTAGGGATCGGCAAGATAAACTGCATAATCTTGGGTTATGTATTTAGCTTTAGCTTAAAGGTCTCCCTCGGTCAGAATCACCAATAAAAGGATATCTCTAAATTATCAGAGAGGAGCTGGAAATGCTGCAGAAAATCTCCTCTCCCTACCCACCCCTGACTTGGATATATAGCTTAATAATCAAATATAATTGGGATATTAATTATGTATAAATTGTTGAAAAAAAAGGTTTTAGTTATTTTTAATTCTGCAAGTATTCTAATACTTGTTGAAAAAATGAATTAGATGTGGGCCAAACAATGCTATATACTTTTAAGACACCACCCAGTTTTCATACCTGCATCTTGTCACGTTTAGGAGGTGGAAACTTGTACATTAGTCAACATTCCTGCTGTAAATTATCCCACTATTGTAGTGTTGAAATAAGTAGTTCAGCATAAATTAAAAAATTCTTGATGTTTGTCTTTTATCACTATAGAAGAGGTGTCTCTAAGCATGCAGTGAAAGAAAGGCACTTAAATTCAAACAACTATTTTGAACAAAAGCTGATTGTTAAAAAGATAGGATTTTTTTTTCTTTCACTGGTTCTGTACTTTATAAATGACTCATGCAGTTTAAATGGTGTAATAAATACAGTCCAGTCTGAGTAAGAGTGAATAAAACATCATTTCAATTAGTTGGATTGATTCTGGTATATCTGAAATAATTACCAATGTTTCTCTGGAATCAGCTGCTTAAGGTGTAAAGCATGGTGGCACTTCTTACCATGTGAAATGGTGGGAAAAAATGAGTTTTTCAAGAGTATTTTAAACACTTTTGAAAATGCTTGCAAGCAATAATGATAGATCAATATTCAACAGCCTGTCTTAGTAAAAAAAAAGAAAAAGTGATTTTACTTGGAAGAATGGTAAAGTTATAAGAGTAGCCATCGGGTTAGTCTAGATGAAAACAGTACTGATACGACTGGAGGATTAAAATAAGGCTAGGATAACTAGAAGTGACATAAAATACCAGACATCTAAATTTAGGATAGTTTTGAATGTTCCACACTTTATTTTCATTGGCGTATATGTGGTATTTCATAGAGTTATTTGAATGGAGCTAAGGGCCTATAGAAAGGGCAGTGAGTTTTCACGCAGTACTATTCTGGAAAGCATTTTAATTTTTTTTCCCCTAAAAGCTGCTAACAGAATGAGAATAAAGATTCCTGCAACTCCATCTCACTTGGGCATGGCTGCCATGACAGTCTAGGTTGTGAGAGTGGCATGTGAGTTTACAACTAGCTATTTAACTCAAAAAGAAAATGCTCCTCACACCATTTGGCCCTTTTCTGTTTCATGAACAGAGCACTTAATGACAAGTGGACCTATCCTGAAGAATTGTCTGAGAATCATTTCTCTTTTGGCAGTCTGTTCCTTAAAAGTTAATTGTGGAAAGTTAGCGCTGGAGCTTTATGGCACTTTGACTGAATATAAGAGGCAGAGTATATCTCTCTTCTTTGCCAAACTATATCCTGATTCACAAAACATGCAGCAGGCTTGTCCCTCAGGAGGAGTGCACTGAAAGCAGGCCGGTAAAGGAAGAATATATGAAGATATAGTTTGCTGTGCCATTCTTTATCTGAGGTACTATACGACATGCTGAGGCTGGCATGACATTGACCTCGTGAAAGTTAGTCATCTGGTATGAACAAATCACGTAAGCTCCCTCTGGAATCAGCAGAGGAAGATGGGCATATCTGGAGGACACTCCATCCTACCCTAAGACAGATATCTGACTTACTTATTGGAGAGGCCTTTTTCTTATTATGATCCATAATATAACCCTCAAGGATTAGCCTGTGTTTCAGATGGCTAGAGCTAGATGAGAGGAACATTATGAAACATTATTCAGTTCTGAGCCCCTCGCTACAATAAGGATGTTGAGGCTCTGGAGCATGTCCAGAGAAGAGCAACAAAGCTGGTGAGGGGGCTGGAGGACAAGTCTTACAAGGAGCGGCTGAGGGAACTGGGGTTGTTTAGCCTGGAGAAGAGGAGGCTGAGAGGAGACCTCATTGCTCTCTACAACTACCTAAAAGGAGGTTGTAGAGAGGAGGGAGCTGGCCTCTTCTCCCACGTGACAGGGGACAGGACATGGGGGAATGGCCTCAAGCTCTGCCAGGGGAGGTTCAGACTAGATATCAGGAAAAAAAATATGACAGAAAGGGTCATTGGGCACTGGCGCAGGCTGCCCAGGGAGGTGGTTGAGTCACCTTCCCTGGAGGTGTTTAAAAGATGGGTGGACGAGGCGCTGAGAGGCATAGTTTAGTGGTAGATGGATATGGTTGGACTCGATGATCCGATGGGTCTCATCCAACCTGGTGACTCTATGATTCTATGGTTTTATGATTCTATGATTCATAGGTGAGAAATGTTTCCCCTGATATGTTCTATTTAAAGTTTTTCGTTCCTGCAGTCCCTTTACAAAGCTAGTTCAGGAAGAGATGGGAGACAAATACGTACATCTACCTGACTAGCAGCTTTAGAAGGAAGAATAATTCAAGTTTGTTTCTGGCACAGTATTCTTCCTTGTTCCTTATAAAAATCTCTGTCCAGCTCCAGTTTTTGATTCTAAAAAAAAATATTTCTGAAGAATAAGGGTAAATGTGAGTTACCTGACATAATCCTCTTTTGCATTGACCAAGTCTTTTTCAAGATCCTAGTGCCAGATATGTGTTCACCAAAGAGGAAACTGGAGACTGGAGATGAAGATCAGACTACTGCAATGGAGATTTCTTGCTTAACAGACCCACATAAACTTAACTCTCAGTATCTTCATGTTATAAAAGGGAACACATCTGTGTGCATATATAGTAACAACCCAAGTGATGGCAAATTGCTTCCTGAGGTGAAACTGGAAGGGAGAACACAGCCTTGGAAGCATCTTCTGATAACTATTCTCTGGGAAGATGGTTACAGTTGCATACTGAAAGATCACAAGAGAAATAAATGGAGTGTAGGAAAATAAGACATGAAAGGATTCAGGTGAATTGGTCATGTTTACAAACAAAAGGAGTCATCACTTCAAGGCTTTTTGGCCTCTAATTTAGGCACCTGAGTTGTTATAGCAAAGAGATGGAATCATATGTAATTTAAGTAGTAAATTTACACAATTGCCTGGTGGCTATAAAGGAATCCAAGATTGTTTCTTGTCTTGTGCAAATCTTGCCATTAACTTCATTATACATTTTATAAAAGTAACAAAAATTTTTCTCCATACAGTTCTGTAACACACTCTATATCTTCATGTGCATATCCATATATGCATGGCTATGTGTTTACTGATGCTGGTAGGTGGTCTGACAACCTATGAAAAAATATTGACATTATCTATATGGTCCACAGTATATTAAAAAAAGAGATTTTTTGGTTATGAAAACTTACATTTTCCCTTGGTACCTGCTCCTGCAACTTGAAAATCTATTTGTTTTAACCCTTTGACAATGGCAGCAGGGTGTGTGGTTTTAAGAGTCAGTTAAAATCCTGAAAACTTAAAAGAAAATACTTTTTTTAATTTCATGACCACTGAATAAATGAACTTTCCTACTCAGGAGGGAATGAGGATTTGGCAGGGAGGTAGAGATTAAGAATATTTTATTTTCTAATATTTTCTAAATGAAAGGGTTTCTCCTACTACAAAGCATGAATCTGTGTGAAATTAAAGGCTTAAACCTGTTTATTTATGTACAAATATGGATACATTAAAAGGAATGACTATATAGAACAACATCCGTGAAAGTAACTTGCTCCTACACTGGTGCTAGACAAAGATGGACCATAAGTCATAGTAAATATCTGATCATCGATAATCATGGAATCACAGAATAGTTTGGGTTGGAAGAGACCTTAAAGATCATCTAGTTCCAACCTTCTTGCTATGGGCAGAGACACCTCTCACCAGACCAGGCTGCCCAAGGCCCCATCCAACCTGGCCTTGAAACCTCCAGGGATGGGGCAGCCACAGCTTCCCTGGGCAACCTGTGCTGGTGCCTCACCACCCTCATGGGGAAGAAATTCTTCCTTATGTCTAGCCTAAACCTGCCTCTCTATAGTTTATACCCATTGCCCCTAGTCCTATCACTACAAGCTTTTGTAAACAATCCCCCTCTGGCTTTCATGTAGGCCACCTTCAGGTACTGGAATGTCACTCTAAGGTCTCCTCAAAGCCTTCTCTTCTCCAGGCTGAACAAGCCCAACCCTTTCAGCCTGTCCTTGTATGGGAGATGCCCCAAACCTCTGATCGTCCTTGTAGCCCTCCTCTGTTTCTGTGGGGTGGAAGTGTTTCTGACATCTATTGTGAACTGGCTTACTCCCAAAATACAGAGAACCTCAGTGAGTCTGAGTGAAAATCTGGCCCCATTCCATCAGTGTTCAGTATGTGCGAGCAACAAAACAATGAGCGCTGTAACACTGGAAATTATCTAGACAAATTTGATAGGATATTATTATTTTGTCTAGATATTTTCTAACTCCCTTCTGTTCTCCTTTTAGGCTCACTTTGGGGTTTATAACAATAACTGAGAGCAATGTCTAACCTGCCTGCACTGGATTAGGACAAAGACGAAATGTTCAAAAGTACGATAGGATGAGCAGAACAAAGGGCAGAGCTTTTGGAGCTAATACTGCCCTGCAGCTATCAGACTTGATTTTCTGTGTTACAACAAACAGTACTGTGAATCAGAGCACTCTTCAGCAACTTCTAATTTTTTTTTTCCCTGTTATTCCTTTTTGAATATTGCTTCTTAAAAACAGGACAGCAAGACAGTGGCTGTTCCCCACATAGTTCCCACATCAATTCTACAGCTATAGTGGCAGGCAAGATTTATAAGCACAAAGCCTTTGCACTAACATGACATTATTTACACACTTTATTGCCAAATGGAAAACACAACAATTATGTCAAGGTTTACCCATTACCCAACAAGGCTTGAGGTAAGTGGGCAGACTAAGCGATCAAGCTCGTTACGAAGCTGGCACCAGATTTTCCAGTTTTTTAGGATCCTACAGCAGATGCTACGACTGAATACCATGCAGAATACTTAGCCATGCATTTCCCATTAGTTTAATTGCAGTTTTGTAGCTAAATACTGTAAGTAGCTCTGAATAGCTCTGCCTCCTTCACCAAAAGTCATAGAATAAGATCGTTGTACTCTTGACTTCTGAAGACTGATTTTTATTTTTATGTGAAATAAATGAAACTCACACTAAAAAGCATATTTGGCAACTCTTTCTTTACTTTGTAATATACTTTTATTTTGCATACAAGAGGAAAACTCATCTGTTTCTGGCTGTGGTTATGCAATATCATTGTCTTATTGTGCAGTTAATTATATTTAAAAATGCTTAGTTAAAACAAAAGACAAAACCATGCAGTACAAAAGAAATAAAAAGAATGTTGCCTTTAAGAGAGGATATAAAAGGAATGATTTGCCCTTCCCTAAAGGTGATAGTTGTATTGAAAAGAAAAACATTGTATATTTTCAGGTACTGTAGCATCTTGAACAGGTAAACTTATGTCCATGCTTTAGGATTTACAGCAGAGTGCCATGGAACAGAATAATTGTGTGAGAAATTGGTGTCAAACTTCTGAAAGACTAGATAGTTGAAGCAGAAAGAGGGCTGTAATTTTAGGGAGTTTAAGGATTGGCTAAGATTCAACTAACGTAAGTATCTAAAGTGTATTTATATAGTACTGAGTCTCTCAAGAGATGCTGTCACATGTGGGATTTACTTATTTATATAATTTTGTCCTCAGAAGTATGCATCAGAGTGAAGTATATAGTGTCAGAAATCTGTAATTAAAGTACTTCAAACTCATAGGTGTTTGAAATATAGCTGCAGAGGGAAAACTTTAATGGTAGCATTAAACAATCTGAAGGTCTTTTGCAAAGGACTATGAAGTCATCCAGGTATAACCAGTCGCATAAACTGCATGTGACTGTGTGATCCCATAATCTGAACACTCAATAAGGGCTACTTCTGCTTTTGAAAGGACTCAAATGAGTTGTAATATTCTTCCATCTTTTAAATGTAAGTAAGTTATTATATTTTGTATGTGTATATGTGTGCAAAGATAAGTGTGTGAGGAGGTAGTGGAGGAATATCACCTTGTAAAATACTCCTGGTATCCTAGTCTTGTTTTGTGCTGAGAAGATATATGATTAAGTATAAATTGTAAAAAAAGGTGTAAATCAAAAGGAAAAAATAATCAGAAAGCTCTGAAGAGCTATAAATTTTGATGTAGTCACACACACATACACATGCACACGGAATATGAAGTTTATATGGTGCTTACGTATTTATACTGCATGTACACAATTATAGAGATACATGTATTTATATATGAAATGAATTTTTAGCAAATTGGAACACTGACAATAGAGAATGTGAGTCACAGATTTTTTAGTAAATCTTTGGGCATCATTTCTCCACTATCCAAGTATCCAACTGAAATGACAGTAAATGCCTTTGGGAAAAAGGAGGACTTTGATCGTTAATTATCTGGGACTGAGTAGGGAGTTTCTCTCTTTACAATGTAAAAATATCATTCATTGCAGCACCACTTACAAAGAAGTTTCATAGGGTAAGGTGTGACTGAGGACTGTCTCAGATAATTTTGGTGCTTTGTACACAGCTCCTCATCAAATACTGGTCCATAACTCACTGGTTACTAGTACAAATATTTTTGTTAAAGTTCCTATCTCTGGAACAGTTTGGACCCTCCCCTCCCCTCCCCTCCCCTCCCCTCCCCTTCCCTCCCCTCCCCTCAAAACAAACTAAAGGCTTGGGAGGCCCAGTGCCAACACCACTGAGATGCATCTTAGTTTTCCTCTCTCTTCTCTCCTAAATTTTTCTAATTATGTTAATTTCTTTCCACTTGCGTTGCTTCAGAGGATATTTTTATGCTGATGGTACACTCTAAGTTCTTTCTCCTATCACATGTACTCATGAAGTTTTAGACCCTTAGTTGAGTAAGTGGTTAAATCAATGTATGTTGGAGGTAGACAGACCCTGCTGCCTCCTGCTGTCATTTCTTGTCTTTGATAGAGATTGCTATTAAAACCTTCTGGTGCTTCCTGTATAATATACTCAGATTTATTTAATTTCTTTAAGTCTCCATTCTACTACAGGTCTTGCATGTCTTGCATGTCAGAAGGCCTCTGTTGCAAGGACTCATCTTCACCTCTTGACCAAGTAGTGTAAAATTTTTCAAATTGTTCAGGGCTACTACCATCTGCAAGGAATTGAACACATCCATAGGACAAGGCATTTAAAGCATCCTTTGGACTCCAAGTGCAAATATAGAGCTAAAGTTCCCATGTCGTGTTTGTTGTATGTCTTGAAATATGGCATACGGGCTTGAATGGGTTCTGGAGGGCACAGTGTCCATGGGAACAGTAGTGGAAAGTAAAACTGGAGAGAAGGCAGAAAACTTGAAATATTATCCATTATTCATATATGCAACAGTCCCCTGACAAACTACACCAGAATTGTACTTTGAGAAGAGATAAATTCAAAAAGAATAATCCATGGGCAAACTAGCCTGCATGCAGTATGGATAATCAAAGAGGGGAAATGTGGGAATTAACTAGGGAATTAAGGTTTTTGCCCTGCAATTTCATGTGCGCTTAATTCTATAAGACTATCTTAAACTGAATTTCAAAAATGATCTCTTTTTCTTGAACATTATCATATAGGATCCTGATCTCCTTCTCAATGGAAGATTTCAGCAGGTATCAAATAGGGTCTTGCCTTTCCTGCCATCAGCTCTGACCTGCAGCTATCCTCTGTCTAATTTATTCAACTGGAGCAACCCAGTCTGATATCACTTACTCTTCTTACAGGCACCACTGCACAGCTCAATCATCCCTGGAGCACCAACTATCCTCTGAACAGAAGGAAGTTCTATTAAAAAAGGGTGTTATTTTATTATATAAGTAAAGATTTACTGTGGAGAACATATGTAGCAAGAGTGAATTTACATTGAAAGGGTGACCTTAGAGTGATTAGTTTCTAAATATGTTTCAATAAATATAATTAAATAAAAAAACTCTATGAATTGACTAATCTACCTCAGTGTCTGCAATTAATTGTTTCCCTTTCTCTTTACTTTATTTTTTCTCACTATGCAAATACTGTTTCCTACAGACCACTGGCCTGATAAAAAATATGTCCTTAAACCAGAAAAAATGCTAGACATTGCAAATTGATGTTGCAACAGGGGTGGAGTGCCACATATTTTGTACATTTAACAAAACTTAAACGTGTAGAAGACTAATGCTAACAGATATTAAGATGTATGAACTACCATCATGGTAAATTCTTACTATGTTTGCTTGGTTTGAATATACGCATGCTGGTATGTAATTTGCTGTGAGAATGTAATAATACTGTAAGTGTCTACATACTTTGAAAAGCTAGGTGATTATTTCTGAAAAATATTAAAGACTTTTTTTGTTTTACAGAACGTACCTTTTATGAATTTACATAAACATAGGAACTGAGTCATGTTTTGACATGTACTGTTTGGACAGCTCTGAAAAAAAAAATAAAGAGAAGAAAAAACACTGAAATAATTTGTATTTTCCAGGCCTACATGTCTTTTGTTATGATATGGAGAGAGGCAGTTACTTAACAGCCTGAAAGACCAATTGAGATGAAAAAACTGTCCTGATCTTTGTATGTACCGTAATGTCCAGTGCTTCATTCTTTCATTTTGACTCTATCCAAAAGCTATTGAATTCAGTCGAAAACCATCCACTAACTTCAGTGGTGAGCAGATCAATCTCAAAAAAATATGTAGTTGGACAAGTTAGCAACTGATTTTGTGCCACGAGTTATAAATCTCTCTTTCACAGCAGAATATACATATCTGTTTCAATAGCACTAGATTGAAGTAAGAAAGAAAAAGGCAAGTTGGCATTCAAATGAGGAGTTCTTGTGCTTTTATCTCTCAATATACAACGAACTTCATTGGTACTGGATCCAGTACCCATACCATGGAGTTATGACTGGAGGGGCTGAGCCTGAGACATAAACAACTCATACTACAAAAGCTGCACAAAACCAAACAGGGTAAAAGGCAGAGCTCTGAAATTCCAATAAAATTGCTCATCATGCTTTTTGCAGAAAAAAGTCTCTACTGGATGGGTTTATACTGCCTTTACAGGATTGAGTCATACATGCTTGGGATACTGTTTTGAAATTGGTGTAGTTTGATTTCCCATATTCTAAAGTGATCATCACCTTAGTAAGATCTTCCATTGGTGACTAAAATGTTAAAGAAACAGAGCCAAATTTCAAATCTCTTTCTGTGTTATAAATTTGATAAAAAATTGGAGGAGAGTAAAAGAATAATATAAGCTGATGTTGAAAGTGTTCCCTACATGGCCCGGACATGTCTTGTGACAGAAGCATCTGTCACAAGTTATGAGGTTGGAAATGAATGGAGCAAAAACTAATAAATAGAAACGTTTCTAATATTGTCAGTAACACAAGGGATTGGAAGGGCTTTCTTCTCACTGTCGTTAAATGCATATAACTGCTAATTTTGATTCAGGGGAAAGTGGCCCAGAAAACAACAAAAACTCAATGCAGTCTTTGCACTTCTAAGGCGTCTTTTTCTCTGGAATACCAGTAGAGCCTGGGAAAGTAACATTAATAAGCCACTCCCACCTCTAAATTATGCATTTATTTATCTTATTATGTTAGCATTTTCTAGTTCTTCAGGAAGAACAATTGACCACAAAGGATAGTTTGAAAAGCAAATAATTCTTTTGAGCAAGGTTAGACTTCTGTTCACATTGAACTAAGCAAGGAATAACCCAGATTTCCCAAGACTGACTGTTATACCAGAATCTGGAGCCTTGATGGATGGGGTTCTTCATAGGCTGAGTCCTTCATGGATGACTATGCTTTGTATAAGCAAACTCACAGTACAGATGACATAGATAAATTGTGTGCACTCATTCTACCTGAGCTTTCTCACTCCTTAACTTTCCACTTCCATTCCCTATTCTTAAATATATTCTTAAATCAAGATCTCCTTTTGATAGCAGTAGAGTGGTTCTTGTTGACCTCAATTCCAAAGGAAATTAGTGAAGAAAGTAAACTGGATGAATTCTACTTCTCTGTTAGGCTGTTGCAGAGCACCTCTACAGGTGTGCCTTGCTTCTGCTTCTGGTGCTCATACTGCTCCCACCTAATCACCTTCACAATCAGTCTTGATGGTGTTTGTTTGCATGGTATGAAAAGGTCAGGACAAGACTTTTTCTTCATCTGCTTTCTCACTGGGGGCATGTTTTTGTCTCTATAGACATAGTTCCTGATCTTCAGGCAGTCTGTACAACAAATGCTCCACCAAGACTCTTTCCTCTTGGGAGGTGCTGTAAAGGGAATATTTATGAGCCATCTAACAGAGTCCTCAGCTAAACTTGCCTTGGGTACAGAAAGAGAGACAATGAATTATCAGTCTATTGGCAAGTAGCAGGGACAATAGGCTTTCAGTAGGATGTAACTTAGCCCAGTAAAACACAAGATGTGCAAATACTGTTTATATTTGGAAGAGAACTAAGGAGCTGCTGGATATCACAGAAAAAAAAAATCCAGATCCTGCACTGCTTAGTGAGTCTGCAAAACATGCAGGAAATCCAGAGCCTAAATATTTAAAAAAACAAGTTTATACACATTTATATTTTAAGGACAGGTGTCATAGTTACCTGTGGGGTAAAGAATTTAATAAAAAACAATATAGAAGGTAGCAGTGTTTCTACTGTCAGAAAAACAGGGATAGTTTCTAGAAATGAATTCCCACTTTCTGTGATGTGGTGTGGGAAAAAGTACTGCACTAGAAGGGACAAACCTATGTTCATATTGATGTCACCTACATGCTAGAAAGTGTTGTCTATTTCTCCTTTGAGAGCTCATCTGGAGTACTGTGTCCAGTTCTAGAATCCTCAACACAGAAAGGATATGGAGCTGTTGGAATGGGTCCAGAGGAGGCTACAAAGTGATCAGAGAGCTGGAGCACCTGCCACATGAGGACAGGCTGAGAGAGTTGGGCTTGTTCAGCCTGGAGAAGAGTAGGCTCTGAGAAGATCTTATTGTGACCTTCCAGTACCTGAAAGGGGCCTACAAGAAAGCTGGAGAGGGACTATTCATTAAGGCTTGTGGTGATAGGATGAGGGGGAAGGGACATATACTGGAGAGAGGCAGATTTAGACTAGACATTAGGGAGAATTTCTTCATCATGAGAGTGGGGAGACAGGTTGCCCAGAGAAGCTGTGGCTGCCCCATCCCTGGAGGTGTTCAAGGCCAGGTTGGATGGGGCCTTGGGCAGCCTGGACTGGTGGGAGTTGTCCCTGCCCATGACAGGAGGGTGGAACTAGATGATCTTTAAGGTCCCTTTCAACCCTAACTATTCTATTATATTCGATTCTATGATTCTATGATTCTACTTACTTCTCAAACATCATGCTTGTTGTATCTTGGTTGTTCAGAACTTTCAATAAAACATGGTACTGCAGTAAATGTAGCAGTTAGAAAGCTCACAAATACAGTATTAAAGAGAATAAATCGCTTAGCAGGGGTAGAGGAAATGTTAACCAGGATGTTGGCATTTATTTCTCTATTCCATAAATAAAATTGGCACATAGACAGATACTAGAGGTGTGCAGGCATGACCTTAGTCTAACAGCCATTCCTGAAGGGCAGCATCTCTTTCAGAGACAGTGCTTAATTAGTATGGCAGAGAAAATTTGCACAGGGCATACGCCTTCTTCCTTGTATGAAGCTTGAATTGTCAACAGAGCGGGAAAAGGATGAGTAGAGACCTCTGTAACTTCAGTTCTGTATCTCTTTTTTGTTTGTTTTTCAAAGGCTCTTCTTTAACGTAGTATTTGTTACTGAAAAATGCATAACACAGTGTTCCATTTCAGAGCATTTGTTTTCTCTGCATAGTGAACACAATGAGCAGTCTGTGACCTGTGCTAATGGAGCACCCCTCCCAAAGTTCTTGGATACTCCAAACCTAAATAATTTGAGTTTTATAGCTGATGCCAAATTTACCTGTTAAAATACTTGTAGTGTCAGTGAAGGAGTCAGGCAATTGGTACTGATGTGGTTTAGGAAGAAGAACAACTTATGCAGTGTAGACATATCAGAGCATGATTAAATACAGCAAAGTTTACTTGGAGAACTAATCTCAGGTTGAGCTGGTAAAATTATCATGGTCCTTATGAACTTTTAGTTTGGGATTGTAAATGCTCCCTTTTACCTTCACTGAAAAATGAAGTAGTGACTCAAGCCTAAAAATTGCTGTCTGTGGCAATGATTAAGGCTTTGAAGGGACCTTAACAGCTCACAAGACAAGAGGATCACAGAAATAGATATACCAGCAGTTAGAATATTTAATATGTCTGTTATACTTCAGAGAACAGTGCCTGACATCTGGAGTGACAAACATAAAGTAATCTGCCCTTTATGGTATAGCCTGACCTATACCATTAAGCATGAAGCTGCAGGTCTCTTCCAAGCATTTTTTTCTGAGGAGTGGCATGTCCTGCAAGTGCTAGTCTGCACCGCTTTAGTCCCACAGGTAGCTATGCTGTCCTTTCTAGAGCCACAACATGGCAAGGCCTCTCTGAGAGCTTGTGGTAACAAGTTTCACAGAGCAAATAAAATTTTGGATGGAGGAAGAAATGTAGCAATGAAATTTAGAAAGGGAAAGGAAGGTCACAGTGGCTCATAAAGCATCCATGCTTCTACAGAGTGAAACTAGCATGTGTTCAAATAGAAGGAAGGAAGAAAGAAGTGTGAAGGTTATTATGACTGATAAGTTTATCTTGGCCCTGTGTAAATTCAGTCAGGGTCAGACCCTTTTGTTGACTCAATGACAATCACACAATAGCCGTGGGATGCAGTTGGGCTGGACTTTTCCTGAATTACTTAGGGGACTCCATCACAGTAAAATTCACAGGGAACTTGACTCACCTTTGCTGTTACACCAATCTAGCACTGAGGTAATACCATCCAATTAAAAGAAGTCACATAGCAGCCCACAGACAAACAAATATATATATATATACACACACACATATACATATACACATACACATTCTCCTGAGCGGTATGGTTTATCAAATACAATCTTATGAGACAGAACATTCAGCTGGTATCTAAAATTCCCTCCAAGCAAAAAGGAAGCTTCCCACTCAAGATCATTCTAGCAAACTGACCTACCTTGCTGGTGGTAATATCAAAGACTAAATGTCAAAAAAAGCAATGTGACACTAAATCTACCACTTGATAGTGTGTTAACATTCCAACAGTCAACTAAGTAAGGGTTTTAAGAACAAAGTTCATATTTCTGTTCCTACAAAGGTACTAAATATGTACACAAAGAAAAGAAAGATGCATTAAAATTCTGAACTAAATAAAAAAATAACCTCTAAATTGAAAACTTTGTTCTCTTCTGGCAGTGGATTTGGGGTTTATTTAATTTTCTCAAATATTTTAACATTTTTCAGGGGGTTTTATATTTGACAATGCTTTTTCCTTGGTAGGGAGAGTATTTGAGTCTTATAGAAACTATTTTTAGTATTAAATTCTACTTTCTATTGAATCGTTTCATATGTTGGAAAGAATTTCTAAAGTATACATTTTACTTAGTGGTGTGCAATTATAGTCTTTAGTTTAAACTAGTATTTTTCTTTTAATAATGTGGTGTATGTGGTTGTGGCTGCTTCTATTTTGACTGCAACAACAATGGAAATGTTGTGAAGGATCTATAATCCAAAATATGTTTGGAAAGGCTTAATTGGAGGTAAGCTTTAACCAAGAGCAATACAAATTCCAAACATCACACAACCTTAGTATTATACTACAGGGTGAATCTAGATTTGCATGCCGAGGCCAGATTGTGACCTTCATTTACATATTCTGTGTGACATACACAGAAGAAATGACGTCCCAGTGATCTGCCACAGGTGAGACTAGGGGAAGGACCAGAGTGGCTTCCCACCAGTACCTGGGGAGCAGGATGCTGTGAGAGGTGGTGCAGCCCATTTCTCATGGTGCCAGGTTTCTAGTCACAAAATGTGGGCACAGGACTGAAGTCAGATTTGGGTTACACAGTCTGAAGCTACCTTGCTTCAAAAAAAAATAAGAATATGCTCAGAATTATTATTATTTTTCCCCATGAGCCGAAGTATGCTTGTATAGGCAGCTCTTAGCAGACAAAGTTACCAGAGAGCCCAATGTTTTTTCCATGGTAAGGAGGATTTCACTCTCTGTATTCCAATTTATAATTCTTGCTCATTTTCTCTTGAATGTCGTTAAGTAACTGCTGAGGACAACAGGCATTAGTTGTAGGGCAATGGAAGAAATAAAAGGAACAAAGTCTTAAACTGGCTCCTCTTTAGACAGAGCTAGAGAGTGGACATCTTTCTCCCTGAGGAGGCTACATTGCTGGCAAGAGCCAGACAGCATACATACCTTGGCCTCAAGCGTAACCACAAGGAGATAAACGGGGAAGATAAGCTGTGCAGCTGCCAGGACCATTCAGGCCTGAGCTACTTATTCATCCCAGTTCAGTCTGTGCACTTTAAGCAATATAACATTCAGCCTCAAATCAAAAGGCAGCGGGTTGTCTCCATGTAGGAAATGTACTCTCTGTTGTGATACACAGTGAACTCAATATAATATGGGAACAAAGGGCAAATGTTTTGTTGATATTGTTTCCTTGTCAATTAAGCCTGGTGGCCCAGAGTACTCGATGGTCTGACACATCCAGAAGGTGATGACCAATTGTTAACAATTCTGTGAGCGACTTCTCCTGGCAGTTCTCAGAAAAAAACAACACTGTGATGACGGAAAGGGACAGGATGTTACGGGATCCGTCTATGGCTTCTGAGATGTGGGAAGCAGAGAGTGCTGTGTTTTCAGAGGATGCATGGCTGTAAACAGGAAGCTGAGTCCTTGGAATCAATGTGGGACAGGGAGAGAAATCCGCTAACACAGGTAGTGATAGCCAGCATGGGATTGCTGAGGCACAGGTAGCATACTCAGTTTTCCTATAAATGCATCATTCTTCCTTGTCGTTACTAGTCCATCAGGCCAGCTTGCCTACTGTTGTGTTTCTAAACCACTGGAAAAAATATTGAGACATTCTGAAACCAGGGGCATTTAGGAAGCACACTAGTGGCAAACACAGGGTCCACTTAGGAAAGCACCTAAGTTACCAATGAGTTGTTAAACCAGTATTATGCAGCACTGCTGCCAGCATTTCAATGAATTAATTTACTGTTAGTTGACTTAATTGGAGACCAAATCATTTAAGACAATCCACAACAAAAAAAAGTTTGACTAGCTGCAGGAAAATTGCATAGGGAAGGAATAGTGTCCCTGGAGTGCTTTAGCAGATCAGCTTTGAAACAACCAGCAGTCAAAAAAACCAAACAAAAATCACTTGGCAAAAGAACCTTGCATTTTCGCTTCATGGGGAGGAACAGCCAGCATACTCACAGAGGGTAAATCCAATTTTCTCAGCCCAGACTCTTCCTCTTCCTCCAGAATAATGTTGCAAAACCTATTCCTCAGATTATTCCAGTTCTGCTGCTGTTAAGATATATGAGTTTAATAGCTTAACAAAGCATCATGGAAACAGATAAGTGTTCCAGCACGTCTGCTATTATGTTATGTGTTTTTAGCACTCACTGTTGCCAAATGAGCACTGAACAGAATAGTGCCTCTGACAACAATGCTTATGCCACAGCATTAATGAGTAGAGAAAAACACATCAATTTAGAAGTTAATTTTGGATCATTTTTACCACAAAGACAATCCCCTAAGACTTATTCAGCAGAAACCAGAAGAATACTGCAAGGTGACATCACATTTAAATTCAGTGCATTCAGTATAGTGCCATCCATTTTAACCTTCTACGGCAAGTCCTTTCAGGAGGCTGAAAGGATCCTTATCCTCCAGCTGGCCATTTACTTCTTACCACATTTTCAGTGACAAAGGCTGGCTTGGGGAAGTTGATCCTGAATGCCCGCAAGTTAGAGCAAGGGATGTAGAAAGGACCTGTTGTTTCACCTGCAGGTTGGGCACTGCTGCCTGCCACAGAGCCTCCAGAAAGGGCCAGGCAGAAGCTGACACACAGAGCCATTTCTGCCACTCGGCTTTCTGATGTTTGTTGCCCTGCAGCAAGGCCTTTGAGAAATAATTCAGCAGTCTTATTTCACCTTTGTGTTACAAATAAAACGAATATCTTATTTGGGAGACCAAATAACAACCATATTGTGAAGTCATTTTGAGTTAGAAATCAACAATGATTTCTATACTTCCCACAACCGAGTTTTGAATTGATAAATAGGAAGGCAGGGAAAAGGAATGGCAGACAACCTAGCATTTGAGAATTAAGATTAATAATGCCCAGCTTGCTCTAATAAAAGCTGAGAATCATATTGCTTTTTCAGGAAAGAAGTATTTTGTAAAAGGGAAAGTGGTTTTGAGTAGTCTATTTGGGTATCTGTCTTCTAAAAATTACCAGACCACTTGGCAGATAGGGGTATTCCTTAGATTCTTTCAAAAGCAAAACCCTCAAAAGGTTAACAAGAAACAGGACAGGGGCATGAGTCAAGTCCTGGAACACAAGTAACTCTATCCAGTGAATATTAATCCTGGATCCTTGCTCCAGTCTTAAGCCAATATCCAGTCAAATTCATGCCATCTATTTTAGTATCTTCTCTACATCAGCATTTAGTTGTTTCAGGCTCTACCAGTATCTCATTACCTACAGACAGAAGAAGTAGCTTTTTGTCTACTAAAGAAGCCTATAAATCTCTTCTCTCTCTCTCTTCATGTCTTCAAACACCTGGCTCTACTTAGTACCCGTTACTATTGCTCATTCTCTTCTACACTATAAAACTTTCCCACTTTATCTCTCACCTGTCTCTGGTAACGACTCCCTAATGGGTACCAGGTGGCTCAACCAACAGTTGAGACTGACTCTTCCTATCACAGACATTAACTCCTTCCTTGTTTTCCTTTACATTAATATTCTTTAGATTTAGGTATGTCATCCCATGATAAGAACTAAAACAGGGTGGAGGAACTGGGAAGAGTCTCTTATAACCCCACAAAAAAAAAATTTACCACCCTCTTTCTTTTCACTTCAAGATCTTCTATGCAGGTAATGCAAAGCAGTAGACAGAAGAGTGGATTCAAAGGCAGGAGACCAGCACTCTGTTTTCTCTTCTGTCACGGAACTATATGCAACCCTGCCACTGAGCAAGAACAAAATAGGTAATCAAACATGTTAAGCTGGTGGAGGATTTTACAGAAAAAGCAGTGTAATAAAGGCTGAAGAACTGTTTGTTATGGTACTTCTTAATTGTAGTAGCAGTCTGGGAACTCATCACTGCTAGGATCTGTGCTGGGTAAGTTCTCCTGGTTTAGGAAACTTGTAGTACAGAGAGGCAAAACAAAAAACCCTGAAGAGGAGCAGAGTCAAGACAGTACTGGAATTAGTTGCTGCTTTGTACTACTGACTTAAGAGAGCCAAGTCTTCAACTTAGAGGCCCTGCACCCTGTCCACAGCCAGTACAACTGTTAAGATGCACTGCCAAACACCCAGGATATTGTAGGTGTTTGAAAGTAGAAAGGTCTTCAAGCCAACAGAGCTGGAGAAGGAAACAAAATAAAGCATTTAAGTGAAGCTTATTCTTTCAGAGGTAGTCTGATAGCATGGTAGCAAAAGCTATCTTTGAAAAAAAACACTTTTCTAGTGGAAGAATTATCATTTAACTCTCTAGTTTAAATAAACTTTGAGAGATTTACACTGTATCACTGGGCTTCTAACTGTAGACATGTGTCGTAGAATTAATCTGAGCAAACAGATGTCTGCAATGTGACCTAATTATCTAGAGTGTCTTTTTTTGAAAAGAGTTCCAGAGCACAATTCAGCTTACCTGCAGGTAGAGTGAAAAAATAGTACATCTTCTATAGTCAGGTGAAATGCACTCTGTCCTATCTGCCAGGTGACACTTTTTCATATTTGAATTCAATGAATCATGATTTTTGGCTGTGCCCTCTATAGATCACACCTCATATAGTATCCTGGAGGAGGAGACCAAGGCCATAAAGAACTTGTTTGTGACTTTCAGAAATCTGCCCATTGCTTTCTGTTATTTTTGACACCAGTATGGACACAAAAGATGCCTCACCAAAGGGGATATATGGTATACACTATTCTCTGCTTTTTGCCTCTACGTAACTGCGTCTAAGGGAAAAAGGGGATGTTTTGACCAGCTAAAACACTTATAAATAAAACAATATTTTCACATAAATAAAATAAACATCAATAAAATCAGGGATATGGGAACCATAAAATAGTCTGAATAAAAGTATCTACATCAACAACAAAAACCACCCCTAAGTTAAGAGGAATACGGATTACTTGGATTACAAAAAACACAAAGAGTTTGTTTTGCCCTGTTAATGGGATCCAAATGAAATAGAGATATAATTTCTCATTAAGAAAAATGTTTTTTTCAAATTTAAGCTATACTTCAATCTATTCATAGGTGCGAAATCTTTTCAGTAAAACCCTTTGGACTCAACTTGCAGGTAATTATATACAGTCACATGCTGCATTCCTCACTCTCAGCTTCGTTGTCCCTGTGAACTGATAGTCAAATTAATTTTTAATTGTGATCTGCAGCTGACACATCCAGGGCATAAGTGATTTCAGTCACACCTGTACTGACCATTGCCAGGTTAAATTGATTCACAAGACCATAGTATCCTTTTCCTGCTATGTTCTGCACTGATTCATGTTTACGATGCTAAAGCTAGTTTCATCCCTCTGAAACTAAAATGCTTCTCTCACTGTGGTATCATTAAACTTGTTCAATGACTATGAGGTTGAACTCTTGAATATTAGACACATAACAGATCTAGAAGACAAACATTCTTATGCAATATTTAAATCAATGTGTATTTCAATATTTCCAAAATTAATTATAAGAAAGGACACTCCCTAACAGTAAAACAAATAAACAATAACATGACTTCAAAACTTGGCTAAGCTACAAAAAATGGTAAATCACAAATGAGCTACAGTGAGCATTTACTCAAAGTCAATGATGTACAAAATGTAGGCACCCACTTGCTGAGGGTGAATCTTTCTGGGAGCATGTAGAAGAAGTACTTGTAATGAGATTGCCATGGTCCTCAACTGTTGCCTGCCCATCAGCTTAGCAGGCTGTGAGCAGAGGACAACATTGTGTTTTCCTTTCCATACCAGACTTTCATTTCCTGTGGATACAAATGGGGATATAGAGTTACAGTGTTCTTGAACCCTGAGTTTAAAAGTCACTGGTCTGCTGGTTTGTGTGGGAGTTTTTTTGGCTTTGGCTTGGTGGAACCGTCCACTAGAATGACTACATCTTTCTTTCCCAGTGTGAATCTGTCACCACAGCAATTAGAAGAGGCTCACAGGCTGGAACCTGATTAACATACGAAGTATCAGACTGCTGGCAAGTCACTGGCAAGTCACAAGTCTTAAGGCAATCCTATTGCTATCTTTTTCAAGCAAACTGCAGAACTCTAACATTTTCTCTTGGCTTTAGGGGTAACAGGGTGGGAGATGTGTGGTGAGGCAAGGGTGATTTTTAGCCTTTTTTAAAAAAACGAAAATTGATGGCATTTTGCAACAACTTGTGGAAATTCAATTATTAGACTTTTTTAAAGTAATGTTTTCGAACAATTTGGTACGTCTTCTGGAACACAGTTATTTTTATAAAATCAAAGGAAGACAGAAATAATACACAGATACCCCTTACATGCTGTTTGCCAGGATAGGAAACATACCTATGCTAAAAAAAAAAAAAAAAGAAAAAATTGAGAGTTTCAGGGAAGGAAAAAAGAGAACTGAAAAGAACAGAAGCAGTATAGTAAAACCTGAATACTTGGATGGGAAAAAGAACGTTGTTCAGGTATGGATTTTCAATCTTTGGCAAGATATCTTTATGTTTTTCTGTGTATTTAGACAACATCCTTAGCTAGAATTTCATTTGATGGCCTTGGTGGAGAATATTTGGGTCATTGAGTGCTCAGTGCAGCACCTTGTTTTCTGTTTGATTGTGTTACGAGAGACAAACCAGGACACCCTGTCTGGAGGGCACCTCCTATATCTGTTAAGCACTGCCACAAGCAGTCCTTCAGATATTCTATGATTCTATGATTCTGTAAAATGGCTGAGAACCCATTTGCTGCAGTACGGTCACCATCTGCTGGACCAACTTCCACGGGAGGACAGGCTTGTTCAGCCTGGAGAAGAGAAGGCTCCAAGGAGACCTTATAGTGATCTTTCGAGTACCTGAAAGAGGCCTACTAGAAAGCTGGGGAGGGACTGTTCCTAAAGGCTTGTGGTGATAGGATGAGAGGGAATGGGTATAAACTGGAGAGGGGCAGATTTAGGCTTGATATTAGGAAGAAATTCTTCACCATGAGAGTCGTGAGACACAGGAACAGGTTTAGCGGGGAAGCTGTGGCTGCCCCATCCCTGGAGGTTTCAAGGCCAGGTTGGATGGGACCTTGGGCAGCCTGGTGTAGTGTGAGGTGTCTCTACCCCTGGCAGGTGGGGCTGGAACTAGATGATCATTAAGGTCCCTTCCAACCTAATCTATTCTAGGATTCTATGATTCAGGTGTCTCATGTAGCAATGAAAATGGAAAGATAGAAGGAATCCTAACAGTTGTTTTTCAGAATTGTATGTTTCAAGTCACACATTACTCTAGAGGTCCCTAAAGAAGAAGTCTTGTGGTTTCTATTAAAGCATGAGGTTAGAAGTAGAGCCAGTCTTCAGAGTTAATTGATTCCATAGAAAGCCTGGGGCCTCCTCACTGATCAGAGACCAAATGGCACAACATGAGAAAAAGTTACTTAATGCATCTTAAATCATAATTCATTCTGAACTGACAATTGCTATTTAACAAAACCATTTGCCTCTGTTTGTGGTTAAAGGAAGCTGGATTTATGTGTTCTTGTACAATCATTATTAACGAGTCCCAGATATTTCTTCCAAAAAAGCCAGTGTTTCAAAAAGAGGAAAAATATAAGGAGAATTTGGCTTTCTGGTGACTGCAGCTACCCACCTAGACTAAAATGCATCACTGATTTCTTAACCAAGGCATGCCTAGTATTTAAGCATGCAAATAAGGTTATGTATTTAGTGAAGTTTCTTTACTCTTGGATACAATGCAACTATGTTTTGCATGTAGTTCTAGAGATGTTCCGTGTCATACATGCTGTTTATTAGTCTTTAATAAAGAGGACCCAGGAGCACTTATGATTTTTAGAGGAGAATGGAAAAAGAAAGATGTTATCATTTGCTTTTCTGTGCTGAGAAGTTTTGTATATTCACTAAAAAGAAAACCTTCAAAATGGAATTTTACAGCTCATTATTTACTGCCTAGATTAATGTGAACCAATTTTTGCTGTTAAAAACAGCACATTTTTCAATTAATAATTCAAAAATGGGGTTTTACCAGGTGCTTTTCAAAAAAAATTGGAGAAAACTATCCCACTTACAACAAAAAGCAATGAGTAGAGGGGACATCACTGTCCAGACAGCTTTTGTAGGAATCCATTCTCTTCTGTGCCATTTAAAGATGTACATACCTGTGAAAGTATTTACTCTACTGAAATGGAACCAGCTGTAGGACTGTGCTGTTCTAAAGACAGAACGATTTCTGCTGCTTTGAGGTCTTTTCTTACATGCGCACAAAAGAGAATTTTATCCTTAAAAGCACACAGCTTAAAAAAAATGTTTGTTTTCCTTGAATGCAGAAAAAGTACAGAGACAGCCTTAGTCTTTAGAATAATAAATATAATGTGAAGTACTACAACAGTCTACAACATCATAAATAATACTCTGTTTTCATTATAAAATAAAGGAATTTCATCTTCAAGCCAATTTCAAGAGCATATAGAACATTAATGCCCTATTAGGTTCATTCATTAGTATATAATTAGCAAACAGAGCAGAATAAAAAAATTTAAAAAGTATTTTAAAAATCTGACAATATTATAAAGCCTTTGATACAGTTTCTCATAGCATTCTGCTTCGGAAACTGTCGGCCTCTGGCCTGGACAGGTGCACACTCCCCTGGGTGAAAAACTGGTTGAATGACCGGGCCCAGAGAGTGGTGGGAAATAGAGTTAAATCCAGCTGGAGGCCAGTGACAAGTGGGGTTCCCCAGGGCTCAGTGCTGGGTCCAGTCCTGTTTAATGTCTTTATCAATGACCTGGATGAAGGCATTGAGTCCTCTCTTAGCAAGTTTGCAGATGACACCAAGCTGGGAGGAAGTGTGGATCTGCTGGAGGGTCGGGAGGCTCTGCAAAGGGATCTGAACAGGCTGGACTGCTGGGCAGAGACCAACGGCATGAGGTTTAACAAGGCCAAATGCCGGGTCCTGCACTTGGGGCACAACAACCCTAAGCAGAGGTACAGACTAGGAGAAACCTGGCTGGAAAGCTGCCAGGAGGAGAGGGACCTGGGGGTGTTGATTGACAACCAACTGAACATGAGCCAGCAGTGTGCCCAGGTGGCCAAGAAGGCCAATGGCATCTTGGCTTGTATCAGGAATGGCGTGACCAGCAGGTGCAGGGAGGTTCTACTCCCTCTGTACTCGGCACTGGTGAGACCGCTCCTTGAATCCAGTGTTCCGTTCTGGGCCCCTCACCACAAGAAGGATGTTGTGGCTCTGGAGTGAGTCCAGAGAAGAGCAACAAAGCTGGTGAAGGGGCTGGAGAACAAATCTTATGAGGAGCGACTGAGAGAGCTGGGGTTGTTCAGCCTGCAGAAGAGGAGGCTGAGGGGAGACCTTATTACTCTCTACAACTACCTGAAGGGAGGTTGTGGAGAGGAGGAAGCTGGCCTCTTCTCCCAAGTGACAGGGGACAGGACGAGAGGGAATGGCCTCAAGCTCCACCAGGGGAGATTTAGGCTTGAGATTAGGAAAAAGTTCTTCACGGAGAGGGTGGTTAGGCATTGGAACAGTCTGCCAAGGGAGGTGGTTGAGTCACCGTCCCTAGAGGTGTTTAAGGTTAGGGTAGAGAAGGTGCTTAGGAACACGATTTAGGGATTGGTGGGAATGGATGGACTCGATGATTCGGTGGGTCTCTTTCAACCTGGTTATTCTGTGATTCTGTGAAGGTACATTTTAGAAAGGGGGACACTATTTTCAACTATGAAAGCTAAAATCAATATATTATAGCACCTAAACTGCAACTGTTCTGTGCTCCTACTGAAAATTAAGGGAATAAGATAAACCATTATCTACAGTAAGGGAGCCAGGAAAGCAAGAAATCAAGGAAGCCACGTGCTTTTGACCTCAAATGAACTGGAATGCAAAATGTGCAGTCTTATGAAATTCTAAACTATTCTTGTACCTAATAAAATGCTGCCTTTAATTATTTGCTTATAAATAGACCCTATCAACAAAGGCTGAGCTACATTAACTGCTCACTGTATTTACCGATTAGGGAAGTGTACGGCTCCCCACATTGCAGTATGTTTCTTATTTTTTTAGTCTAGCAGCTTCTTCTTTCCTCAATTCTCTACTGTGTCTGTGGAACAGAGTAAGTGAAAGAAAATCTTGCTGCCTTTTTCTCTAGTGTGGGGCTTCGAGGTCATTGGTGCCTTTCAAAGAGTGAGATCCAGGGTCATGGGCTGTCCTTCCGGAAGCTTTGTTTCCTGCACTCACAATATTTGCTTGAAGCTGATGAGTCTGTCCCTCCAGCAAGACATATGTGATCTGGGAGTGTGAAGTACATTCAGTAATTGAAGCCAGTCCCACTTAGGGCATTTGAAAGGAAGTATGAAGTCTTGCATTCAACCAAGTTGTCAATGGGGCACCAGTGAAAAGAGAGAAGACAGACTCACATGCACTCTGCGGTCTGTGTTACTGGGTAGATGGGCTGCTCTGATTTGAAACAGCTGTAAATGTGATCTTAATACTGCAGAAGCCTTTGACTGGAGTATTTCAGTCTCTGGATGGATTCTCTGCAGTTCTACAGCAAGATGAGAGCTGTGAAGCAGGGAAGGCGACCTGACATAACAAAGACCACAGGAAAAGGGACAACCTCAGGTGACAACAATGACATATATCATGAGATATTTTGTCACCTGTTTTTACACCTCTTATACAAGCAGTCTATGAACATTTCTACAGAAAAAAATACATGTTCTTTTTCAGTAAAATCATAGAATCATGGATAGGTTTGAGTTGGGAGGGATACCTCCCACTAAATCAGGCTGTTCAAGGCCCCATCCAACCTGGTCTTGAACACCTCCGGGGATGGGACATACACAGCTTCCCTGGGCAACCTGTGGCAGTGCTTTACCACTGTCATTGTGAAGAATTTCCTCCTTATGTCTAGTTTAAATCTTCACCTCTCCAATTTATAGCAAATTTATTTCCTGATATAACATGATGTTGATATTCAGTGCTATATTCTGTGTGTCACCTGTATGATTCTTATTGTCCCTGTTGTTGCCTTGATGAAAGCATTACTAACTCAGAATGTTTCAGCATTAAAGCAAAACTTTAATTACAACCTTATGATTCTGAGGAGATGCTAGATGGTTCAAATACAGGATATTATTATTCTTCACTTTTACTTGTCTTAACTCATCTAGTGAAATTAGTAGACCAAATAGGCTTGTTGTCAGTGTTTGATTCATTAAAGTCACTGTCCTCCATGACTGTATCACAATCTATGGAGACTTTCAGGAAAATGAACCTGTGTAAGCACGTGTCCAGTGGAACTGCCTCTCACAGAGGGTTTCTGTCAGACCTGAAATACATGATGATTTATAAGTAGTCTCAAGGACCACTTACCTATTCAAGGTAAGCCTGAACTTAAGAGCTTTTCTGGATCAGGTGCTGCCTGAGGTAAAGAAAAGAAAGGCTAAACTAATGCTGGCTTTGTGGCATCTCTGTTTTAAAATGTGGCATAAGTAGTGGCTCTGCCAATGGAGGCAGAGGAATGGGGAAACACCAGGCAGGTTTCCATCCATTCGTTAGTTCACTCTCCCTTTTGTAGCACATGTGCAACCTTCCACATCTACACTGCAGATCCAGAAAGTCCCAAGACAGCCATCATATGTGAGGGATACATATTTCCCAGCCCTTGGGAATGGAGTGATTCAGGTCTTAATGCTTATGACAAAGGGATTCAGACAAACCAATTTGAAGTGGTAATAAAAATGAAAGCTACATCTGCATAGCAAATGTATGCAGCTTTTCAGAAAGTGTGTTGCTGGCTATGATGAACAAAATCTCAGAGAAACTTTAAGAAAAGCAACAGAAAAGTGAATATCCTTCCCTTTCCCTGCCCACTCCTTTTCTGTAATAACAAATCTCAATAAAATATGCTTCTGAAAGTTGTCATTTTTTTGTGTATTTTGTCCTGTCTTTGGGAGCAAAGAATTCAGCTGTGTCCTAGGTACATCTGCAGCTATTTCATTTCTCTCAGGTTTTATTTGTTTTAGCCAAATGGAAACCCATGCTCCAACTAATTTGCTGAGGCAGCTGCTCCTTTCTGATTGATGGTGTTCAGCTTTCATGTTTGCATACCTGTGGCAGATGCCTTCCATCTTGCATGACATCAAAGGGAGGCAGTGTTGAGTGGCATCTTGATTCAAAGCTTGTGTTATCCATTCTTGACTGGGCTGGGAGTGCTGCACTTGCTGAATATTCTTCCTGTCACTGTGTGTGTGCCAAGCCAGTGACCCCATCATGCCATTCGCATCCTCCCACGAAGAGAAAGTTGCCTAACGCTGGGTAGGTTCTTCTACATTCATTTGCCGATGCCCACAAAGATAAGGACTTGTTCATATTCTAGGAACAGAGGATTGGAGAAGACCGTCTCAGCTCCTAATCTTAGTGCAGCACAGCCATGGGCAACCAGATGCCCAGACACCCACAGGCCATCTACTTCAGAGAGCAAAATCACTGAGGTTCAGCACATGGCTTTTGTGCCAGGTGTCTTTAGTGTAAGACACCAGAGCCAGCAAAGAGATTCAGGATAATCTTGGCTAAAACTGCAAGGAAGAAATACCTCTATTCCCTTGCCTACTTAATGGATCAGCGACACCCCTCTTTTCTAGGCTGACTACATAGATGGCTACTTCCACTCATATATGGTAGGGGTTAGAATGGTAGCTGGTAAGTGGAGAGAACCATCAGCACCCCTGGTCTTTACATGTTTTTTAGCATCTAGAGGTTTCATTCCCCAGTACAAGATACCAAGAGAGTGACCATGACAAAAGGCTATGAGATTTTCTAAAAATACTGCCCATATCCCCAGGGCAAATCAGGGCAACGTGAATTAGAAAAGCAGTATTTCTGGTCTCTGGATATGCAGGTAGAAAAGGGAGATTCTGCTCTGTACAATACATTTGATTTTTGTAGCAGTGGTCTGATGCAGGAATACAGAACATGGAAACAGTCCCGACAGAAAACTGTAGGTAAAACAGATGAACTGTAGCCAGTTCAGACTGTGATAGCCAAATCCTTATAAATCCTGCTGAAATACAGCATGGAAACATGTACTCAATCCAATCTGGAGCAGATGTTTCAAATCTGTATCTCCCTTGGCACTTCGTACTGGCTTTCTGAAACATCCCAACTTCAGCCATGGCTACCGAGTGCCCTAGTACAGAATCACAGAATCATTAGCTTGGGAAAGACCTCCAGGATCATAGAGTCCAACCATTCCTATCAAACACTAAACCATGCCCCTCAGCACCTCATCCACCTGTCTTTTAAGCACCTCCAGGGATGATGACTCAACCACCTCCCTGGGCATCCTGTTCCAGTGCCCAATGACCCTTCCTGTGAAAATTTTTTTCCTGATGTCCAGCCGGAACCTCCCCTGGCAGAGCCTGAGGCCATTTCCTCTCATCCAGTCCCCTGTCACTTGGAAGAAGAGGCCAGCACCCTCCTCTCTACAACCTCCTTTCAGGTAGTTGTAGAGAGCAATAAGGTCTCCCCACAGCCTCCTCTTCTGCAGGCTAAACAACTCCAGTTCTTTCAGCTGCTCCTCCTAAGACTTGTTCTCAAGCCCTTTAACCACCTTTGTTGCTCTTCTCTGGACTCGCTCCAGAGCCTCAACATCCTTCTTGTGGTGAGAGGCCCAGAAGTGAACACAGGATTCGAGGTGCCGAGTACAGAGAGAGAATAACCTCCCTGGACCTGCTGGTCACGCTGTTTCTGATACAAGCCAAGATGCCATTGGCCTTCTTGGCCACCTGGGCACACTGCTGGCTCATGTTCAGTCGCTGTCAACCAACATCCCCAGGTCCTTCTCCTCTTGGCAGCTTTCTAGCCAGGCTTCTCCCAGTCTGTAGCACTGCACAGGGTTGTTGTGCTCCAAGTGCAGGACCCGGCATTTGGCCTTGTTAAACCTCATGCCATTGGTCTCATCTCAGTGGTCCAGCCTGTTCAGATCCCTCTCCAGAGCCTCCCTACCCTCCAGCAGATCCACACTTCCACCCAGCTTAGTGTCATCTGCAAACTTGCTAAGCGAGGACTCAATGCCTTCATCCAGGTCATTGATAAAGACATTAAACAGGACTGGACCCAGCACTGAGCCCTGGGGAACCCCACTTGTCACTGGCCTCCAGCTGGATTTAACTCCATTTCCCACCACTCTCTGGGCCCGGCCATCCAACCAGTTTTCCACCCAGGAGAGTGTGCGCCTGTCCAGGCCAGAGGCCGACAGTTTCTGAAGCAGAATGCTGTGAGAAACTGTGTCAAAGGCTTAACTGAAGTCCAGGAAGATACATCCACAGCCTTTCCCTCATCCAGTAGTCGAGTCACTTTGTCATAGAAAGCGATCAGGTTAGTTTGGCAAGACCTGCCTTTTGTAAACCCGTGTTGACTGGGCCTGATCACCTGGTTCTCTTGAATGTACTTCATGATAGCACTCAAGATCACCTGTTCCATGACTTGCCAGAAGCCTCACTTCTTCCAGTAAGAGATGTGTCATATATATGACCTATAAAAGTGAGGTGTCTCAGCATAATTAATTCTACTCCTAGGAGACTGCATTGTAGGTTTTGCTATACTGTTATGGTGTCCTAAATCCCCCTATTAAAATTGTACTTCTGCAATTAAATGACTTTTTAAAAGTACTATTAGAAGAAACTAGAAATGTTGTGAGAGACTACCAGTCTTTTGCTTTAATCAGTGTCCTTTTTCCTTAAATATAATCCCAATTTTTTATCATATTCAGGCCCACATAATTTTTATATCTACAGAAGCTCTTTCAACATGCAGTTTATAAAGATAATTTTTAAAATGTTATGCTTCCCTACAAAAGTATATGTGTGATTTGCAGTTGATAATACTTGCACAAACAATGAGACTTGGAAGACATTTCTTGTGTCTTATAAACTAGGATACTGAGTATAAAATTAGGAAATCAGTGGTCTGTTGATAAATATATGAACTTTGTATTTTCTCTGCTGCTAGCGTCTTAGGGTTTGAGTCTCACAGCATCAGGTTTTGGCTAGGAAATCAGTGAGGTTTTCTTAGTTGTAAGTCGAAAGGTTTTGGCCTAGATTTTGGGGATTTTGTGTAATCTGATTTTTTTGGTTGAAACCTTCAGGATGCAAAAAGTATGTGGAAAGGAAGCCTCTCTACTCTTGATCACATCTTCAAATCTGGCTCACACTAACACTGATTAAACATCTTTTCACTATTGTGATAGCTGTTGCAATTTATAAGAGAAATACAGATAGAGTCAGTTGAATTCCAGGTGGAGAAAGCTCTCGAAGCTGCACCTTACTGGTGAGCCACCTCAAGGTCAACCACTGCAAAAATAAGAACTGCTTACTCTCCCAGAAATGTAAGGTCCTTCAGGTTTACTCTCAGAACAATGTTCACTTGCCCTCTTGATGCCCTTACTGGAGTTCTTCTGAGATAAATATTTCTGGTTTCCAAGACTCTATTCATAAACATAAACTTCACTTTACATTTTATAAAAATACAGAAAAAACCCCCGATTTTCTAAGCAACAATAAAGAGAAACCCAGAGAACAGGATACCAGAAGAGAAAACATAGCATCTCCACATGAATATTGGTCTTGGCAGTGCAATGTAAGGTCACTGATCATGTTTAAATATGTAAAATTACTACTCTCTTGGTATTATTACCTGCAGAGGAGGAGAGAGAAGAGGCAGAACAAGAAGTTCCGAACATGGTTCAGAAAGACAAGCTATCAAGGAGAAGAATTGTAATGGACAAGGGTAGAAATTTTAAAATAGGGATCATGTGATCCATATTATGTCTTAGAATTTAGGAGTGAAGTCGAAGCCAATGACATCATCTGACTTCACACATTATTGGGGGGGTGTGGAAATCAGATGTTAGCAGATTATGGTATATCCTGTTTGTCCTAAACATGAATTAATGTTAGGAAGGTCCTTGTTCTGTCTCTTGAGCTTAGGTGGCTGCTGCAGTCTGGACCACCAGTTTTCTATTAGGTTAATTTTGACAAGATGAATTCTGCTCTGAGTGATTTTTTTGAGCACACATCTCCTCTTATCAATGGCACATAGCAATCAGGCTAACTTGATAAAGTAGATTCAATTGTACAATAAATAGATTAGCACAATGACAGGTACAGTCAGTTACCCAGGAAAAGCATGTGTAGTCATATTTACAAGAGAGATTATATCCTGCAAAGCAGTGATGCTGACATGGATTTCATATTGTTTGGTCAGTAAGACATTACATATGAGCTCCTACAGAGAAAGCAGCACTTAGGGGGAAAACATCAGTTTTGAGTGCATAAACAAATGAATACCTTGAAAAAGTAACAGGTAATATTATCTCTTAACAGGATATTACTGAGACTATTAATGCTATCTGTTTCTAGTGTCATTACACCTACTTCAAAAACAATAAACAAAACCAAGAAAGAAGTAGAGCATTGCTTATTTTACTGAGAAACAAATGGCAAGCTGTTAAGACACAGGTTTTATTTTTAGTTGATCCAGAATGTGATTGAAGGAGTACTTCCTCATCTTCTCTGAGAAACAAGGAGGAAAATTAAACAGTGAGAGAATGGCAAAATGCAACTCAGTAACAACATAACATTTTTGTCAGATTAATTAGCCACTCTTTCTTTCAAGACAGCTTATTTGAGATGTAGCAGATTCCCCATTGCTGGTTTTCCTTAAGGGAGAGCTGGTAGTGTGATAGAGACACTATGAAATACACAGATCAGATTACTTTAAAAAAGTAGGTAGATTGTTTTCCAGTCTATCTATGATATGTCTCATCTCTCCAGAAAAATAAGATTAATACCAAATTGGCCCTAACTTCTGAAAAGCTTTGGTAATTAAAGGCTTATTTTAGTCCTGGATTGCCCATAGTCTTCACACTTCATTGCTGATTTCTGCTGTTTCCAAAATATGATACAGTGCCATGATGTTGAGAAATCCTGTTCAGCTGTGCAGAAAGTAGGTGCCAAACAGCATTCCTCCCATCCCCACTTTGTATCATTATTCAGATTTCTGTCTTCAAAAGGGTACACATCTGGAGGAAGTGACCTTTCCTGGGGGACTATAACATCTTGTTTTAACATCAAAGAACAAATAAATGCACGAATGTATGTGTGTGTGTATATATATGTATGCACATACATAAATGCAAAGATGTGGGGGTGTGGTGCTTAGGGACATGGTTTAGTGGTGAACTTTGTAATGTTAGGTTTACAGTTGGACTCTATGATCTTAAAGGTCTTTTCCAATCTAAATGATTGTTGATTCTGTGATTCTGTATGGCTGTACATGTACCAGTAGTTTCTCACAGCAAACAGAAGACAAAAGGCATTACTTTCAGTCCTTGCATGTTCTTCAGTTAACCAAGATAATTGCACTGTGAGTCATATATAGTTTCATCATTATAATCTATCCACAATGACTTGGGGTAAATATTTAAAAGCGAAGAAATGGAACAAGAGATTGCTTCAATTCTTAGGATCATTTTCAATAAGATACATCTCTCTGTTTTTCCTTTTGTAAAACCATGCTGGCATTGACTGTCTTAAATAATTTATCTAGCATAAAATCATATTTTGTTCAATGTTTCTTGATAATTCTTTGAAATTTTAAAAAAATTCATTAAATTTTTGCCTTGTCTACCAGAAATCATCAATTGAATAAAAATCCTGTCTCCTAAATAAAACACAAATCTGCCTATACCCTTAAACTAAGTAAAGGAGGAGTAAGGAGAAAATATTTAGAGAAGCCAAATTCACTTGCAAGAGAAGAAGAAACAGAGAGAAGCAGAAAAGATAAAGAGGAGATTGGTGTAAATTTTAGATGTTGTTTTTAAGGGCCTGGTTCAATTCTCATGCCTATCAATCAGATTCATTTTTATGACTTTGAGATACAGACCACAGATAAAACTTCCACAGAGGTTATACTGTATTTTTCCTCCCTCATGGTGACAAGTTCCTTTCCGGTTTATATCCTAAATTAACCCCTCCAACAAAAATAGCCCAGAATGAGATCTATGAAGGTCATCGACAGAAACCCCCTCTGTAGGGAAGGCTCATGAGGCTGCCAGCACGCAGTGGACATCCTGAGCAGACACAAAGGCAGTGTACATGTAGCCAAGCTTCCTATGTGCGCCATCAGCTATTGTTAAAAACACAATTAGCTGACAAAATGATTTCTCCAGTAAAACAAGTAGAACACACTGAGTGATCGGAAAAATATGAAAAGTGAAAAAGTGCATTTTCTTACTTTTTCTCCTGTTAATGGTAATTTCAGGAGCAAGATGCTTTTTTTAATTCTTTTCCTTTATCTGGCAAAGGGAACTTGCAACTTTTTTCTTTTCCTCCTTAGCAACTACTCTGCTCACTAGATATCTGTTCCTTTATTATCAGCCAAGGACAGATAAGACAAACACGTCACACCCACAGTGTTACTGGCACTCGCATGGACTTGCAAGCGCAGTGCAGTATTCCTTCTCTTCATATGAACAAACATCCATCCCATCTTGAAGTAAAATTCTGAGGGCTTACAAATGAGATTGATTTGCTGGACAATTCTTTGCCGCTACAGGTCAACAGGAAACATCACATTTCATACGAATAAACGTTGAAGAAACTGCTAGGCCAGGACCTCTCTGCCTAAGTCTCCAACTGAGGTGAATTGATAGAAAACCTTTGCTGCCAAAGGATTTTCACAGACAAATCATAGCCTTCAATTTCTAAAAAACCCTTCTGCTTAAAACACCTTTGAATTTACAGGTATTCTTGGTCAGGAAAGCATAAGATCAGGATGGTAAAGTACTTCTGAATTTAATAACAATCTCCCAGTAGCTATGCCAGAAACCTTAACTTGTTTGCAAGGCTTTAGAAAGCTTGAGAACTTAAACATAATTGCTGTTATGATTCTTACTACTTCCTGTTTAAAGTCAAGACAAGAAGTGGAAATTGCTCAAAAATAGCTTCTTGGAATTTGTTTCCATACCAGACTGAATGTGTTTTTACAATATTTCCAGCCCCATTTTCCATATCAACAAGTTCTCATAAATAGTACTAGAACAGTACGTTGCTGGTTAGAATCACACTAAACTTCTAAACCTTAGCTCCACTCACAAATGTGAGGTTAGAGTTGAACCTCAAAGTGATAATGACAAGTTAAAAGCAAATTATGAATTCATCTAGGTACCACAGTGGAAGATAAAAGTTCTTCAACAAAGAAACGATCTTCAACAAAGAAAGCTTCTCACTTAGTCCTAAATGTACATGGTGATTTGTATTTTCTGAATTCTCAGCTGGTTGCTACAGAATGTTTTCTGGATAAAGGTATTATATTTCCAGAGAATTATTTTTTTAAGATATTTGCTTTTCAATTACAAAACTTTGGAATATGATCCTTTTTCATAAACCTATAAAAGTGAGTGATGATATTTATGCAAATCACCACTAACATCTGCCAAGATGGTATAAGGGAAGGTATATGCAAAGATAAAGGAAATCAATTGCTCTTCATGGTCTAGTTATATGTTTCTAGCATGACAATCATCAAGCAGAAAATATAGCTCTCTCAAATCTTATTACACTTCTGGGGTATAAACAAGACTGACTCAAAGATTTACCCATCCCATAGCATAATTTTTTTCACAGGTACAAAATTTCTACTGCCTGTTTTAAAGTCATTGTCCACTCTGCCTTTCTCTTTGGGACAATAAATCAAACTTCGTTCAAAGTAAATGGTAAAAGAAAAACAAGTCAAAAAAACCCCACAGCACCGACATGGTTCTGCTGACTGCTGTATGTATATAGTGGCAACTAACATTAACCATGTACCAGCCTTGTGCTAGAACTTATTGGCTGTGAAGACACCCAGTACTTCAATAGACTTGCCAAGACCACCTTTATCACAGTTTTCTTTGTCATCAAACACTCTTCTTTCCTTCTTTTTGTTCTTGTTCACTTTCCTGCCTTCCCTACTGCAGAGAAATGTTTTGAGTTTGAGTTCCATGGCTGCTGTTTCATGACATTTGTGGTTAAAACCAAGTCTGGCAGCTGTCTTACTATTCAGTCAGATTGTTGTTTTTTTTCTTCAGAGAGCCTGAGATGGGGAGGGGAACCCGAATAAAACCTAAATGTCTGAAATGAAATCTTTTGGCAGGCTGACTTTATTCAGCATTTGTTCAGTTCTGATGCTTAACCAGACATAATAATCACTAGGGTGACTTTGGAGGATTAAAATCTTAAGGCCTAGGAGATTAGTATGTTCAAACCTGTATCTTCCAGCTGTCAGATTGAAGAAGGGTTGCTTCAGGAGCAGAAATCTTTTTATAAGTGCTTGCACGCAGAGAGCCCAGTTTGTCAAAATACTAAGCAGCTTCCAAGAATTAACAGATTCATCTCCCAAGGTGCCTGGAGAAGTGGAGAAGGGTTATCTCCACTTTACAGATGTTTGTGGAAGGAATGCAGAGACAGATCAAATCACGTGTTTCAGATCACACACAGGGCACTCCAGACTTCAGGGGCACTTGCTGATTTGGAGTAGGGACAAAAGAAAGTCCCCCTATGAGCTTCTTTGCCGTTTTTTTTTTCCAGGTGGGGAAAACATCTTCTTTGGGCCCTTGCCTACTGAAAGTTTTTGGAATGTTTATGTGAAATCCTTAGCCCCTCATAACAAGGTCTCTTAGTAATAGTATTGATGTTAGCCACTAAAAACAGCAGAGGAAGACCTTGGCTTCATCCCATGGATGTAAAGGAGTCCATCCTGAATGAATGAGTTGCACTGGGCAACCCACCCTAAAAGATTTTGATTACTAACCTGGCACACAAGTTTTCTTAAGCTAGACCTCGTAAGAAAAGGAATGCTATGTAATTGGTATAAAATAAAGCCTTGGGGAAAATTAACTCAGAGGAATCCGTCTCAGATCTTCTGTGTATGATACATGCATCATGCCAGATATTTTAGGGCTGGGAATAAGGGAACTGTGCTGAAGCATTAATTTAAAAAGCTTTTTGTTCTTTCAACTGTTCTTATTATCAGTGACAATCAAAATCATCTCCTTTCAACTTCTGAAATATTTGACAGGACTGGCAATCATTCTGAAAGTGTATTTGGAGTTCAAGCATCTGTTTTCCATGCTGTCATAGCTTGCCGTTCTTGCAGGTGTTTGAGATTATTCCCTGAAATACTTAGAAGTTTTGGTATCTTCTTCTAGAGAAGAAGTGTGGAAGGTGCAGATAGTTTCAAATTATTTCTTTCAAATTTAAAATTTAAAAGAGTTTCCAGGGCATCCTTTTGAAGAAATATATATTTGAAGTGCATCATAAATGAGATATTACATATTATTAAAAAAAAGTGAGAAAAAAAAAAAAAAAAGGAAAACCTCAGTTTGGATATTTCATGATCTTTTGCCATTCTAGACTTCTGTGCAGACTGACATATACAGTCCAGATGACATTGTAGCACTTCCTCTCTTGTCTTTCTGTGAGACTGCCAAAAAGGGAAACAAATCATCTGGATTATCTGGAAGCCTTACATGATCTCTCTGTATTATTCAGTTAACTCTTGCAAACAAGCTTGTAAAGCCTCACTAATTTTGTCCTTTTCCAAGGATGTCCTGGTAGCATCAGCAGAAGTCACAAATATTTCATTCAAATTCCTGAAAGTAGTGCAAATATAAATAAATTTTCTTCATAATTTGAATTTGATAAATGAGTCCTACATCAGTTTTCCCCACTCTTTCAGTTCCTTTTTTTTAATTCTAACTTCATCTGGCCTTACAAGCATGAAGTCTTCTATCTGGATATGTAGTTTTCCTGCTAAAAAAACCCCACACCTCTTTTATCCTAACTACTACAATAACAGAGTGAAGCAAAAAGCCATGAACTTTCCCTCTCATGCAATGGATGTCTATTCACCCTTAGAAACATCAGTAATCTTATAAGAAGTATGTAGTGACCTGTCTCGTATCAGGTAAGATATATCCAGAGGAAAGTATGATTTGAGGATGGTATATTGTCTCTGTCTTTTGATACACTAATCACAGCATAAGTGAAAAACATGCTTCCCTATCCACACTTGTCTGGATGAAAACAATTGTTTTGGATGCTGAGATTGCTTTTGAGGCTCCTTTTAAGAAGTTAGAGCTTAACTGGATGCATACAGCAGTGCTGAGCCATTTTCTTTTCATATATGAAGCTTAAAGGTACTTCTTAACATGGAAGAAGAAGGACAACAGAAAAATTTGTTATACTATTATGTCATCCAATGCCATGGAGATTTTCTGCATGTGTTAAAGAGGATCCCAGTAATACAGTACTGGATTGCTTTTAAGGATTTCCTTTTGCTTTGCCTAAACTATCTCTCTGCCTTTTATGTGAAGCTAGTTTTGGAAAGTATTTGTAAATTTTTTTATAGGAGCTGGAGAGACAATGAAGATGTGCAGAACCTCACAGGCCCAGGCTGCCTGTTGTTGGCCTTAAAGATACTCTCAATTTCCATACAAGTATGCAAGCACTTATCCTGCATAGGCAGTCTAGATAGTATTCTGTTGAATGTATGGGACCCATTGCATTTAAATACATCCTACTACACTGGCAGTGTTTTGGTTGTCTGTGAAGCAGCTGAGGAATGGGAAGGCAGACAGGTAACAGAGCCTCATGCCCCTCCACTCTCTCTCAGTTGCTGCCTAGATGTAGCCACAATTTTATCCCCCAAATTGCTGGTATCTTTGAGCAGTGCTAGGGAACATAGTGTATCTCTCAAAAACAACTTAACAGCTAAAACATCAAAGATTCATTTTTTTATCTCAATATAAATCTACAAGTATGAAAGGAAAAACAGGAAGAAAACAAGTTTTCTCATCCCCATGATGTTCATTCATTGCAAAGATGACACCAGGAGGCTAGTCTGGCATATATTATATATTATTTTGTGGTACGCATATAGTTTTTCAAATAGAAAAGCAATCCACGTAACCATTTATTCACATCTGGATGTAACTTTTTGGTCTGACTAAAAATCACCTAAGCATCTTTATGAACTTAGGAATAATTCCAATATATGTGTAAAGAGACGATGCTTCGCTTTGGTGATTTTTCAAAAGACTTTGAAATACCAGGCATTTTTTCCTTTAAAGGAGTGAAATCAATTTACCTCTGAATATGCCCCCTTGGCGATACTGTACTTTTGCCAAAACTAAGACTATGTGAGCATATCTGGAACTTACTGGTGTGTTTCCTGGACTAACAGAAATATGCCTGTAAGAAAAATAAATGACTGAATACAGTTGCTTCCGCTTTGTTCTATTGGAATAGACCATTGCTCCAAATAATTATATATACATAGTATGTATAAAGAAGTGTCCCGCCTTTCTCCAAATTCTAAATTTTTTTCAAGTGTTCATTGGAAATTGCATATACAGTGATGTTGCCTCAACCTGCTGCAACCATATGGCAGGATCTGCGAGCAAATTCAACTGTCAAGTGAACCACAAAATGTCAGATTTTAAATGATATATATTCCCAGGGTGACATTCCAGGTTGAATTGCTCCATGTATCACTTAAGAATAAGTTTTTATGAGAAGTCACAGAAATTGCATCAACATACATGGATCAAAATGTTTACGCTTACTCAAGGAAGGGATAATGTTTTGATACTCACTGAAGGATTGTTTGGAAATTCATATTTATATTGCTGTATTTCAGACTGTATCCTACTGTATGCTTCAAAGAGACTCCAGAAAAATTAACACCAATGTCTAGGTATAGTAGAAGACAAAGAAGTACATCTTTATTCAGAGATTTCATGGGCTATAGGAAAACCAGAGGGCTAAAGGGTAGGGAAGCGTGATACTGAAATATGTTTTCTTTCCCTTTTGTTTTTCTAACCTGTCCCACATTGTGATTCAGTTTTCATCAGAAGAGGACAGCACTGTGCAATGTTACTGTCCAGCCATTAAGAACAATGAGAGCAATTCCTTTTCCAAAGCACCTAAAATAAAACCGTCAACTATTTCTGAAGAGCTCAGACCCTCTGGAGACATTCTCAGTAGTTTAGCACTCTCCCTGAGGGAAATGTTTCAAAGTGGATCTCAGATCCAAGCTTTTCAGGTTGGACAGGAGTCTGCATAGGAAGTTTTGGTCTGGGCATGCTTCTAGGATGATGAATTATTGAATTAATTTCATCACTTCTGTCTCTCTTCATTTTTCAACAACTACAGATATCCACATATCGTGAGGGATCCCAGTTGGGTGCAAACAAAATTGCTTAGCATAATTTGTCATAGTATATAATGAAATAGACATCATAATTGGAATTAATGAAAGTAAGAGGAAATGGAGCCTAGCAAGTAGGGACATAAGCTTTCACTGATGCTGAGCTGAGCTCTTAAATAATGATAAATAGCAACAAAGAACTGAAGGAACAATTTAGAATGATGGATTCCATTTCTATCAAATTGTCTGAACTTTCATATCTTGTGAACAGCCAGGAGAAAAGAAAATCAGTAGAGTAGCATTCATCTGACTGCTACAATGCAATGAGTGTTATCAGATCATTATATACATACATACTGTACAACACTTTATGTCAGTTTATGGTTGATATATCTATGGCTAAATTACGTATAAGAACAAAAAAAAAAAAAAAAAAGCATATTAGCCATTGTACACTTCAAGAAAGAAGCGGAGGCTAGAGAGAAAGTCAGGAAGGGTTGTACAGAGAAGTAAAGCATCTCTCTGCCACATGACCCAGAGTGCTTTCTCAGTTGGGTGATGCTAGCAGGGGCACACGGTCTCTATAATGTTATATATATGTGATTAATTATAAATTAAACAAGTAGCAAATAGCCTCCTCCTATTTACATAGACTGCGGCTGATCTGATAATTTTATCTCAATGCAACCAGGCACCTGAATGGCAAAAGTAATATACTTTCATTAATCTCATTGCTTCATCACTTGTCTTGTGCTTTTCTCTATTTCCTCTTTAGTCTCTTTCTCTCTGCCTGGATACAGTGAGGTTACAGAACTGTGATTTTATAGGACAGAACAGCTCAGCGAGTTCCCTGTTAAGTTTTGTAGGAAAAAAGTTGTGTTTGTTATATGAGGCTGGATTTCATGAAGACAGTCATTCTTCTACCTATATAGCTTGAAAACAGAATTTGTATTAGAAACCATAGAGTATGAGAGCTAAGTAAAATATTTATATACATTTATATGTATGTGTGTATATATATAGTATATATATAGTACAATGTTTTACATGTAGCAGTCTTGCTGCAGTGGTTGTGTAGGCAATGACAGGATGCGCACTGCAGAAGCTGCACTGCTGTGTGATGAGGCGTGTGTGTCCTGCCCTGTGTCTGTGATTTTGACCATAAGAATCGGAGCAAACTTTGAAAACTTTATGTGAGTTTAAATCCATGCATGGTCAGACAGGCACCCAAGTAAAACATAAAAGAGGAGGGTGATGAGATGCAAAAATCCAGCATAAGAAAGATTACAGAATTTATAAGGAAAATATAACTAAGGGGTTAAAATCCTTGAGAATGAGAAGTATTTCAGAACGAGATCTGTCATTTTGAGAAGGAGATCCGGCATTAAGGGAAGGATAAGAATGAAGAGAAAAGGGAATTCCATGAATGAGGAGAGAGATGAAAGATACAAAACAGAGACAGAAAAAAGGGCTGAGAAAGTTTTATGAATTTGTATGGCTCAGGAGAGAAGGAAGACCAATTGTTCAGATATCTGATGAAGTATTTTGGAACACAGGAATAATGAGTTGAATGCAAATTAGACAAATTGAAAAGGAAATATTGTATGATGTCCAAAGAATATGTCATAGAATTTTTTCACACATATTTTGACTTACTAATTCAAGATAGAACTAGAAGAGAAAGCTTGGAAATAGATTGCAAAAAAAATAGGATTCTCACAGTATTTTCCAGGCAGCTACCAGGAAAGAAAGGAAGGCCTCTGGGAAAGCTTGTACTGACAGGAATTCAGATCTAAGATATAAAGGTATACAGAGACCAACTTTGAACTTTCACATGCTTCTTTGAGCCCAGTTTTCCAGCATTTGGAAGGGCAAAAAACATGCTTTAGAATAGCAATACAGAAGAAGAAAGAGACTTTATGGAGAGAAAATTCCGCAGTTGCTGAATGGAGAATACTGGAGGATGGAAAAAAAAAAAAAAAGAGTAATAATATATAATTACTCCAATCATATTTGGCTCTCTTGTGCATGTCTCAACACTGTACATATTCCAACCCTTGCATTATGGTTCTTTTCTTTCACTTATTGCTGGTTATCTGAAACAGGTATAAATAAGATAATAACCGTATATGGTAAAATAAAGTTGACAGTAAAAGAATAGTTATCAATTTGAAATCAGACTCCGTGGTTAATAAGTCATTTAAAACAACAGACAATATAGTCTGAAAGTTGAACTGAACCTCTACTGGAAGATCCTAAATGGAAAAGGAAGAGTTTGGGAGATTAAGACTGGATGACTGGATAATGTTCAATGTCTTCATCAATGACATGGATGAAGGCATCGAGTGCTCCCTTAGCAGGGTTGCAGACAACACTAAGCTGGGTGGAAATGTGGATCTGCTGGAGGGTTAGGAGGCTCTGCAAAGGGATCTGAACAGGCTGGACTGCTGGGCAGAGTCCAATGGCATGAGGTTTAACACGGCCAAATGCTGGGTCCTGCACTTTGGGGCACAACAACCCTGTGCAGTGCTACAGACTAGGAGAAACCTGGCTGGAAAGCTGCCAGGAGGAGAAGGACCTGGGTGTGCTAGTTGACAGCGACTGAACATGAGCCAGCAGTGTGCCCAGGTGGCCAAGAAGGCCAATGGCATCTTGGCTTGTATCAGAAACAGCGTGACCAGCAGGTCCAGGGAGGTTCTTCTCCCTCTGTACTCAGCACTGGTGAGAACGCTCCTCGAATCCTGTGTTCAGTTCTGGGCCCCTCACCACAAGAAGGATGTTGAGGCTCTGGAGCGAGTCCAGAGAAGAGCAACAAAGGTGGTTAAAGGGCTGGAGAACAGGCCTTATGAGGAGCGGCTGAGAGAACTGGGGGTGTTTAGCCTGGAGAAGAGGAGGCTGAGAGGAGACCTCATTGCTCTCTACAACTATCTGAAAGGAGGTTGTAGAGAGGAGGGTGCTGGCCTCTTCTTCCAAGTGACAGGAGGCAGGACAAGAGGGAATGGCCACAAGCTCTGCCAGAGGAGATTTAGGCTGGACATTAGGAAAAATTTTTCACAGAAAGGGTCATTGGGCACTGGAACAGGCTGCCCAGGTGGTTGAGTCATCATCCCTGGAGGTGTTTAAAAGACAGGTGGATGAGGTGCTGAGGGGCATGGTTTAGTGTTTGATAGGAATGGTTGGACTCGATGATCCGATGGGTCTCTTCCAACCTAGTTATTCTATGATTCTATGATTCTACGATTCTATGATTCTATGACCTGAGTACTTGGAGGAAAAACCTAGGAAAAATATATGATGTGTGTGAGAGAGTATCCAGCATATTCTCTGTTAAACTGCTGTCAAAATTTATATTTAGAAAGAGAAGGAATTTCTTCGGATGAATACTTTAAAAATATAACTATATATTACAGACTTAACTGTCAGGCTGCTGACTAACAGCTGTGACAGTACCTTCCTTCCAAAGATAACCTGAGCCAAACAAATGTATCTTTTTATTTAAAAGCCAAGGAGAAAGTTAATGAGTCTTTCATAGCCTTGAAAACATAAATCTTAAGTTCCCAGGATTAAATTATGTGACTGCTAATTGAGCAAATCTCCCACTTATATGCCTCATGATCAATCACAAACCCACTACATGAACAATCTCTACTTAATGATGCAAAATCTGTCCCCGGACAACATTGAACTTTGGGGCATAATGGTATGGATACATCAACATTTCTCCCAAGAATGTGTTTTGGATAAACTCCAGCTTGGCAGGTTTTATATGCTTGCTACTACCCATTTCATCGAAATACTAGTGGTCCATGTGTAAGAATAGTCTTCATGGATAAGGAAAAGTTTGTCCACATTAACAGTGTTTGTTATATATACAGACGCAGAATAAGGCTTTCCATATAATAGTCAACTAATGAAACAGGTTACAGTGAATCCTTTCTCCTGGTCCAATTGTGTATCAGATGTGGTAGTCTCCACACAAGCCTTTGCAAAAATAACCAAATCAAGTTATTACATGCTTCCTAAGTCCCACTCCTTTCCCATATCAGTCAGCAATTTTTTATCACCATGGCAGAACTGGCAGAGTTGCACTTGCACAAAGTAAAAGCCTTTTGAAAACTGCCTAGAGTGCATGAGCTCTATTTTTCTGATCTGAAGATGAAAGGCAGCCCCTCATTTCATAGGTAGTGTTATTTCTACTGCTGGCATCCCATCAACCACAGGAATGTGTGGCACACAAAGCAAATAAGTTACAAGCGTATCTAAACATCACCTTCTGCCTCCCCTCATTGTTATGAGAAGGGAATGTATTATACTCCACTCTCCTTTGATGAGACAGATTTTGCTCTTTGTGCCAAAAAGCATGTTTTGTACAGAAAATAGAAATAAAAGCACATATTTAATAAAAGCAAGATTCTGCATGTTGGTGTTGGAAGTCACAGAAAAACAAAAAGCTTTCACATAACAAGTTAGTGCTAGATCTGTAGAGATGGAGAAGGGGGTCTGACCTGCAGGGCTACCGGTGGAGGGGGGGGTGCTGGAGCCATCCTGTGACACAATACTGAGAGCACCAAAATGAACCTCTGCCAGAACAGCCTAGGCCTGGCACTTCATCTTTTGCAGGAGACTCAGCCTCTCCTAACAAGGTTGTTATTTTTTGGCACTAAGCCCTGAAAGATAACTTAGTCTCTAGTCTCCCGTTGAGAAAGTGTATGAGGAAGGTAAGAGGCAAGGCCCCAGCCCTAATTTAACACATGCCTCTGTAAAGCTGCATCTGTATCCAACTAGATGATGTGTTTAACTTGAAGCATCCCTCTGATATGCGTTACACAATCCGCACTCGATCCAACTTGAACACTTGGCTTAAGACAAGCACCCCACATGGAAACACTGCTTTCTTACACTCATACAGGGTAGAAAGAGAAACAGAAACATGACCAGAACCTTTTGCATATTTACTTTTAAAGGGAGGAATGAAAAACCTCTATCATCCAAGCACTGTGTGTATAATACCTTCAGTCAATAACATCCTGTTTCCAGGAAAGCTTGATACATTATAAAGATCCCTCCTTCACATCCCATTGAGAGATACTTATTTAGCAGATGTCAGCTGATATTTAAGGTGGTTAGCAAAAGAGCAGATTTGAAGATAAGAAAAAACTTTTGCAGCGCTTCAGTACATGAACAAAGCTATGTCAGCTACCATTCTTCTATAAGTTATGCAATATTAAAAGGTATAGAAATATAAATAAGAAAACGACAGCCTATCTCTAGAATCAGCTTTGATATCTATGGGGTCTGACTTTATCAAGAGAAAGAAGTCAGGGATATACTTTAGCATCTTCTGATGAATACTTCATCTAGTATAAAGTTTATTAATTCTGTCCTGGTTTACACTGACTAAGACTCTGGTCTGCTGGGATTGCAGAGACGTTTCTGAAAGGCAAATCAACCTGATGGTAGTACAGTGTGTAGAGCATCTTGTACCATATCAGTGACATCTATCAGAGCTTTCCTCAGCAGTCATGTACAAAATGCAAAGGTTGGTGAGATGCATGCTGACAACAAAATAAATTTTTTCCTGTGAGAAAAATTCTATTTATTTTCTTTTGCTTATTAAACCCAAGTAGAAACAACGAAGGTGTATGCATGTTTAAACAGCTGTAGCTTACAATAGTAAGGTGTACTTGGAGCAAAAGTTTCTTGAGTTCACATGCTTTTGGGAGAAGATGAAATATTCTGCTAGTCCACTCTTCCCCATGTATGTTACTAATAACAACAGAAGAGTTCCTTGTCAGCTCTAAAATTTGGTTTCAATGATGCTCATATCATGGTCCTCATATATGGTCCTTTCCTCTTGCAAAAATGAGGGGAAATTATCTTTTTGGAATAGAAGGATATTTGCAGGCCAGAAGAAAGACTTGGACACAGAGGAAGGCAATGAAATATCTTGTCTAGCCAATTAGCTTTCTTTTCAAGGTGAAAAAAACCCTGATGGTTATCAGGTTAAGCAAGTTATTGTTGTTAAATAGGTTAAAGGTTTGCCTTTCACTGCTTGTCTGAGCATTCAAAAGAACTGGTTTCATACATAAAAGTCAAGACTTGTGAGAATGTCAACTACATTTCACAGATTTGGTTATTTCAAGTGAGTTTTAAGAAATAGTAATAAACCCTGTTCAACAGGTTATCAATCTTCTGATATATGAATATGTTTTCAAAGTAGAGCACACTGGATTTTTGAGTGCACGTACCACACACAGAGGTGTGATTTGCTTAAGCATATGGCAAATGCCAAAGGATTTCTTTCCAGAACTCTTTTTTTTGCATCCTCAGTTTTAAATTGATTGCAATGTTTGCTCATGCAGTTCAGTTATTTGAATGCACAGATCAAATCGTGCAAATGAATGAACTTGGGCAAAGAAGTAATTTATCAAGCTAACTAAATTAAGAATAAAATGTAAAAATAATGTTCACTCTTTTATTCATTGACCTTGTGTATTTAATCACTTGCAGATTCCAAATGTGATGAGATTCTTAGTCTCTTGTATCCAAACTTTCTTAGAAGTTCAAACCCTCCTAATGACACTAACCTGTTTCTAGGAATTTACTCAAGGATTTTCAATAGATCTGAGATTTTATCCACACTAAACCCTATCATGTGGTCCTGAAATTGTTTTCACTACCAGATTATAGCATGAGAAGGATCAGGTGACTTAGAGACCATGCTGTCTCCACAGTCCTAATTCTTCAAGGAAGACCTCCAAGAAAATCTCCTCTCGCATCTCCATGACTGTAGATTTTACTTGGTGGAGTGTTATGCTTAGCATGACATGTTATGCTTAGCACGGCATATTTCTGGAAAATATTGATTTTCAGTTTAGCCCATTGTTGAATTTGCTTAAGGTTCAGCTCTTAATGATATAGACATATGTTTAATGACAAAATAATTCAAGAATCTAATTACATGACAGTAGGGAATGAAGAGACCAGGGTTCACATTACTGCCTTTGTTCATATTAAGTAGGTGTGCCAATCCTCTGATTCCTCTAAAAGTCTTATATATATCTTTAGACACTTTAGACTTTATTTTCTTAGAAAACTGCCCAAATATAGAATCATAAAGAATTGATTAGAAAAAAAGCACACCATGTCCTGCCCACTTCACTTTATCTCCTGGATGCTCCTCTGGATGCCAAGGTACACAGCTGGCAAAAGCCATTATTATGCCCTCTGCAAATAGGTTGCTTCCATTTTTTTTTTCATGTCTACTTAGCAGAAATACAATGAAACAGCATCCTCTTAAACAACCCAAAATTAAACTGTAAGCAAAATCCAACTTTTGCTGTTGCCAGGGTGAAAAATGGTTATTTGCTGTAAAATATGTTTTTCTCACATCCCCTTAAGAACTATGTTGGAACTACATTTACAAAGCAAGACCTCTGATAACTTCAAATACAATTCTTGCCTATCCAAGTAGCAGGATTAGAATTTATCCTTATACACACAGACACACAAACCTATGTTATGTATAGAGGTAACATATGAAAACTTTGGGACATTGGAAGATTTAACAGGCTTCAAAAGTTCACTGGCCTCGAGTTTGACAACTGAGTCTCTAAACATAAGCAGATATTTTTAGTGTGTCAGACACAACCAAATATATTTATCATGTCTATCTTATGCACAAATTATGTTGTTCTGTTTCCTATATTGAAACAACAATCCAAATTCTGCCCTTGCAGATATGTATGCAGTTTCACAAAAAGAAGATAAAAATTATCTTTTGCATATTACAGAATAGGCTCTAAGCCTTAAATTGGGCTTTGGAGGAGTTTTGGGTGGGGAGATATTTTTATGGTGATACAATTGTTTGTGATTCTTGTTTATGTGTTCCTGATACAAAAAACCTAGTAAGTGACTAGGTTAAAAACAGTCACTAAAAAAAAAGAGATTTTAAAGTATCACCATATCTGAGTGTGTAGGAAATACAAAGCACAAGGAACACGCACAATAATACAAATTCCTGTTAGGCTTTTGCAAGGGTAAGGATGGTACAATCCTTTCCAGATATCTGATGGCTTATCATAATTATTTGGACACATAGGGCAGAACAGGTGCCTGGAAAATTATGTAAGGTCTAAAGAGTTTGGACTTAAGCATGTGATCAACCCAGCAGTCATGTCACAGGAAAAAAAAAAAACCTACAGGTCTTAGCAGCATTTAGATCATGTCCCTGGTCACTCTGAGAAAGCATGGAGGGTTTAATTAGTCTTTCTGAGGTGCTTCTGTTTTCTCTGTTATGTTCATGGCTTTGATCATATCAATTTTGACCTCCCCAGTGGGAAAATCTTAACCAACATTTTTTAAGTAGTATGCAGTTCATATTTTTGCCAGTCAAAGATGTCTTATTATTCTATATAGGTGGGGTTTTTTTGCTTTGATTAAGGAGTTTTACTGGATATAATCTGACTTCAATAAACATTCCTTTATGGGGCAGACATATTCCACAGTGCTGGATAGCTGCAGTTAAACAAGGTAGAAAGAGCAGAATTTGCCATCTGTGTTTAAGGTAAACAGAATAATTTTTTCTCTCCCATTAGTAATGTTATAGAGGAACTCTTTAATTGATTTTCCATTAAGTGTTAAACATTCATAAGTAGGTTGTTTGTTATCATTCCTTTCCTGACAAAGTTTATTTAAATAAAGATTGAAAAAAGAACACTGCTTTGCTTTATTATACACCTGCTGAAAGTTTCTTTATTCTCAAGACAGTAAGGTCAGAACATGTTAATTTCCATGAATTCAAATGTGCATAGCCATTACCTTGAAATATAAATATGATAGAGTAACATGAACTTCACTACAAAAACATTTCCTGGGGCATCTGTTTAATCCACAGCCAAATGATAAACAGTTCTCCCAGGAAGACCTCTCCCTTTGCCCAGTGGACTCCATTAGCCACTCAGTTTTCACACCTTCCAAAATTCTTCCTTGTTTGTTCTTTAGTAGGGATTCAAGTATCTGTTCGTCTTGGAAATGGAATATTACATTTACAATGACAAAACTGTCAGATGCTTAGTTTAAGGAATAAATTACTTTAGAAAAATAAAAAAGGAGTTTGCTTGGGTTCAGAAGTATTGATTTAGTCTGCTTTCACATATAAAAGTCTGAAACTTTAAAAACATGAAATCTATAACTCTGCGCAGCAAGTATATAAAAATCAGTGCTTTAGTATTAAGAGGCATTTATTTTCCTGCTGACTTGCTGTGATGATAGCAAAACGTGCAGAACTGTTCCCAATGCTGGGCAGTTTCACTTCTGCAAAGGTTATTACAAACATTTTCCTTGGTTTCATTCTTTGTGGATTTACACTCTTCCCTCTAAAAGTTTTGGGTTTGTGATGTTCAATTTGACAGGAATGTTAAACTGACCTTGATTTGATCTGAAGACCACTAAAAGATTATTCGTGACCAGGATTGACCTCAAAACTCAAGATCAAGGCATAACTGCTGAGTCTTAGGGTTTTTCCATTCAAAACACAAATGTTTAATGCTCTCAGCACTAAAATTTCCATTGACCATAATCTTCTCCTAGAATATTTTCTCAAACTAAGTTATGAACTCTGAACACTCATAAAAATTGAAATATAGGAAGAACATGTCTCTTTGTCATTCAAAAAAAATCAGTTTTTACAGATGAATAGTGGGCTTGAATGCTTGAACTGTAGGACACAGAATAATGCAGCAAAGCAGTCAAGCGGGTGCTTAAAAATCAAGCTTAGTTACCATTCTGTAAGCCCTGAGACTTGCAGGTTTGTGACCTTTTGTTTTTAAGAGTAAGCAAGTGCTTAAGTGCTCTGCTAGAGAAGGGGCTGAATGCTCTCTCAGTGCCAAAGCTATGACAAATTTAGAACAAGAGCAAATTTAGACCGGAATGAAGTCTGGTGGCATTGTTGCCTACCTCAGATAATATTTAGTAAGAGGGCAGGCATACTAACTCATCTAACCAAATAATGTGCCTCTGACAGCAAAAGAGAAGTACAGCCACCTAAATGTAGGTGATAAATGACCTTTTAGTGCCTGAGAATGTCACGCTTAATCTCTAGCAGATGTTCCAAAGAGATACTGGTCTCCCATAAGATCATGTGTCATACCTGTGCCAAATAACATAAGACCTCAAAAAAATGTCACTGGAGGCGTGTGTTTAGGTACCTGATTTTCTCCCTATTTGCCTGAGTGCTGTGGTTTGTGTTGAGCTACTAGCAGTTACTTTGTTATGTGTCCATGGATAGAAGTGTCTGATGAGTCTCATTCAGAAGAGCAACATGGAGTTTTCTGGGTTTCTTTGACTGGAAATTATTATTCTAAAACACTCTTGAAAGTGAAGGTCAAGTAGTCAACACCATTACACTGAAAGCTGAAAAATATACTCCTCCAGACTGACTGACAGTGTAAGCAAGATTTCTGCTGCTCTCCTGTATATCAACCTTTGCTACTTACTATATTTCTAAAGCAACTGTTCTCAGGGGAAGAATCAACTGGAAGGATCACTAATCTCATCTGCTTTGGCAGTTCCTGTGTTTTTATGTCCCCTTGCTGAACAGATGTAGTGTAAGCTTAAATTGTAATAATAAGATTACCCACAAACAACAATCCTATCCTACAGTAGTTCCTGGTTAAGCTCAGATATTTATAGATCTATACAAAAAGAGAGTAGAATTTATATTGCCCAAAATAGTGTAAAACACATGTATCCTTGACTGAATCACTTCCCACTCAGGTCAAACAGTCTGTTTTATGCAACTGGTGACCTTCTTTCATACAAACAGTTGACTCCAGTTTCCAAAACAGAATGTAAATCATACAGAACTAGTCTGCCTCCCTGACAGAGAGCTTTAGGTGACTTGGTATACCCAAGGACAAAGGAATGAAACTTAACAAAATAAGTATGAAACCTCAGACAGAGGTCAGGAGAAGTCAAAAAGCCTATCAAGAAGAGCTCTGGAATCAGCTTGAAGGACAGTAAACAAAGGGTATTAGCTGTAAATACATTTTTGTTTTTATCAACTGGCAAAAAGCTGTTGATATTAGGAAAGCAAAATACCTCTCAAATTTCTCTCAAAAAATAAAACATTAATGAAGAATTTCCTCTCTGTATCAGCTTTAGAAACTGACATCTTGTCTTGGACTGGGATCTATGTGTTGAATGGCAATACTCATCAAGAAAAACAGGCTCAGTTCCCAAGAAAACTTTGAGAAGACTTAGAGGTCCATGGCATTGACGTGAATGTGAAAAAAGCTGTATTAATTTAGGGAAGAATGTAAGCCAATGTGCACTGCCTCCAAACTCATAGCCTGCAAAGAAATTAATTTGTTTGGTTTGCATAATTCATGCTTCCTTTAGCCTTTTCTCTCTATCATAGCCAAAGGCTTAATTCATCAAGAATGTGCTGATAGGCCAGACCAAGTAATATAATGTACAAGCACACAGAATCTTCCCGCCCAATGAACAAGAGGAAATTTAATTAACACACACTGAAGAAGCTGGAGTTGCTATCATGAGGATGGTACTTGCTCCTGCTGTGAATGAGGCAAAAGTCCATAGACAGTATGATTTTAGGTCTACAGCTTCAAAAAGTGTTAAATAATGGACTTACCTATACAGAACTGGTAATGAATTTATCTCACAGGAAATTAAAAGCAATACATTTAAGCGTGATCCACTTTCTTACAGTTTTAACTCACACTTTACTTCATTTTTAGTAATGATAAAATCAAAAGATTTCATCATACCAGGTGCAGCTATTTTCTGTGTGATTCCTTACAGTTGTTACAACGCTGGAATATGCAAATCATCTTTTGTAATCTTGCCATTTTGATGGCTTTTACTTTCAGAGAAATCTTGCCTTAAATGCTATATCTATGACTACCTTATATGTGCACAGTCTAGACAAATGACGGTATTTTACAGTGGATATTTGAGGAAATCCTGATGTTTATTCTTACAGTTCCCTGACTACCTGTTGATGACAGAAGCATTTTCCTCACTTTAAGTGTCATCTTTTGCTATCCTGGGCAGACCTTTTTACCGAACTTTCTCACCAGTTTAGTTTACAGTCATACTGATATATTAAATTAGTCTTGGTAACTTAAGTACTTGAGACAATTTTAGGTGAAGGAACTGGTGTGCTGGACTGTTTTCTGGCTGCATCATTTTAGATCATAAACTGTGGGGTTTTTTTCTGTAATTTCTTAGAAGATGTAAAGATTGATTAATGTAATTTTTATAACCTCTTCCAATAAGCTTTGTCTCTTGGCATCACATCACAAAAATTCAGACTATGGAGCTGCAGCTGTGATTTTCACTGAGCTGTCGCTATTTTCCTGTGTTCAGTAACATCAGGATAAGTTCAGGACTAGAGATCTCAACTCTACTTACTTTTACTTTACTTACCTTTATGTCCAAAAGTAAAAAGTCATGGCCATAAAATATGATCTTCTGTGAGATATTTTTATTGAGCCATCTCATAATTGTTAGCTCATTTAATTTACATATTCCGTCCATGTCTTAGATCTTCTGTAGGTTTTATATAGTTCTCACTGCTGCTGCAGAAATGCAAAACAAATAAAAAAATCTTCTAACAATATTAGCTGAGTGAAATGTTAGCTTGCGGGATTTCTTTTTACTTATTTTATTTGAAGAAGACATGAGAAATGATAGAAGAATAAAAGAACTAATTGAGGGTGAGTCATATTATGAAGCCTAGTAATGTGTAGTACCAAAGGACAGTTTCCATTTTTAAAACCAATGTTTGTGGAATTAGAAGCAGGTCTTTCTCTTAACTATTCAGTCATTAGCGTGGAAATTATAATCACTGTTCATGAGCTATCAGCTAACCAAGAGGAATAAACTGTCCCACTAGCATACATAAGAAGATATTTAATTTGGTATTTGAGTGCAAGGAACTCGCTACTGTACCACTGTCAAAGATCAGTGCTAAATACTGGAAGAAAGCATAAAAAGGGCAGGAGAAGCATTACATGATTCTTCTCCCAGTATGCCCTGCAAGTTTCAAAAAACACATGGTGCAGGGGCTTCATGAGTTTGCAGTAGCATTTTTCTGTAAATTAAGCCTTAGTATTATAGCTTACATAGATACAATTTTTAGTCACTTTTTGTGCTGTCTTACGCTTTTTGGTATCTTCAGCAACCTATAGTTACTGACTGCATAAAAAACTACTTATTTCTCTTTTCATCCCTCTTAGTTCTTCCATTGCAAGAACCAACAAATAATGATTACCTACTCACTTTCTCTATGCAACTCATAATTCAAAGATTGCTTTCAAATCCTTCCCCTTCTCTTACCAGACTAGAAACCCCTAGTTAATGTAGCCTGCATCACCACTATGATAATAATTCTTCACCACAGTTACTCCTGTTGATCTCTGTTGTATCTTTCCTCCTACATATTTTGAGAAAAGGAAACAGAAAACTTCACTCAGTAAGTGGACAAATCAGAGTTATGCCATAACACAAGCTAGTTCCCTGTATAGCTACACTTCTTAATATCTTCTAATGCACCATTATTCGTTCATGTTGGGCGTTGGTTTTTTTTTTGTTGTTTATTTGGGTTTTTTCCCCAGAAAATAACTTTCAGCAAAAATTTACATCATATTCTTTTTTTTTCTGGAGGGGAGGGCCTTAATAGCTAATTGAGAACCTGTTACATTGCATTTGCTATACAGGATGTACATTGTTTTCATTCATTGAGTTTTATCTAGTTTTTTTTAGCTGACAGTTTTATGCCTTCCAGTTGGGAAACTCTGACTACTCATTACCTGTTATTTTCTCCCTATGTTTGAAATAGCATCTTATCTCTGTTTATCTTTAATTCATTAGATTACTTACTTTTTCCTTAATCTGATTTCTTTAACCATCTTTGATGAGCAGTTATCTGAAAGCCTTGCAGAATATTTGCTAGCAAGACTCTATCCCTTTGAACCATTGATTATCTTTTCTGCAAAGAACAAATTCTCATTTTCTATCATGGCTATGAGTGCACTTCCCTCTGTTTCTAGCTGGACGCAATCAATAAGTTTCTTATTCAGATCTGTACCTCAACAAATTTGTCTGAGTCCTTCTAGTGACACCCATCTATAGCAGTTTTCAGGACCAGTACCTATTCATGATCTCTTTGAGCTTCCTGTTGTCTCGAGTGTACCTGGAGTCCTGCCATCCATTGAATTCAGGGTTTCTGTTCTCCCTTGTTTTTTTCTCTAACCTTTCAATTCACCACTTGTGTCTTATTCAGAGACATCTTACTTTTCCTGTTAATACTGCTGATGGTAGTCCTTGATTCACCTTCTCTATATTTTCTCTAAAATTTTCCCTAAATTACTATTCAGTTAGATAGGTCTGAATTGTAGAGGATCCTTGCAGATGTCTACAAGCTCAGAGCAAGTGAGAAAATCTATGAAGATGAGATATCAAATATCCCTTTTAACCTCAGTACAATACACATACAGCAAGATTCTGAGCTTCTGAACTGCCACTGAATAAATACTGAGACTATGCAGCAGCTTGTGCCTTTTCTTCTTGCATTCAGTTTTGCCTCCTCTTCCTTACATATAAACTATGTTGGGTAACAGAAAGCATTTCTTGTTCAGCTTGTCCATTGGCAATCCTTTTCATGTGTTTTCAATATAACACATAAGAGATTATTCTGTTCCCCAAAAAGATAAAAGATTTTATAAAGCACAATATTATTATATTTATAGAAGCAACTAAAATCAATCACATTATTGTTCTAAAATGAGGTAAAATATTGTAGGAAAAGGAATATTGTCCCTCTGAATACTTCATAACCCCCTGTGTGACACTCAGAAATTTATTTGTAAATGGAAAACACACACATTGTCAAATAATGCCAGAGAAGTTTGCTTATGAAGACTTGGAAACTCTTCAAATGTTCATGTTTATAGCAAACATAGGGCTCTTTCAGTAGGGAATCTATCCAGGCATGCAACTGTCATTTACTTTTAAAGCCCACAAGATCTGAAACATGCCAGCTCTAAAACTTCTGGCTTTTTTAAAAACAGGCTTGATCTAAGATCCTGTCTTTGAAGCTGGTGATGTCTGCATAACTAGAAGACCATACCAGAGGAGTTCTGAAAGGCAGAGTGAGCCAAGGACTATTCCCCAAGGGGTGTTTTGGATGTTCCTATTCTGCTTCCAAGGTCTGACAGATTTTAATAGTATGGAAGTGGCCAGGCTCTTCAAAGTAGCCTCTGAGTTACTTAGTTATCTAGCAGAGATGTAGTCAGTGCTCCTGTGGATGGTCAGGGTGCTGGATGTGACAATGGCTCTCTCAGAGCCATGAGATGGGGCCAGGGGATCCCAACGCTGACTGATCCCACTTTCATAGCCAGAAACAAAGCAGCTGGGGAGCACCAAGGCAGGCGAGGATGACACCTAAGCCAGGGCTCATGGCCAGGCAGGGCAGGGCTGCTGGAGACTGGCCCTGCTGCACCATTGCTGGGGCAGGGGCTGATGGTGCCAGGGGCCCGATATAGTGTCCTGGGCTTTGAGAACACCTGGGAGAGGCCTGGGGAGCTGACAGGGGGGCCTGGCCTGTCAGTAGGTGGTGAAAGACCTACAAGAATTAGGCAAGGACAGCCAGGGCTGTGGGTGTACTCATGGTCATGACAGTCAGGCTTTGCTCCCCTTCTTTTAACAACTTAATTATCTCATAAACTCCTCTGTAAAACAGTGAGTTTTTTTAGTATAGAGGAGTGGTTACTTAAAAAATATCAGTAAGTGCCATTAAATACTAAAAACAGAGCCGGGACAAATGCCTTGTGGTTTTACCACTCAGGTCTTTCACCCTTCTCCTGCCTGGCAGGAGGTGGCTGTTATCTTGACTGTCCCAACTCTTCCCATAAACACTGCACGGCTATGGGGACAGAGCAGACCTTTTTTTTGTTTTTTAGTTCTGAAGAGTTACTTAACAGAGCATAAATATAATCAGAACGTATGGTACAGACAGTCTCAAACCCCAGAAAATTGCTTCTGACTATAGGGAAGTATCATATTAGGTGAATGTTCTATTAATTTTCCCCAGAATGTCTGAAATCTGAACCTAATGACACTCTGTACCTGTTTTCATAGCTGTGAATGCCTCACAGGGAAGCATTTCATAAGTGTGATCTGTGTTCTTTTGAACTCTAGACATCTGTCTTAAGTATCTGCTTTTGATCAAAGAGAAACCAATGACCTCCTTCAATGGACAATTTGGTACAGAGAAAAAAAGGCTGAGTGTGTATTGACTGCAAAGCCCTCAGCTTTCTTATTGCCACATCTTTGCCAGGGAACCTTTCTTGTCAATTCAGTTTTCCAGCAACAACCCAAATTTAATGGCCAAAATTTCAATGAAATTTATATATGAATGCACTCTTTGGGATTAACTTTCATCTTATTCTTTCTATTAGTCATATGCACGTACTTCCCTGAAAGAAAAAAAATAAAGTTTGTTTATGCAAGGTTCTTTCCATCATCTACCAGGAATCCTGGCTGACTGTGGAAGTTCTGCTTGACTGGAGATTGGCAAAGGTTACGCTCGTTTACAAGAAAGGTCAGAGGAAGGATCCAGGGAGCTACAGGCCTGTCAGTCTGACCTTGATGCCAGGGAAGGTCACAGAGCAGTTCATCTTCAGTGCTATCACACAGCACACACGAGACAACCAGGTGATGAGGTATAATCAATATGGGTTTATGAAAGGCAGGTCCTGCCAAACTAACCTGATGTCCTTCTATGACATGGTTACCCACTTACTCAGTGAGGGAAAGGCTGTGGTTATGGTGTACCCAGACTTTATTAAAGCCTTTGACACTTTTTCTTACAATATTCTGCTTGAGAAACTGGCTGCCACTGGCCCAGACAGGCGCACCCTCTGCTGGGTGGAAAACTGGTTGGATGGCCGGGCCCAAGGAGTGGTGGTAAATTATGTTAAATCCAGCTGGAGGCCGGTCACAAGTGGGGTTCCCCAGGGCTCAGTCCTGGGTCCAGCCCTGTTCAAAATCTTCATCAATGACCTGGATGAAGGCATTGAGTGCTCCCTTAGCAAGTTTGCAGGTGACACTAAGCTGAGTGGAAGTGTGGATCTGCTGGTGGGTTGGGAGTCTCTGCAAAGGGATCCGAACAGGCTGGACCTCTAGGCAGAGTCCAATGGCATGAGGTTTAACACGGCCAAATGCCGGGTCCTGCACTTGGGGCACAACAGACAACAGACTAGGAGAAGAGTGGGTAGAAAGCTGCTTGGAGAAGAAGGAACTGGAGGTGTTGTTGAGCCAGCAGTGTGCCCAGGTGGCCAAGAAGGACAGTGGCATCTTGGCTTGTACCAGAAATGGCGTGACCAGTAGGAGCAGGGAAGTGATTCTGCCCCTGTACTTGGCACTGGTGAGGCCACACCTTGAATATTGTGCTCAGTTCTGGGCCCCTCACTACAAGAAAAACATTGAGGTGCTGGGGTGTGTTCAGAGAAGGGCAACAAAGCTGGCGAAGGGGCTGGAGAAGTCTTACCAGGAGCGGCTGAGGGAACTGGGGTTGTTTAGCCTAGAGAAAAGGGGCCCAAGAAGAGACCTTATCACTGGCTATGGCTACCTGAAAGGAGGTTGTAATGACGTGGATGCTGGTCTCCTCTCACAAGTGATAGGTGATAGGATGAGAGGAAATGACCTCAAGTTGTGCCAGGGCAGATTCAGATTAGACATAAGGAAAAATTTCTTCACTGAAAGGATTATTCAGTGTTGGAACACGCTGCCGAGGGAGGTGGTTGAGTCACCAACCCTGGATGTATCTGAAAGATGGATAGATCAAGTGCTTAGGGAAATGATTTAGTAGTGGACAACTATGGTTGGACTTGATGATCTCAAAGGTCTTTTCCAACCTAGCAATTCTGTGATTCTATGAAAATATTGTTTATTATCTCTGAAAGGACTGGAGATGATTATTTAGTACTGAGGGGATTTAACAATGAAAAGCAAATGAGCAGTCTTAGTACACAGTTTAAAAACACTCTGAATGTCCCAACTATATGTATATATACACACCTGGTGATTCCAAAGGCCACATTACCTGGGGATGTAAATAATTGCATACATGTATGTGACAGCTTTTAAAATGTTCATTTCTTCTTCAAGAAACACTTTTTGCAGTAAAACTAGGTTTCTTCCAATTCTATTGAGCATAAATATCATATGCTGTTTGAATCACACAGTAAGCTCTTTGAAAGTATCAGACTTAAATCAATGGAAATGAGGACATGACCTGAATAATTACAGGTCCATTTTTACAGATTTTCCATTGAAGATGATAAACTTCAGTTTTCATTTATCAGCAAAGAAATCATAGACATTTCTCCCAACCTTTTCATTTGTGTATGAAATGCCAACTGCTCTCTATAATTGCCATAATAAAATGGTTTCTGATTGTCAGATATATTTACAATTTCTTGGGGAAAAAACACCCTCAGTGAATAATTAGCGTATCAGAGAAGACAGGAATTATTTTTATTATGAGCCAGGTACTTTAACATTCCTCTGGCCTACCTTGAATAATACACTTAGTCCCATGCAAGAACCTAGTTAAGCACACTTTATTATTGAGATAAAGTTGAGCTTTCTTCTAGTTAAAATGGGCAGCAGGAAACTGGATAACAGCTCTCTGTCTTTGCTAGTGAATTGAACTGCTCCAAGGCATGGATCCGATTACCGTCCCACAATCAACAGATTGCTATCACCAGCATGGCCCTTGCACACTTTGGCCAGCTAGCACCCTCCCAAGCAATGCCTGGACACAGCTGAAGGTTTAGCACAGTCCAGTGATGATGCTTAACAGACAGCACACATCTGGATGTTCTGTGCGGTATAAAAGCAGAGATTCTATATAAGCCATGTGAGCTGGCCTTAGTGCCGAAGACAGATCCTTAGGATTTTTTTATTTACTACTGGAAATAGCCCTAGAGTCTAGTCCAGGCTTTGCTGATAAACTACTGTCTAGCCACTCCAGGCCTCAGGTTCTCCTGCTCTGTGTAAAGGTAAAGTCAGTGAGAAATGCAAATGCTCCCTGACGTCTGATACAAAGAATGCTAAGAGTTCTAAGCTATCAAACTAATAAGTTATGTCAGCAACATGACCCTGAATAAAGTTATAACAATATTATCTTTATGGTATAGGATACAGGAGTAATGAGCAAATTATACTGAAGAGAGACTGGGTAGTTTTCTAAGACTTGTGTACCTAACAGATCCTATTTTTTTTAAACATTAATAATTATTATCAGATACTCCTAATTTATTGTAGACCAAAACATATTTAAGGTAAATCAGGACATGATTGTCAGGTACCAGTGTTTCTCACTGTTGCTGGCTGAAGTTGAAGACAGTGCCTGCCCAGCTGAAATACTGGTATATCTTTTGACTTTCTTTCAGCTCAACTTGCTGTTGGTTAACAGTATGATTGTGCACTGAGACGTGGTTCATGTCCCCTTTCTTGCCACACAGAAAGACATGTGGGATCAGAATTCATTGTAAATCAATATGTTTGACAACTTCTAAACCTTCTCTGGGAATTTTTAGGGAGAATTTTTAGGTGGTCCAGACAAAATGTAGGCTGAGAACCATTCAACAGCTAAGTAATATAGACACTTGGCTCCCAACTCTTGTTCCAGTGCCCTGGCACTTCTAATTTACTACTATGGGTAGGTCCATTGTATGGAATGAATCATAAAAATGTTATGTCTATTTCTTAGCATCAGAAGCCATACCAATATATCATGAACACAACTTCCTGCTCTTTTAGTACTATTGTTTCTGAAAACATGACTGGTCTCATAGGCAGACATTACTAATTTTCTTCACTATCGATAATTTCAAAATGGTTATGATGTTTTTTACCTCTGAAATAGGGAAACTTTCTGTGTTACTGAAAGTAACTTTCTGTGTTACTGAAAGTTTCTGACACTCTCCTTTCCTGAATTCAAATAGACTTTCCACAGCTTAGTTCATAGTATTTAAATTGCAGTTAGAAGGCTTGTAGTTGGTAAATAGAAGAAGAAAATACAAAAAAAGAAAAATGTATTCTACTATATTGAAATATTCACATAAGCTCTTACTTATTAGTGCTTATCCAGAAATATAATTGTTTCTTTTTCCTAGATGGTGTCAAAGACTGTTCCTAGATAATCATTTTATGCACTGAGATCTGCCTACAAGACTTGATTCTTTTAAAATTAGGTGCTGACAGCTGACTATTAAAGTTGACCTCACTGTTTCCTTTATCGTTCTTGCCAGCTTCCACACTCAACGTCTCTTTGTTCCCATGAGGTTACTAATGTCCTGCTACAATCTGGTGGAAGCAGCTTTTTCTCAGCTAGGTCAATTCACTCTTTGTTAAGCTGGGATATGTTGGTAGAGTAACTGCAGCATATCTGTCAACTGCAGCTGCCAGGGATATGGTAGAATCCATTCTAGGTTAATAAAGTAAATAATTTTGTTAGTTTTATGGAATATATGTGTTTCTCCCACTAATCCAGCACATGCCACATGCCTTTATACTTTTTATATTAATCTTTTATCTCTTTGGTTGACTGTTGTCTTATTTTGATTCTTATTTTGATCCTTCTGTCCTCTCTGCTGCTGAGTTGTGAAGGTTGGCTGGAGAAGCAGCACTGGTCTGACTGTGGATCAGGATGTGATCAACTACTAATTACAAATGGGTCAGCAATGTTGGTTCAGGAACACTGGGCAAAATCACAGTGTTTTCTTTTTCTCTTTCTTTTGTTGCTCTGCACAGAAAGAAAAAGGAGAGTTGATTCAGTCAGTCTGGTTTGAATATCTGACACTGAGTAGAGATAAAGCAGATTGCCTTTTATGTTATTTTCTGTCTTGGAGCACTATGGAAAAACCCTATAAAAGGCTAATGAATCCCTGTACCTACAGATCTTTATTTTATACTCTATTTTCAGAATGACACTGCAGAAAGCGATTTTAATTTTGTAGACCCTTATTGCTTTACCTTCTTCAAATTCTATTCCTATTGCTTTTCCATAATAATGTTCTAATCTTCTGAAGATCAGTTGAAGTGGTCTACAGATTTTTTTCTTGTATCTACCAAACACATCAGTTCACTACAAAGAAATCAGTCCACAATATGAAGTAGTTCCTATTTCAGTTAACAATGGAAAGTGATAAGTAAAATTTATATTTTCCAGGTCATTTTGTATGTACTCATTCTAAATTAACTCAGCCACAAAACAAATGCAAGGAGCACAGAAAAATGAAGCACCACTTTCCTTCCTTACCCCTTGCTCCCATATCCCAGTCCTGAGTGCAAGCTCTGGGGAAGCCTCACACAGAGGTAATTATTCTATCTTAAGTTAATTCCCAAAAGGCATATTATTTTGAGACAACAATATCTCAAAGAATAATTAGTGGACCTGATTCTCATCTCACTTATTTACATGTACACCTAGAACAATTCCCTTAAGGTCAATGGAGGCAGTGATGAAAATCATTATATGATTCAGCTACCACTGAGTAAGACTTCCAAAAACTCCAAACAGTTTATTTTAAAAGAAAGCAGAAAGACATTTTTTCTCCTTAATTTATAAAACCTGAGATAGATGTCTTAATTTTCTCCCTGCTTTGCAGTCCAGGTGCATTTTCCCATTAGAGGACAGGACACAAAGGCAGATATATCCTTCTTTTCCAGTTATAATTTTTATTAGGCTTTGAAGAAAATCAAAGAATAATTGTGCTAAACAATAATGATAATAGCATAGCAGGGTGAATGCTTTCTTGGCAACAACCTTACAGTTACATTCTTATTGTATATATCTTCAAGTTGTTGTGTGGCATCACACTGGCATCCTATCACTATCAGTCGATTTGCAACAGGTTTCACTGTATATGTCCAATAGCAACAAACTCGAAAGTGCTGCAGAACCATTGAAATGGATTGATCATTTCCTCTTTTTCCATCATTTTACTTCTAACCCCAATCCAGAGGGCATAAAATGATCCAAAGGAAATCTTATCATCTTTCAAACTGCTTTATAGCCTCTTAGTTGTAAAGCCTCTTCAGGGATTTACAGACACAATTTTGGGTACCAGAGACACTTTCCACATTTGTAATTAGGATAATGGTCTTTGATATATTTCTTCCCTTCTGATTTTCCCTGTTTGTGATCAACCTATATGACTTGTCTTTCAATCCTTTAAAAAATATGAATGGATAAAAATAGTAGGCAAAGTTGCAAGGGACAAGATCAGGGAAACTTTCTCTTTAAATGAAATATTTCACTTAATACGGATTTTTTTAATAAACAGTCAGTGATCAGGCAAAACATATGTACTGATGCTATTCGTATGTTTGAAAACAGGAAAGTAGAGCTGTTTCATTATATTTGTTCAGAGATGCGAAAGCTTGACAGAAGAATGGCAAACAATGTCATCATGCTAAAGATTCCTGTCATGGACAAGCACTTTTCGTATTTCCTTCTCATAAGAAAAAATCCAAGAATTGTATCTTTATCTCTTGATTATTATTGGAATAAAATCTGCCTGAAAAAACTCAGAGGAGTTTTTCAAAGCATCGTCAAAAAATTCATTACTCTTATTGAAACAGTTTGCAGTAAGAATCACAGACGAGATCAGACTTGATCTAAAAAGTTTTGAGCTGAAACTGGAAATCCAAAACTCTCAAATGCAGGGCCTTATTTGACATCTAATTTTCATGCTCGCCTCTCCCAGATAGGTGGAGGGAGAATGGAGCATACAAAACAGTTGAATAAAATGGTTTTATTTAGATCCCTAGTGTTTTCATAGAGAACAGATAACATTTTGTTTCATTTAACCCAAGCAGGTGCAAGATGCACTAGGAACAAGGCAGTTAAAGGATAAGTTACAGACATTACTTTCAGCCTTAGGTAATATTTTATGCAGAGCTGGAGAAATTAAGACCATTAACTTAAATTAACCTTTTTTTATGCCTGCTTTTAATTTATTATGCTCCACATATGATTTGTATGGATGTCTTCCATAGTGTGGCATGTATCTATGGGCAGAGATCAGAAAAAAATGTTAATAAAACATTCAGCTTTTATTGTAATGCTTTAGAAAGCAAATACCATTATTTTTGAATGAAATTAAACAGATTTGATATATAGAGCAAATGAGAAGTTGCAGGGCTGCCCACTTGATATGTGATCAGGAATAAGACATGCAATATGAACAGCTACAGTCTCTTTTGTTCTCTATGCAAATCCATCACTCCATCCCAGCAGTTATAAGCAGATTGAAGTTTGATTTTCCAGCCATTCCACAGTCACAGCTATTGTTAAAGAATAATTTATCCAAGCTACAAAATAGTATTGATGGTCTGGTGGCCTTTTAAAACTCTGTTTATATTCTAGAGAAAGAAATTTAAGAAATTTCAAAATACTGAGACAGAAATATCTTTTTGTAGAACATACACGTGTATAAACATGCTTCATACATTCACATCATGCAAGTAAACAACCATATCTACTACTGTCTGCAGAAAACAAAAGCTTTCCAGTTATATTTAAAGGGATTAAATCTTATTAATTCTAAGTCATGAAAATATGTCTTCTTTTCAGAATTCATTCCTGTATCAGTAACATGGGTTGTGATGAACTTATGCAGAAAAAAAAAATCCTAAATAGTTGTTAAAACAATAAATAACTTATCAGTATTTTTTTCAAAATGAAAAAACACTCTTCTTTTCTAAGCAGTGCACCCCATGAATCTTTGGGGAAAAAAAAAGTCCGTGTTTTTAAGCTACGGTTATTCAGAACTATGGCAACCACAGAATTCCTTCACAAGTATTGCTTTCTGATTCAATACTTCTGGGAATATATTGTTTCAAAGTAATTCATAGGATAAAATTTTCAAAGAGATGTATGAAAGCCATACACTTCCGATTAACGTTAATGAGGAGTTGTGTGGCTAAACACAACTTTGAACATTCTGGTTAGAAATTTTTATTTTAGTGAGCTACACATGGTTCCTCCACTCTAAGCAGATGGTGTTTTTATAGATTGCAGAAGAGCCCTGCTGTGGATCAGCAGACACCATATTACATATTTCTCTCTAGTATATACTTCATAGGTAAATTCACTAGGAGAGAAAGATCTTTTCTCTATTAACTATCATATTTCATAGGTTTAGCTTATTAATTATATAGCATAGCTGTCTATCATAAAACAAGAAATTTCCTCATGCAATTTCAAAACAGTTCCTTTCTCATAGTAACTCTATCATGCACTGCCAAGTAGCCTAAATTACTTAATTTTTACCATTCTTATTAAATGTGCAAACTACTCTGGAAAATGCTCAGTTAGCTTTATTCAGTAATTGCATCCTCAGTGAAAGATTTTGCTATTTGTTTGTGCCACAGGTGATAAATGATGACACAACATCAAGTAATTACAGTACCCATCACTTGAAACTGTGCATAGAATCATGGGATGTTGTACAATACAGAGTGGAAAAGGGCTAATGGCAATGTGATAAGATAGTATGAAAACTTATTGCTTGAATAAGTGCATACAATTATTTGACATTCACATTTGCCAGCTGTGAGCTGGTAGCTGTATGAGTAAGCCCTAAACTGTATCAACTATATCATATATCATGGTATGTTACATTTAATAACATTAATTATCTATTCTTGACTGCTGGATATCTAAGCAAATAATCCTTTTGAAATATTAATTGATTAGCATTTCTATTTTTTTTTCCACTTGAGGAACACCATAATATGTGTACTGCAAAAAAGGCAACTCATCTCCTGGTTAGGTGACCATTTTCCTCATTAGGATAATAATCAGCACTATGAGGTTTCCATGTTAATTTTTTTTGGGTTTGTTTTCTTTTCTTGTAAATATCAACAGATCTCCTTTCTCCTCATATCTCTGCAGGTGTTCAAAGACTCCAACTTATTTTATTCCAGATATTAGTCTTGCCAACTAATTGTTTTTATAACAATAGCTTATGCAGAGCGTGGGAAAACAGGCTTTTATGTTTTCACTGCCTGTGCTCTGATTCAGGACTCAGCATAGAGATCCAAGATATGTAATAACACTCTGGTATCATAACAACTGAAATACAAGCTCAGTAACACATGATAATGCATAACATAGAGCTGAATTTAATGCCTTGTATTTTTACCACTGCTATGACAAGGGACAACAGAAGAATAACTTTACGAGAAGAAAAAAAAATGTGAAGGATACAGTTCTCTGCTCTGATTATCTTTTGCTTACTGATCCATATGGATAAAGTTGGTTGCCATTTTAAACTGCTTATAAAGTTACAAAAAGCAGTATAGCTGCATACAGTTAACCTGCAACTCCAGAAGTAGTTCAGCTTTTCTAATTTTCTGGTAATTACAGAAAAGTTAGACAGAATAGATTCAATATCTTCATCAGTCTGGTGTTTGGAGATCAGTTAGTCTTTGCCCTAAAATCAGCAGCCTCCAGATCAGTCTCTAAAGATGGCAATTTTACAAATCACCCCATGGAAACTAAATCATGACCCTGGACCAGAACATCACTAGGCTCAGGGGAATTTAAAACTTGACTTTGTAGTGGAATCTTATCTTGTATTTAATCATTAACCTCCTCATAAAATGTTACCTTCATTAATGAATCATTTGTATCAATTACTTCTAGAAAAACAAAATTTTCACTGGTTTTATAATTGTATACATTCTGTCAAATTTAAAAAATGTCTTTATTTTAAGAACTTTTTGCTCTAGAATTATAATATTTCATTTTTGTTATCAACAGAAACTACTGCAGCTGAAGGACACTTTTCATAATGTTCTCAGTTTTATAGGTCAGAAAATGTTATTGGAAGTGTAGTTCTATCAAATCATAAAATTGATACCATATTTTTCTCAGAAGTATTACTGAGAACTATCCTAATAGATAAGTAATATGAGTGCCATTTTTCATTCAGATCTCTTTTAACATGCAGCTCCTCTAGAAAACAGACTGCTTGAAAGAATACTGGGAAATGCCACTCTCAATCTTTAAAAAGTACAAAGAACATAAGACTGAAAATAAGATTCTTAATTTACTAGATAAAACTTTCATCTACTTTTTTTAATTCTTAGATCTTGCCTAATTTACAAGAAAAAAAAACAAAGGTATATTTGCCTTTTTAACATTTTGAAAACTGGAGATCTTAAAGAATCTTACTAGGCCTAATTAGAATTTTCAACTCATAATGCAAAGAAAAAAACAACAGAGAATTTTCATCATTTTTCTGTATTTGTTCAGTCACAGATTATTAGAAATGTCACTAGCAAGCAAAGATAATTGAGCTCTTAATAATGCTTTCCTAGCCATTAATATGATATTTATGTTCATGATACCCTTTTAAAATAATATTTAGTTAATATATATTTATGAAGGAAGATAATGATGGAGAGCAACATATATTTTTTTTCTGAAGGCCACAAAAGCCTCAGGAATCACACCATATGATCCTAATATTATAAGATACTCAGTTACAGTCTTAATAAGTCATTTGATCATTTCAATTTTTATTGATAAATCTCTTAAAATAAGGGGGTGCGTATTTTTGAACTTCATTCCTAATAAAATGGGCCTTGCAATTTGATTCATGTAAGCTGACTTCCAAAATTAATTTTTAGCTTTGTCACCTGAGAATGAACAGATAGTGTCATTGTAGAGGGTATTTCTGATAAACACTGAAAAAATGGACAGGTAGATACAGCCATCAAATTCTGAACATGAAGTAGCAACTTGATGACTAGAGACTGGAGAGGTTTAGTCAGTTCTGTTGATTACAAAAACTTCTAACAAAAACATCACTGTTGTAAACAGATATTTTCTGTCTGTCTTTCAGAAGAAAAGTGTGGCAGGTTAAAACTCCCAATTAGTTTTCTTCCTTATATTCACATTGTAAGCTCCCCCACCACTCTGATAGAACCTTCCCAATCATATCCCACAGTTATCCTACTGTTCCTTGTGCAACCAAACGTATTTCTGTTATTGTTCGCTAATTAGGGATTTCCTGTAAGCACATTATGAAAGATCAGACAAAATTATGTATTCTGCACAGAATACTCATCTGATTTGTTAGGCTGAGCATTAATAAAGTTCAGTGTAAACAAGATTTGAAAATTGAAATAGTTAGGATGCCATTGGGAAAGATTAGGCCATCAGTGGAAAAATTTTAACTGCTAAAATGTTATCTATTTATCTTGCAATGCACAGACAACATGCAGTTGGAGCCATATAAAATATTTCCTTTCTAATCTGTACATCTGTAAAATCAATCAGACAATTCAATGGCTGAATAGTTTGTTCTCTGACTGAACAATCAAAAATTAGATTATTCACTGTGGGAAGTAAGTTTCTTTCTTCAATTCACCCTAACAGCTCAGTAATACAAAAATGCATTTCCCACATAGGATGAAGCAATTTACAGGTAAATTATGCAGAAGAGATGAACACTGCTCTACTCCATCACTTGCTTTCTATTCTTTGTTTTATGTGCATGAAAGCTGAACAAAACCAATTGTTTGGAATTACAGTAAATCTGCTTCTTAGTATGACTGTATACAATAGCTTTTATGATTTCCATATGATTTGGAGGCGAGTATCAGCTTTCGTTACTGCATTTATACCAGTACTTTAATACATGGGAGAAGTTACTCCTAACAGTGGAAGAAATTGACTGAAATGTTTGAGGCCCAGACTCCAACTGACCAGTACACTGGATAGTACAGTTTGTAGTCATCCTCAAAAAGTAAATTATAGAGTGACTCTGTAAATATGACCTATACAAAAATAATTTCAACAATTGGTGCAGTCTTAGAGCTTTACCTGGAAAAGCTATAGCACAATGGGTTAAAAAAAACACTGAGGTCAGAAGACATTTCATTACTGGTTTTATAAAAAGTTTCAATAAAAATATTGTGGCTTGCTGTTTCAACATCTCATGCAGAGCAGTGAAACCAAAGATAACAATGTAGAGTTCCTGGTGAGGGGCAGGAAGTAAAAAGTCAACACTAAACAGAACTGGGCAAAAATTGGTTTTATTGTCCAGAAAGACACAAAATGTGAACAAATACTTTAAATAGTGGAGAGCATATAGGATAGCAGAACATGTTTTTAACTAATACATTTTTGTACCAATTAATACTATATTTAAATATGCCCTTTTCCTAGTGTTTCTTCTTACAACCATTAATAACTCCGGGTAAAGAAATCCCTTTTTTAAATTTCACTTTTAAGTGGTGGAAGTTGATGGAGCTAATGCAATTCAATAAAGATTTTACCTTCTGATCTTTAGAACAGTAGTTTTATTGTTTAGGTAAATCTTAAAAGTTAAGCCTTTGCATTAGAGGGTAGTACAGATCTATCCCATCCCAGAAAGCTGGTGCCTGGAGGTGCACATTCCTTGCCAACTTTTTGAAAGCTATGTGAAATCAGTCACCTTTGCTAAATGACATTTACAAACCAAAGCACCCTGTTTTTTCAAAAGCCTGTGCCTGTACCATAGTGTTTAGAAAAGAGTAAGATCTCAGGGGTTCTCATGACTCAGCAGTGAGAAGACAAACTGGCACAGAATATTTGTTCTCTTTCCAAACAAATACTTAATTTCCAATTTCTGCAGGACACAAACTTACCTTCAGTGGATTTCAGTGAAAGTTTAATTAATGAATATAGTAGTTCTGACAGAATGCTTTTTGACAGGAAATGCCCATACTATTTTCTGCACTTACTGCACAATCACCACACTGATAAGCAGGCAAACTTTTACTACACCAATCTTCCCCCTCCTAATCAACCTCGTTCAACTTGCTGATGTATTATCAGCTTTTCTTCATATTTTGTTTTGAACGATTTAGGATCATAAAAATTGTATATTCCTGTTAACAAAACGATTCAGTGTTGGATATGTCAGGAATGATGGATATTTCTTTCCTTAACCAAAGGCAAAACAAATTAACATTTTCCCAATGATTTTCAGTCTTTTACATGTTTAAACAAGTCAACTTGAATCTTTTTCGTACCTGATATTGACATTAGGAAAAAATTTTTACATTAGGAAAAAAATTTTCACAGAAAGGGTCCTTGGGCACTGGAACAGGCTACCCAGGAAAGTGGTTGATTCACCTTCCCTGGAGGTGTTTAAGGCACAGGTGGACGAGGTGCTAAGGGGCACGGTTTAGTGTTTGATAGGAATGGTTGGACTCGATGATCCAGTGGGTCTCTTCCATTCCCGGTTATTCTATGATTCTATGATTCTATTTTCTACTGGTAAAAGCCAAGAAAATTTATAGAAAAAATCTGTCAAAAGATCATCCTACAAGGTAAAAAATCTAATTATGAAGAGACAGGTAATTCTAAAGTGAAGTTGCCTCCAATTATATCACTATGAACTGTAACAGGAAAAAAATGTGTTATGCAAAAATCAGAAACAGAACTATACTCTCTGTCTTGCATTAGTGTGTTGAATGAGATATGGGAAGGGAGAATAGAAGGGAATAATTTCAAGACTTAAGACATCCTAGTAAATCTTGTTTCCCACCTACAATAGGTTCTAAGCAAAGACCAATGTTCATTGGTTCATCTAATATCATAAAAATACAGAATCGTACAATAATTTTCATTGGAAGGGACCTGTGAAATCGTCTGATCAAATCTTTCTATGAAAGCAAGAGCAACTTATATGAAGTTGCTCAGGGCCTTGTCCAGTCAACTTTTGAATATCTGCAATGGTGGAGATTCCAGAACTTCACTGGTCAATGATTCAATTAAATATTTCACCCCTCCCATAGTGATTTATTATTTTCTTCTCAGTATCTAACTGCAATTTCCATTATTGCAACATGTTTCCACCAAATCTCATCCTTTCACTATGAAGCACTGAGAAGAGTCTGGTTCCATCATGTATCCCACTCTCCCAGCTGAAGACAGAAAGATCTACCTTCAGCCTTTTCTTCCTAACACTAACAGACCCAGCTCTCAGTCCCTTCATGCATGTCATGTATTTTAGAACCCTAATCATCCTTTGTGCTTGTTCTGGTATTTTATGGCTTTTCATTTGTACCGAGAAGCCCTAAAGGGAATCAGAGAATCAAAGAATGGCTGAGTTGCAAGCCACCTCTGGAGACAGTCTAGTAAAACTAGCTGCTCAGAGCAAGGTCACCTAGAATAAGTTTCTTAGGCTATGTCCAGTCAGTATTTGAATAACTCCGAGGGCAGAGGCACCACAACCTTTCTTGGTAATCTGTTGAAGTGTTTGATCATCTGTATAGTAAAGAAGTTTTCTCTCATGTTTGAATGGAATTTCTTGTATTTTAACTTGTGCCAATGGACTCTTTTCCTTTCACTGACCACTACTGAGAAGATGGTCTCTCCATCTTCTTTACCGCCCCACACTGGTTACTCATACAAATTGATTGGATCCACCAGAGCCTTCTCTTCTCCAGACTGAACAATCCCATCCCTCTCAATGTCTCTCCATATATCAAGTGCTCCACCTATTCCCTTACACATCTTTAAAGCCCTTCTCTAGACTTCTTCCAGTATGTCCTTGTCACTTTTGTACTGGGGAGCCTCGAAATGGACCCAGAACTCCAGATATGCTTTACCAGAGTTTAGTAGAGGGCAAGACTCACTTTCCTTTACTTGCTGGTGATTCTTTTCCTAATGCAGCCAAGAAGCTGTTGGCCTCCTGTGCCATTGCTGTCTCATGGCCAACTGTTTGTCCAATAGGACCCTCAGGGCCTTTTCTGAAAAGCTGCTTCCCAGTTTGTCTGCCCCAGACTGTGCTGTTATATGAGGTTGTGCCTGCCCATGTGCAGACTTTACATTTTTCTTTGTTAAATTTAATGAGATTCCTGTCAACCCTTTTCTCCAGCCTGTTTGAGGTTCTTCTGAAGTACAGATCAGCCCTCCTGTGCATTGACCATTTCCCCCAGTTTGAAATAATCCATTAATTTTCTGAGGGTACATATCAAGCAACCTGTAAATATGAGGGTACATATCAATCAACCACTCCCTTTCTTGGAAGCCTGTAGTTTGATATTCTCTTTAGCTACCAAGGGCCAGAGGCAACATAAATGGGTCATAAAAATATGATTTTCAACTACTTTTGTCACTTCCCTGTTCAACACCTATGTTCCTCAAGAGATTAGCATCAGAGATTTTGCCCATGCACATGCAAATAATGTTCCAATAGGGATTAACAACTTGGCATCCAAAGGTGATCAGCATCTACAAACTACATGCTCTTCTGTCATGTCCCTCATAGGACCTCTTCCAACACATTCTTCTGGAGAAGGCTCCCCACAGATACCACTGCTACTTTCACTTTACATGAGCACACCAGAAGACAACGATGATGTTACCTGCCTTGCCTGTGCAAGATCCCCATAGAGAGACCAGTCATCTTGAGGAAAGGGCCTGGGGGTCAGCATCCACATTACCATTAAAGGTAAAAAAATCCATCTCAAGCTGAGTGTGTTGTTAAATCTTGCCTATTGTGCAGAAACAAGCATTCAAGAGTCAAAAATGTGTGATTCCCTGTTTGTCAAAGAAAATAAGATTCTGAAAATCACTATGGAGACAACTGAAATTTCCAAACCTGAGCTAACCAGGAAGGCTCTACTGACTGAAGTATTACATGATACAGGGAGACTATGAAGTCTGGCTTTAGGCTAAGGGAAGTTGACTGCTCTATACTGCTACTTCACACTGTAGAGAACGTGTGTTGAATTCCCTAATGCAGAATTCTCTATGAAAGGAGTAGAATGGTATCTGCATGTCAGCAGATGCTAAAAGAATGAGCACACAAAAAACATTGTTCTTTCCTCTGCTCATATCTAATTGTGATAGAAGAATGCAGTTTTATAACTCAGAGGGAAATGTTGTCAAAGATAAATCCCCAGTTATGAAAACAGAAGGACTAGGAAAAAGAAATCTAAAATATTCAGCTTAGAGTTTTGTCTGTACTTGAACTTGGTCATTTTCTTCGTGCTTCCTAATACTTTTGTGACAAGAATCTCTAAACAGTACATACAGTATCACAGCTAACAAGGAGGAAGAACCAAATACTGAAACGTATTACTGGCAGGCATATGAGGGAAAAAAAAGACAAAGGGGACATGAGCATAGACAGTGTATAGACGTGTCCACAAATATGAAGTTGAATTTTATATCCTCAACTCACATCTGAGACTAAGAAAAGAAAAAAAAAATGGTGATAGATCTTAGAGGGGCGTCAAGTATACAGCACCTGCTGTACCTACATGAAAGGCAGCCAGAAAGCCCAGAAATCCACTGAAGTTGTTAAAGAAATTATTTAATCACCATTTACAGGTCAGCCAGTCATCTGTGAACAAAAAAAAAAAAAAAAAAAGAAAAAAAGAAAAAGAAGCAGTGCATGGCAAAAGGCAAGGGAATGAAAAACAGCAGAATTAAAGTGTCATTCTCGCATGCTAAGGGGACAAGGCAATTCTTTTTACTTTTGGAAAAAGAGAGGTTCAAAGGTCAGTTGGTATTAAACCTGAACACTAATTATCTTACTGCTTTTTCCAAGGGGTCTGATGACTGGGAAAGAGGCCAGGGCATCTTACACAGTAAAATATCTCAATTAGCTGCAAATCCTTTGCCAAGTTACTCAGACACGTAGTGTGGCTCCCCCTAATTTCTTCTTGATCTCATTCAGTCAAATACTTTTTCGAATTCAGCAAATGAGACTAGACGGTAGCAACTAGAAGCAAGCAATGATGGCAGACAAGTTTTTTTTTCTAAGGAAGAAAGAGAGATTTTCTTCCTCATAGAAATACAGATCTCCACAAGGTACTGATCACAAATATATAATAAAATTTAAATTTACACAGCTTTTAAAAGGTTCTACATTTTGTTTCACTGTTCTCCAAATCTTTCAATCTGTTTGATGCTTCTAACTAACTGTTACACAGCAGCTTGATAGTCCAGATCCTGAGACTGTTCAATTACAAAAAAAGCCCTGCTCCTTCCATGTCATCCCAAGACAACCTGAACTTGATTCTTTAATATCATGAAGCCTAACCTCTGACCCTGATGTCCCTTGAGGGGATGGTAACAGAATAGCATTTTACCACTGTCAAAGAGGCTAAAGACTAGGTAGGGACACAAAATTGTACCAGAGGATGTCAAGATGTCATTGGATTCATATTTTAACTTAAAGGCAGTATGACACACATATGTTCTATGTTCTTTGCTTTCTGATCTATCTTTCAGAAAACACCAAAGACATTTTTAGCTGCCTTATTCCAGAGCTTAGCTCATTGTATAGTTGCAAAGACCTGTTCATTATTTAATCCATCTCTTGCTCACTAAATCTTAAACTGATTATTTCTTCTGTTTGTCTTGGACATACAAAGCCAACTGATCATCAGCCTCAATTTAACAAAATTTGAATCCTCTCTAATTTATTAATGTTTTAAAGTATGAGGAATATATTTTTGCTTGGATCATAGAAACATAACAGGAGATTATTTTATTTGTTTAGATTCTTTCTTTAATCCTTTATAAACTTTTAAGATATTTATACTACTTTTTCAAATGTGAAATTGATTTTAGAAAATGTTAATGCAACTGTTTCAGCATTTCCTAAGCAGAATATGTAATTTAGATCGAGATGAAACAAAATGCTTCATTTTCCCCACTGTAAAAATTATTTGTTGAATCATAGTGAAATCTATGTATCACATTGCTCTCTACTGTCTGTTTTCATACGTGTGCTATTCATTCTCTTCCTGGATATCTTACTAGTTTGCCTTGAATAACTGATGAATATCTTTAGTACTTTCTTAGAACAGCTTTACACATATCTTATAGTTATTTATTACAGGTCATATGTTTCAAATTTCCTTGTAGGATATGAAAAAGGAGTGACAAAAACCTTACTAAAGTCAAGGTATCTTGTGTCTCTTAACTTCTTCATGTGATAGGTCACTCCCTTTGAAAGAAGGAAATTAAACTAGTCTGACATGATATGGTTTTGACAAATTTAAGTCTGCTTTTTTTCCTCACCTTGAAGCATTTATAAATTGTTTAATTACAAGTTTAAGTATCTTTCTCTTTACTATCATTAGGCTGATTGCTGTGTTGTTCTCAGGTCCTTATTCTTCCTTTTTACCTCATTCATAGACCTTACTGAAGAATTTCAGATTATTTAAACTGAATCTTGGCATGAAAAGCTTTCTTACATGAAAAGCTTTACTGGATAGCCATAGTCCTTCTGTAAGCTAAGAAAGTCATTTGTGGGGCCTTTGGCAAGATGGTATGAAAGAGTTGTTTCTGAGGTTGTTTTGATTCTTTATTTGAAGATAACCTTTGGATCAACTATATTTGCTCTTTCTGAAGAGCATAGTATCACAGAGGCCATCTGCAGACTAGCTTTAATCTCAGCACCAACCATTTTGTATACATGACCTCACTTGGACTTTTTTTGTTCTGGTTATGGACAAAGAATTTTTTTAATTGACGGTAATTTCTATATAATAAATAGTTCTTTTTGTTGTTATATTTCCTATGTATGGAGCCTTCTTGTTTCCCAAATAACCATTTCAGTTTTTGATTTGTTTGTAGGGATGTGGAGCCTTCTCTTTAATGATTTTTCCTAGTCTGAAGGCAATTCACAGATTATTTCTCTGTATACCTCTCATTTAAAGGAGTCCCTGTTGAATTTATCGTCTGCGTGTAAGTCTCTAAATTCTCCTGCTTCTTAAATAATCATTCTTTTAACTTCTCCAAATATACCCTTTGAAGAAACAGAAATATTCCATATCATAGATATAGGTTTGTTTATCCATTCATTTAATTTAAAAGCACTGATCTTTATGTCTGAGGATATTTCTTATGAGTTTTTTTTCTACAAAGGCCTTACTAATTGATTAAAATTAGTTCTAAAATAGTATCTTCTTGCGATCACTCCTTGACTACTGAACAAAGGAGTAGGGCTATTTCCTTAGCCTCTGTCTAATGATAGAAGTCCCTTACTGTAATAAAAACATGTTCATTAAAGAGCCTTATCTAGAATCAGTGCAGTCGTACAGACTTGCCGCTTCCTGACATCTAGGTTTTCATCTTCTTCTCACTAATTAAAAGCTGTACAATAACCAGAAAGCAACAAACTGCCTGCCAATTCCTCTGTCCTCTTTTCTTTCCTAGTCCCTCCAATTTTTGCATTTCTTTGTGCATGTGTGTGCATGTTCATTTCAACTGTACATGCATATATATACATACATGCATGCTTACTCACTTATATCTCCAAATACACATCTCATTGTGCGATGTGATCACTCATAGTGGGATTGTTCATCTCCCTGTAGGAAAGTATCTCCTTGAGGTGACAGTGCCTGGTCAACAGGCCTAAAACAATATAGGTGACCCATGGATTATTCGTAGGGCATTGCTATGTGTGCTGTTTAATCTGGAGGGAGCTGGCCTCTTCTCCCAAGTGACAGGGGACAGGCCAAGAAGGAATGGCCTCAAGCTCTGCCAGAGGAGGTTCAGGCTTGACATCAGAAAAAATTTTTTCACAGAAAGGGTCACTGGGCACTGGAACAGGCTGCCCAGGGAGGTGGTTGAGTCACCTCCCCTGGAGGTGTTTTAAAGACATGGATGAAGTGCTGAGGGGCACGGTTTAGTGATTGATAGGAATGAACCAGTGGGTCTTTTCCAACCCAGTGATTCTGTGATTCTCACATTGATATTATCAGTAGAATTGTTCTGTGCTATTTTTAATTCATAAATTGTGAGAAAATGCATCATAGTTGCATTATCAGTAGAATCGTATAGTGCCACCTTAATTGTAGGTTCTCCAGCAAACACAGGATGAGAAATAGGCCTCCAACACCCTGAATGACCAATCAGCTCATGCACTGTGTGAAAGACGAACTATGCAGGAATGCTGCACCTCAGCAGGCCTCTTAGCTCAAAGACAAGAGATATCCAGCTGCTTGCTTACCTCCTTTCTTCCTTTCTACAGCTGTGGCCAAAGCTCCGGGTCTGGGGGGTGGGGGAGTGGGGTGACTATGAGCACCTCAGACCAGGGATTCGACATTTTGAGAATTATCTAAGTTGTTTATTTAACAATGTAAAACTGCACATCCTTGCAGTGATTTTGGAGACCTCACCTAACGAGTAGATGTGCTGTGTAGGACCTCCCAATTGCCACAGAAAGGTTCTCAAATCCTCTCTGCAAAAGGGGCTCCTCCTAGACTGCAGATCTGGATAATGCTAATAAGGCAAATGGTGATGTGTCTTTATTATATTCTTATTCTCTTGTAGTAATGATTAGACATGTTGACTTTAAAGCTGTTAATGTTAAGATGCCTTTAATCACTACTAATCATTTGTTACCTTTCTTGTTTTAATAAGTTTGATCTCGTATAGTATTCAAGAGTTTGGACTTCTTACACTGATCACACTGTGTGGTTAACACTTGTTAGTATAACACTCCTCAGTGTTTTCTGGGTCATTTGGTACCTTCCACATGGACTAGTACCTGCCTACCGGTTATTTAAATGCAGGGAAAACTTCTTGAAGTAAAGATAAATGAAAACTATGACATTGATATCAAGATCTGCTTTCCATTTTCATCTAGACCCTCAGCTGCATTTGTTTAACAAATGCAATTTTATTTAGTTGTAGAATTATTACCAAATAGATACCAATATTGTCAATAAACATAAATGTTATTATAATCATCATTATTAGTATAGCTATTAATATTTTATTGTTATTATTGTTGGGTTTTTTGTTATTATTATTATTATTATCATCATCATCATCATCATCATCATCATCTGGATTGTTTGTTACTAAACAGCATTACAAAAACATAAACAGCAACCAGTGATCATAAGGTAGTTCATAGGTAAATCTGCAAGAGATAAGCAGTATCTTGACGTTTTTCAGCTTCGGAGTGATTTTGTTCAGTGTTTTAAGTGGGCTCTCATAAGAATATATAATGGACTTACAAGTTTATTATGTCTGTAAGTGTATAGATAATTGAAAATAGGCAGACCGCTTTGTAATACAAAATGCACATTAATGTTTCTAGCCAGCATGGATTATAAGACCTTTCAAAATGTTTTGGAATAGTTTTATGTCTTTCCGTTCCCAGGTTGTGCCATCAATTAAGTTTATGTAAGTAAAGTAATTTATGTTAGTGGTGAAGTAGTAAGGACCATATTTGAAGCCAAGCCTTTTCTTGTCCTTTGAAGCTATATGTGCACAAAAGGTTCGTTCATGTGCGTGAACTACAGGCTTCTCAGCCTGACCTTGATGCTGATGAAAGCTATGAAGCAGACCGTCCTGACTGCCATCATACAGCACGTACAGGATAACCAGATGATCATGCCCAGTCAGTATGGGTTTATGAAAAGCAGGTCCTGCTTGACCAACTTGATCTTCTTTTATGACAAGGTGGCCTTCTTAATGAATGAAGAAAATGTCGTGAGTGTTGTCCACCTAGGCTTTAGTGAAGCTTTTGACACTGTTTCCCATAGAACACTTCTGGAGGAACTGGCTACCCATAGTTATGTGAAAAACTGGCTGGCTGACTGGGCCCAGGGAGTTGTAGTGAATGGGGTTAAATCTAGTTGTCACAAACAGTGTTACCCAAGGCTCAGGTCTGGGGCTAGTCAGTTTAATATCTTTATCAATGACCTGGACTAGGGGATTGAGTGTACCCTCAGTAGGTTTGCAGATAACACCAAGTTGGGCAGGTCTTTTGACCTGCTTGAGGGTAGGAAGGGTCTACAGAGGGATCTGGACAGGCTGAACTGATCAGCTAAGGCCAAATGTATGGGGTTCAACAAAGCTAAGTGTTAACGTCCTGCACTTGGGTGACAAGAAACTCAGGCAGTGCTACAGGGTTTGGGACGACTGGCTGGAAAGTTACCCATCAGAAAATGACCTGGCAGTGTTGGGCAAGAGCTGGCTGATTATGAACCAGCAGTGTGCCCTGTTGGCCAAGAAGGCCAATAGCATCCTGGTGCATATCAGAAATAATGTGGCTAGCTGGACTAGGGAAGTGATTGTCCCCTTACATTTAGTGCACCTAGAATAGAATGTTTGGGTTTGGGCCCCTCACTGCAGGAAAAACATTGAGCTGCTGAAGCATGTGCAGAGAAGGGCAACAAAGCTGGGGAAGGATCTAGAGACCAAGCCTTATGAGGAGCAGCTGAGGGATCTGGAATTGTTTAGCCTGAGGAAAGGAGGCTGAGGGGAGATTTTACGTGCCTTCTCTACAAGCAAATACATTTTAGACTTCTAATACTGAAGGTAATTTATCATTCATATCTGGAAACTATTCATTTTGTAAGAATTGCATTTTCCTGAATCAATTCTAAATCTGATGCTTATCAAACAAGAAGGACTTTCTGTCAAACCTCTTCCAATTTGGTGACATAACAGACTTGACAAATCTCGTAACTCTACCACTTACACCCTTTTTCTATATTTTTATGTGAGACTATAATAAGCAGCGGCAATGTGCTTTTTGTTTGAGCCATTTTTAACACTTGAACTTTAAGCTAAACTAAGAAAGAAGGAATTTTTCTTTGATTTCAAACTTATGATCTCTTCAGTGTTTCTTTTCCTCCTAACTCGTAAAGAATGAAGCAGAAATGCATTTATGAGGCTAGTTCTCCTTAGAAAAAGTTAAAGACTGGCTTCCAAAAGTTACAATCTGCTTTGATTTCTTGTCTAGATGTATTTTTAAACTGAAAAAGAGAAAGTGAACGTTTATTGGTTTTTATAGTATGTCAATGGTTTGATTAATGATGTGTTAAATTAAAAAAAAAACAACAAAACAGAAACCTACTTGACACGAACAAATTTCTGTTCAAGGATTTTGTCTCTTATTGCAACAATCTGATGTTCTTGTGAGATTCACACACTGCTGACTGACTGTGATCCTGTCAGAGATCTGGCCTGGTGAAACTAATCAGAAGGAGTGGCTGATATTTTTGTTGAAGTATACACAAAAAAGGCTTCTGTCTCAAGGTTGTTAACAATCTCCTTTGCATGGAAGAAGAATTTTACTGGAGAAAATTTGATAGTCAGATTTCTTCCATATGTAGTTCCTCTCAAGTAACTTCCACTGACTTTCTTCACAAAGAAGCTCAATTTAGGCTGCTTTCCTGGACATGGTGTTTTGTTTTAGCTGATACTTGAAAAACCAAACAAGAAAAATACAGTGAAGTATGGTGAGATCTCCAAAGGTTTAGAATATGAGTTCCAAAAGTACAGTCCAGCTGTAAGCTGTCACAGAAATATAGACCTTAATGGAATTATGCTGATACATGCCAGCTGAAGGTCTAATCCAGAATGTTCACAGGAATACTTGAATGTGTGAAACTGGGTATCCAGTAGAGTACAAATCAACTTTCTTGGACAAACCAGGTCACATTCATTTGGAATGGAGCCCCCAATAGTTAACATTGATTTTTAAAGCATTTTTAAAGCATATTATATAGAGCTTTATACAAACCCAATGAAGTTAGTAGAACACATCCCCTTAATAACTTTGTATCAGGCACATCATGAAAATTATTTCACTATATGTTTCAATGACATCTAAGCTCAGTTGCCCTGATTGCAAGCATTTTAGGGTTGGCTGGAGTTATGAATCATGTAATCATAGAATCTCTAGGTTGGAAAAGACCTCTTGGATCATCGAGTCCAACCATTCCTATCTGCTACTAAACCATGTCCTTGAGTACCTTGTCTAGCTGTCTTTTAAATACCTTTTAATGCTAATTAATTATAATTGCCCCAAATTTGATACAAAATATATTATTGATGTGTTATAGAGAGAAAAATTATATATTTTTTCTAAATTTATTTTATGCTGAAAGGAGGCGCAAAATAGAATCCAGACCCTGCATTTTGCATGATCCTGCAAGATCCTGCAAGATCATTTTTGGTCCTCATGGTAGCTATATTGATGAGTTACATTTATAATGGGTTTATTATCGTTCAAAATTATAACAATGCACCACTAGAAACATGGTTTTCATTATTCTCTTGTACTCTTACTGTAATAGCAACAGCCATTCAGGAGACTAATCCAAGAAGATCTGTATGATTCTTTTGGGAAGCAAACATCTTTGTACATAAACTTTCTAAGCATCGACCCATCTTTAACAATTCAAAATCTCCTGTGAACTGATGAACATATAAAAAGAAAAACTGGTTACTTTAGAAAGATAAAATACGATCCGAAAATAAGAAAAATGTGTGTGTACAAAATTCAAGTCTGGAATTCATTTTTCTGTGTAACAAGGCATTAGTTAGTCTAAAGCTAAAAATAAAGACAAGCTGAAAAGAATCCTAACAGTGTGGTTTCTTTTGAACTGCAAATTGACACATACATTTTAAGGGGGGAAATGGGCAGGAAGTGAGGTAAGTCATCTACCAGTTTGGAACAGTGAACATATGCTGCAAGGGATATATGAATCCCCTTACACTGGTGATAACTTCCATATTCAGAAGAGGTGGATTTAAAATGCATTTGATTTATATTAGTTTTTTCCTGTCTGATCATCACAATTTCAAGGGCATGTCCATTAATTTATGCATAAGGAATATCTTATTGTGAAATGGGGAGCAGGGCCTGCAGTAATAAAATAATTACACACACACACTCACACACACAGAAACACTTTCTTAAAATACAACAGACAAGCTCCCCCCATCTCCTACTGCAACAGCCAACTGAACAATAATAAAAAAAAAGATAAAGTAATGTGGTTAAGGAAAAATTTTCACTTATTGCCTAGTCTCTTAGAGTTTAAGGGATTTATCTTCCTTTATTTAAGACAAAAAAAATTAAAGTAAATTTTTAAAACAATGTTTTTACTCTGTTATCACTTTATATGCCAGACTGTGGAAAACATCACAGACTTCTGGGTAATGGTACTTTCTTCAGTTTATTTTGTTTGTCAAGAAACCCTCATGGTTCTTCACAAAAATATTTAAACATCTAAACATATTCCCATTAAAAGAAGTATTTGCATCGGGACACAAATATTTAATTGTGTTAACAATTCTGTGATTCTATGATTCTATGATATTTTCATAAATTAATTTGGAAAAGACCTTTGAGATCGTCAACACCAACTGTACCTGTCCAATCCAAGCACCTCATCTACCAGCCTTTTAAACACCTCCAGAGGTGGTGACTTAACCACCTTCCTGGGCAGCCTTTTCCAGTGCTTGATAACCCTTTCTGCAAAGAAATTTTTCCAAATGTCCAATCTAAACTTCTCCTGATGCAGCTTGATGCCATTCCCTCTTGTCCTATCATCTACCACTTGGGAGAAGAGAACAACATGCATGTGATAGGATTTCTGAAGCACTTTTTTACATAATGGGCATTCTCAATCACTTAGATACCTTCTTCATCCATAGCCTACAGGTGCATTAGCAGCAAATGTGTCTTTGTTTACCTTCGGACAGTCACCATTTTCAGCTTTTTGAAAGCCTTATGAAGTGTTTCAGGAAAATCAAATTAATTAACTTAAGCAACAGATCTTTGCTAACCCTTTAGTCTTAGCTTTTTTTAGTTAAAATGGATTATGAAGCAAGCTGCATGTGAAAATGAGGAATTGATAACTTCCAGCAGAGAGCGATTGTCAGCACTAGGGGTGGTACCTGTATCAGCCTTTATATTGAAACCAGAAGAGGCTTTGTGAGTATAGTCTAACCCTATTAACAAATGCAGCAAATCGTCTCCTCCCAACGTATATGAAACTGAATGAACAGTTATGCCTAGTGGCAAAGGGAGAATTTAGTAGATATTAGCCTATTGTCTAGCTGCTCTGCAGTTAGAAGTCAACTTGATGTGATATAGCCCAGCACAAACACATATGGAATGAAATGTGACATGCAATAAACAAAGTATTTTAAATGAGATTTTTTTTATATCCCTTAAGAAACAGAAGAAACAGTCACATGCTGCTCATTAGCTTGTAAAAGTAGATACAATGGCTTGTTTTGTAGGAAATTTCAGTTCATGCCCATAAATCAAATAACGACATAAGCTGTTCTGATTCTAGTTTGTAGGAAAATGCTTAACTGCTTATTTGTTTGGTTTGTTGCACTCAATATATTCTTACCAGTTTTATTCTTACATCTCATGTCTGCAAAGAGTGGAGAGACGTTTCCTAAAGGCATTTTGCAGAATGACTTGGTAACAGTCCAGTGCTCTGATGTCACAGGAACAAAAACATGACACTGTCTGGATTTATTAGAAGGGGGACAGTCTCTTTTTAGTTTTCTCTGTTTTATTACATCTTTCTTGACATGAAACTCCAGTACTCAGTATAGCCTATGCCAGATGTAAAGTCTTTCTTTAAAATACCATGCCAGTTTCTGACACATAATGTCATATAAATTATTGTAAACTGTTAGATAAAATGCACTGATAAAAACAGGCCCATTAAATACTTGCTCCTCATTTTGAATTCTTCTTTTAAACAGCCACATTAAAATTATGAAAGGTGATACATTTATTACATATAACATTTGTTTGCATAGTAAAAAACCAAAATATAAACCTAACTCTCCTTCTTATTGTTAGTCAAATAAATTTTCTGATAAAGACAGACATTTAGCTGCTCCTGTAGGCTTTATAACAATATTGCACACTTTCTCTCCAGTATGGTTGCAAAACAAAAGACAGATGTCACATATTTCTTCCCAAATCAACAATTTCTTCTTTCCTTATTCATATTATTTTTATCTGTAAGCTGTAAGACTGTAATGCAAAATTGTAAACTACATCCGTGGCTTCAGCACTTTATGATATACATCACATACCTCATTCCGTTAGGTAACATTAACTTGCATTATATCCTCCCTCAACATGGTGCTGCTAGAGATTACCTTGACACATATTGGACTACATAGACTTATTTCCTGTCTTCTTCACTTATGGTTAAAATATCCATATTACTTAGCTTATAAACAGTTAGAGTCAATGTTCAAATATAGTATGAGACTAATTATGCTACCTGTAGTAACAGTCATAAAACCTGATGTTCAAATACACCTTTATATGTTTATTTCCTTCTGCTGTTCAAGGTCAAAACACTTTTATACCTGTTAGAGGAGAAAAAACAAATGAAAAAAAAAACCCAAAATATATTTTAAATAGGCCTCTCCAAAGCATAATTTGCTTCTATTTGTAATTCCATTGTTTCAAGAATCCTCAGTATAAGCAACAAATATCTTCATATAGCTACCACCAAGCAAAAGAGGGATCTCGGATGTTAGAGGGACAAATATAATCTAGCAAATCAAGCTAGGTATAGAAACTTATGGCATAATTACAGAGTTTCTTGGGGGCTGGGTTTGAGATTTCTGAAACAATCATTCTGAGTGAGCATACACAGAATTTGGATATACCTTTGAGTATATATCTGTTATGAGTTCTTTTAACCTCTAAACACTTCTGCACAGCCAGGAATTGGATCAACATGATTGCCAGGCAATTTAAAAAAACAAAACAAAACAAAACAGTAGGTAAATCATCATGACAAAAATAATCATGATAATAAGTAAACCATTTGTTAGCTTTTTGGAAATTTGGGATTATGTTTTTAATAGTTAGCAAGCCATATACTGTGGTTTCTCCACCATGCATGATTACATCGGCATATCTAATTTTGAGCAATATGTCATACTTTGGGCACTGTAATCTGTATGATTCACTCAAGCCAAAAGTTAAGAGGATAGCTTTTCAGTTTAACTGTGCCCAAAGAGTTTGCTTTAGAGCTCTATGAACAGTGTGAAGAGAGTTAGTTGCTCCAGTGAATTTGTTGCTACTGTTCAGACTGCAAGTTTGAGTACATACAATAGATAACGTTCCTATAGCAACTGGAGTGAAAGACACTGCAGGTAAATGGAGGACAATGAAGTTTGGTAAGAGATGTGATAACCTTTAGTTTAATCAGATTAGGAATACGTGGGAGCATCTTTAGGAATCACAGTTTCGTGTTTGTTTCCAAAGTTCTTACACAAGAACAACTAAGACATTAGCATATAAGAACATTTAAAAGAAAACAATGACTCCACTCTTAGTGTAACATAAGCTTGAAAAAAGGGTTACTCAGAAATATTTTTTACAATACAGATAACAAAGGAATGTGTAGTTTAGGAAAATAAGGAAAGAGAAGCCTATCTTATGCAAAAGAAGTTGTCTTATTTAAGACAGTAAACCAAAGGCTTAAAATGGACTTAAATGTTCCTGATAACAAATGACTAGCTCAACAGCAGAGAAGTAAAAACAATGCTGGCACAGGACTACATGGGAGAAAACTGACCATTAATAAATTAAAGCTGAGAAATGGAAGCCTAATTCTTACTTTCTCTGTAAAAGCCCAAAGAAAGGTACAAGTAAGAGTAAAAAATATATATGCTTTTGAGGAAAAGAAATTGGACACATTTAAGTTTTACATTTTTATGCTGAGTTTTACATTTTTAAGCTACGGAAGATTGACTCAAGATACCGAGTCCTGTGGAAAAAAAAAACCAAAAAAAAACCAAAAAAAACCAAACCAGGGGATTTGAATCAGCAAAGTATATTTTGATCCACTTAACATTAAAAATTAAATTGCTCCATAGAAAAGTCATTGTTTCATGTTCAGGTGTTTCATAGACACAGTAGATAATTGCATTTCGCTTTACACTAGACAGACTGCTTCATTCGGTTAGAATAAAATTATGTTATTGCAAAAATTCCCTGCCTAAAATGGTCATAAAAACTCCACTCTACCATTTGGCTTTCTGAACCTGAGCAATGTTAACCAGAAAAGAAGAGAGTTTGGGGCTGTTTTTTTTGTTTAAGTACTTGTACTGGCCTAGAGCTAAATAAACATATAGAATGATAACATCATAGAAGAGTTTGGGTTGGAAGGGACCTTAAAGATCATCTAGTTCCAACCCCCCTGCCATGGGCAGGGACATCCCACTAGATCTGGCTGCCCAAGGCCCCATCCAGCCTGGCCTTGAGCACGGCCAGGGATGGGGCATCCACAACTTCCCTTGGCAACCTGTTCCTGTGTCTCACCACTCTCATGATGAAGAAATTCTTCCTAATGTCTAGTCTAAATCTGCCCTTCTCAAGTGTATACCCATTCTCCCTCATCCTATTACCACAAGATTTTATCAATAGTTCCTCTCCAGCTTTCTTGTAGTCCCCTTTCAGGTACTGGAAGGTTGCTATAAGATCTTCTCAAAGCCCTTTCTTCTCCAGGCTGAACAAGAGCAACTCTCTTAGTCTGTCCTCCTATGGAAAGTGCTCCAGCCCTCAGATCATCTTTGTAGCCCTCCTCTGGATCCGTCCTTACAGCTCCATATCCTTCTTATGCTGGGGATTCCAGAACTGGACACAGTACTCCAGATGAGGTCTCACAAGAGACGAATAAAGGGGTAGAATCACTTCCCTCGACCTGCTGACATGCTTCTTTTGATAGAGCCCAGGATACAGTTGGCTGTGAGCGCACACTGCCGGCTCATGTTGAGCTTCTCATCGACTAGCCCCCCCAAATACTTCTCTGCAGGGCAGCTTTCAATTACATCAACCCCCATCTTGTACTGAAAACAGGAATTGCCCCGGTTAAGATGCAGAACCTTGCACTTGGCCCTGTTGAACCTCATGAGGTTCTCACTGACCCACTTCTCCAGCCTGTCCAGGTCCCTCTGGATGGCATCCCATCCTTCTGGTGTGGCAACTACATCACTCAGCTTGGTGTCATCTACAAACTTGTTGAGGGTGCACTCAATCTTGCTGTCAGTATCATTGATGAAGATATTAAACAACACTGGTTCCAGTACGGACCCCTGAAGGACATCTTTTTTCATGGATCTCCATCTGGACTTTGAGCCATTGGCCGCTACTCTTTGAACACGACCATCCAACCAGTTTCTTATCCACCATACCATCCACCATCAAATCCATCTCTCTCCAATTCAGAGAGGAGGATGTTGTGAGGGAACACGTCAAAGGCTTCACAGAAGTCTAGATAGATCACATCCATTGGTTTACCTGTGTTCACTGCTGTTGTTACCCCATCACAGAAAGCCAAGTTGGTCATACAGGATTTGCTCCTGGTGAAGCTGTGCTGAATTTCATTAATTACCTCCATGTCCTCTATGTGCTTTAGCATAGCTTCTAAGAGGATCTCTTCCATGATCTTCCCAGGAACTGAGGTGAGGCTGACAGCTCAGTAGTTCTCAGGGTTGTCTTTTCTGCCCTTTTTAAAAATGGGCACAAAGTTACCCTTTTTCCAGTCACCAGGGACTTCTCCTGATTGCAGTATCCCTTAGAAAAGGGCATGTTTCATATTTTAGAGCCTTTGATATAAGATTTTATTAACAAACATCTTCATGTATTCCCAGTATTGTATGAAAATCGTTTACACATTGATTCTAGAGTGGCATATTGTCTGAGTTATTCACGTCAACTAGGCATGTATTTGACCCCATGGGCTTTCATACTTTCTGTTGTATATTACTGGTCTTATGAAAAACAGTACTTAAGGCCCTACATTCTTAATGTATGTGAAATGATTAACTCAATAAGATGCTGAATATGAAACAAAACAAATGAGGAAGATAAATGAAAAATGTATTCTCTTCATCTGAATAGAAGGCACAAGAGCACACAAGCTTAACATTATAAAACAACATACACTCAGGTGTTAGCAGGATTTAATTAGGACAGACAATCAATTCCCATGTCCTTTGGGTTTGTGTGTCAGGATTTCTCTTTACTGCCTAACATTTGAACTGAGTATATATCGAGGTTAATGAGCCTAATTGTTAAATCCCTTTCATTGTCTTGTTGCTTTGGGATTTTTTTTTAACTTAGACCCATAAACAGTTGAAAATTGGCACTTCCAGTTAAAAACACCAGAAGCAATAGACAACAAAAGTGGAGGGAACTTCAACTGATGCTCCAAAGTTTCTGTTGTGCTCTTGAGAAAGATGTGGGAAGCATCTTGATAGGAAAAGCCAGAAAGCCTTATCCTAACTAGCTAGCTTTTGCTTTGGTAGCCTGCTCGTGCTCCAGGATATTACATTTGCTTAACTGAGATTTGTGAAAAACTTTTGAGACTTTCAGGCTTACAGAACACAGTATATTTTGTGCTTTATCCTCTTCTTCTTTCATCTGTCAGAAGTGAAAAAGTTCCACTTGGGAAAAAGTATTCACTTTTGTTTTCTTTTTTGAGAACTGCTTAAAAGAGAAAAGAAATCTCAAGTAGCCAGTGAAGTAACAAAAGCAGTTTTGGTGTGCTGGCTCTTTGAGAGGTTTACAAATCTGATCTTTTCACATGAAGCATTCCTTCAGGAAACAGAACAAAAATTTTCTTAAAATTCATTCTCTGAACTCACAATTATTTGTCACCCTCTTAAATGTGGTTAAAACATCTTCCAAAACTGTTTAAAAACAAACATTGTTTTTTCCTTAAGCATCAAAAGTATGTACTGCTAGCATATTCTCTGAAGCCAATAAATACCAGCTGGTCAGACTCGATTCCCTTAAGGAAGTTTAAAACAACTGTGCAGCAAAATGAAGTGAGAAAAGCAGCAGGAATAGGCTTTGGCAAGTTTAGACTTGGTCATAATGAAACTAAGTAAATGTTACAAATTATTCCAGTGCTGGTAATCTGCAATATGTAACTCCAACTATTCACTTCTGTAAAGTAAATAATAGCACACAAGTAAAATTCAGCAGATTAATTCAGCTGCAACTGGGGCACAGAAAAAATGATGGCTTTATCAAAGTTATTTATAAAATAATGGTTCAAATATCTTGCAAACTTAAAATATGTGAGTTAGAACCTCCTGAACAGTTTGAAAACTCAGAAGATTAATTTAAATTAATTAATTTTAATTAATTAAATTAATCATGGGCAGAAATTAGAGGATAACTGTTTAGTTTAGTCTAATATGAGAGAGAAAAGCTATTAACAGCACCTGAAGATGATGTACTACAAGATTTCTGTCAGTATAGATGGATAGCTTTATTTCAGTTTCAGAAAAGGAATACAGAGAGAATAGCATTTACTTTGTTAAATCTCAGTTTAAGATCTAACTTCTGCAATAGCTCTTTGAGGGCAAAAGAGGACATAGTCTTATTTGATGTTCGGAGGAATATAAGCTTACCAGATTCCTATATTTGTGAAAAGAAATATACAAGCATTTGTCATATTTCCAGCGCCATTCTTTGATCTTACTGAATAAAGCTAGAGTAATTTTTCACATACTTAGTGTACATAAGAAATTCAGGTCCAAGCATTGGCCAAAACAACAAATCACCAAATTAAGTTTTTTTAATCTTCTATGTTAGCTAACTGGTTTTTTTACAGACTAGGTTCCAAATCACACTGGTCATGGCCTGACCAGCAGGTCCAGGAAGGTTATTCTCCCTCTGTACTCAGCACTGGTGAGACCGCACCTCGAAAACTGTGTTCGGTTCTGGGCCCCTCACCACAAGAAGGATGTTGAGGCTCTGGAGCGAGTCCAGAGAAGAGAACAAAGCTGGTGAAGGAGCTGGAGAACAGGCCTTATGAGGAGAGGCTGAGAGAGCTGGGGTTGTTTAGCCTGGAGAAGAGGAGGCTGAGGGGAGACCTCATTGCTCTCTATAACTACCTGAAAGGAGGTTGTGGAGAGGAGGGTGCTGGCCTCTTCTCCCATGTGACAGGGGACAGGACGAGAGGGAGTGGCCACAAACTCTGCCAGGGGAGATTTAGGCTGGACATCAGGAAAAAATTTTTCACAGAAAGGGTCATTGGGCACTGGCAGAGGCTGCCCAGGGAGGTGGTTGATTCACCTTCCCTGGAGGTGTTTAAGGCACGGGTGGATGAGGTGCTAAGGGCCATGGTTTAGTGTTTGATAGGAATGGTTGGACTCGATGATCCAGTGGGTCTCTTCCAACCTGGTTATTCTATGATTCTATGAAATGTGAATTGCATAGTCTTTCCACCAGAGAAAATTGTAATTAGCCTACTTATTATTTTATGCCAATCTGAAAGTTGTTTGACATCTAAAAATGCCAATAACATCTCACTGTTTATTTCAAGAAAGCAGTCAGATGAAAAAAAGTTACTGGCTGACACTTAGAATGATTATTTCTATATACACTGTGTTGACTTTCTCCAGGTCATATATTGTAACATCTGTTCTCCCAGAGTAAATGTACTCTCCTGTTTAGGTCATTTGCATATAAAAGAATTCTGATTTCTTAAAAATTCTCTTTTTACAAAACTATTGTTCTAGAAAGTATCAAATGAAATTAAGCAAAGTGTATCTTATCATTTCAAGCAACCCTGAACCAACATTCATGGATATATTGGCACTTTCTGATCTCCTCCCAAAAACATTTCAGCTCCTATTGAGGCTCTTTTTTAAATGCCCTTAGAAAATCATGTACTCCTTTGTCTAGAACTATCCAATAGAAACATCATCATAAGAATCAAGAAACTTTGGTTTCTCAAAGCTTAAACTCTGCTCACTCTTCTCTGTTGACACTTGCTGTTATCAGCTAATCTAGGTAGAATGAGATTTCTGCACACTTAAGTTCTTAAATATCACTTCTTCGCTCTCTTTCATACACACTCTGTGATAATTGGTGACTTGAGGATTCAGGACAGTGGACCAGTTCAGAAGGGCACACAATTAGAAGCTACTGGGAGAAGAGTCAGAGAAGGCAGTGCAGAACACATGAACAAAGAAAAGATCTCAGAGGCATAGCAGAGTGATAAACAGTCACCAGACAAGACAAAGGTTAAGAGCAAAGAAACCTTATGATTATTGCTGCATTTTAAGACTTCAAGCACTTCAGGACTTGATCACAACATTATATCCAGCTCTGGAGTTATCTGTACAGGAAAGATACGGAACTTGCGGTGCAGATCTAGATACACAAAAATAATCAGAGGGATTGAACACCTCTTCTATGAGGACAGGCTGAGAAAACTGGGGTTGTTCAGCCTGGAAAAGAGGAGGTTCCAGGAAGACTTTATGGTGGCTTTCCAATACTTAAAATGGGCTTAAAAGAAAGATAATGACAGACATTTTAGTAGAGCCTGTAGTGACAGGAAAAGGGGTAATGGTTTTGAACAAAACATGGTTAGACTTAGGCTAGATAAAAGGAAGAATTTTTTTTTTTTTTTACAGTAAGGGTGGAGGAACACTGGAATAAGTTTCCCAGGGAGGTGGTCAATGTCCCATCCCTGGAAACATTCAAAGTCAGGTTGGGTAGGGCTCTGAGCAATCTCAGCTCGTTGAAGATGTCTCTGCTTATTGCAGGGGGCTTGGATTAGATGACCTTTAAGGATTCTTTCCAACCTAAACCATTCTATGATTCTATGAGCTGAGCAGGGTAGTCTCATCATACCCAGGACCTCCTTTGCAGCTTCACAGCTGAGGCCACCTAGCCACAACTTTGTGCATTCACTCTGACCTAGACACAAATTTCCATGTATAATTCTTAATTTCACATGCAGGACCCCTGCAGCAACACTTCTTCTCAAGCTTCATGTTTCACTCCTGTGTTCCACAGAAGAAAACTCCACTATACTTTTGCCCCTGTGGAAGAATGGCTACTTTTATGGGTTTCGTTTCTTACCAAAATGAGAGAAATAGAAAATTTCCTATTAAAAATAAGAAATTTGCTTTAGCACAATTACCAGCTTCTATTTGGAAGAGAAATAAAATTAGTAAAATTTCTATCTGCTTTAAGACAACATGATGTGCCAAAGTTTCAACTAACTTAATGATATATATACATATTTTTTATTCTTGGCAGGTTAAACTCTATATGACACCAGATTTGTATTAAGCTGTCTTTGTTTGGGTTTGTTTTCTTTCTTTTTTTTTTTTTTTATTTAACTGGATGGGAATATCTCTTGAAAAATTACTGTCTTGGCATGAACAAGATTCAGATTCTGACACTGTATTTCTAATGCACGATCCAGGTAATCCAGATGGTTAACTACAGACATAATGACGGTAGCTAGCAGATCCAGGTTAAACTAAATTTCTCATAATTTCTGCTCTAGGATCCACAGTGGGGTAGGTGAAAACAGAGACAGGAATTTACCAATATGCTTTTGTGCATTTCCCAGCTGATGTCTGTTGCCAGGGAGATGCTCTCATGTGTTTTTAAGAGATTTTGGCAGCTGTAAAAGACTGTAGTTCTGATTTTTGTTACAAATGCTTTCTGGAAGGAATTGGAAGTAAGAAAGAACTCAGGACACTGAGTACTCAAATCAATATCTATGATAGTAGGAATCAAGACTAATAGAAATACGCAAGGAGATCACAAAAAAATCTCCAAAGTAAAAACATACAAAAATTCCTCTCTGGTTACAGCACTAATGACATTACTGTGTTACATTTCCTTGCCCACTATAGATGAATGAAAATAAAAGTTAATAAAGTTCAGAGCTTTCTGATTATCTTTTTTTAATATTCTGTTTACAGATATGGACAATCATATCCAATGCATGAAGCTGCTAGGGCAAGGTGATGGTTTCTGAAGGTCCCACAACATTTCTTTGAGTTCTGCCTTTGTAAATCACCAGTAGAGTAGCTAATGTAGATGACAGCAGGCTGACCTAGAATAGGCCTTCACAGAAAATAATCAGTGAAATGTATGCTCAATTAGTTACTTTTTTTGCCTCTTAAGGAGTTCTTTTCAATATAAATGTTCTCTAATGTGACAGATTCAAGCTGTAAACAATTCAGAAAATGTATTTCTATCTTTCAAATGGTTATTGCAACAAAATTCCCAGTGATTAATCTGCTAATGACCTCTATCAACTGTTCTGGAAAAGAAAAATCAGAATTGCTTGTTATTCCATATGATAATTGAAAATTAAGGAAATCCAAGCTTATGGTATTAATAATTCTAAATGATAGGTGGCTTATCAGCAAAATACCCACAAACTTGTGGCATCAAGTGTCAGACCCAAGAATATCTTACAGCATTTTAAGTTATATCACACATTATATTGTTTATATGTTTGAGTCGTCTTTCTCTCTTTTTTCCTTTGTCCTTTCACTGAGTTTAGTGTACTTATTACTGTATGATTTACCATGGATGCTTAGTAGTGACTAAATGTTAACAAGTGGAAACTTACATTGATGTCATACTTGTATGGCTCACAATACAGGGTTAGTACTGGGGGCACTTAGCACAACATAAACAAAAAAAAGAGGAGTATATACTGTATGATCTCCCTCTCCTCCCAACATACCTCTGCTTTAAACAGCAAAGAAAAATACATGTGGATATTTTGTTAAAAGCAGGAACGACATGTGGTTTACACTGATGTTCACAATAGCTAAAAGCTTCTGAATACATAGGAATGAGACATCTCAATCCTGCTGATTTGGTTTTTCCTTTGCAGAGTCCATATGGAATGCTGTTTGGTAAAGCTTCGTTTTGTGGAATTCAGAATTCATGAACATCATCCACACAGACAGAAGCCTGGTGGGTCATAGGGCACAGACAACGTGAGTTCAGCTTGGAGCTGCTTCTGCTCAGAAGCAGGACCAAGCAGAGTCCTCTTCCCTTCTCCTTCTTTTCTCTATTGCCTATGTGCAGTTCTGTTTTCTAGACAAGATCAGCAAGAGTCCTCTGAACATCAACAGCAGGAAGAACAAGGGCATGTTCCACCATTGCTTCACTGCTATTTGTTCCCATCATGTTCAGACTAGAATCAGATGGAGCATAGCCAGATCATGCAATTGCCGTCAGTGCTTTCTGATACCTGAGCTTCCTGACCCCATCCAAGTGGTGCCATGTTTGGGTCCTTTTATGTACCCTCATCGCAGGGGTGACTTAAACCTTGACATTACTGAAAATAGTGGCAAAACCCAGTCAGCTTCAGAGGTGCCCCAGTTTTAGTATGAATGTGACAGAGTACAACTCAAATTAGCCATCTAAGAATCAGATGTCTTCCAACCTAGCTGTCAATGTAAGAGATGGAGACTGTCATAAGGTGGTTCACTGCATGTGATAAATGTATCTAAAATGCATGGAATGAGCCACTCTCTGGAGATGTTCTTTTTTCTTTGCCTCTGTCCTTTGACTACAGAGAGAGCTTAGTCAGTAAAGTGTGCACCTGACATAGAGGGTCAATGGCAGGTGCAGTACAACCTACTCTAACTTCATATCCTTGCCTTCACCAAGATGGCTGGTGGAAATAGGGTTTACTCATTAACCAACACTACCTCTAGATAAACAGAGTTTGCTATTGAGCTGCTCCTTTTGTGTTCCATTTTATTTTGTAGGAAGCAGCAGTTCAATTGAATATATTCTTATATTATTTCTGTTTTCATTCCCTGTAGCAAAAACATGTCTAAATTGTAAAGAATTCTATAAGCAATTAACTTATTCTAATTTCCCTGTGAATAAGAAATAAATTACTTTGATAGGAATTAAATGTTGTTTTCCGTAGCCTTATGTATTTTGGTTGTTCATTATGGGTGTATGTCATTTTTTATTGCCTTGTGACCTTTGTGACATCAACAGATATTCTTTGGTTGTTCAGCCACATTAACAATTCTAAAACTTATGACTTCATTGCGGGTTCCTATTGTTTATCAGGACTCTGTATTATATATTTCTCAGTAGCAAAATCTCATAGTCAAAACTCTTGTGGGAACAAAGTGTGTATCTAAATTTTAACTGAAACAAAGCATAGCCAACTGTTCTTTGAAGTGCAATTATTAGGCTTGAACAAGCATCTATTGAAGATATCTACATTGTTGGTACCCTGGTGAGATCACTTGGAAAACAAATGGTTAGCGGGGTATAACAATATGCTAAAATGCCCAGAGGAATTAGGACGCTTCCTTAGTGTTGCCTGTAAACTTTTCTTATTGGCTTGTCTTTTCTTGTATATGCCACTCATAATTAACTACAGCAAAAGAGAGCCCAGCAAGGAAAAGCCATTTATCTGAAAGCCTCTATTCTTTTCTCAAAATGTATGAAAGCTTATTTTGTACATCTAGTTGCCCAGCACTTCCTTTTTGTTTGCAGAATAACGATATGATTGTCTCAAATAATAGAAGAGCTTCTATGGAAGCTTAAAGATGCCATAAATTTGCACTCATTTTTGCTGTAGCATCTTCCAAGCTGGTAAGGAATCACTGCCCTTCCTGTCTAGAAATGAGAAGCACATTCGATCACAGCATTAATTAGTCAATATTTAAGCAGCTGTCTCCTGTGACAAAAAAAACTTAATTAGGAGCTTTGGGTCTTTTTGGCAACAAAATACCCTGTCAGTGGTATCATCCATATATATAGATATAGCTCTCTATATATCCTGCATTACTTTGTCTATAGGAAAGGAACCTTTTTCTACATCAGTTGGAGAAAACTTGTTGCTTCCAGTTTTTTTGAGGACAGTTCTTAGTGTTGGGGAAGTTTCTGGACTCATCCAGCTTCTACATCAGGCAAAGTGTTTGATGTGATATATTGTCTAACAAGATCATGATGGAACAAGTAAAATATATTAAAAGAAGCAAAAGGTTGTGTAAGTGACAAGTATGCAAATCAAAAGCTCTTCCACAGAAATTGTGACCCCTGAGAGTAAGATTAAGTAAAAGGCCTGTGCATGGCTGATTTTCTATGTGAGCCCTCAGAAACTGCTCAAAGACAGATGCCTTGCGCTGGCCTGAGGAAGAATCCACTGTCCATAAACAGAAGTTATACTTACGACTGTGACTTGTGCTTGCAGAAATCTGTATTTTCCCAGTTCTGTTTTGTTTTTTAAATGTTAGTGTGAACTCACATTTAAAAAAATAAAAAATAAAAAATAAAAGAACAAGCACTCACATAGGCACAAACATAAAAAGACTACATCACTTTCCTCTTAACGTATCTTCACTGAAGTGTCTATATGTTTGGTCTGGACTGTTTCATCAGTGCCTTGTCCTCAGTGCCAAATGTCAAAGACATATCAAGGGTGAACAAAAGTCCAGTGAAGTCAGTTAAAATCCCTCTGGTAACTTTAGTGAGAACTGTATGCAGCTGTTAACTTATAGGTCATTGCCAAGTTGAACTGAAGAAGCGCTTATTGCCAGTAAAACATTGACTTCCTAGAGCCTTGTATGTTTATAAAAACAATAAAAATATCATTGTTTACTAAGTGGTACACAAAGAAATTATAATTTTTCAGACTGAAAGGAACAACCATAGAAAATAATATCTATTGCAAATGAGAAGTTATTGTTTAAAGGATAGCGCTTCTGTGATTAGACTGCTGCCTTGTCTTTCTCTCCTCTCAGAATGTATGTGCTTGCCAAATGTGCAAAATGCATATTCAAACCTATTTTGAAGTTAAGCAAACCAAAAATGTTTGTAAATCTGCAAGCAGTTCCACCTCCTGTGCCCTAAAGTCAACCTAACCAAGGTTATTCAAATTTCAAGTGACTGTTTCTAGGTTAGGGACTTATCCTAGTTTTCAGCAGTTCAGAGCAACTATTTTGGCAGAAGTTATAAAACAATGGAAACAGACTTTTTGTAGTTAAGAAGATGACAAAGGCTTCTGAACTCTGACAGAACTGACAGTGAGCGCTGCTTAAATGCTGTCTGTTCCAGAGATGAAAAAGCTGCTTCTTATCTTTAGGTTTACAAAGTGACCGACATTATCTTAATTTTCTCCTCAAAGAATCATGTAAGTGTTTTACAACAGGTCACTAAAGGTAAAGGGAAACTTTTTAGTGAATTGTTAGCACATACAAATGTTTGTTTTGTTTAAATAACATTCCGACTTAAGGGATGTTTGGAGTCACTGTTTAGCAAAAGGAAAACAACACTGGACTTTGAACCTCAGCAAGGATAAGTGAAAACTGCAGTGAATAGCAGTTCATTGAATCTAGAATGGATGAATTATTTTAAACAACTTCCCAATCTACTGTTATCCAGCATATGCCACAGTACCAGTCATCACTGTTGATTTCACTTCTTATCCCAAAGTGGATTAAAAATCCTGTATTGCAGTCTAAAATCTTAAAGTTCTATTATCTTCTGTTGAGAGAGATATACAGTAGCTTAACATTGCCTTTAAACAAAAGTTCTATCTTTTCTCCACATAGGCTGAAGGCATTTTCTTCTTTGTCCAGTCAAATAAATCATGTAAAGGATGATTACAAATCAGAATGCTAAATCTAAGGATGTAACATTATGGGTATCTACCTTCCATGCCTTTTCTATGCACTAGTGATGCTGCAGGAGACAAGTCACTGAAGGAAATTTGATTTCTATCCACCACTGCAAGCTAATGTCATGCCTCCACATCCTGCCTTAGCTACCTCCTAGACTCTGCAAAGTCTTTAAATTATATTCCCTTAGTAAAGTGACAGATTTTCCTGTCTGCTTCACTTGCATGTTTCCTCACAAGGCATTTCGTTACACCTATTCTCCATATTCTGGGACATCAAAGCTTTATTGACTAGCAGCCATTCAGCATTTGTCAGCCTTTCTCACCCTCCCAGACCCAGGCTGGCGTCAGGATAGTCCCTAAACGTAATGCCTTGGCACTAGAATTTCATGTTTGTCACTCAGACAAACATTACAAAGAAGCATATCTAAAGGCACTCCTAATGTGGCAAAAGTCACCTGGGTAGTCAGCAAGAATAAGATAGTGCTGTCACACAGAGCAGGTAAAAACCTATGCATGTGCTCTGTTTTTAAGATGAAGTTTCTTGTATTTGGCAGCATTCCAGAGTGAATATAGGCAATGGTCAGGACACAAGTGGAGAAAGTATCATCAGGAGCATCAGAGCACCAGCATCCAAGAAAATAGGGAGGTGGATGGGTGGATAATGAGCTTCAGCTTCTCACTTAGGCTTACAAACTCCATCAGTCATAACATTTAGTGGTGAAGCACCATAGTAAATACAGCTGTGACTGTGGATCCATGTGTTTCTGTACTTCTGTGAATAATGCATATATTCCTTTCTGCCTTAGCATCAGTACCCCAGCTTAAAAACAGTGCAATAGCCTCTTATAAAGCTTTCAGTGTACTGGTCTTACTGGTCTTAACACTGGAGAGATTTTTTTTTTACATGTTAGTTGCTGATTAAGGCAGAATAATCTGAAACACAAATTCTAAAAGCAGATCTCAACCAAAACACTGCGACTATTTGAAAGGTTACCATAGGAATCCTACATTTTCATCTTTAAATTTAACATCACTGTTCAGAATCTGAACTGCACTTTCAACCACTATCTTGTAGAATCATGCCACTTCTCTTAGGCTTTACCAGAAGATGATAGTGTTCACAAATGCCCTGACCCCTTCCTCCTTGCCTTTGTAGCAATGTGCATTCATAGTTCTGAAAAGCCAGGATGCGCTATACTAGTGTTTTAGTCTGACTTCCTGCATAATACAGGTCATAGAATGACTTACCTTGATAATTTACATGAGTTCCAGTAAGCTCTGGCAGAACTACAGCATATATTTTAGACATCTCTTTAAATGTAAAGATGTCAAGAAGCTAAATGACTCATTCTGTCTTTAAGTAAGTGGTTCCACAAGCTAATTTTAAGCATTTTTCAAAAACTGTGCTTTATTTCTAGCTTGAATTGCTTGAGTTTTGGCTCCTAGCCATGAATATTCCTACACTTTTACCGGATAAAGAGCCCTATACTGTTGTAGACAGTGTTTCCCAGACATTTCTAGATCCTACTAAGTTCAGATCTCAAGTTTCTATACTCTGGCTTTCAAACATCAACTGCAATTATTTAAAAATTAACTGACTAGGTAGGTTAGTGGGCTATCCACACTTAAAACTGATAAAGACAAAGCAGCTAATAAATGTTTGATAACTATTAGAGCTCCAAGTATACTAAGAAGAATTAAAGTGCTCCAAAGCTATCTTAGAAACATCCTTTCTTACTGTGCACATCCTGATCCTGAAATAGCACTGGAGCTATTCAGCTAATTGCTGTCTCTAAAGATTTCTTATTATGTCCCATTCAAGATCCACAGCCATGCACGTCTTGGCTTTCTTTTTATTCTTTGTCTTCTTGTAGATAATCCATTTTTTCCATTGCATATATGTTGCTAGAATATTTAATTTATCTTTGATGAAACTGAGAGGGTCAAAAGATGAGTCTGAGTAAGAGTGCACAGCTCTGCTAATACCAACTTGATTGCACTAGCCAGAAATCTGGAAGAAGCTGGCTCTCAGCTTGACATCTGTTTAATGCAGTCGATCCAGGAAACCACAGTCTCCCTGATTTTTACCAATTTGTCTGTGACAGAGAAAAGACAGCTGACAAGCTAAGTATTAAGGTGTTGGCTGCAGGATAAACAAATATTGTCTGTCTCTGAAGCTGTAGATCTGTTTCCCATTGCAAAGCATTTCTCAACAAATTTAATCAAAAGTAAGAAGTATTTTTCAGCCAAAACCCACACCTACCTTGATATATTTTCACTTATCCTGATACAGAGCATAGTGTGTTGATCAAATGTATCCACACAGGACTACGTTATTCCAACTCTGCCTTAATAGCTGGATTTTCTTTTTTACCCTATCCATGTGTTTAGACATAAACGTGAATTTCATAAATAAAGGTATATTTCCTGCACTGAGAGAGAGAAGACTATTTCTGCATGTCTGTATCACTTCTTCCTGCAAACAGGCACATCTTCATTATTTAAAAGAATATATGTATAGTTCTCTGTATATCAGATGTAGATAATGTTTTAACATTATGGAAAAAATAATGTGGCATAAAACCCTCAATTCTTCAGGAAAACACTGCACATTTTGAACACAATTAGTCATGAACCAGCACACACCATTAATGTGTATTCCCTGTCCCTGCTTGCGTTGAGACAGTGCTTGGAAAAAATGATGATAAACCAAATTAGAACTGTGAAATCACATTGCCACTTTCATATGCTGTCATTGCTTTGGTACATGAATAACTATGAAGATAAGTGCAGCAGTGTCAAGTACCTCTGTTGCCTCCTCCACCCTACCACCCACATTCAAGTTTTGACTCAAATGCAGCATGACTTCTCCAGGGTTATCCAGGAAATTGCCACCCAGAAATTTCCATAGTATTCACAGTCAACACCACTGAAGGAGGAGATAAAGGTTTGTTCTAAGGGAGTGCTTTGAACTGCTCTTTTTATACAGTCAGAAATGGTTGCCTTAAGCCGCCTTGTGATCTGTCATCTCATCATTGTCTAAGTATTTTGGCACTGTACACATTTCTCCTTTGCATGTGTACAGTCAACGTGCATGTGTGTATGCACATTACATCGTTTACAGTGAAAAAAAGCCCTGCAAAAGTGAAAGTTCATTTTAAAATAAACTGGTAAAAGTAGCACCACATAACACCCCCATTAGGATTTCTGCACCTGCCTCACAGTTACCTGTTATAGAATTCATCCACAGTGCCTGCTGTGGCATAAGGCACTGAAACCCTTTCTTGTAATTCAGTTCTCACTATGTATAAAAAAGTTGGCTGCTTGGAAGGCAAGTGCTTTGCCTAGGGCTGGTAATGACTCTAGAACTTAACTCAGTAATTAGTTGTAATTCTTTCTATGATTGCTGCACTGAAAACAACACAAGAAAAGCTTACTTTTCCAGACAGACATCATAAACACAGTACAATCATAATTCTTTTAGATGACCTTCCTTTAGGAGTTCTCATGACATTCACTTTACACACAACTAGAAAACTTGGCTAGAACAGAAGTGATCACTTTTAAATGCAAAAAAGAAATCCTAAATAGAAGAATAAACCTGCAAAACTCACAAATGCCAGCCTGAGGAGAAAGGGAAAACTAACGTGTTTTAAAATAAGATCATGCAGGAGCCAAGGTGAATCATAAATGATTTTGGAAGCTGACCTTAAGTTACCATACTCCTTAAGTTGGCTCAAAGGTCAGGTTTTGGCTAGAAAGGTCCTGAAAGTAACCATGAAGCATACAAGCTCCGTGCACCAACTATGGAGATGACACTAGCTGACAAGAGGGGAAGATGTCTCAGGAAAGTATAGCAATACCATAGCTGTGGCCATGCTGCTGATCAGCTTCTGAGCAGGAGGATTTATGCTCCTGCTCCTACTGTTAGATGAGAAACTTGGTACCTCTTATGCTCCTCAGAGAACTAGAAACTTGTTCACTTTGAAAGCGACTGTGCATCTTTGGCATTCTAAAGGTAAACTGGTACCCCAGTGCTACCAGGGAAGTAGAAAGGGTAGCGAACAGGTGGCACTTTTCCCCTTCTCTACTCTTTCAGGACAGAGGTAGAAGAAATAAAGATGAAGGCTAGAATTTGTCTCATACAGTTAGCTGGTGTCAAGCATTTTCTTTTGCTGTTCAGATGATGATTTCCTAGTTCAGATAAAACAAAGTGGGCTTTCCTCATTTCGCTCAAAGCCATTGAAGAGCATTCTTGGATTGCAGTTAGGACTGACTGTTCAGATATGTATGTTAAAGCTACTCTTCTGGCCTGCTGTTGAATATCAGGGTACTCTAATATTAGAAGAGTCAGAAGGCACAAACGAGGGGAGAAGAGTACTTCAAGTCCTTGACATTATTAGGAACTTGTGCTCCTTGCACAGAACTGCTAGGGACCTAGGACAAGCTGCAGCAGAAGGATGAAGAGGAGCAACAGCAGACAATGATATTGACTTGTTTGAGAGCTTACGACCTTTCCAGGTCTCAGACATCAAATGCTCTGTTCTTGTACAAGAATCAATGCTTTTCCTCCCTACACATGGCAGCACTGAGACAATAATCTGCCATTTGCTACTGGATTTGTGCATCTGTGTTAGGAGGGATGACTAGCACAGATGCAATGATGATGGATGAAGAGTGTTGAGAAAGCCATTGGCTTTTAAATTCCATCCCTAGCATTCTCCAAGAACTAGATTGTAGGCCTTCTCATCCTCTGAAGTGCCAGTAGTGCTGAGACAGACAACCTCTGAAGGTTCTTCCCCAAGGAAGCTATAGGATAATATTAGTGATTATTCATACCAACGTGTCCCTACTTATATATTAATTTACTTCATTATAATTATTTCAAAATCCTTGTCATATGTTGTTTTCTTCGCAATGTGGTTGGGGGTTGAGTGGGAGCATTTGCGACAGAGAAAGTTTCTGGTGTTCTTCTATTCTGAGTTCAACTAAACTTTCTTTTCACTCATACTTCTATTGAAAAAAGGAAACTAAACAAGCATCTGGCTCATGCTACTACTGGAAAAAGAGTTGTCATGTACTTCTGGTGCTTGAGCCTGGAAAGGCCCAAGAAAAAGGTAGCCCTGGATTTCTAACAGGACAGTACTTGTAGTAAATCTTTTTGCTCCAGTCACAGTTAGAAAGAAGAGGGAAGGAAGATTACATTTGTAATCACAAAAGCATTTTAAAATAAATTATTTGACAGATCTTCTGTATGAATAATTCAAACTGTCATGATAGGCATTTCTTACTAATCTGGTACTCCTTAATGCATGTATTTTAACATCTTTATTGCCTACAATTATCTATACAAAAGGCAAACATCAGATTCCATTCTTTGTGGTGTTCACATCAAATACAAACTCTTCTAGCTGTTCATGGTTTATAGTTCTGCTAAAAACTCTTAATAGAAGTTATACATATAACCAATACAGCAGCAGAAGTACTCTGTTTTCCATGCTTAAATATATTAGAAAGGCGATTATGCTTCCTAAGTGCCTAAATATTTTATCACAAAATAGTTGTCTTTCTATGTTATTTCATACATTTATTGAGTGGTGGAGTAATTAACAACCTGTGAGTGTAACTGCTTAAAATTACCAAGAGATGGCAGCACTCCATTCAACCCAAATTTGACTTGTTCTATACGACTACAGTATAGCAGGGAGTACAAGTGGGAAATGCAAGAGAAACAAAGTAGTTGTAGAGTAAGCCAGGAGTAGAGTAGAGCCAGGACCGTAGAGTAAGCCAAGACATGCATCATTTAATGAGTAATTTTACCATTTTGCCAAAGAGGACTGTCAAACACAGCAGTGGTGTAAAGTTCTTGACCAAATGGGTAGAATGAGGAGGTTTATGACAGTTACTTTTCCTTCCTGGCCCATTGTCTATCAGTGACAGCACCACTTGCTGAGGTCCTGATACTGTTCTCTTACATTTGAAGTTATTAAAAAAAATATTGTCAACACGAGGAAAGATATTAAGATAAGATGCATAGTGAACACCTTCCAAAATGGATTAATCATATTTTTTAAAAAAAAAAATGACCACAGAAAACTGCACATGTATTATAGTAGGCCAAATCACATACAATATTCTTTCCTACCACTCTTAAATGCTGAAGCAGAGCTTAACTCCTTCTGATTCTCCTCAGTCTTCATACACTGCACCCTGTGAGTGCAAGCTGAAAATCATTAGGTACTTTGTCTTGGTTTGTCAAGGCGTAAATGGCTATGCAGAGGGACATTATTGGATGTCAGGAGCTTTGAGTTCTTTGGAAAGAGAGTTAGTATGTAGAAAGCACAGTGCTAATGCACTTGAAATCAGTCTAGAAGAAGTCATGACCTGACATAGTGGTGTATTTTATATATTTTGTTCAGAAACCTTTAGATGTTTTTTAAACTTCATTATAAATATCCAGGAGTTCTCTGACACTGATAATCACTGCTGGAACTAGGCTCAAATGTTTTCCCTTGTATGACTAGCATGAGGGAACTCAGTGGGTTGTTTCTGGGTTTTGCAGTACAATATTTTGGCAATTTCTCTATTTGGCTTTTTTTTTCCATGTGTTCCTTCACTGCCAAAATGTGGGAGGTTATAAATTAGCATGCATTAAACATCACGGTACAGGATCCTTCATGACAGCAAAAACATAAAGGCGTAACTCCACTAGGATGTTAGAGCAGGACAGGTTACTCTCCTGAACAAGAACTGTGGTGTGGTAATTAAATCTCAACTTTTAAACATATAAAGGATACCATAGATAAAGATTGTCACCTTTCCTTTCCTGTCCCACAGTTGCTCCATCAGGAGCATGTTTTGCCCCTTTCTCTCTCCCAAGCCACATTTCCTGGGTGAGGGGACTTTCCATCATACCTAGACATAAGCACTAGTGGCTTTAGTGAATACTGAAGGAGACAGAGAACTATTTCAGACAAGGCCAAGATGCATCTTCCAGGATGTTGCAAACGAGTTCTTCATTTATGTATTTTTAACACAAATGGAGTAGCTGATGGTTATTTCCCATTACAATAGGATCTGCCTTTTATAATACCTTAATTTTACCAGGAAAATATTCCTTTCACCCCACTTCTGAGCAAAGATTACATAGCAGAGACCACTTTCAAAAGGCTCTCCTTCCACTGAAAGTCAGTGCTGAAATAAAACAGAATACATCTGGCCATACTTTGTGAGGAACTACGTTGTGTGACACTGGCAGGATCTTTGATTATCACAGGCTGTTGGGGCCCTGCTTTTAGGTTTCTTCTGCAACACGGCCTCCAAGCATGACTCCCATGTCAGAGTACCAGAGACAAATGCCTGCTGGACTTGTTTCAGACTTCACACGTACATAGTCTCAGACAAGTCCAGGAAGACTTTCCAGCTTTACAACTCAGCACATGAGCCAAGGATTAGCAGAATTGCTGTAAGAGGAAAATGAAGTGCCATGAATGACCAGGAAGGTAAAATAAAATTAAAAAAAAAAAAAAAAAAGACAAAAAACACATTTCAGACAGGATGGAGAAGGGTACACCTTCATGAGAATGAATTTAAGATTTAGATTGCAGCTGCTTGGAGAGTGTGAGTGCAGCCATGCCTTGGCAGGTTGCAGCGCACACTCCTCAAGGGCAGCAGCAGATCCCAGTAGGAGCTGGGCTCCCCTGTGCACAGTCTCTCCTAATGTTATCACTGATCCTTTACAGGCTTCTCTGGAGTGATGGCTACCCCCGCACATTCCTTCTCCCCAGCTTTCTCTGTAGTCTCCACCTTTAACCTCTAGCCGTGCTGAGCTTAACTTGCACATGCCCTGTGACTTGAGGTGAAATGATGCATTTGATGTGCAGTATCTGAAGTCCTGATTTATTTACTTTGAAACAGGTGAGGGAAGGAGAGGTATTTGAGAGAACCTGAAAAGTCCAGGAAAGCTCTTGAGGATTAATTCACTGCTGGACAGGATAAAAGGAATTTTGCCAACAAAAACACAATCAGGCCAAGTGTAAATGAATGCTGAGCTTGGGCTGGGAGGCATCGCATGACCAGAGAAAGGGTTTGGGCCTTGGATTAACTCATGGGGTGAGGAAAAAATGTAGGAATGGCTGGAAGAAAAGCAATGGGAAAGGAGGAGTGTGTCAGCCCACGTGTCAATGAATCGGCTGTTGGCAGCATATAAATGCTAAGGAGCAGCTTGCAGTCTCTGACTATTTGTAGCCTGATTCCTAAACCAAAGAAGAAATCCAGAGCAGCACTGGATACCAGACTACACCTCTGAACCATGAGAGCCTTTCACTAACACTAAGGAAAATGGATTATTGATGCTGGCAGGGATATGCACTCTAAAAACAGACAAGGAGATCGCAGCCTAATCCAAATCCAAACAGAAGCAAGTTGTCTGAAGCCAAACTCCTTTTATAGTCCCTTAATTTCACTACAAAATTATTTCCTTTATGTTTTAAATTGTGTAGTGTCCGAGCCAATCTACCTAACCCTTTCTTACAAGAGTAGTCTATCTGCACTGGAGTGGACCCATTAAAAACTCAAAAGACTAATAGCTTGCAGGACTCAGGGTAAAATCTTGGCCCCTCTGACAGCAGTAGGAGGTTTGCCAAAGACTTCAGTGGGGCCAGTATTTCACCTCAGGTCTTTACAAACAGTAGTGTTGCTCATTTAGAAGCACAAAAACACCACCATGAATTTCCTGAAGCCCAATGACTGGCTTTTGCTGGTGCTTCCGACATCAGATGGCTTCACTTTGACACCCAAAGGGAAGAGGCTAAGAAGTGAAGCCATATCCTCCCACTAGAAGCCAATTCCTTTTACTTGATCTATGTGCAAAGTTTAAATCCAGCAAAAAGAAGAAAACCAAAACTTGGGTGTTTTTCTTTTTCCCCTTCCCCTCATTCTCCCACACCATCCTCCTTCCCAATGAGATAGCATATAAGCCTTCACTAGAAACAAACACACCAGGGGGCTGCTGGCCCACACTGGGGTATACGTGATGTGATAAAGTCAGAGAATCAGCCAGTAAACACATTGACTTTGGCTGTCCATGGGGCCTCCACCAAGCAGATGATCAGCTGCTACCATGTCACCATCAACAGGACATGCTGCCAAGATGGCATGCTGATTTAAAACAGTGGGCATTCTTCCTGCAGCCTCTCAGTATTAGTGCTTAGGAGTGTGTGATCATGACCAATAATGCTTCATGGTAATCTTTTAAAGTGCTCCCAGCCACATCACTCTAGTAAGGATTTGTCAGCCTTTCCGTAAACCCCAGTTCTGAAGAGTTTATAGCTCAGCTTGTTTTCATTACCTTGAGGTGGAAGTTGCCATATAAAATTTCAGACCAGACCAGACTTTTTTTCCCTTGCTAATATAAAATATCATTTAAAACATTTTTTTCCCCCAAATTTAGAGTCTCGTTAAGAGCCATGCTGTTCCCTGACTGATTTGGGTGTACTATTCAGGACTTCAGACTGAAAATCTGTTGAATTTAAGGATTAGCAAAAAAAATGGGAAGCTTTTCTGCTGAACTTTTAAACCACTGACTAATAAGACCAGAACTGCTGAGTTATTTTGCTCATTCCCAAGAAATACCATAAATCTACATCAGGTACTTCTGTGGAAGAAGAACAGACAATGCTTCTCTGCCTCTTTCCTTTCCAGCAGCTCAAACTACAGCTTGCCAGGGTTTTTCTGATTTAAGAAGCAGAATTTCAGTTCATATAAAGTCACTGTAGCTCTATTCACTACCAACTACTTTGTGTCATTTCTTTATTAAATAGTTGCTACTCTGCAATCCAGAAATAACTGAACTCTCATTAACAGGTAGGGGTTCTCCTGTTATATGGACAAGTCACATTCCAGCTACCTTTAATTGGAGAGCACAGCAGGATAAGAAAACTGGAACTGTGTTTCCAAACTCATCTGATGTCGGATGTCTGTGCCTTACACAGACAGGTTTGTCATCACCTGAACAGTAATAACTGTCCTTTGCACTGCAGGCAGCTTCCCTAGCAGCTGAACTAGATTTTACCTCTCACAGTGTGGTGAATCCTTCCTCTGCTGCTTTCCTACTTTACCAGCAAACATGGAACAAAGACTCTGCTTCTGCTGGGGAGAAGAAAGCTGCAAGAGCTTAGGAATATTATACCTGTGCACACCACCTAACCATGGTTCGAAGAATTGATTCTTTATTTAATTATACAAAGTTAATGTCACACAATATATAACAATGTCATGCAGTGTAATGTCTTTGGGAATTGACCCAAGAGTGCTGTCATGCAAATGAGTTCATACACCTAACCCAAGCAGATTCATTTTTGCTGGTTCTCCAGTCTCTGAAAAGTCCATCTGCTTTGTTCAAGTGTCATATGACCATGTTACTTCTGGTTGAATTAATACATTCTGGATACTTTCTTGATGAGAAGGTACATTTCACTTTTTTTTTTTTTGGCATAATTTGGGATAATTTGTCCTTAACTAATGGATTTTTGTTGTGTAAGGAGGTTTGGAAAAATCAAAGACGGAATAAAATGTTTTTTTTCTAAGCAGTGCCAGCTTTAAAAGTGAATGGTAAACAGATTGTAGATGAGGAATTTTTTGAATGAAAGGGAATAATAAGACAAATCGACAAATCTAGTAAACACGGTACTAATTTTACTATTACTGCAGGAAGCTGGAAGTGCATTGCCAGCTATAGAATACTACAGAATATAGAATAATTTCTTAGGAAACAAGCCTTATATGATTGTGTGATTGTATATATGTAAATCACATATTTCTGTGAGTAAAAGTGGTTCACTTTGTGTCAGCTGTTCTCCTTCAATCCCTTTTAATTCTCCAGGATGAATCAGGAGAACAATGAAAGTTTCAAAGTCAATACACTTCTGTAAGGGTCTTGACACTCTGATGCCCCATAGGAAAACCAATACAAAATAAACAAACCAACAAACTAACAAACAAAAAACCACCCCCATCCCCTACCCCCAAACTACTAGCATTTCTACTGGGGCAAATGATGGTGCACCTAGTCCACCCATGCCTTAAACACCTCCAGGGAAGGTGACTCAACCACCTCCCTGGGCAGCCTGTTCCAGTGCCCAATGACCCTTTCTGTGAAAATTTTTTTCCTAATGTTCAGCTGGAACCTCCCCTGGTGGAGCCTGAGGCCATTCTCTTTCATCCTGTCCTCTGTCACCTGGGAGAAGATGCCACCACCCTCCTCTCCACAACTTCCCAGAAAATCTTCTGCAAACAAAAATGTATAGGCTCTCAGAGTACATTGACTACATCACTCACAGAAGCATATATCGACAGGCAAAAGTGATGCACATATACTCTGGCTTCAAAATCTGCTACAAGTTTTCAGTCTCAGGATGCTGGCAAATAGAAAGCATTGACAGATAGCTACACCCAAACTGACTCAAGGTTATACAGGCCCTTACCGAAAGGATTTCCTTGGCATTAATTTCATGCTGTAGCAAACAGACAATACTCCCTTTCATTTCGTTTAAATTGGGGTCATTTGGAAAGCTATGAATTCTATTTAGGAAGTAGATTTTCCTCTAGTATTATCCTATACAAAGACTGTATTTCTTGGGGCTTTCCTCTAATAAATCTCACGGAAAGTTTGCTGTTAAAATATGTAAGCTATTTACAAATGCCTTCCTCAGCCCTAGAGTCACAGGTAGAATGAGAACACATCATAAGTAACTATCCAAATGTGGAAAGGAGGAAAGTTTCTGCATGTTTCATACATTTCCATAAAATGACACAGAAAAAAGCCAGCAGTAGGCAATTACCAAATTTCTTCTGTGTAGCAGAACAATTTCCAGTTATCCTACTTTCTTGTGACTAACTAGCAACTTCATGTCTGTTGATATGTTATTTATTGCCTTCAGTCATCTCCTCTATGGGACACACGCTGGATTGGAGATTGAGTCTGTTTTCTATTCTAATGGGAAAGCATGTGATGCTGCAGGATTTTCAGCCTACCTGCAGCAGGAAGAAGGGGTTAGAGTCCACACAGCCTCTCACTAAAGCCATGCCTTTGTACAAGGCTCTTTAAGACATATTAGCCACCTTGGCAGTCTTCCAGTGAGCAGAGACACTGCAAAAGAAAGCCAGCTTTGCTTATGTGGTCCAAATGAACAGCAATTTTAAATTTTTATGTACATAACCCCTGCCTTCTTTGTGTTGTCAAGAACATCAAACAAAGTGCTAATGATAATGAGCAAATCCATCTTGTATCAGTTCCAGATCCTTCAAATGGAGATCCTTGGATTTATTGAGCCCCAGTCCAAGTGCCTTGACAAGTATAGATATTAGAATTTATTTTCTTTGTTGATAAGTAGCCAAAGCAATATTCTTGTCCTTGTGTAGCTGATGGAAATTCCTTTGTAAGCACTTGTCTCTCAATATTTCCATAGAAAATACCACAGGATTTCTGCTCAGTCTGAAAAATAGAAGGGCAGAAGGAAGGAAAATTGTGTCTTAGGTTTATCTTCTTGTAGTTATTTCAAAAGCTTTATGGGCAGTAATAGCAGACCTGCTGAGAAAAAGGAAACCACTCTGTCTGCAGCATTCTTACTGCTAATGAAACTGAGAAGAAATCTTCACGGTGCTTGTGACCTCACACCAAATCCTAAATGTTAAATTACTGCATGTTGTTAAGCTTCTATTCACAAAAACATTTTTAAAAAAAAAAAAACAAAAGGCTTTACCATTTTTTTTCTGCATGGTAGCAAGCTTCGGCATTTTTGTTTCAGATTCACTACAAACATTTGATCCTCTAGTCATCCACATTTGTTATTCATTTTATTAGCAGGCTAGTAGGCACATTCTGGCAAAGTACTTGCCATGTGCCTGTTATGTGGAAATATGGACACATTAGAAACTTCATTTTTTGACCATCTACTGTTCTATGTTATCAAATCATGAACACAGGAGAGGTCTTGGGGACAGATTGTTCCTGGCCTACAAAATCTGGAGTAATAGCAGAGAGTTTTCTGGTTGAATCAGTAAATGAAGTTCTTGTAAAAGAGCAAAAGCTCTTGGGACACCTGGCACCTTGCAAGGTATATTTGGAGCCGACACAATGACCACTGAGGTCAAGAGCAGATGGTCTGCTAGATTTATTAGGAACTTGATTAATCCCCATGGAGGAAAAAGTGTAGAAGGAGAGGGACACAACCAGTGATAGCATTTGTCCTTTACAAGTTAGTGATCTCCAGACTCTGAAGTGATGCACTGTGAATTGTTAGGTGCAATCAATATGAGAGAATATGATGGTCAACAGGGGGACAAGCACAGCATGTATCTGCCTGAATTTGAAGGAAAATAGAGATAAATCAAAATTACATGAGGCCTTATCTATATTTAAAAGCTAGCACCGAAGCAGCACCAACAATGAAGAGAATGTCTGAAAGCAGATGGAGAAATTAATTTCTTTTGATTAGGCTTGTTTTTTTACTTCAGTGTGCCTTCATGTGATTTGAGCTCTTCCCTGGAGAAGAGTGAAAGCAGGAGTGGAAGGGAGAGATGCTGAAGAATGAGAGTTGTGTATTGCAGGAAGAGGTCAAATGTTACAAAAGAAGAAACTAGAAGCTATCTTCCCTGAAGGAAGCTGAATTCAGAAAAAAAGGAGGGAGGGGAGGGAAGGGAGGAGGGGGCAGGTTGGCTCAACAGAAAGCTCCTAACAAGCTTTAAGCCTGGCCCTTCCACAAGGTATTTTATATGCCAGCTGTGAAGTATCACAAAACCTTGTCAAACGTTTAACAATCCAGTCCTGCTTTATCCCTTGTTTATCCCTTTCAAAAAATACCTTGTTGGGGGCCTGGTTCTGAGATGCAATTGTGCAGAGAATGCAGATGGGAGGAAAAGCAGTTTGTCAGAAAAGAGAGAAACTTTACTGGCAGGTGTAAACAGCAGCAGAGAGTGCTCTCTAAGCATTGCTCAAATGAAGAAATGCTTCAATTTCCAAGCTCAGTTGTGGCAGCAGACTGCGGGGGGGATGGCTGGATATAACTAAGGCTTGAAGAGCTTGCAATCATCTCCCAGTCTTCAGTTCTTAGTAAAAGGCTGTGTTTTATAGGAAAGGGAAAGGGACTTACCACAGCTCCACATCGCAGTCAGTATCTTCGTGAAGAGAAACTTTCATGCTTGTTTTTTTCTGAGCAGTCAGGTTACTGTATATGGCAAATGGGCAAATTTATTTGGTCTCAGTTGTGCAATGAAAGAGTCATTAGAATTACTTTCTCCAGCCAATGAACCACTGGAGAATCCCTCATTACCTTTATTTCTGAAATTTTCATTGAAAAACTTACAGGCCATGCTATTGGTCCTCAGAGAAATTCTGCATTGCTTTTGTTTGCCTTGTTTTCATCCACCCATCTTTTCCTTTGTCACATTTTCCTCTGACAGAACTTCCTTTTTTATCATGATAGTCTCAGTTCATTTTTTGTAATGGAAGGTGTGTGTGTATTAGACAAAAGTTTTGGATGGCTTTAAATCCTTTCAAACACTTTACCCATAAATTTCAGGTATGGTCCCACCAGCACATCTGTGTCTTTGGTGGAGCCATGTCACAGTCTAATTTCTGGTAACAAAGGCACAGGTCTTTGCAGGGAGTTGTATTCAAAATAAGAGCATTATTACACAGCTGTTGAGTGTTAACTCTGGTAGGCAACTAAGCTCTCTCATAGTGGGATGGGGGAAAGAATCAGAAGGGCAAAAGTGAGCAAATATGTGGGTTGAGATAGACATTTTAATAAGTAAAAAAGACAAAACAAACCAGAGGAAAACAGATGATGCTGACTGATGCCCAACCAGTTCCTCCTCAATGAGAGCTTCTGGCAAACTCCTCCTCAGTTTTGTTGCTGAGCTCAACGTTACATGGTAGAGAATATCCTTTTGGGGTCAGCTGTCCAGACTCTGCCTCCTCCCAGTCTCTTACTCGTCGCCAGCCTACTTGCTGATGGGGTAGCATGAGAAACAGAGAAGACCTTAGCACTGAACACTTGTTCAGCAACAGCTAAAAACTTGTATTAGCAACACTGTTTTGGTCACAAATCCAAAAAGTAGCATCATACAGGCTGTTATGAAGAAAATTAACTGTCCCAGCCAAGCCCAGTAAACCATTTCATAGGAGACAGTAGTTGTTTACTGCTATGATATCCAATGTAATGTATAATCCCCTTCACTCAAGAAGACTGATACCATCAGAAGTTGTTTAAGAAAAACTTGCCCTTCCCAGTTGTATGTGTTGATCTAATAAAGCATATGACCTTTTTCAATAGTTCCTAAATCCTCCCTTATATATTTAGGCCATCAAGACCTCAACAACACTTTTCCTTTACATATTATCTATGAACTGACAGACTGGACTAAAGGTCCTGCTAGTATGCAAGCTCCACACAACCTCATCTGGATGCATTTGAACTGAATGAAAGCACTGAAATTCCTTGTCTTATCATGTTTACAGTACTCTCATATCTCTTTCCTAGCTGTGAGATCTAAGAAGATAAGGAAGATGGTTACCAGGGTTCTTGGGAATTACCCTTAGCAGACTGGGATAAGGAAGAAGCTAGAAACCTCTTCAGAAGCAAGCGTTGGAGGATTCTGCCCTGTGAGGCTGGGGCTGCCCACGCCCAGCTCATTAACTGTAAAGGTGTAGTCTAAGAGTGGGAAAGAAAAAGATGCTCACAGCCTGGGAATGGGAAAAGGAGGTGGTATAGTTCAGGGAAACCTTGCTAAGACCCTTTCCTGGCATGAGAGATTACATGTTTGCAAGACAGATACCAGCAACGCTCCAGCATCTGAACAAACAACTTCAAGAGAGAGAGGGAGCTTCAGGGAGAAAGAGGGAGATCCAGGGATCATCTAAGCCAGGGAAAATATTATATCCATACTGAGTCATAAAAGCCCCTTCATCAATGAAAATGGAGAATAAGTAAGAATATCCATGATGCCCCTGCCTGGTGCTTCCACTGGCACAGCAGTGCTAGTGGGAGCCACCATCATAAGCAGTTTTGGAGATTTGCTCTGTAATAGGCAGCTCCCTGCCTTCTGCAAGGCTAGATGTTATTTGTGAACCCTGAGCTGCACCACTGCTGTGAGAAAAAAATGCAATTCTTCATCTCATGGCATGCAATCTCAGACAAGCCTTTCATGAGGGAAAGCTGCCAGGGAAAGGGACACAGGGCCTGGGACAAGGGAGTCCAGTTCCTGGTAGCAAAAGTTTTTGAGTAAAGTGAGTAAAATTAGACATCTTGCCTGTTCTCAGAACAGAAAATTTGGTATGGAACAGTTAGAAGCAGTAAACTGAAAACCAAAGTGCTATATACAATTTTGTATAAGTTAGTAATACCAAATGACTCATGGAAAACTTAATAATCGCCTCACTTCAGTTTCAAAACAATGTATAAATGTTCCTAGTCCCCTGTCTGCAATTGCTCTCTTCCCTACACCATTACCGCAAGACCTTTACAAAGCTCCCATTTAAAGGCAGGGTACTGCCTGGCTGCACGGTACAGTATCTCTGAGCCAGAGCTCAGGACCAGAAGCTCTCAAGCAAATACCAGTTTGAAACTAACACAACACGCCCCACTGAGAATTAGTTTTGTTCTTTTTGTATTAGGCTACAGGTAAACCTGGAGATGAGATTAACTTTTTCTTTAATCCAGTTTTTTTTCAGTGCAGACATTAACTGCGTGCAGCCAAAATTCACAGAAAATTAGTCATGAGTTCGCGTGCCCATCACTACATATTTGTACCACATCCAGTACAGAGAGGGACTGGCCCTGATCAGGCTGTCCAAGCATTACCATACTAAAGAGAAGAATCAGGAAAACCAAATCATTCAACCGACCAGTTTTAGTGGAATGGGTTTCTGGTTTAGACAGGCAATGAAGATCAGCAGGTACTTAATGCATGTTTTATCTGGAAAGAAAGTTGCTTTTAGTTGGACTTCATCATCTAAACCTCATCCAGGAGCCAGAGTTGGATTCAAATGAATCAGAAGAGAGAGAACAGCAGAGGAGAAGGAGCTAAATGTTACAAAGATCACAAAAGTCCCTATCTCCTCACAAGTTCTTTGCAGCCTTATATGTGCACATGCCCGAGAATGTGTTAGATCTCCATTACATTTTTCAAATAATTTTTATTTGGAGGCATCAAAACAGTTCAGCCAGGTCACCCGATTTCTTGAATTTGTAGCAAATCTGGCAAACTCTTTTTAAGTGAAATTTAAGGGAAAATCTTTTATTCTGATAGTCTCAAAACAAGCATTCCTATGTTAAGGTTCTACATGACATTTCACATGAAACTCTGTATTAATTTCATTTAAAAAATAAAGACCTAAAATCCATTTGAGAACAAAGACATATTTTTCACGTAAAAGGAAATATTTTGTGAGACCTGACTGTCTTTAATAATTTGGCTTGGTGCAAAAATACAATAAACAAAAATTAGGGTTTGGATCCACCAAAACCAAACTGTTTGTTTGGATACATTCATGTTGTAGGATTATGATTTCTTAAAATGGCCAGAGCTGAACTTATGTTTCTACTCCACAGAAGAGGAGGAGACCCTGGTATCCATTTGCTCTGTTCATCCCTATCTTCACTGCTCCCCTCTTCTGAGCACTCAGCTCATTTGACTCATTAAAATGGCCAAAAAAAACCCCCAAAACGAAAAAAAAAACCACCAAACCAGAACCAACTTTCCTTTCACCTTCCTGAAAGAAAAACAAAACTTTTTTTTTTGTCAGGGATTAAGTTGGCTTCTCGTTTGAGCATAGGGTATGCCAGCACTGGGTGCAGGGGTTGCTGGCCTAAGGAAAGGAGCAAGGAGGGAGTTGTGGGAAGTTATGTGCGGAGAGCAAGACTTCCCCCTTTTGGTAAGCAGCAAGCTGTTAGTTCAGCTCACAGCTGGAACTTTAATCCAGACCTAAAGTAACCTGAAAAAATTATTTTTCACACAGTTTCCTCCTTTGGTATTTGATGAAACTTTCTGTCTTTTATCTTTGCATCTGTAGCAAAAAAAGGAAATTATCTGATTAGGTAAGGTAGTGTTTCACTCTTAAAATACAATTTTGTACATATATCTTATGTTTGTTGTTTCTTTATACTTCTCAAAAGAGATCATTCTGAGCAACAGTAACAGTGACTATATGTGATCTGTATTCCTAAATACAAAATAATGTGGAAGTTTAGCTAAGTACATATTTAAAACATTTTCTGAAGAGTTCTTGAAAAAATCAAAGGGATATTCAAATTTGGTCCCTTCTATTAATACAAAAATATATCTATAACTAGACATATATGTATGCAGACACTCAGGGTGTTGTGAGCAGCTACATACTGGGAGAGAATCTCTTTGTTTCTAGCCCAGACTTTTAAATACTGTAGAGGTTAAACCAGGAAGGAGACTAATTGCAAGCCAGAAGCTGTGGTAATTACTCTAATTCAGAAGTTACCAAACTTTGGAGAAGGGAAGCACAGGAACAGAATCATGTTTAAAGGCAGCCCATTTTGCTTTGTTCTTCAAACAGCCACATTCATAATACTCTGGAATTTATGAGTCGTACTGAAAGTGAGGTCTCATAATGTGCACAGCATGTTGCCGGTTAACTTGAACGAGCTTCTCCTCTGCTTTCTGTCTGATTGCTATAATACTGTGTTTGAAAAGGGGACCTTGCTTTTAAAACACATGCATTATGATAGAGTGCAAAACCAGCCCATAAGCTGACCAGGTAGGCTTGTACAGCACACCTAAACCTAAGTCTTCAAAAACGTGATCTGGTGCCCCTTGCAGTACGTTGGAGCAATGAATTTCTGCAGCACTCTGGATCCAGGCCTGTGACAGCATGCCTCTTTGTAAGCCTTCCAGTGCCTCCTGGTTCAGTTCAAGAGAGAACTGCTAGCTTGCTTGTGGGACTGCATTGCTTTCATGTCTGCTTTCAGATGGAACCAGAAGTGCCAAGGCACACAGAGAAAACAAAACCAAACTTCTACAGTGTGCAGGAAAGATACCTAAGAATGATAGAAGCGTATTCCTATATGCCAGCAACTGGTTTTGTGACAGCATTGTAGCTTTAAACAAAAAAACTACATAGCAATGGAGAGAAAATAATGGTTGCAGATATCTTTTTTTTTAAAAACTTTCTGATATTTGTTTCTCCCAAAGACATACAGAAGACCTCTGATCTCAGTTGTACAGGATTCGACTGTAAAAGTTCAAACCACAACCAATGAAGCTATTACTTCTATGATTCATCTGACCCTTCAGAAGAAAAAGAATACTCTACTCCTATAGCTGCAATACTTTACTGTAATTAATTTTGAACTGGCATGCAGTACTGAAATTTCCAACATGCTTTATATGCACACTAGCTCCATAGCACTACCATATTGAAAGCACTCAGCTGTAAATGTTATTTTAAAAATAATTTATACAATCTTATATATGTTAGTCATTATTTCAGCTACAGTATTTGGAAGATGTAGAGTTTTGTATACGCTTCCATTTGATTTCTCAATATCAATTCTAATTGCAGTATCTTTCATTAGTCCAGACTTATAAGTATGCAAAGCTCTAGCTTGAGAAATGTATTTGTTCTCAATATCCTTTCATCACATTCTACCCATAAGTACTGGAACGATTTTTCTTATAGTTAGAGTTCTTCAAACCCTTCCTGGCACTAACATTTTGAACTTCTTATGCAAATACTCTGACATTTCATCTGAAACTGAGAGAAAAGTGAAGAAAAATAAAAGCCATTTATAGTAAAAAAACAAATCTTGATGCTTAGAAGTTATGAAATATGTTTTTTTGCTCTCCTTTAAGTCACTGAGGATGAATTCCAGTCCCCAATGTGGTATAAATCCTATGGTTGCTTCATAACCTGTACAACATATACTAGTCTACATTTGTAGAGAAGAAAAACAAAAGAGAATGTTTTTCCTGAGAAGTTCTACCTTACTTTCACCATAACCTTAGCCCTCAAGGGAGAGCACACAGCTCTGGGGCTCGTTACAGACTGGAGCTGTTGGCTTTGGATCTATGACTAAAATGGCCATCCATTTCCACTGTGTCCTGGGTGCAAAACTGTAGCCAGGCCAGAAGCTTCCCAGAGCAGGATGCCCTTTGCATACTTATAGATCTCGCTTTTTACCTCACTTCTAGCTGCTGGAGATGCAACAGAAACCTCCCACTTCAGGACATTTCTAGTCAGTGGTTCTGATTCCCAGGAGCTTGCCAGGTGTCCCCCCTCCCCAGCTGTTTTTCCACCACTCTCCCCCAAGTATGTCACCAAGGGCTGAGGAGACCCATATTGCATTTTTCTGCTACAGCAGCACTGTCAGAGAAACTGGATTTCACTAAACACAGTTTGACTAGGATCATCCCTTCTCCTGTTAACCCTATCACTGACAGACAGCCAAGGACAAGATGAGGATTGAACCTGCCCTGCCTCCTCAGGAAGCCTTCTGCTCTGCCCAGCTTTGAGACTGCTGAAGGGGGACCAGCTGTGCTAATATGGTACCAAGCCTTGTGTCCCATAACTGCATTAGCACGTGGTATGCCTAGGTGATAAGCGATATCTGTCCTTATCACACAGTTCTCTGTAAACTTTGACTGGACACATCCTAATATATGTATGGGAAGAACAAGGGGTCCTTGAAAAGATGGGTGTCAACTCTAACATGTCTGGTCTCAGGACAAGAAGAGATACTAATTGTCCACAAGTGCTGGGCTTTGTGGTTGTTTTATTTTTAAAATTTTGTTTTTCTTAATTACAAGTTCTCATTTTCCTGGTAAATTCCAGTTTTCCATCAACCTTGGACTGTTTAAACATTTTCCTACAGATACTTCAGGCTTGAATATGATGATGGCAAGAGGTTCTGTTATGAAGTGCATGAAAAAATCATGTCTCGAACAGCCAGTATTCAAAAGGAATCCACAAAACCACAAGGTGATTATGTACCTAAAAAAAAAGACATATTAGGATCCTAGATTATAACTAATCTATCACAGAAAGGCAAAAATACAAATACTGTGCATGGTGGTCCCAGAAGTTAATTGGTTTTTTTCTTGATTACTTTTGTTCATCTCAGTCTGCATTCTCTGTGCTCTGTGTTATTTTCCAAGGGAATCTATTTATAATTAAACTGAGAAAAAGGATCTAAAAACCACGAACAGTTGCCAGCTTTGCCAGCATATCATCATTGCACCACTCCGTATGCATAATCTTTCCTCAGTTTCATAAAAGCAAAATTAATGCGCAGTGGAGGAAAAGTGCATGGCCAAGGCATGACTTAAATCCCAACTAGATTCAGACCTTACATCATACAATTGTAGAATTTCAGATATGTATGTTTCTCTGATGGCTATGTCTTAGTTTCAGATGATAAATCAGGGATGTTGGGGAAGATTTTAATTTTGCCATGCCCTACCTTTACATGGTAGGTTAATTTGTATGGAGTTACTCATTCTGCCAGAAGTCAGTTGTTTTCCATCTTCAAGCTACCTTAATTAAAGTTAGCTGTGGATGAATACACAGTATATGAGAACTATACACATGGACACGGTTAAAAAACATTATTAAAGAAACCCTGAAAAACAAAGCAAAACCAGAATTATCATTGGTGTCCCTTAACTAATGCCTTACTATAAGAACGCATTTTTGGTATTATCTGACATCTATGCAATATACAACAGCCTGAAGAAATTTCAAGTGAAAATAAAGTTCAGGCCATCCTTTCATTATTCATTCTTTCCTCTGAGCAGATAAAACAGACCATAATGTTAAAATTGAAATTGAAAAATCTGACCACAATTATCTTAAATGTCTTACTTATTAATATGTGAGACCTTCTGTGAATATTGTCTCTAGAAATGCTCTTTTCAGATCCAGGAGGAAGGTCTGCATTCCAGCTCCCTGCAGTCCTTCTTGGGAGGCATAAGCTTTTACTTGCCCTAGCAAGCTGGATGATATTTATCCATTCCAGTTATTCCAGCTAGTTTGTGCCACCCTTGATGATCTACAAAGACTGTGTGAAAAAAACACAAAGCAGCATGGACATGCAAGGCACAGGAGGAAGCTGATAGTGGTTTTGTCTGCTTATGCACAGACTTATCTAGGAGTACTTTTATTTCTTCACACAGGCTTCTGCCAGAACTCAGCCCTGATCTGAGGATTTTGGGCATACTGAATCAAACTAGTTCAAAGGACTGTGTAGGAATAGTTGCACTGCCATATCTTCCACATTTGTGGAAACAAAAAGACCAGATGAAGCCAATTTCTGATTCATCTGACTGCCAGGATCTCTCAAAGCCTCACCCTTTAGCTCACACAATTCTGGGTAGTGATTCATTAAGGTTAATACTATTAATGCTCATAAACACGTTTTGGGAATGCTGACAACTTTCTTCTGGAATGGTGGTTTTATGAACAGTCTCCTTCCCTTTCCCTACACCAGCGATGATGCAATCAGGGTAGGACCAGGTGGTGTAACGTGCTGAAAACCTAATGTACATTGCAAATAATAACTTCTGCATCTAGGTGAGGAACTTTTCTGTCCCATCTTGTGAACCTGCAGGAGCTTCCTACTTTTTCTCTATGAAAATCAACTAGCAGTGAGAACTCTGGGGTTTTGTTTTTGTTTTTCTCTAGGCTGGCTTTTAGTGAAATGAAAACCAAATGAGCAAAAATATTAAAACCTAGTTTTATTCTTATAGAAAACTTGTTCAGCAAGCTTTCGTCCTTTAGACTGAAGATCCAGGTGTTAGGTGTAGTAGGTGTAGTGAGTGAAAGAATCCCATGGTGGTATTTTTGGTGCTATCTGTTGGCAGGAATATGTACAGGAATGTCTTTACATTTAGCAGAATTTCGAAAGATACTGATTCAATTTCTAGAGCTATTTAAGCTGCTAATCTACAATTATTTCAGTGAAGGTAGGTACATAAGAACTTTTAAGGGTGGAAAGTCTGTAGAACCAAATAAGGAAGCTTTTTCAGCCATGTCCATACATGCACTCCCCTTCCCAGCAGTGCTCTTGGGTTCTTTTGCCTCCTGGTACAGGGATGGAAAACGCACCCAAACGCTCACAAATTCCCTTCTCCAGGGAAACAGTGACACTTAATGCAGTACTGCAGTAATCAGCCTATTCAGCATGCACAAAGAGAAAAGACCTTTGGGTAATCCACTGTGAATGGATAAAAATGACACTGAAAGTGTCTAAGCCTCTGTAGTTTCCCATTCTTGCATGGGTCAGGCACAATGCACTGTAGCCTACAGATTTCTTAGTATATATACTTCTATCATACTCACATTTATTTTTGCATTAAGTTGTAATTGGATAACTTTCACTTTGCCAAGAAGTTTTGAAACCCAACTTTTTTTTTTAATTAGAACTACAGGTCTGTCTTTTTTCCCCCCAACATTAAAACATTCAGGAGAGTTCAGATTATGCCAACAATAGAGTAACTTTGCAGTACTTTACAGAAGAGAAAATGTTACTTCTTCACAGAAAAAACGACAAAACAGCAGAGCAGCTGCTTCATACATAAGGGCACTGTGAACTAGGTCAGGGCCACTGAATGATGATGGCAAATGTATATTCAGTGAGGCAGCATCTTCAAAGAGTAATATTGGATCCATAAATAGGAACTTGTATTAGGGTATTCCAGAGCAATCTGATTGTCTTATTTTTTATAGAGATATCTAAGAGTACTTGCTTTTAAAAAGATACATGTTCAACAGTTTAGAAATCAAGTATGTTTTGGGCTATTCAAATATTTTAACTTCTAAAACTCTATGTAATTTTTATATCTAGAATAAAGAATATGGTTTTCACACTTCGAATCACAATTCAGTTGTTTAGTTTAATTATTTCAAAAGTTAATTAATTAGTTCAAAAATTCATTAAATCTTATTAATACAAAATTGAATAAAGAAAAATGGACATAAGTATTAAGCCAAAGCAGTTCTGCTTAGAAACTTTGGTGTCATTGTAAACTACACAAGTTGTTACAACATGGAACCAAAGAAAGAAAAAACATGGATTTGATCCAGTACATATTCTTCCTACAAACTTCAGGGATTAATTTGGTTACCTAATTGCATATGATAGGCTCTTCAGGTCTATTTTTCAAAACACAGGGGGGAGAGAGGGCATCTATTTGTCTCTAAGACAAAGAGCTAGCAGCTGAAGTTTTTTAAAATTTAAATCAAGAGAAATTCAGTACCTAACATTCTTTGTTTGCATAATGGCATAGGAAATCTCATTAAATATTAGCCATTTGAGCATTGTTGTTTATTTCCTTGGAGACAGCATCAGACCCTAAGGTACAATTGAAATCCACAACAAAATCTTCATCAGCTTCCAGGAAAAACAGTTCAAGTCTGCAGTGAGGTAATGAGGTTTATTAACTAAAAAAACAAAAAACAAACAAAAAAAAACCCAAAAAAACCCCCTGTAACAATTTTATAAAGCCTTGGAAAAGTAGAGCACTAAGAGCTTTTCAGACTTCTATCTTTCTATTCCTCTTTTAAGATATCATTCAGTTAATTCAGGTACGTTTTAATTTTGAAGACTGGTAATTGAGTAATTGCTAAAAGGGGCACAACAATAAATGACATGTATGGACTTTAATCTGAAAGAAGGATTCTGTTGCAAGAATTACTGCTGTAATTATCTTGGGTTTGCAGTTGGGGAGGCATTTATATATTTTGCCCCTGACAGAATAAGAGGTAGTGTAGTGATGAAATTTTCTGATGAAATCTTCCAAGAACATTAATTTGGGGAACACTAAGGAAGCAAACAGGAAGAACTTGCAACACACTGAAGTTTGACAGTGTGAGTTGTGGGAGCCACCACGATTAACTTATTCTATAATTGAGCAGCTCATCAACTGGAAAAAAGCACTGAGATGAAAAGATTTGGGTCTACAGGCTGATGGCAGTAGACCATTAAAAGTCCATAAAAAAAGAGATGTGATGTTAAGACATACAAGGATATTACCTTGCATGCTTCCCTTGTAAACTACTGGCACAGGGTGAAATGAAGTGTTTGGTTCTGTGTTTAAAAACAATACGCTTGAACTAGAATCAGCAAAGTGAAGGGATAATCAAAGACAGCTGCAAAAAAAAACTAAAAGAGATTTGAATTGTAAGGTCAAGCAAATCTAAGGGCTGGACAGAATATGATGTTTCTTAATAGACATCATTGAGAAAAAAACAAGCCATGAATAGATTTAGAATAGTGATTAGAAGATTTCTTACCCTTGCAGAACCAGTTTTTTTGGAACATCTTTTTTTAAGATTAGTAGTTATAAATTTATGCAAGGATTGCATGACAGAACCACAAGAAGGGATGGGCCTCATTGACAGAATGTTCCTGTCCTGAGAGCCTATGTTGCTCAGTTTTAAAAACATGATTACAACAATTGCTGAGAAACAAACAAACAAACAAACAAAACCCACGAAAAAACCCTCTACTACAAAGGGTAAAACACTAAGCTGCCTACAACTGCCCTCTAGCAATGGCTATTTTTATTGTTCAAAATAGAAATGTTTCCTTCAAATTGTACATAAGAATTTGTATGAGTAGTAATTTGACAATCATTTCAGGGAAGGCATACAGATTAACATAAATTTTGAAAATTATTTACGCTTCAACACAGCACCACCTATTGGAACAAAAACAGTAGCAGTGAGTCTGAAATAGTGCAAACACATCTGGAGTCAACTATGATTAATTTATAGACTTACTGTTTGGAAAGCTCTGTACCTCAATCTGCCTTGCATATTATTCCTGCTAATATAAATTTGATGATAAGTATGCTATTAATTTTATATTTGATTAGAAAGGAAGGTTTTAACAGAGCATAGGTGAGGTAAAGGTTTGGTTTGAGCCATTAGATGTAACTTGGCACACAGTGAAGATATTTACACAGCATTACAGGAGATAAGAATATATTTCCTCATAAAGAGAGCATTGTGTATGGGAATTTAAATGAGCTGTAGATAGATACAGATAAGTGATAAAAAGTTGGTGCCTGGCCTATCATTACAGAACATATCAGCTACTTTAAAATACACTTTACTTAGATTAATCACCTCACTACTGCCATTTCAAATGAGGCCTGCAGGTGTAAAACTGGAACAGCACAGGCTTTTCTTCTTATTAATGAGGATATTACAGCATTGCAGTTTAGTTTCAGGTGAGCAGGGAGCACAGTCATTGAACAAGATCCAGAGAGCAAGTTAGGACACATGCAGCTCAAAGCCATGTTCTCAGGGATTTATCTCCTTTGAATCCTCTCCATCCAAGAGGAAAAAGGGAAGTCAAGCAACTTTTTGCTGCCAGGGATTATTTCTGTTCACAGATTTAGAAAATTAGTTACAGTGAAAACAGCTTATTTGTACGGGCGTCACACTGGCAAGGTTTGAAATGCCACTGCCTCCATCCCCAGCCTCCCGCAGCTGCTTTCCCACACAGCCAGTGGGTGCAAAGAGCAACCCAGTGCTGTAAGCTGCATGGGGCAAAATTGTAAGGGACCAGACTATATCTCCCTGAAATGTTAGGACCAATGATAACGTAAAAAAGTGCTAATGTTCCTCTGGAGGCAATGGCTTGCCCTCAGTTGGCTGGGGTTGCTCAGGAAGGTTGTCTGCCCCCAGCTACCCTGTTGACAGAGAGCTAAACGCTACTGAGCTTGCGTGTGGCCTAACAACAATGATCTGCTCTGTCAGGGATACGTGCTGGCATGTCTGTGTCAGGCCAGGAAAGCAGTAGCTCTGGATTAGGCAGCAGAGGCTTCGGTGGGCATGAGGTACCCAGAGGACAGCAGCAGCAACCATCCAGTGCTGTCACTGGGGCACCAGCCACAGGCTGATGGCAAGCAAAGGCGAGAGGCTCAACCTTCCATCTCTCAATAAAATCGCCACCTTTTTTCTCTGCCCTCCAGAGCACCAGGACAGATACCAATAAAAAAAAAAAAAAAAGAAAAAAAAAGTCATAGAAATGTGAGCACAACAGGAAGCTGTCGCATTTACTGCTGGCCAAAGCATCAGACCTGAGCTCTCCAGGCAAATAAAGCCCAGTACCAATTCCCTTTCCTCACTCAGCTGAGTGAGCTGTATGCAGACAGGATTTACATCACCTGGCAGTAACCACTTCACAGTTGTTCCATGTTGTTTGGAGCTTAGGATGGCTCTGGAAGCACTGGGAGAAGATTGGCATTTGCAGGGGAAAAATTATGCTAGGGCTACCTGTAGAAAGTGAAAGGAACTGTTATCTGCACGCATTCCCTTCTTTCTTGGGATACCCTCCAGTTAGCTGAATCCCAACTTGGAAGCATGCCAATCTTATAATTATTATTCTGAAGACACTTAGATTATTAATTATTTTTAAAATAATAAAGGGTGGTACATCCACTGCTGGAGCAATGGGTATGCTTAAAGAATTACAGGCATCACACTTCCATCTAACAAGAATACCCATATCAGGTAAGAGTGTTTTATCAAAACTCACCAACTTGAAAACAACAGTTTTCAAAAGCAGCATTCCTGCATTCCAGTGGTACCATTCTACTATAGACAAAGGATATAAAGTTATGATTCACAGTAAGTAATTGATATGGGTGTGTGATTTATAATGCCAATTTACACAATACTTTGTTTATTGTTTGAATTTTGTCATTTGAAAGTCTTGCACTTTATTTACAGAGTCAAAAATCCACAGGCTTTACATTCTGTAAATATTATTTTTTCTTATTTAGTTGTTTGAGTTCTTAACTTGCCCTGTGTCCTCATCCCCAGAAAGAGTTTATACAATCAGAAGGGCATTTCAAGTCTGTGGGTTTTGTTGAGTTTTTTTGGGTTTTGTTTTTTTGGGGTTTTTGTTTGGTTTTTTAAAATTATTTTTTATTTTTTAAAGAGGCAGGAGCCAAGTATAAAGTTAATAATGTTTGGGTGTCCAGAGCATGTGGTTCAAAGGTGTCTTATTTTAGACATTCTAATCATCAGCTTCATAGTTTCCTGCAGGACATGACCTGAAAAGAGAAACCTGGAGATACTTAAAAAAAAAAATCATAACATTGGGGGTGAGACTGTCCTTTTTTTAAAATCCCTTCATACTCACAAACCTATGCTCCCTTATCCCTTCTCTGCCTTGCTAACAGCAATGTTTCCAAATAGCCACCAAAGAGCTTTCAAGGAAAATATTTTTCTGTCTGATTCTTTTGTAGTCTACAATTACTGCAGATAAGCATTTGTTCATTTGAGTTTCACTGTATAACACATAAAAGAAAAAGTGGAAAATACATTTTCATGTACAAATAATAAGCATAACCACTCTTTTGACTGTATTTTCATTGGTTAGCTGTGACTTAGACTTGTTTTTCAAACTTTCTTTCATTGCACCTCCAAGCATTTCCGTGTTCTTCTGCATATCTCAAGATTAATATCTTGCCTATTGCAATGCATTAGCACTACCTTAGACTAAAAATGAACTTTTTCTCTTGCTTTTTCCCCTTATAACTTTTCCAAAGTATCTGAAATAAATATTACTCAGAGATTGTTACTTTTCCATTTGCTATGCAATAAGACTGAGACTGAATCTATATGCCTGTCTTCATTTTTGTGGTTAGTGATTGAGTTTCAGCTCGTTCTTTTGGAAAGACACATATCTTATGCTACAATATGTATGACAAATGTAACAGGACTGCTACATCTCTATAAGGACCATATGTTTGTTGACATGCAATGATCTGAAGAAATTATTTTTTAAAAACTGAGTAATGTCTAGTGACTCTTGAAAATTTTTTGCTGCAATGTTACAGCACTGCATGCCATTAGCTGTGTTTTGGTAAAATGAAGAAAACATCTGTATGCTTGTGCTTTGGCATCTGAAGACTTATTCTTTCATTATCCTGCTCTGAAGAACCACCACTTGTTTTGATGTATTTTTACACTGAAGTTGGATTCTTTGGGTCATTTATTCTTTTCTCTACTGATTGGAAACAATCCCATGCTTTTGACCCCTGATTTCTATCCGTAGCGTTCCGAGGCTAAAGCCATTTATTCAGGCAAAGTCATTCAGCTAGAATTAATGCCCAGTTTACAAATGGGCCAAGTATCTGCCTTTCCTATGTTACTGAGATTTGTGGGTACTCAGGTTTTTTACAAATTGGGACATTTACAGTGAAAGCCATAGACATTCTGAGTCAAAAAATTAGCACAGGTCCTTCCTTTGAGAGACTCAACAAACCACTAACCATTTCTAAATTGCAGCCATTGCATTTCCTAGAGGAAAAGAAGCAGGGAGAAAGCAAATGGTTGATTTTCCAGCTGCAACATTTATGTCAGCAATGAAGTTCTGGATATGGGATGTTTTTTGGTATTACTAAGTCATAGTATTGGTAATGTTGCTTAAAGACTTTTCCAGTGCTGTAAGAAATTACTGCAGCATCAGGGCTGTTAACTTAATTTCTGAGCTTCCAATTACTTTTGGGTTTTTTTTCACTGAAATTACATTCCATTGTGAGCTTACTGTATTTACCTGGAAACACGTATGTATCATAGACACAGGTACCCAGAGACACTGTGGAGTCTTCATCCTCAGAGATGCTTGCTACTTAGCTGTCCATTGCCCTCAGCAAGCCATTACACCTCCAAGGCTGACCCTGTTCTGATTGAGGACTGGGAACAGATGCCCTCTAGACAGCCCCTGCAGACAGAATAGATTATTCAATAATTCTATTTTTCACTGTCATGGTAGCAAACTTAGTGCAGGCACTTCTTTTTCTGCCATGTATTTAATATTTTTCTCATTATGGTATTACCAAATCCTGGTGTAATGAGATTTCGCTGCTTTTTAGTGTTTTAGGTAGATACAGGAAAAAGAGAGGGTCATTTGTTAAGAAGCAAGAAATATCATTCTTGATTAACTTTGTACACTATTGACTATTGCTAATTTATTTAAGTGTTTTAAAGTACAAACAAAATGCAAATTAAAATAATTAAGTGCTGGAAGGAGTCATTTATACCTTTCTTCAGATCTGAGAGCAATGGTACCAGTTCTCACAATAGTTTTAAATTATTTTTTAATGGATAAATCAACTGTTGATGTTGCTTAGATTTTACTACAGGGGGTGATTGCCAAAGTTAATTTCCAGGCCAAACATTTTTTAGCTAGACTATAACCTGATAGAGATTGAAACCTCCTGGGCAGTCTAATGAACAAGACATGGGAGTCAAAGGCTTTGGTTTATTCATATATCTGCCACTGAGTAGATTCATTCTTAAAGTAGGGTGGGGCCTAATTCAAGGTTTATTATAACCACGAGGTAGCTTTATATGGAAATCAGTGGACTTCATCCCAGTGCCCGTGATGTGTGTCCTGTGATACAAACTTGAGATCAGGAATGACTGGAAATATCTCACTTCTGATTCTGACTCTAGCCTTGTGCAAGCATAAATGCCCATTTTAATCTCCAAGATAATACTATGGTCTAGATGCAGCCTCAGTGAGGATGGGAAATAGGGCTGCATAGGAGAACAGCTACATCCACTCATGTTCAATGTATTGTGTGCTGCAGAGGATAGTGCCAATTGGATGGTGAGCAAGGAAGACTCTTCCCTCTCTAGGTGAGTTTTCTTATTAAATATTCACCAATTTGCTTTAGAGGGCCCTCATGAATATTAATTGTTTACTGCCATCATTATTAATTGTTGTTAATTATAATATTGTAATAATGCCTACAGCAAGGCTTTCTAATTCAAGCAAATGGGGAAATGGTGCTCAGCTCCTACTTGGGGATACAGGATTGTTTCTTACTTTTTTAGCTGCATTTATACTCCTTCATCATATTAAAGTCTCAGAGACTTATACTTCCACCTGTCTTGCAGATAGGGTGGCATTTTTTTGCTTTGGGGTGAGCTGGTTCTTGTTGTTGCTTTCATAAGAAGTTAGTAGTAAAATTCACCCTGCAGGTCAATCCTCCTGCAAGCAGATGGAATTTAAATATTATCCAGAAACACCATACAAAACTGTCTGTACCTGGCAGTGATGTTGATCATGGTGGAAGAAGAAGATCCTGTTTTTTCCCTTGATGCAAAGGCATAAATTATGGGATGCATATGAACCAAACCTCTATTTTTGCACACCTCTTGCAGGAGGTCTGTGTTCATAAATGCATAAACCATCTGTTTAGCATTTGCAAATTAAACACTTGCTTTTTTATAGTACAATTTAATATCTAGTTCAAAAAAGGGCCTATGAAGTCCAGAGAGGCTGTGCAGGCTAATGCTTGATTCTTTGCAAGAAATGCAAAATAATAACATAATTAAAGTAAATGTCTGCAAACGCAGACTGCATTTTCCTGTTTCGGTTGAATTCCTGTGCTTAATTAACTGCACCTTTGAAATGAAAACTTCATAATCACTTCAGGTTTTGCATGTCTTGTATCAATTTCTCCATTAAGAAAAAATCAGAATAGCTATACATTAAATAATAGGTTTTAAAAATAAATAAATACATATTGTACTGTGGATCTATTATGTGAATGTCAAATTGACATATCTGCTTTCTCATTTACAGGAAATATTTCCAAGTCACTGTTTATGTTAGCAAATCCTTTCCAGCACTAAGGTGGCTACCAGCTTTCCATATAAATGCTGTTTGGCTTGGAAAGGTGGTTTGGCCTCACAGACAAACTCAGAAAGCCAAGAAGACAATTCCTCCAAACTTTGAAGGAAAGTGGTTAAAGTAGTTTTTGAGTATCCTTGGTTAGGATAGCTGGATATTTAACAAAATCTCACAGAGCATCTAATTGCATCATAAATGCCTAAATATGGTCTCCAGACTGGCCTTAAATCAACAAATATATTTTGCTGCAAAAGGAGTCTAAGAATTTTCTTCAGAGTGAAGGCAGCCATGAAAATTCTGGCATGTTTCTTGAATTTGTTCCACTGGATTCTTTGTGTAACTAAAAGTCGAGTTTTAACAGGTGCTGTTAAAGCTTGTGCTGTTTTATGAGGAACATTTTGATCAGCTTCATAGAAAATTCATGATTCACAAAGAGTCTGTCAATCTTTTAGTGTGTTTTGCTGTATGATGGAATGGAAACTAACCTCTTTATCAGGGAGTACATCCTCCAAACTTATAATAAAACAAAATTAAAAAACCCATTTGATTCGAGAATCCAAAATAAAATTTTCTTAGCTTATTATTACTTTATTCCAGGCAATGCAACAAAAATGTGTCACCATCCCAGCTGCACTAGAACTTTATAAATAAATGGCTGTAACTGCCTGATTGTGGATGCAAGGAGTTTGGTTCTGTTCCTGCTGAAGTCAGTGGGAGTTTTGCTACTGACTACTACAAAGTATCTTATCCTCATGTGAAGTTAATGAATGTGTCATTTCCATGGGTAGCGTACTCAGTGTTTTATTATGATTATTTGATTAGTAATATTTGATTATTGGTCACTTGGAACTTATGTTTGACATTAGGATACATTTTCTCCCCCGAACTATGTACTTTGTGCTGACTCAGTAATGGAAAAAGAATAGATATCGACACATTAGGGACAACTAAGAATTCCTCAAAGAGGATTCCTCAGCTGGTGTAATGGAAAAGTATCTAACTTGTATGTCTCACAAACACAACATCCATGACAAGATGGTACACAGAAAAAATCCAAGAGGTTCTACTGATTTTTAGATTTTAAATGGCCCTAAGAAGCATTGCCAGGTGGTAGAGAGCAGTGCTTCAGGGTCTGTACATCTCAGATACAGCACTGCAGCAACAAAGAAAAGAAATCTATGAAATTATTTCTCTTTGGCTGGGTTGTTGGTTCCTGTATTTGACCACCAATGTATCAATATAAAAGTTCTTCAATGTATTAACAGCAAATTCCTTTTTAATTATCCCTTTAATGCTTTATGTGTCTCTGACTTCTCAGGGGACATACCCTGGTTTTCTGTGTAACACCAAGTGAAGGTACTTTTTGGTCCTTTCCTGATGAACCACAGGAGAGCTTCTCTGTCTCTGCCACACTGAGAGAAGGTGCTTGAGGACTGGAACTACTCAAATATTTTAATCTGAATGTTGAAGTAAGAGAAGCTGAAGAAGAAAGAATGCCAAGAACTCTTTGTTTCACTGAAAACCTTAGACAAGGAGTTATAAGCTGCAGGCCCTGCGTGACATGTTACTCATTGATGCCTACTTCCATTCAACACCATTTAGCCCCTGAGTGCCATCCCCTGGCTCATCGCAGCTTCCTTTGGCTGCTTACAGCAGCAATGCTCCCTCTCCCCACAGCTTACAGGTCCTTCCAATCACTCTTAGTGCTAGTAAATGCTGTGATGGAATGGCTCTGAGCAGCAGGAGGAGGCTTTTCAGAGTGGGGAGGTGATGAAAAGCAGCAGGTGACAGCAGTAGCAGTGTGGGGAAAAGCACAGGCTCCTCTGCTCCTCCTTGTGTTATTCTGGTGCATGACCCTGCTCACAGGCCTCCTGAGACCTTCCCTATGTCCTGGTGCTTTGTGACAATCTGAGCATTAGAGAAGTTGGCCCACTGGCTGAAGGGAAACTTTCTTCTTATGTTCTTACTCAGTTGTTGCTATGAGGAAATTTTCTTATTCTCAGGAAAATGTGTTTCCCGTTTTAAACAGTACACGGACACAGGTCTGCCACACTGATATGGCCACTGATTTAGGAAAGCTAAGAGAAAAAACTTTGGCTCCCATAGTATCAGTCTAGAGAGGTAGACTGCAATAGTATCCCTGCATCCAGGGTTTTCAGGGTTAGGGAACACTCTCTGACCAGTTAAAAATACTAACAGCTATCAATATAACACAGTATTTAGCACAGGACTGCAACAGATCAAATTAAAAATAAATGTGTCATGAGGTGCAGAATAACCCCACTGCAAACCTGGTCTATTTCAACTGTATTGTCTGTGCAGCACAACCAGTTCCTTGGCCTCTGCTTTACTCTCCTGTTACAGAAGCCTCCTCATGCTCATGAACATGTGTTTCTAATCAGAAAATTCTGAAGGAAAGACCACCTGCCTACAAAGGATACTCTTTTTTTCCCCAGCCCCAGTGGGTGTCCTACAGGCAGGTTTTAGTAAACAGCAAAACCGAGCACAGCAAAAAGCTGAAAGGACAGCTTTCTTTTAATGAAAGCCTACAGCGCGACCTGAGAAGTTTGTAACAAAGCTAAGAGAGAAGACATTTCTTAATTGTTATTCCTGCTGAAGATACCATGAATAAATAACTTCATGGGAGAAAGTAGTAATAAGAAACTTGTCCTTTGCTTTGGTGCTTTAGTTTTCTTTGGCTTGTGTAACCAGTTTTTAAGGAAAAAATGTCTAAATGTACTCAAACAGGAGAATAAATGTTCCTTATGCGTCCTGATTTTCAAATGAGTTTTCTGAGCCATCGCTAAAGAGTGGGCAGTTAAAAAAAAATCAATGCTGCTGTTTCTAGAGCTCTTTAAACATAAACCACAGGGACTGTTAGAGAAGGAAGGTAATCATCTTTGTGGCTCATTACATTAACACTAGGTCAGCCAGATGTTAAAAGCCTCTATACTAGGAAATTTTAAAAGTGGGAGGCACAATCCCTTGCATTTGCAGCCTGATTCAGAATGGACTTGGTTTAATGTTTTCTGTTGACTACACTGGGTCAATTTAATCTACTTCAGTACTTTCAGTTTCACACAATCACTTCTTTAAGAGTAATGTGAATGCAGCCTGAGCCTGGTGGATGCTTTACTTAGCTGTATAAAAGTAAAGTTGGAGACCACTTATATCCATGTACGGCCCCTGCCAGAGATCAGCCTGGAAGTTGACAGCTTAGTATCCTCCTCCCTCCATGCACATCCTGTGTGTGTCCAGAAGTGGCCGTGAGTCGTACACCACAGCTAAATGAGTGTAGGAAGAGGGTAAGTAGTGACATTATGGCCAGACCGCCAGAAGTACACGAGGGTATTTGTAAAATAGTGGCTCATTCTCACACATATGAACACGCATACACATGCACATTCACAAGCCAAATTGTTTTCTAGCAGCTCAGCTATGTAGCAGATACAAAATCCATGGCTTAGGAAATCATCCCTCTCTATGTGCAGACCTTCATTGTTTTTTCTGTAACAGCAGCTTATGCATCTCTCGGCCTTGGGAAGAAAAAAGTTCAAGGCATAGGGACACAAAATACAAAAGAGAGCTGAGCAGAATCATGTAACCAACAAGTCCTAGAATTCAATTTCCTTTTTAACAAGGAGAAAAAACACTAGAAACTAGAAGGGGTTATATCTTTAATAGCCCACTAATTCCTAGATCATTTTCAAAACTTACATCTATTCAATACTTCTCTCTTCTTTGAAAGTTGAGTGAATATCTGTCTTCCAGGAAGATTCTTATCCATGACTAGCATCTTGATTCCTTTCTACTATGCTTACAGGCTAAAGATAAGCAGGATAACAACAAAAAAATGCTCCAAAACCAACAACAATCCTACTCCAGTGGCTGCCTCTGTACTTCCATCCAACAGCTCTGAGAAGATGGAATTTAAGAAGGCTCTTGGGGGTTCATATAAGGCATGTAGTCACAACAAGGATCCTCAAGCATTTCTGATCTAGCTTTTACATGTGTGGGACAAGGCAAGCAAGTAATTTGCACGGACAGATATACAAACGTGTGTTTCCCAATGCCCTGCGCAGTGTGGATAAGCAGATGAAGTGATGCTTTATAAATGGATGATGTTTACTTAATGACACAGAAAATCTTAAGTGGCTTAAAGGTTTGTTGAGGACCACCATGGACTTGCTGACCCTTGGCCAGACCTTATCTGAGCAAACCAGACCTCTTGACTTTAAAAAAAAAAAAAAGGTTAGGAAAACTAAGGGTGACTATCTATTTACAATATCTAATTCATGTTGGACCTGGCCACTTTATTTCAGACATAGACAGGGAGAACAATTTCTACAAAATAAACAAGACAAAAAGAAGAGATGGAAGATGTCTGTATTCAAAATGCTCTGAAAGTGCCATTTTGAGTACTTAAATTCATCCAGCCACTTTTTATTTACCTCTCTGTTGTAGAGTTCTAAATAACTAAGTTTGCACTTGATTTAGGGTAGTAGTTTAATTCTGCTGCTAGGAACTGAAAATGTTTGTACTAAACCAAGGCTTAGATTCTGTTTCCTGTCTTTGGCATGATAGTTGTGGCTTTGGGTTTTGAAGTGCTTACTGGAATCACAGCATCCCAAAGCTTCTCCATGTTGGCTGGATTAAGTACAAGTGGAGGTTTTTTCCCCATATCCGCATTTCAGAAAAAATCAGCCAGATTTTGCATCCTTTATGTCTTCTTTACAGGCTCTAATAGATGATTAGCTGCAGATGGGCAATATGGGTTAATGCAAATAAATTTAAACTCAAGATTTGGTATTCTTGAGCAAATTTGTGAATAGCCAATACCTGTCTCTGCTTTTCACCAATAGTGGTGACACATCAGTGTACATTTCTGACCAGCCAGTACCATCTCTGTTCAACCACTAAATACAGGCACAAGCCAAGGACTTACTCAAAGGATTAACAGGCCATGTTTCTGATAACACTACCACAATTTTATTTCTTCCTCAATGGATGTAGAGATGGTTTTCCTACACTTTATATCTATTTCCAACATTTCTTCTTGTCCTTTGCTCCTAAATCTCACAAATTCATTGAACTTAGAATGTTTTTAAATTATTTACCCTAACCCAGGAGATTACATGATCTTCCCTCAGAAAGAAGGGTCCTCTTCAGGAATCCTTCCCTCTTTGGAAAGCTTTCATCAGCATCTACCTCAGCTATTTCACAAATAACATTGGCACTCCACATTCACATATTGTTGTAACAGCAGTTGTTGATGGCACTCTTAACTAGTGTTTTGAAGACTTCAGTCAAAGCCCAATGTTACAGCCACACAGCTGTGATGGCTGGCACTGACTTTCACTAGCAAAACCCACAAGTGGTTTGTGATCTCTCCAAATGGTAAAGAGACTTCCTGTGCAATTATTGAGGCACTTTTCAATCCAAAGATAATAGTTAGACTTTCTGTCTCCAACTGGCAGTAACTCTATCCTGCCAGTTGATTATTCCTCAATGCCTGTCACATTATTGATCAGAACTATCCCTTTTCTTACATTATATATAAATTCTTGTTTAAAATATATAAGTAGTATAGAGGGCCTGGGAAGCTCCAAAACACTTGATTCTCTCTGAGCACTAGGCACATTCCTTGTTCTTCACAAGCAATGTAAACAATTTGAAACTGCTTAAGCACAAGGAGAGAAAATGATGATAAAAGTTAAATGAATGTACACATGCTTTTAGAGGTTATGTTTGGGAAATCTGAATCTTTTTACTGTTCATCCAAAGTCGTCTGCAAGAACTCCTTCTTTGTCTGTTTTGCTCCAACCAGATCCATATCTGTAGCCTGTGTTTTGTTTTACAGGAGGTCTCAATGCTTATGTGACTGAAGTACCCTCCTTGGCTTATCAGTATTACCTCTGCATGAGGTGTGGATATAAACAGCACTTGTGAAATCACATTTCTAGAAAATTCTGTAAGATGATTACTGTTAACCTGACAAGTTAATTCATCAATATCAACAAACCTTTGAGAATGTCTAAAACATATCTTTCTTACAATCATCTTTCAATTAACTCCATTGGCCAGTCCTCTGTCTTTACACATAAAGCAATTATCTAACATGGAGACATTAGTCACTACACTTATATAGACCCTTCAGATGTGAATAGTTTTGTCTGGCTTAATGATAAAGGAGGTTTGTTCAGAATTTTACAACAGTGAAGTCATGTTGGCCTATCATCTAAACTCCCTAATTTAACCTCAGTTTTTTCTGTTGGATGTTAAGATCATATTTTGTATCCATATATTTTGGCATAGATATAAATCTTGAACATTACAACTCATCAAACCCTTCCAAGGACAGCATGATGTGCATCTTCAGTGTATAGTAGAATCTCATTTGAAGGTTTGCCCCAGCTTCAATTCCATTTCTTACCAGAAACCTTTTGCCCAAGAAATTTACACTGAACCCTTACACAAGGACTAGATAAGACTAGGGTTTTTTTGTCATTAGGTTTTCATTTTAATGTCGTTATATGTTAGAGTTTATACTTGAGCATTTATTTTCTTTCACTTTTTGCAACCAGGATTAGTCCTGCTATGTACAGCTGATATATATAGTCCATGTATACTGATACATAAATGAGTAGTTGAAGTCTTTGTCTACACATCCTGGGTATCTGAATTATTTATCTGTGTCACTAGTTGGCAAGATTATACTTTCTTTCCTTTCAGGCATATATGTCTTTCCACAGGTTAAGGAAGTTCTTTCCTCTTTCCTTTTCCTACTGTCTCTATCTCACTGATTTGAGAATATGATCAATGGACTGCTTCACATTTTCTGGCTGAACGCCTGATCTTGAGGCATTTCTGTCATGAGACCACTTAAAATAGATATACATAGCTTTTCCAGAGCAGAAAAATCCTTTATGAGCTTCAGATTCTTCCAATATGCTTTGCGTTTTGTTTGCTAAGCCAATTTGTTTTCTCTTCTGTCCTAAGCGCAAGTATTGCAATATTCCTCACTGCTGCTTCCACTGCTGCTAGTACTAATTCCATTACTTCAGGCCATGTTAAATCCACTTCTGCCTTAAATTTGAAAGCTGTCATTTATCATACAGAGCAATTTGTCTTAAAGACATTTCCAGAAAAGCAATATATAAGCTTTGTTGCATATACAATTACAGTTTCCCTTTGCATCTTGATACCACTCTAAAATGTGAATCATTTCTTATAACTCCTTATTAGTGGTGTTTGCGGCTCTTCAAAAGGCCTTCTTGACAGTTCTGAGGCTCTAAGAAACTCTGTAATTGGATAGAGACTTTGCTGCTAAATAACTCCAAGGGAATAATTTGCTACTCCTTTCTACCATGTCCAATACAAGAAAACAGTGTCTGCATCTTAAAATATATATATATATTTTTTTGTTAGTTGCACTGACTCCCTGAATTTGTTATAAATGTTAGTGATTTTCAGAAGTTCTTTGGCAGCAATATTGTTAACTCTCTACCAGAATACTGCAAGCTGGAAATGGTTGCCTAACTGAACTGTGGCATGACTGGAATTGTAGTGGAGGGAAAAGCACTGCCACTTAAGACAAGGAGTAAGAGATGGATGGAGCGTTATATTCTGGGGTAACCACATGCTGACTGTAAGCTTGTTCTTGTTTTCTTACATTAAGAGCATGTCTTTGAGTTTGCCTGTCTTGAGCTTGCCTGTCTTAATTTTGCCATCATACTCTGCAATACTTAGAGCTTTTAAGCATAGATTTTTATTTTTCTGATTAAGTTCAGATACATCTGGGTGACTTTATAAACAGAAACACTGCAGATATCATAAAAGAACATCAGACTCCAGATTTCATATCTTCTGCCTGCTGAATTCTAAAGTGAGGTTCCTCATGGGGCATATGACTGGCTTATATGAAAAAAAAAATGCACAGTTGTCTTCCACCTTATTTTGCATTAAACCATCTGTCCATAGGTTATGAATGCTATAAACAATACGATTTCAAAAATTAAATTAATAAGAAGGGTTCACATAGCAGTTCTATTTCACGTTTTCATTTGTACCAGAGATAATTTCTCAGTTGTTTCAAATCCAAAACTGGTATCTGCAGGCAACTGTATAAAAATTGTATAGTAACTTACATCCATCTTTGTGTGCGTTTGAAGATGGCTGTCCACTGGTGCAGAAATTGGACCAGTGACCATCTGAAAATTCTTTATTGTTTCTTCACTACTCTAACTTTCTCTTAAGGTCAAAGGCCCTGGCAACAGAGGAAATGACCTCCAGTGTTATTTAAACATTCCTCTACCATCACATTTTTCATTCAGATTTGCATGCAACTAGGAGGACAGTGATACATGAACATCTGTGGGTTAATGATAGATATAGGTCTAGTGTTTCTTAACAACAATGTGTCAAGAACACACACACTCAAAAGGGAGTGGACAATCCTTGTTGATCACATACACTGAGTAATCAACTCATTTCTATCCTCAGTCCCAAAGAAGGTTTTTGGCAGGATATACACAAATAAGTAAAAAATCTATGAGTCAAAAATTTCACCTTACTTTGTAGGTCCTCTTTAGGACTTAAACCTCTCCTCTGTGTCTAGCTAGAAGCAGCTTCTGTTAGGAGATAGAAGCAAATCCTGTTAGGCAAGATATGCTAAATATTCTTCCTCCTCCTTCTCTTGTGCAATGCCAAGCCAAGAGTCACAAGGACATGGCATGATAGCTGCATGAATACCGTTCTAAGAGACAGTGCTGCATTTTAGGAAGAAAAGCTCCTAACAAACTGGCAGTAAAGCAGTTAGTGAAGTGGTATAAAGATCCTTAGAGTGTAATAAGGAGGCTGATGTACAAAAATAAAAACCAACCACATGGTTCCTGTTTATTAACATACTATGCCTTAATAATCAACAAATCTCCAAAAGTGTACAAGGCTTTCTGTGCAAAAGACAAAAAATGTTTTTTCAAGTCTTTCTTGAAGACAGAAAGTTTTTAGTTTAACTATATTATTGGACTTAGAAGAAATTCAGCTTAAATGACTGTTCGTTATATATTCTACTAGGACCAGATTATAACTTAAAAAGATATAACTAAATTTGATCTTCTTAGGTACATTTATGAAACAGGAACATTTGCAAAATATGGCCATCATTTTTCTCTCATAAATTGTCATAACATTTCTCCTTTGTCTTTTGCTTAGAAGTCAAAAATCTTTCTGGTTTGTCATTTGGTATTTGAAATATAATTTAAACAATGTGCATGTAATCCATTCTCTTGGTCTACCAGACAAGTTGCCAGGTAGTGCAGAGGAAAACAGATGTCCCTTTTTTGCTTAGCTTTTATGTTCAGTAAGCCTTTTATGTCAGTTCTAAAACAATATGGCAGTGTCACAAACAACCATCTTGCAGCAAATGCTCCATAACAAATAATTCAGCAGCCAAACCCCGCCTCTTTTCTTGTTGTTGATTTTTGTATTAATAGAAAACTGTTTATCATTTTAATTAAATGGGAAAATTGTTTTGCAATATTCTGTAGATTATTCAAGAGCATCTGGTTTCATTATCCAAGACGGGAAAACTGAACTGCTTTGATTGGATGCATTAGTCACAAGATATGGATAAAAATGCTTCCATTTGGCAGGTATTCCCTATTAGCTTAAAATGTGCTTTTTTTCAGTAAACATTCCTAAGAAAAGGTCCTCAACAAAGCCACATGAGGCCAACACTGAAATTCTCAGGCTAGCATGTTTCAGAGATGACTCCACCAGGGTCCCTGTTCCTTCTCCTTTACATTGATACACTGCAGATGGGAAAAAAAAGGGCACACAGACTATGGAATACTGCAAGTTTCACCTCTGCAGCAGAATACGTCTTCTCTGAGCATTAAAGACCAGGGATTTTGCCACTGAGAATGAGTAATTTGGTTGAACTCACGGTAATAAGCCTAACCACATGGCTTCTTTTCCCATTAAATCCCTGAGTTTCACCAAGGCCAATCACATTCTGATTCTCACTCTTAGCGTAAGGCAATAAGGTATTTGAAATGTTCCCTCACCCAGGCTTCCTAGGAAATCATTTGTGGGCTTCTGCCCTGTCTGTCTAGACTTAGCTGTGCTACAGGAACACAAGCAACAGCAAACTTGAGATAGGCTTGCTTTTGATGGACTTGCCTGTACGTGTTCATGTTTTCCAAAGGGACTGAGCTCAAACCTATTGCCACCTGGTTACTACAAAGCCTGCAGGTCCAGCCTGGATGGATGAGGAAAGTTCATAAGGGGTTTCCCTTGCAGAGCATTTAGTGAAACCAGGCCTTAGGGAGACCTCTAGATTACATACAATTACTGTTACAGACACAAAGAATGTGGTATCAAGATGCTGAAGAATCTGGACTGCTTCGGATTTGTTTTTTCCAGCAGCCATTCTAGTCTTAAATCTTAATGAAAAAGCAAGAAACTATTGTAAATATTGAACGCTGAAGTGACCTGTTTATTAAATTCAGTTAAGAACTGTTCTGTATCTAGCAAAGACAAAAAATATTGTCAGTGTTTTACACCAATTTTACCCGTTGGGATTTTCTGTTTATTTTGTTTCTTTGGCTAAACATTTGGAGTAAAAATGAAGATGAAAATCTTGGAACGATCTCTTAAAAACAAGAAATGTACTCCACCCTTATTACAACATTATTCTTGTTTAGCCAAACATTTTCCTTTAACAAATGATCTGATATAGACACATACAGAAAAGACATAAAAGAACTACATCAGCCACAAGTTTTTAGAGAAAAAAATAATTAGAAGGAGTGCAATGTGTTAATGACTGAGGGAAGGCAAGGAATGTAAAATAAATATTGGAAAGTAATATCTCTCCAGTGAATAAAACTCTTTTGCATAATAGTCCCCTGGGTCCATGAAGAAGAATTTAAACTGAATTTAAAATCATATGGCATTCACAGTGGCTTTCTCTTGTGAGGGGATAACATGGCTTCCATAACTAAGCCGATGAAGAAAGGAGAAAGCATATGAAGAGGGGAAGGAAAAAGAGTAAAATAAGAGGCACATGGGTAGACAATTTAGAAGTAAAAGTCACAATAATCTACACCTTAACCTTCTGAGATGCTTAAGTGAGAGGAAGGCATAAAAAGAAAATTGCAATCATTTCAGGAAGCTATCAAAGATGTGGCCTTTCTCTGTGTTTATAGCTGGATTTTATTGCTGGAGTGTTATGCTGTTCCCTCAAGGTTAGTGATTTACATTTTAAGTTTCTTTCTTAGAGGAAGAGTGCTAGCTGGAGTGGCCCCTTGGGGCCGCAGGGTTTTCAACAGAAAGTGGTTACATATATCACTAGTCCCCTGAAGTCTATATAATTGCCTTTGCTGACCTACAGACAGAAGCATTTAGAGCACAGCCTCTCCAAGAATTTCCAAAAGGATTTAAACCAGGGACCATTACTTTTCCTGATATCCTTCATATCTCCCAATACAGCTTTCTTCAAAACCTGATTTGACATAATCTAAGTCCTAGGCTAAAATGCTGTATTGTTTACATTCTTTTTTTTTCTCATTGCACTAAAAATTTCTTCTTGATCACTGAGCTCTCTTAAAAGTGAGTGCACTGAATCAGAGTTGTTACCAAAAACTGCTTTGGCTAATATGTGCAGCACCACCTGAGCAGCAGAGCTCTTTCATCCAGCACAGGGAGTGCCAATATCTCCCAGAGCAGCATGTTAAAAACTTACTTTGAAGTAAGTTTTTGATTTTAAAGGCAGGGTCTTGCACCAAATTACCTACAGTCCTTGGGTGTCCTTTCCAACCTAAATGTTTCTATGATTCCATAATCCTGTGAGTCACAATTCTGACACAGCAACGGAGGTGGGGGAAGGAGGTAGAGACCAACATATGTTTAATCACTTCAAGAACATGAATGCTCAAACATTACAAGTTCATTTCTGCAGGAAACCTAGAAACTACCATTTAAAAGTGTTTTATATTAGTTGTATTTCCTTTTCCTAAAAAAACACAGTCACTAAAAGCATTACTGCAAACTTTTGCTTAATTAGAATTAGTACTTTTTACATTTTTTTAAGTTAGAAATAGTTTACATTTCTGTCCCTTAAGACTTACCATAAGAAGTTTTGTCACTGAACAGATAGCTAACCCACAATTAGGCTTATAATGGAAACAGATTTACTATATTTTTTTAGTTTGTGTCTGTATGAGAATGAGTGAACCAAAACAAGTCTTACATCAGTTGTGAGTGAAGCTATGATGGTAGACATTCACGCAGAAATCTAGAATAACACGATTGTTGAGAGAATACCAGTTTTCTACCAAAGTCACATTATTTGTATTTACATTACACAAATGATCTGTGAACAGTATTGGAAAACCCTGTTTTAGCTGGCCAGTGCTACAAAACACTTCTTGTCAGAAGATAAATCTTTCTCTCAGTGAAAGAAGTCAGTGCTTCATAGAGTTGAATAACTATAACTGAAATCTTAGTGATCTTTTGTGCACTACACCATCAGTAATTGTGCCTAAGAACAGAAGGAATGCAGAAACAGTGAGAAGAAAAGCATTATTCACATTCTACTTCAATAGGTTGAGTATCAATCCCAACACTAATTATGTGCTGAATAGCCTCATGATCAGTAAGAAACATCCAGTTTTCTTAAATCTAAAACAACTGCTGCAGCTCTATGTTTTAACATATTGCACCTGGAAGGCACCTCAAGCTGCAAGACAAACCTTCAGTTATTTCCTATGACTCTCCTTTTCCTGCCCCTACTGGCTTTTAGCAGCCTTTTCCTCAACTTAGATAGTCATTAAAAGGCACCATAAAAAGTTTCTCCTTGTCCTATTCAAGCCAGAGCTTACGCTTTCCTGAGTATATATCATATCTAAATTTATGCTTATTTGTAACATAACATTTGTGCAAAAGTCTAGAATAATAGCACTATATTCCTTTAGATATAATCCATGAAATCGTACACTTACCTCTAGTAATTGATGATACAACACTCTTAGGAGTTTACTGCTAAATCTTCACCACTACATTACAAAACTCAACGTTATTTTCCTCTAAAATAAGGAAAAAACAGATTTCAGCCAACAGGGTAAGAAGAAGAGGCCCAAATAAAGAGCTGGTGCAAATAAATTCTCCTTTTAAATCTTCAGTGATGTAGAGAACTGTCCCCAAAATTCAGGAACAGTTAGCCTGCTATTTTTCTGCCTTCTTTTGATATCAAGAAACAGTAAAACCAAATGCATACCTGATTTCTGAGGTAACTTAAAATGACTGAGATTATCTGAGCAGTGCTGATGCAGAGACAGTACAGGTCAAAACATTTCCAAACCCAGCTCTCATTCATCTGGAGTCAAACAAAAATCCAGTTCTTCCGAGCAGTAGATAGGACTACACAAGTCTTAAATAATAGAATATGAGTCTCTGGTGATCTCTGTGACTTGACAATATTGTTGTATGGATTTGTTTTGAGCCCATTTTCATATATAGTTTCAATAGCTTTTATGAAAAATACCTGTTCATCTGGACATTATCTTAATTTTATTGTGCGTGTGTCTCCCTCCACATGTCAGTTTGTTAGTTAACTTGCATCAATGTCAGATCAAATGTATCCTTTCATTTCCCAGACATTGCTTAAATAACTTTAAAGTACTTTAAAAAACATGTGGCCAGATTTGAGGGAGAAGGACCTTCATCACTGAATATTTAGGAGAAGGATTTGTTCAGCTGAGCCTTCTATTTGCTATTGTCACTTCCCTAAAAAATCACAGTGACAGTGTATTACCTCTATCATAGAACCATACAATCCTTACTAGCTTCTAGTGTAATATTATACACATGTACATCATGCGCAAAATGAAATTATTGATTTGGCAAAGTTGAAACATTTCCCAAACGTAGCTGTGCCTATGGAACTCAGATAGCCTTCCTTAGAAGTGGAAAAGGAGGCCACATCAAAAATTTCATGATAGGCTGCCTCTTGCCAGTATATTTGGCTCTTACTAAATTTTCAGCTGCTCAAGTATCCAATTTCTGGGAGATACATTCTGTAGTTTCCAGTATATAATGACACCAGAACAATTGACTAACATACAGCTCTCCATTCTCCAAAGCTGATTTTCTAAGCTGTTGCTTTTACCCAATATTGAGATGAGAATTATTCTCAAAATAGCAAAAATTCTCCATGACATGAAGTAACGGTTTCCATTGATTTCCAGTAAAATACCATTTTCCCAGAAATATGTTGACTAGCTGTTTCTTGGTCCAGTGTGGTGTTTATCCAATTTGAATCCTAAAAATATTCATCTCTGGTGTTCTGCAAGACAATATTTTTTCTACTGAAATATGGAAGCAAAAAGATGAGTGAATTTACCTAAATTATGTTTCACTTCCAGTTGGAAGTCATCCAAACAGTAAAGCAGTCAGTGCAAATTCATTTTCAGGGTAACAGTTTTGGCCTCTAGGTTTATCTGCATCTGCATAAACTCAAAAATGAATATAAATGTGTGCAGGAGGTGATTAATATTCTTATGCACCAAAGGTTCTCCAAGGTTGAATGCTTGATAAATAAGCCTGTCATGATCTTTACCATTTTGATACAGCAATACCCAAACCCCACAACTCTATCTCCAGATACTGTTATTTTTAAAAGGCTCCATTAATCTTTTAGATCTTTTTCCTACTGTTTTTTCTTTACTTTTATAGAGTCTCACTATTAGAAAAACTAGAATTTGTTCTTGTCATGTGAAGGAGCCTGGCCAAAAAAATTTCACCAAATCAGATCTGTGAGCCTTGTGGCGGAGGTATTAACTTCTTCAGATTACTTATAGATTTTCTTGAAGCCCTATTACAGTTCCCCATATACATATGTCCTCTCTTGGGTACAGGAAAACTTCTCAGATGGAAAAGTGCTTCTCACTTCTGCCATCAAACTTACCTATTTTTTTCCTAGAGAGTGGATACAGTTCTGGCTTTGAGTATTTCTTTCCTCATTCCTCCTTCCTTTCTGAAAGTCTCCACCTAATACTGGACGCAGAAATTTTTACTGGCAATTGTCATCCTATCTGTAGACCCTTGCAGATTCACACACAAATGTCACATGTGTATTTGCATTACACTTTGTAGAATATTTCTGCACCTTGTTATATCTTTGCCACTCTCCTAAATGAAACATGTATTTTCATCTTCAAATCAGCTTCAAGATCAAAGATGACATCATGGTAAATAACTGGTAATATTGTAAAGATAGGTAGAGAAAATGTAAAAAGAAATACTTGCTGCCTTTCTTTCCTTCTCAAATGTGTTTTTATATGCACTTTTGATGAGGAGGAAAAGCTAGAAAAGACAGGGAGAAACCTTTAAAAGGGGGCTGAAGAAGACACGATTAGCTCCAGATGACTTTATTTGAGGACACTGAAACTGTTTATATTTTACCAGTCTGAGCAAACATCCCTTGCTTCAGTAAGATGTGGGAGAGCATTGTCTGCCTTTCTGATTTACAAACTTTCATCCATAACTAGGAAATCATGACTTTAGCCTCCAAGTAAATTACACATTCTTATGAAATAAATTTTTGCTTATATAAAAAGGACACGTGTAATTTATTTTTTTAATAAGCCAAGTCTCCCAAGAGAATTTGGCAGAGAATTGTTATTCTAATACTTTGGCTGTCTGTCTTTGCAAGATGATCATCTTGATAATTTAAAATGTCATATGAAGCTTGCAGGAACAATAGACTGGATTCCTGAGCTGGTGTAAATTGGCACAACTCCACAAACATCAAAGAAGCAAGGCCAGTTTACGCCAGCCCATCGATGTTCACAAATTAAATAGATGTTTTGTGGTTTATTACATGTCAGAAAACTTGTAGTGCAACTCAAGCTCTCATAAGCTATGCAGTAAAAGCATATCTTTAATGCTTCAGAGAGTGAGTGTGCAAAAGGCTAATGGTTCGACACCATGAAGCTCAGGCCAGATTTATTCTAAATACTTGTGCATATCTAATGAAAATGTAATGCTTTTCAACACCTTCATTATGAGACTATATCTTTAAAATTATTGTGGGTAAATTTTAACTGAGGTTTCATTCTGAACCTGCTCCCTTTCTGCTGACATTGAAGCATTCTCTTAAGATTTTAGGTGTCAGAGTAAAGATTTCATCATTCTTTTCTAAGAGAATATGAACACTAATTGCCAGTAGCACCAGTTTAACTCTTACCAAAGTTTTGTCTGAGCTTCTTTTTGACTCCAAGTAAGTCAACAGCTTTTAAAAGAAATACAGGTGTACACACATACACTCAATATAATAGATATATTATAATAAAATGACATAATGAGAAGAGAGCTCTTCTAATATTAATTGTATATAAAATGCGTGATACTCTTCCACAGAAACAATAATGAGACTTAAAAAAAACTCTTGCATTGAAGAGTCCAAAATCACTTACCAAACATTGTGTCAGCCTCAAAACCCCTCTCTGAGAAAATTGCATATGTTTTCATCCATTGATGGATCATTCAGCCACATTTAATTATTTTCTAAGATTCAGCCATGTTAAGAATAGAACCAGCACCAAATTGTTTATAGCATTTCCAACAGCAAAGAGGAAAGATGAGTAGGAGGACAGAAAGGACAATACAGGAGGTGATAAGAAAACAAGGGCATGAGTTAGAAAAGAGGGAAAAGCAGTTGTTGTCAAGTCAGAAGAAAAAGAAAGAGGACGGTCTTGGCACATAGTAAACCAGCTCCTGATAACCTAGAGCTGCTTGAGCCCAGAAGCATCTCACCCTCTTCTATGAAGCTCCTAATTCTCCCAAAAAATCTTCAAGTCCACTTTGACTGGTGATTGATAACTATTCTGGATCCACTGTAGAGCAATACAGTTGGAAACCTCATCTTTTTTTTTCAAAAACAGAATCCTGGTTCCTTCTCTAGTAGGGATTTCAAAACCATGAATTGCATATGCCCAAACTCCGTCTCAAGTGTCAAGGGCATAAAAGCAGTCATGCCTGGTGAAATACAGGGCACAGCAGCCCAAATCAAGAATCCTGAATCACCTTAACTATTATATTTAGCAGTCTCGTTCCATCATTCCTAGATGGCATGAGTTAAGGATGCTATTAAGCCTTCCTTTCCTTCAGCATAATTATGACAGAAAGCTATGCAGAAGTTGTTTTTTAATTAATCCATCATATGTTGGCTTTCACAAACTTTTCTAAACCTGCCAACTCACAAGAGACAGCTACTATGGCAGGTCATAGTAAGCTCTGTAATATACTAGTCAAAAGACTTTGCATGTGCAATCTGTTCCTCATCACTTTTCCTGTCTGCAAGAAGTAGAAAATCAAACCTGTAAATTTAACAGCTGCATGGAACTCATGCTCCATAGCTCTAGTTACAGTGCTCTCTAAAATCAATAGAAACAGAATTGATAGAGTACTTGCAAAAACAGCAGTCTACTTGGCACTAAAGACAAAGATAAACTCTGAAGTAGTCCTTTGGAACAGTCCAACCCAAGAGATAACAGATAGTCATGTGGATAAGAGGCTGCAGAACAAGCACTGCTAGGCAAAGGCACAGGGTCTGCCACAACTCAGTGATCACTGTAGATGATTCTTTTTGGTGTGGCTTAAACAGAAGCAGGTAGTTATTTTTCTTTCTTAAAGCAATTGCTTCTGAAAAGTGCCAAAAAACTGTCAAAGCTAGTAGTTCTAGTAATGTACTTCAGCAGAAATCTGTCATATTCACAGGCAGCAATAAAAACAATCTGTATAGAAAAGATTTCTTTATAATTACCACCAAAAAAAGTCTGCCATAGCAATTTGTGCCACTGGAAATATACTTCTCCTTATAAACATTTCTTCCTTACTTTGTGCTTTAAAATGTGTTCGCAGTAAAAGAAAAGGGCAAGAAAAGCTGTTAGCTTTCAGTTTAATAATGAGTAGTTCCTAACAGACTAATGAACAACGACAACAAAAATCTGGGCCATTATTCACAGCCACCTCAGCTAAAATGCATCTGCCAGCTATACTGAGAATATTTGCTCTAAGATACATGAACACTGTTCAAGGGTCTCAAGGTACAAGTATTACTAAAAGATCTATATCTCCTCTTGGAATATACAAACCCATTTGAATTAATTATATCCAGCAAGACCTTGCAATAAATTAGTAACACATTTTAAACACTATTTACACTGTTCTTTCTTCTCTTGGAGGAAATTCATTGTGTTTAGCTGAGGAAAACATCTTAGATGCCAAGAATGTCTGTGATTTATGGTTTCACAGTAAAAGTCAAACACTCCTCTGAAACCTGAATGAAGAAATAATGCATGAGCACTGAGAATATATTCCACAAATATCATTCAGATTGTTCCTGAACTTGGAAGACATTTCCTGTCAGTAGATCCCTGTTCAACAGAGTACACTGCAGAGCTGTGGTTTTAAATACTGGAATAGTTGTATTTCTTTTAGACTGCTATCTATTTTGTCTTATCTAGTAAATGCATAAGGGAAAAGTCCTATGCATTTCTATTTCTAAGCCACCTAATGTAGTGGAAGGAGCATCAGGCCTGACTGGATCACTTGACCTCTAGCGCTACTTGAATACAAAATAAAATGATCATAATTGAAAACACCATCTGGCAGGTTGCTATTAAATATGCACTGGACTATTGCCTTACACCCATGTTTCATTTAGTGCTCATGTTCATAGGTTCTGGTTTCTATTATGTTTTCATTTATTGACTGTGGACCAAATATGAGTTGCAACACTTTCCATGGGATTCCGTTCAACACTTTCCTTCAGCAAGGCTGCCCAGTGACCACCCGGTAGCACCCAGGGCCCAATCACCACAACGTGCACAAAATGCACTGCAGAGCCACTTCAACTTATGCCTTGGAGCAGATGGAGATTGAAGCCTCCTGACAGATGCTTTGCAGCTTAGCGTGGCTGGCTTGCTCCTGAACCTGAGTTGGCATTGCATTAGCCACAATTCTATTTGTCATAGAAGGCGATCAGGTTAGTTTGGCAAGACCCGCCTTTTGTAAACCCATCAGGCCCAGTCAACACGGGTTCACAAAAGGCAGGTCTTGCCAAACTAACCTGATCACCTTCTATGACAAAGTGACTCGGCTGCTGGACGAGGGAAAGGCTGTGGATGTATCTTCCTGGACTTCAGTAAAGCCTTTGACACAGTTTCTCACAGCATTCTGCTACGGAAACTGTCGGCCTCTGGCCTGGACAGGCGCACACTCTCCTGGGTGGAAAACTGGTTGGATGTCCGGGCCCAGAGGGTGGTGGGAAATGGAGTTAAATCCAGCTGGAGGCCAGTGACAAGTGGGGTTCCCCAGGGCTCAGTGCTGGGTCCAGCCCTGTTCGATGTCTTAATCAACGACCTGGATGAAGGCATAGAGTGCACCCTTAACAAGTTTGCAGACAACACTAAGCTGGGTGGAAGTGTGGATCTGCTGGAGGGTCGGGAGGCTCTGCAAAGGGATCTGAACAGGCTGGACTCCTGGGCAGAGTCCAGTGGCATGAGGTTTAACACGGCCAAATAACGGGTCCTGCACTTGGGGCATAACAACCCTGTGCAGAGGTACAGTCTAGGAGAAGTCTGTCTAGAACGCTGCCAGGAGGAGAAGGACCTGGGGGTGTTGGTTGACAGCGACTGAACATGAGGCAGCAGTGTGCCCAGGTGGCCAAGAAGGCCAATGGCATCTTGGCCTGTATCAGAAACGGCGTGACCAGCAGGTCCAGGGAGGTTATTCTCCCTCTGTACTCGGCACTGGTGAGACCGCACCTTGAATCCAGTGTTCCGTTCTGGGCCCCTCACCACAAGAAGGATGTTGAGGCTCTGGAGCGAGTCCAGAGAAGAGCAACAAAGCTGGTGAAGGGGCTGGAGAACAGGCCTTATGAGGAGCGGCTGAGAGAGCTGGGGTTGTTTAGCCTGGAGAAGAGCAGACTGAGGGGAGACCTCATTGCTCTCTACAACGACCTGAAAGGAGGTTGTAGAGAGGAGGGAGCTGGCCTCTTTTCCCAAGTGACAGGGGTCAGGAGAAGAGGGAATGGCCACAAGCTCCATCAGGGGAGATTTAGGCTGGACTTTAGGAAAAAATTTTTCACTGAAAGGGTCATTGGGCACTGGCAGAGGCTTCCCAGGGAGGTGGTTGAATCACCTTCCCTGGAGGTGTTTAAGACACAGGTGGATGAGGTGTTAAAGTGCATGGTTTAGTGTTTGGTAGGAATGGTTGGACTCGATGATCCGGTGGGTCTCTTCCAACCTGGTTATTCTATAGTTCTGTGAAAACATATACTTATCTCTGAACTTTCTGGAATTTCAATGCTTTTAGAGAAAACAATTATAAGATCCTGATGATGTAACTTTCTCCCTCCAAGGGACTGATGATCACTTTCCAATATTAGGACATTTTACATTTTTTTGACCTTAAGACTATTTAGTAGTATTTGTTGAAAATCTCTACATCTATGAAGTAGATTGTATCAAAGCTGTGAAGTATATTCTAACATGTTTCATGAGACAATGAGATTTATAATAATGGGCATAGTAAGTGTCATCAGGCTTCATGTTAATGTTTTTTTTATGATGGAAAGTAAGCAGATTTACTTGTAAATTAACAAATTTGTTTCTTATCTTCTAAAAGGACATCCATATTTAATGCTCTGCAGAACTCATGCAATGTGTCTCCATTACTGTTAGTATCTGAGCAATCATCCCAGCAGCTTCCCCTAGCTGTGCACACACCTACAAAACATAACTATCCTAACTGTGATGGGCTATTAAAGGTTTGAATGGTTGGTTCTGTTCCCAGGATTGTTGAAATCAATAGAACCACACATTCAGCTTAATGGGAATAACTAACACCATTAAAATCAGTGGCAGATGAGCCAGTACTATTGTTCCTAAACACATGTTTTCATATAGGATCATCTAATAATTTAAAAACATGACTGCTGCTATGCATTTAACCAGAATATTCTGTAAATCCATGTAGTATTATTTCATTTATTGCAAAACTGTGCCTTTTATCATTGTCTTTTCTGAAATCATTTCAGCTTTCTGCTGTGGACCATATCCGTTTTCCCAAGTTCATAGCATCATGTACTCCTCCAAGCATCGTTTTATTGAAGTGTCATTCAGGTCTTGAAAATACTAGGCCTCTCCCTTTAAAATCCTGTTTTATTTCAAAGGTAATATAGCAGAAAGGCTTGATCTGGAGAGTTCTGGTACTGAACCACAGCAGTCAGCTTTTCTGTTCATGATTCTTATCTAAACTAGCATTTTTAACATCACGAGTCTTTTTATCTCTCTAACTTTATAACACTTCTTCCTGTTACAGGAAGATTTACACTAATTTAGACTTAGTTGTGGCCTATAAAAAAATGTGAATCCACCCTTCTTTGCCATTCTTGCATATGTAAAAAATAAATTCTTCTGACTGCTACATCACACAAAGCATAGAACATAGAACACTGAACAGTCATGTTCTATAGCTCCTGATTTGTGTAACTGACATATTTTTGTTATCTCCAGAATATCTAGTCTCCTTATACTTTTACTACCTCACAATTCAGTACTTTTCATTATTTGTGTTAAACTTTGTGTGTTTGGCTTATATTCAGTGTAAAATTTAATGCTTTCACCCTACAGTTTGGTTGTTTAGCAATAAAAAATGAACCTACCAGAGGCCTCAGTCTTTGACAAACTGCTTTCCAGTACGTCGTGGAATACCATTTTTTCAATCAAGGTCTAGCTGCATTGTGTACAGGGAGTCATTTTATTAGTTCTTTTTATCAACATCGAAAAGAGCACTCAAATATTGTAGGTTCACAGCTTTGGATCTCTAATTAGCACAGGCAAATTGGTGTTGGCCTGGGCCTTATGATGTTTCCTAAAGGCATGTTTAAGAATATTATGAAGAAAAACTTACAGAATCACTAGCATAAGACATTTACACTTATGGTCTTGCACAAGGTTTCACCAGTTAATAGACATTTCTCTTGAAATAAATCACAGAATCACAGAATAACCAGGTTGGAAGAGACCCACTGGATCATCGAGTCCAACCATTCCCACCAATCCCTAAATCATTCTCCTAAGCACCTCATCCACCCTCACCTTAAACACCTCCAGGAACGGTGACTCAACCACCTCCCTGGGCAGACCGTTCCAATGCCTAACCACCCTTTCCGTGAAGAATTTTTTCCTAATCTCAAGCCTAAATCTCCCCTGGTGGAGCTTGAGGCCATTCCCTCTCGTCCTGTCCCCTGTCACTTGGGACAAGAGGCCAGCACCCTCCTCTCCACAACCTCCCTTCAGGTAGTTGTAGAGAGTAATAAGGTCTCCCCTCAGCCTCCTCTTCTCCAGGCTAAACAACCCCAGCTCTCTCAGCCGCTCCTCATAAGATTTGTTCTCCAGCCCCTTCACCAGCTTTGTTGCTCTTCTCTGGACTCGCTCCAGAGCCACAACATCCTTCTTGTGGTGAGGGGCCCAGAACTGAACACAGTACTCGAGGTGCGGTCTCACCAGTGCCGAGTACAGAGGGAGAATAACCTCCCTGGACCTGCTGGTCACGCTGTTTCTGATACAAGCCAGGATGCCATTGGCCTTCTTGGCCACCTGGGCACACTGCTGGCTCATGTTCAGTCGGCTGTCAACCAGCACCCCCAGGTCCTTCTCCTCTTGGCAGCTTTCCAGCCAGGTTTCTCCTAGTTTGTACCTCTGCTTAGGGTTGTTGTGCCCCAAGTGCAGGACCCATTATTTGGCCGTGTTAAACCTCATGCCGTTGGTCTCAGCCCAGCAGTCCAGCCTGTTCAGATCCCTTTGCAGAGCCTCCCTACCCTCCAGCAGATCAAATAATCATTCCTTAAAAATTTAGCAGTTGAATCTTTGTCCTTTTAGGTGTAGGCCCTTATAAAAGTGTTGCTAACCTAAGGAAAAGCAGTCAGGGCTTTGGTTATTTGTGCCCATGGGTCTACTGTTATCCAGCCTCCAAATGTATCTAGGGAAAAGTACTATGAAAACATCAAAACAAAACAAAATAAAATACAACTCCTATAAGGGATTCCTTTTTATCCTATTTTCAGATACAGTCGGTAACCGTCAATTGTTTCTGTCAGGCAGCTTTGAAACATAATTTCCCTTTCAGGTTGGTGGTCTGACTCCTCAGATCTCAGCACGTACCTGAGTAGGCTCAAACCTTTGTCAAGGTCTAGGCTTTCCTCATCTCTGTGATACTCTTCACTTGACAAGATTTAGGCAATCTCCAGGACATTAAAGGAAAACCTGCTCATGGTATCTAGGAAAGGGAGAGAGCTAACCTGAATTTTAGGGATACCTTTCAAATTGTATCTGTGCAGGTCTTTCAGGTCTGGAATGACGTTGACCTGGCATCCAGACAACCTATGATGCCCATCTGAACAAATCACATTACTTGGTTACTGTTAACTTTAAAAAAAAAAAAAAAAAGAGCTTTCTTTTACTGAAAAGTTCCTAAGCTTTCTGAACTAAAAAGTCTGGTACATAATACACTTATATTCCTCCAGCTGAGTAATTTCTCTGTTTATTGGTATTAGCTTTCAAATGACAGTGCTAAAGAGCTATAATGATCTGTACTGAAGACACTTATCAAGGAGCTCATTAACTGCTGAGATGAGCTGTAAAAGAAACACATAAAATGTCAAGCTAATTTAAAAAAATCACTCTACACTGGGGAATGGGCAATTAAACAATAACACTAACACAGCACAGGAAAGTCTGAAATGAACATAATACACTGATAGACACTACTGCTAGGATTAGGAATCCAGTTCAGCTCCTATAGTGCATAACAGGTATTAAAGTCCTGGAAATGTAAGGAGAGAGACATGTAGGTCCAATACAAAAACTCGGTAACTGAAGTCCATGTTCCAACCTAAACAATTCTGTGACTCAAACTTACCATACACAATGTGTATGGGGGCACTCCATCTTGAAATAGACAATATGGGATGCCAGCCTATATTCCCCAGTAAGAGGCAATCTAAACAGATGTGTAAAAGCAGAGCAGTGACAGCTATAACCCATTACATTATTAATGCCACCTCTGTGAGGAAACTTGTAACAAAGAGGAGGAGGCCAGCAAGCATGCAGTCTTGAGCTGAGCTCATGAAGTGAGTTCTGACTTAGGTATCTTGTGTGCATTTAGGTATTAAATACATGCCAAGGCAGTTCCTATGAAAAATATCTATATTCTCTATACAAACAATAGAGATCTCCAGAGGAGTAGCCCTGTTCCTGTTGAAGATTCAATAAACAGGTCAAGTAAAACAGGTTCAGCACCACGGGTTTTTCTCTTGAAATCCTTGGACCATCCATCGCAAAGCTCTAATGGTTTAGCAAGAGAACAAGAATCATCGCAGAAAGACTATGAATTACAGAATCATTGAAAGAGAGAGATTTAAAAGTGTTGATACTTGGTCCTTGCAATTTGGCTGTTAGCTCACATTCTGTACCTAAGCAACCTTTCTCTTTCTGTGCTCATAATATTTTGTTATGGGAATTTCTTTATCATTGTGAAATCTCTGTAGTCTGGAGTGTTTCTCTTTCACTACTGAATTGCTCATATGAATGAGTTGTTTCACAGATATTATGAAGAAATATTTGAATAGTCACAAAAAGTTTTGAAAACACAGGTAAAGACTTCAAAATGCAGCTCATGTTTCTGAAGTTCCACCAAAAACATAGATAACAGTCTGAATTTTCACAGCTTCCTGTTGCTTTATCAGCCCTAATTCACTTAAATAGGACAATTATGGACTACCTTGGACCTACTGAAAAATTAGAATGTATAGATTTGGGATTCCTGTCAAGAAAAATCTTTCATCCACTACTAATATATTAATAAACGTGCAGTTGGGTTTCCCTGTGATTTCATGAGTAATCAAGTTTATAAAAAAATGCAGTAGGAATATGAAGGTTTTCACAATTTGTTCACTTGTTTGCTGTTTGTTTGGAGATTTATTTCTTATGTTTCTTTGCTCAGGAGATATAAGTATTTGGAAGGATGATTTTGGGGTTTTTTTCAATTTCCATTTGAGAAAGCAATAATTACAATATAAAAGCAGCATTAAAACTCCTCAATTCATAGGCCACACCTGCACTTTGGGCAAAACTTTATCACTCTTGAACTCCCTTTGATATCAAGAATCTGAAATATCAACTTTAAGTTGAAACAATTTTCTAAAGTCACTTGGAAAACACTAACAGGTTATGTGATATGATACTGTAGCCACTAATAAAAATTTCTGCTGAATATGACAGAGAAGGTAGAAGAGATCAGATAATGAAACAGAATGACAATCCACCCCAAAAATCCTTTTTAAAAGCAGAGTATAAGCAGAAATGTGGAATTGGACCTCTGAGGATAATAAGGGAGTTCACTTTCTAAGTTACTTTTAGTCAAATTGACCCCACACAGTTCGAGAACAATGAAGCAGTTATGGCAGTTCACGTACATTTCTATTCATGCCCCACAAACCTGCATTCACTTAATACAAAAGTGGTGCTGGAAAAAGGAAAAGAACATTATCATTACTGTCAAAAAAGACAGGCCTCTGAAGATATATTCCCCTTTTAGTTCAAGGAAGGCCAATATTCTAAAACAAGGAAAACAATAATGATATGTCAGCTATTCTGAGAAAAATGATTCTGACGAAAAAAGTTTTAGTCATGGAAACCAGATCCGGTTTTCTTGAAACCAGATTCTATTAGATTTGTTAAGGGGATTTTTTTCCCCTTATGTCTTTGACAGCAATGTGGAAATTCAAGTCCAGCATTCAAACTGCAAAAATGACATACAAAAATAAATATTGGTGCTACTGAAGGAAGATATTTTTGAAATAGTCATATAGCTCAGGAAGACAAAAGCTCATATTGAGCTTATTTTTAAGCATTTGCAACACATGGGATGCATTTGAGATTTCTTCATAAAGTACCACCAGCATTTTAAAGTGCTCTCCAAGTCTGAGCCAGCCCCAAAAGTTTTTCTTTTTATGAGCTTCCTGCCAGTTAAAATAATATGTTCTACCACACACATATACACACCTATACACTGCAATGTATATGAAACTGGTTTTATATGTTGAAGTACGGTTTTGCCTAAATTCTTCTAGTATTTTAATGCACACTTCTAAAGTCCTTAATATTAGAGCAAAGGTATCCTAATGGTATATAAAGCATGTTCTATCCATCAATTTAATGCCTATCTTCATAGAAAAAAAAAGTATAATACTCTTTTTGAGGTATCACAGGCAATTCACAAGTTGTGTCTTCATTTTCTGTCCCTACCATTGGCTTCATGTATAACTCTTGGCAGAATATTGAATCTTTTTCTTTGTAAAATGGGAATAAGTCTCTTCTGTAACAGGGGGAGCATCCAAAGGAATGAGACGAGGCCACATACTCAAAAATAAAATATGTTTTAAAAGCAGCTCATGGCTTTATACAGTAGCATCTCTCTGTCCTCTTGCTGCTGACCCATCTTCCCACTCATCAGAGGAGCAGTTTGTTGTAGCCCCCTCCTCACTCTCAAGCCCTACTCCAGTTAGTAGAAGTGAGGCAAAAGACTATCATGGCTATACATTCCCTGGGTTTTACCTTATTTGCCTGCTTAGATTAGAAAACTCAGGCCATCATAACCACCTTCTAAGAGCCTATCTTCTGTGAGAAGTAAGTACATATATTGCTTTATGGTTCTAAGTCCTTAAGGTATGGGCCTATCTTCACCATATTTCTGAGTGGTACATAAAGCACTAGGACTACAAGACAATTCTGGAATAAGAAAGAAATAAAGTAATAAACTTTATAATGAGACTAATTTAAATGTCATCCTCAGTGGTGACAAGTGGGCTGCAATTTTCTTAAAACAAAGGTTGGCTTTATGTTTCCCTTGAGTTTCTCTTTATCTCGTTAGCAAATACAATGATGTCAATTTTAATTTAGTTCAGTTTAACAACATTAAAAATAATGTCTAGCACAATGCATTACTGAATACCCCTCCCCTTTCTTAGTATGCCTTTAATAAAACAACATCAAGAAACAAACACTACTGAATCTCACATTTGAATATATTGTTAATATGTTATTAATATATGTTTTTAGCAATGCTATTGCTCTAATACTTCTGAATTGATCTGAGAAGCAGCAAATCTTTTAAGTTAAGATAGAATAAAGACATTTAAACAAAGGAAAATACATATTAATTGGAACAAGTATGTTTCCTAATTCTGCATTTAGTATTCAAGCTATCTTTGCTAGACTCAAATTCTGAACTGGGGCAGACACTACAGATCATTCTGGCAAACAATGACAGAATGAATAATCCAGAAAATGAGCCTCATCTCTGTTATAATTTTTTGCACACTGCAGCTTGCTGATGATGATTAATTTTTGCAACTTTCATAGGAGGAAGTCAGCATAGCAGGTCACTGATATCACTAAATGTATTGGGATAGTAGTGATGAGTGTAGTGTCGGAGCCATTCATCTGTGTACTGGCTAGGGAAAGACGTGATGCCTCTTGCCTCCTATGCTTTGTTTAGTACACTGGACTAATGAGTACCTGTGAGGGTTCACCTGGGCTATACGAAGGCTCACTGCGCTGGATTGGAGCAAAGGTTTACCTAGTTTGTTTCCCTGCCCCAACAATGGCTAAAAGCAGAGGCTGAGGAAGGGCTTCAAGAACAGGGCAAGTGTATGATATATTTTCCTAGGTGCTCTCCAGGATTCTCTGTTTGTGTTATGTTTCTTTAGGAAGAAGAGCTTGGGTGGATCCAGAGGGAAGGAGAAATAACTCTTTTCCAGAGAATCGCATGGACTGCTTTGGGAGCAGAAGTGAGAAGAGGGGAGAGAAGAAAAGCATACAGAGACCACTGTATGTGGAGGAAGGAAAGAGTGCGAAAGAGTCACAGTGGGGAGCAGGAGCCTGCTGCTTGCAGAGGGAGGCAGTGGCACTGCAATCAGAGCAAGCAACAGATGGTTTTAGTTCATTCAGTGACTTTCTTAGTCACAGCAAACTCTTCCCAGGCTCCTTTGGTGCCCAGAGATGTTCTTTGTCATCTGCTCTAGGGTCTGGCTGGCTGTTCCCTGGTCTGTTTCCTGGCCAGACCAGACCAGAAGAGACTGGTGAGAATTTGTTGAAACTGAAAAAGTCACTGAGTGAATCAAAATCAAGCCTGGAAACAGAGACTTGCTTGAAGAGTATGTAGAGGGCGAGTTAGCTACAAGCACTTCTTGTTTCCGTTCCATCTGTCCTAATCACTTTGAGTTCTATTTGCAAAGTTAATTATCCTGTTAGATATTATAGTTAAAAAATGGCTTTTTAGTCATCTTCCATTAGAGTGGTGTAAAGAGAAGTTGTACATGGGTCTAATCAAGTTCTCACCAACTTGTCCTATCACACTGAGGCCCCACAAAGATTTGCAATGGTGCATTTAGCTGTATTAGCACTAAAATCTGCCTGTATATAATAATTGCTGTACAGGTCAGATCCAATAGTAAAGACATAAGTAAAACGCAGTATAGATTCTGCTCTTAGTTGCACCACTGAATTTAAACAAATCATTTAGTGGTTCAGGGGAAAGTTTTGTTATATATAAACTTCTATTATATAGTTCTTTCCTATCCCAGAAGATGCCCATTGCTACGTAGAGGCCTTGAATATGCTTGTCTGCTTTCTGATGTAGATAGCTCAAGGAATATTGAGTCTCTTGCAGCTGTGGGCTATCACTTACACCCTGTCAGAAGAGTACTGACTAGTATCCACCAGGGAAGACTTTCCTTTAATGCTTTCTCTGTTTAGTGCACTTAGTTTTCCCCAGCAGCTGCAGTTCTGAAGATGCACTCTCTGGACAGGTTCATCAATAACTCTGCTGTGCTCTGGGTTCTTCACACTTGGGGAATCCTAAGCATTTCAAAATTGCTAGTATACTTCTTGAAAAATACAATGGCTTGATAATAAGCAGTAAGTTTATTCTGGTAAAGAAAGTTTTTTGTTCTTATTCTCACTCCTTGTTGTGTTTCCAGTTAATTAATAGCATAAGTATTTTTGTTTAGAGACTTTTATATTGTAGATTATTTGTAACAATAACAGTTCTTCTTTGGTTTCCCCTTGAGGAAGGTGGGCAATACATTCTCATTTCCCTAAAAATATTCAGTTCTTCTCTGCCTTTTTGTTCTAGGAGGACCTTTCTTCTCTCTCATATGGTTTTATTTTCACACTGAATTTTCTACAAATGTAGCTAATGAAGGCCCTAACAACTGCCTGGGGTCCTATGACCTTCTAGGTGGCTAAAGTACTTTTCAGAGTATTATAACATTTTATGTAATCCTGTATAATGAACAGTGTTCACTCTGGTTTCAACTGTGGACTTTTGGTTCGTGTTTAGTTAAGCTATTTCTGTACTACACAGTATGAACTACTGTTCTGCTTTTTGACTTCTAACCAAGGAGTCAAAGCATAAAGTGAACCTTCCTACCCACACACTTGGATTGCCATTGCAGAAAAATTAGAACATTGTTATTCTAACTTAGAACTCATTGTGACCCACATCTGCATTAATAGACATTAATGACATGCATGACAATCACATCAAACCACCTCAGCTTATCCAAATAAAGTAGAATTATTTACTGGAAAATCTGAAAAAGCCAGTGCACAGTGAAGTTCTTGAGATGCAGTGGCATTAATATTCATACTTTATAGCATGCTCATACCATGCTACATGTTAGCCATTGATCTTAACATGAATATGCTGCTCAAAAATGCAGTGAGATCTCTTTAGAACCTTTCAGGACCAAGGGCTAAATAAGTGTGGCTTTCATGACCAGCGTATGGGTATACTACAGGCATTTTCATTGTCCTTGTCCCTACTTAACCTTAAAAAAAATATTGTAGAATTCAAACAGCTTGTCAAAGCCTGGCCAGGCTAAAATGGGCTTTCCTCCAAGAATCTTTAATCCTTCTGATAATTTAATTTTTCTTTTTGGTTCTTGTTTCCATTTGGAGTACTAATCTTCCAGTTCAGTTTACTAGCTGTTTTGCCACCTGGTTTCTGTCTTTCCAAGGGTCTGATTGTAGGTCTTTCCTGTTCAAGCCTCTGAACTTCCAATGCTTCAGCTGTGACATAGTCTTTATGGTCATCTGCCTCAACAGCAGAATCATAGAATCACAGAATAACCAGGTTGGAAGAGACCCACCGGATCATCGAGTCCAACCATTCCCACTAATCCCTAAATCATGCCCCTAAGTACCTCATCCACCCTCACCTTAAACACCTCCAGTGAAGGCGAGTCAACCACCTCCCTGGGCAGACTGTTCCAATGCCTAACCACCCTTTCTGTGAAAAATTTTTTCCTTATCTCAAGCCTGAATCTCCCCTGGCAGAGCTTGAGGCCATTCCCTCTCGTCCTGTCCCCTGCCACTTGGCAGCACCTACATTTCTTGTTTTCAGGAGGTATTTCTTCTTGCTTTGTCAGACACTATTTTTTCTTTCCTCCCTTCTGCCATTTAATTTAATCTGTTCCACAGCAACAATTTTGTCCCTGTAACTCTCCTATTTCTACATTGTCTACCTCACCCTGAACACAGCAAGGTAACACATACTACAAGATATGCTTCAATCTTGTACTTTTCCTTTTATTTTTACCTGGAAATAAATCCAAAAACTAACAACGGAAAAACCTCTCTTTTCTTCCACAAAACAAGGAACTCCTTTGCATCAAAGATGGTGCTGTGCTGTTGGCACAGAAGTTCCTGCTAACTACTCCTCGACCTGAAGAAAAATTGTACTCCAGCCCTGCTTCAGCTGCCTAATAGACATAGACACGTAGTGCTGGTTTAGACACCATAGGAACCTGGCCTCTAGCTACTGATTGCCCGGAAGGCCAAGATTTCTCATAAGTCCCGTGTCATGTCTGCCAGCCTTATGATGTTGTTTTGGATACTGTAGAGCACCTCAAATGGTACTGAGCTCCTATATTTAGGCAACTGGATCATTGCCCCAGCAGTACAATTGTTCTGGGATGAAATGAATCACTCTCTGGAAGACACATCTTCTCCATTGACTAAAGAAGGAACCTGAACTACTTGTTTACATGCCTAGCTTTCTGAGAGCTAACTATGGGTGAGAATTACACCCTGAAATTATGTCTGCCCAGCAAAATGAAGGATGAAAGGAGCAGAGGCCTACCATAGCTAGCCTAATCTTGGGACAGGTAAGAGCAGCAGGAGAAGATGACATACTATGAGGCTTACACGTGAAAGCACATGTGACACTGACTTAGATCTCCTAGAGAGTTCATAGTCTGGTTGCTAGCATGTGCTAATGTTGTCATATCTTAACAGCTACTGTTAACCTGTGCTAACTTAGATTAGGTTAATCAAAGTCTGAGATAACATAGTGCAACTGTACATTCATTTTCCTTATGGGTTCATTGCACTGCTTTCTTCAGTGTAGTGCATTTTGTTTGACTGTCACACAGTTGTGTGTTTCTCTAGAGAAAATGTGGACATATTTAAGGAATTATGATTATCTTCCAACATTCTTTTGCATTTGTTTTTTATTATACTGATTTTCTTTCCCAGTCTATCCATACCACTTTGCTTTGGTTCATTCCCTACTAAAACAGTCTAAAACTTCCTGCAATAACATTCTCAAAGCACGGTTACTCAAAACAGTTTTACTACAAGAGTCACCATAATTTCCCTATTAATATGACAATTGTACACTGCAGTGTTTTGGGACGGTTATTGAGGAATTCTGTAGCAATTTCAAATAAAAGTGGTTGGTTTGTTTGTCAGTTTATTATGTCCTTCTTTTATAGCCACAATCACATCTGCAAACAATAATCCTTCTATTTTGTCCTCTGAGCGTTCAGTTATGGTTCATGAAAAGCTGCCATTTTATTTCTCTTTTCCCTCTGCTCCCATCTTATAAACTGCTCCATTATTTAGATTTACTTTTCTCTGCCTTGTTTTCACACGTGCACCTCTGTAGTACACAAAACAGTGATTTCTCTAAAAACAGCTATTCCTCTTTCAAAAATCTTAAGTGTTACAACAAGATTTTAGTCACAACCCTTCAATGCCATGTTCATATGATCTGTTTTCACTTACAAAAAGACTTAGAATATTAGCAGAGTCACAACCTCTGTGTTAATGTATACAAGGGTAAAGAGAACATGTTGGGAGAGTCATGGGCAAGTGAGTATAGTCAGGACCCTAAATTTCAGGAAAGAAGACTTCCAGCTCTTCAAGGACAGTGTCAGTAGGACACCCTGGGACATGGTCCTCTGGGACAAGGGAGCAGAAAAGAGCTGGCAAATATTTAAGGATGCTTTCCATAAAGTGCAAGAGCACTCCATCATCAGATGTAGGAAATTGGGCAGGAAAGGGAAGAGAACAGTGTGGCTGAGCCGAGATCTGCTGGTCAAACCCAAGAACAAGGTGGAACTGCAGGCAGTGCAAGTAGGGAACCTGGGAAGTGTACAGGGATGCTGCCCAGCTGTGTAGGGGTTGACGTCAAGAGGGCCATAACACAGCTGGAGATGAACTTGGCAAGGGAAGTAAAGACTAACAAGAAGGACTTCTACAGGTATGTCAATCACAAGAGGAAGGTCAAAGAGAATGTACTCCCACTGATGGTTGAAAATGGTGACCTCGAATGAACAGATGAGGAAAAGGCTGAGTTACTTAACATTTCTTTCTACCTTAGTCTTCACTGACACACACTCTCCTCAACCCTCCTGGACCATGGTACAAGAAGACTGTGGCCATGGGGATAAACCCCTTCCCACTGTAGAGGAGGGTCAGGTTTGTGACCACCTGAGGAATCTAAACATTTATAAGTCTATGAGACCTGATGAGATGCATTCCAGGTCCTGAGGGAATTGTCTGATGTGGTTGCCAAGCTACTCTCCATGATATTTGAAAAGTTATGGCAGTCAGGAGAAGTTCCTGGTGACTGGAAGAAGGGTGACATTGTGCCCATTTTTAAAAAGGGTAGAAAAGATGACCCTGGGAACTACTGACCTGTCAACCTCACCTCTGTGCCTGGGAAGATCATGGAACAGATCCTCCTAGAAGCTATGCTAAAGGACATGGAGGACAGAGAGGTGATTAGTGGCAGCCAGCAAGGCTTCAACAATGGCAATTCCTGTCTAACCAACCTAGTGGCTTTCTATGATGGGGTCCCCACAGCAGTGGACATGGGAAAGCCAATAGATGTGATCCATCTGGACATCTGTAAAGCCTTTGACATGGCCCCCCACAACACACTGCTCTCTAAATTAGAGAGAGATTAATTTGATGGGTGGGCTGTTCAGTGGATAAGAAACTGGTTGGATGGTCATATTCAGAGAGTAGTGGTCAGTGGGTCAAAGTCCAGATGGAGATCTGTGACAAGAAGTGTCCCTCAGGGCTCTGTACTGGGATCAGTGCTGTTTAATATCTTCATCAATAATATGGACTGTGAGATTGAGTGCACCCTCAGCAAGTCTGCAGATGACACCAAGCTGAGTGGTGCAGTTGCCACAGCAGAAGGATGGGATGTCATCCAGAGGGACCTGGACAGGCTGAAGAAGTGGGACTGTAGGAACCTCATGAGGTTCAACAAGGCCAAGTGCAAGGTCCTACACCTGGGTCTGGGCAATTCCCAATTTCAGTACAAGATTGTGGAACGATGTGGTTGAGAGCATCCCTGCATAGAAGGACTTGGGGCTGCTGGTCAATGAGAAGCTCGACATGAGCAGGCACTGTGCGCTCACAGCTCAGAAGGGAAAATGTACCCTAGGCTGCATCAAAAGAAGCGTGACCAGCAGATTGAGGGAGGTGATTTTGCCCCCCCTTATACCTCTCTAGTGAGACCTCATCTGGAGTATTGTGGCAAGTTCTAGAATCCTCAATGTAAGAAGAATATGGAGCTGTTGGAGCAGGTCCAGAGGAGGGTTACAAAGATGATCAGAGGGCTGAAGCACCTCCTATACGAGGACAGGCTTAGCGAGTTGGGGTTTTTCAGCCTGGAGAAGAGAAGGCTCTGAGAAGACCTTATAGCAACCTTCCAATACCTGTAGTGGGCATACAAGAAAGCTGGGGAGGGACTGTATACAAGGGCTTGTAGTGACAGGACTAGGGGCAATGGCTATAAATTGGAAAGGGGCAGATTTAGATTACACATTAGGAGGAATTTTTTCACAATGAGGGTGGTGAGGCACTGGAACAGTTTGCCCAGGCCAGTTGTGGATGCCCCATCCCTGGAGGTGTTCAAGGTCAGGTTGGATGAGGCCTTCAGCAGCCTAATCTAGTGGGATGTGTCCCTGCTCATGGCAGAGGGGTTGGAATTATATGATCTTTAAGGTCCCTTCCAGCCCAAATCATTATATTCTACTCTACTCTATTCTATATGAGCCGTTAAGGCCATCTGTGTAGCAATTGTATACAATTATACTCCCAGAGTGAGTTATGTCATCAAAGCTGACAACAATAAAGGACATGTGAGCTGGATCCTGCCCCATCTCAGGCAGAATTGTTCATTTGCACTGAACTGTAAGTTCTTCCCTAATACTGATACACAAGCTGAAATTTGATAATCAGAATATGCTTATATTGCACAGAGAGATGTCATAGCTTGGGTAAAAACTGAAAGGTACTAGTAAGAGTTCATAGAAAGCTTGTGGCCCAACACTATTATTTATCAGAAGTTACACTCAAATCACATCTCAAATGGAAAGCTGAAACTGAAAACAGATCAGAAACTTGGAGGCATAGAGATGGACTGAAATGAAGTTAGGCTGAGGCATTTTCTTTTGACTTGCTATTATTATTTGCTCAGTAAATTCTTAACAAATTGCAGACTAACATCAATAGGAAAATATTTGTGATTTACTGACAAAAATACAGTTGCATTGATGGAAACTCTGACTTAACCTTATAAAATAACTCATCTGCAGAAGCCAGAGCTTTCAGCTGATGCATACCTTCACTCTGTTGAAGGCCATTTTCTTCCCTATAGTCACTGAAGTTATTCTTCTCTTTTAGATCTGGTTGGAGAATAATAAAGAAGAAAAAGAAACAGATAAAAATATATCCACGACTGCTTAGTTATGCTTCCTTTTTTACTGTGCATCTTCATTACCTTAGTGTATAATGTATCTGTAAAATATCCTGAACCAGAATCCACAATTTGGAAATGTTATGAACGTTTAGGCTGTTGTCAGGAGTGCGTTAGATCACTATTGTTCAAGTACTGTTCAGGTACTGAAAGCAAAAGAACTGTCAGAATGTTGTCCTGTCTCTGCTGAGAAGGTGCATGATCAGCCTTGCTCAGCTAGCCCAGCAACACTTTCTGCCACTCTGCTCTCCAGAAGAGTAAGATCAGCCAAGGTAAGAGTTTGTTTAATTAGGAAGTTTAGAGAAAGTCTTCACTGTAGTGATGTAAAGGAAGTCACTGAATACTGTGAAGGTAAGAAGTGAAATGTACATGCAATGAAATTTAGTTCCAAGCTTTATTCATAATAATTCTTCCAGTGCTCAAACATGACTTCAGGCAAAAAATAAGAATTACAATTGTTCTTTATGGACTTACTTACTTACTGCATGGTAGCATGCAAAAAAAAAAAAAAAAAAAAGGATTTTTTTCCTTGGGAAACCTTGAGCCTCAAGGTCATCAATCCTTTACCGTATGGTGACTCCAGAGGTGGAATCCCTACAATTGGACTTGATGGAGAAGCTTTTTAGCTGCCATGGCATACTGAAGCATGTTTCCAAAGTAGTTGTGTTAAAAGATTAGCTGTAAACTGAACAGTTCAAGCTGAAATACACACCTAAGGTAAGTGAACATGTATTTTCTGAAAGGAATGAGACACAAAGAGTTTTCTGTATCTTGGCATCTAACACCTTAGATATAAGCTATATCTTACTCTAACAGCTCAGTTCAAGTGCAGAAACACATTACTAACCCAAATTTAGCCATTGATCACTACTATCTGATTTTGCAAACTAACCAATTTGGTACAGGCTGCAATAGATTTGTCCATGTTTTCAGCTTTTTCAAGAGTGAAGGGAAAGATAAAGAAGATTTCCGCCCTTTTATGACTTCCGTCATATCTCTTGGAAAGAAACTAAGATAATTCCAGTGACTGCAATTTAAATTGATTTGTCAATTCTCAGTAACTCTCTGAGAGTATTATACCCATGTAATCTACCGAAATTAGTAGTCTATTTTTTCTTTCTTTTCATTTGGAAGGTGAAGAGAATTGCTTTCCAGAGATATAACCATATTGTTTATCTGATATCTGCCTGCAATACCAGTTTTCAAAATTCTTTTTAACCTCTTGAAGGAGTTTATTTAAAGGAGCCTTGCAGGATTCTAAATTCCTGCAAACTAAATGCTGGATTAGGGAGAAAGACCCAAATTAATACCTCCACTGAGGAAATGCAGGCAAAACTAGTTCTATTTGGTCACAGTTGCCTGACTGTATATATTTGCCAGCAACTACACCAAATATGAATTGGGAGGGACAGAAGATAGTTCACAGGAAACTGGACTTCATTAACTTTGCTGCTCACAGGAAAACTTGCTGTTGTAAATTGGAAGACAAAAGTTAGAGAATAGGAAAAAAAACAATAATAAAGAGCATTATAAAGTCTAGCTTCAGAACAATGGACAAGTTATTAAAGTGGACTTTCTGTTCTCAGTACTTCGTAAACAGATGAAGAAGGAAAAGGGAAACTTGTACTTAAAAAGTAGTGGATGTTTGTCCTAACAAGCTGGTTCAGGTATGCATTTGAAAATTTGGATACCAATCCATTAGATCTGCAGCACTGATCTGGATATCTCATAAAAGCACCCTCTTCTTGCTGTACTTCAAATACTTTACATTTCTGGTCTCAGCTGAACTGCAGAATTGCTGAGATTTGAACATAAAAATTAATCTGCCATAGGAGGAGTTAAATTAATCACATCTAGACTTCTTTAAAAGTTTATTTTCATAGACACAATTTGGATTTTTGCATGTCCTAGTTTACAGAGTCAAGATTTCTTTGGAAGGAAGAAACTCAACTATATGACAATAGACTCCAGGTACCATGGACTGGCTTTGGAAGTAATGTCCACTGATTTCAATGGAACAGGGGAATGGACCCAGTGTTTTTCCACAGTTATTTCAAATTAAGTGTCAGGACTCTCTTTCAATTTCAAGCAGCAGACTTTTGAGCAAGTAAATTCTTAATTTGCAAAGAACAAGTTAAATCCAATGAGACTGTTGAAGCCAGCAAGTAATTTTCTTCTGAGTCCAGTGGGCTAGGAATCAAGCACACATTCCCTCCCTCACAGGCAAAAGGACTGAAAGAAGCTGTCTCAGCAACTTTAACATTTTGTTCTGAGAGGGAAACAAGGAATGCAAGGATGCCTCCAAAGCAGACAGGGAACACAAATTCTCAGACTGTGCTGCCTCCCCTCTCAGAGGACTTCACTCCTGACTCTGGCCAAATGTATATATATTTGGAAATGTGTTTTGCCAGAAAATTATGTTATTTTCTTAAAGGAAACTGAATTAAAAAATATAAGTATAGTCCTGTAACACCAGGCACACAGGTGGGGTAAATCACGCCTTACATAATTCTTTGTTTTATGTGAAATCCTGTAGCCATTTCATCCACACATGTTTTATCTACTGATACATTTTTATTATGCATCTTTTTGTTATGCAGATTTTGCGCATCTCTATGAGAAGCTATTACACTATACATTTCATATAGTTCAGCTGTGAAGAAAAGGAGACAATGAATTTGAACGTCAATTATTCAGCTGGAGAATACATCTGACTCACAAAACTGTGTAACATATTTAGTTCCTGAACTATGGGGTTCAGGGAATTATTCACAAGTTTGATATTAAGCATATTCTTCCATGCATTGATTCAGATTTGTTCTATTAAGGAAATAGGAACAAACTACAAATCTTAAATCTGGAAGTTATTTTGAACTTCCTTCACATTCAGGAAAGAAGGCTGGGATTTGATTGAATCATTTCTCTTATTCACTGTTAGAGCAACCTATGTGCATTTTTGTCTTCCCTTCCCTTTACATTCCTTCCTTTCCCTTCTTCCTTTTCAACTATATTATATGTACCTTATATGTTTTCTAGTAAGTAGACTATAAATTAACAGAATATGAAGTGGTTGTGATCTGAATTATTGCAATGAGGCTGTGATTTAAGATTTTTTTTTTATGCATTCTATGCTTTTTTATCATTAAAAGGACAATCCATGGAAAAGAGGAAGTTCCAGGCAGCCCACAATAACGTCTCCCTTTTCTAGCTCTGTAACAGTTAGTTTAGGATTGTGGTATGGCTACCATTAGATCTGGAAACCAGTTTATGTAGTTTTAGGACAGTTTTGTAGCTGCTCTCCATGTTTGAAAACTCAGAACATGTACATGGATCCTGAATTATTCTCTTCTATCTTTTGTTTCAGGCTGGTAACGAATGTTGGAGTTAAATGTAAACAATGTGGTGTAATTAAAATGAAGATTGAGTCGCTTGTTTGGGATGAGGGAAAAGGGAATGAAGCTCTGCAATTTGAAAAATTCATTCCAAGAAGCTGCATATAAAGGATGAAGTAAAATCATCATGGAACAAAGAATGTAACACAGCGGCATCAGCAGTGATGGTGGACTAGAGAATTTAGAGTCTTATGATTGCTCAATGTTGAATGCCAAATCCAGTGCATGCAGAAAGACTTCTGCATTCACCAACACAAACCTAGAAGCAGGAAAAGAAAAAACCAAAACAAATTACAAAAAATTTGCATCAGGGGTGACAACCACATTGCTACTAAGTCTGAATCACATCTGCTCTTCTTTAAAATATTCAAGAAAAGTTTTTACATGTGTTAAGCACAACAGTACTTGCCCAGTAGCTAATATGTGCTTGTAAGCTTTTTTTTCAGGGGATCCAGAGCACTCAGAGCTATTAAGAACTGCACTTTTACAACAAAGACTGCCAGGATCGTTCTGTATTACAGACCAGAATCAGTCCTGTGTTAAGCAGGAAATGTTATAGAAAAAAAAAATGTTGGCTGATTATTAGTAAACACATTTGAATGTACAATGTGCTACAGTCAGTGCATTCTTCATCAACCTATTTTTTTTGTCTCTCATTCTCTAGGTCCTGCCTGGACTTGATCATGCACAATAAGAGTATTGGTCTCGTGTTTACAAATTTGAGCTCAGGGGGCCTGACTGCCATAAAGACCAGCCTCTGGAGAGAGTTGGGAGCATCACTGTGATTTCTCACATGGTTGTACTCAGAGTGTCCATATTTTAACTACTAGAGTAAACATAATCTGCTTGTCAAGGAATAAATATGACCGTAACTACCCTCTTTTCAGAAGACTCAGCTGCCCTACAAAACCTTGTCTAATACTTTCTGCATATTTTATTTCTTCTGCTTGCTGCTGAACTTGTTTCAGGGCTCAGGATATAGGGGTTTTAATATCATAGGTTACCACATATTTATAGAAAATATTTAAGTATGTAGCCTTAGCCCTCAAAAATAAAACTTAGGTTATGATTTCACAAGAAACTGAATCAGTCTAATTGGTCATTACAGCCAAAGGGACTGCCTTATTCCTTCCCAATCTACTACTCCACCTCCTTGCCTTTGCCCTTCTTCCACCCTATTCCCTGACTCACAGCTTGGACCAAGCATGTCCCTGAGAAAACTCAACATCATTAAGCTGACCGAAAAATATCCACTCCTTTTGTAAAGGGATCTTTTTTCAATGCTACTGAGCTAAATGTGGTCATGATGGGATGTCGTGGGTGCTTGCCAGGGTCCAATACTCTCTAAATAGGTTCTCTTACATATCTCACCTGAGAAGGGTTTAAATATTAATACCAAATTTACTTATTTGCATATACTTAACATCACATGAGATTTTGATTTGGTAGAGTGACACAATAATGTACTAAAATCCCAATGCAAGCATAGTATAGCAATTGCAGTACAGAGTTAAATTAGCCTATAGGCTCATTGTCATGACACTGAGCAACACCAATTTCAAAGAAAGAGTCTGTGGAATATATAACTTTCCTGAGCCTTCCATTATATGGGTCTGGTGGTCAGTCACAGTGCTGCAGCTGATGCACAACAAGCACAGGCAGACCAGAGTAGGGAGTATAAAAAGGAGCAAAAGGTATTGGGAACTATGAGCTGCTGAGTCAATTTATCTGGCCTCATGAAATTTCAGCCCTGTTTTAACTCTGTCCTTGTGGACTAAATAACTCCTATTTAGTGTTGAGAGGTACACGGATTTGTATTTACTCACAAGTTCTATATTTTCCAGTCTTCTGCACACTGTGATCTAGCACCTGTATTACCCCTACAATACCATGCATCATCAATTTTTTGAAACTTGATCCTGAAAATCAACTTTTCTTGGACAAGGAATGTGGAAATCAGTTCTTATTCCCTGTTACTGATTTCTGTTGTTCAAATCAATCAAGAGTCCCAAGTCTGAATTTCTGGATGCATGCTCGTGCAAGATTTCAGAATCCCATAGAGACATCCATGCTAATGGTAAGTACACTAGTCGACTTGCAAAACTAGTGAATTTTAATCAGGAAGGATCTTTGAAAGACCTAATTTACTCTGGTTTTAAGGTCACTTCTATGTGGAAACCTGAATCCACAATTTCAGCAACACTGCCAATTTTGGTTCATCCAAGGAGTGACATCTTGAGCTGAACAAAGCACAAACACATCATCAGGCTGGCTCTGACAGAAGTTTTCCATGTTTTCCAACTTCAAAGCAAGACCACTAATATCAGTCTGCAGCGGCAGTTCTACAGAAACTATGTGGGGTTTTGTTAGTTATGGAAAAGATGTTTTAAAACAAGAAGCTGTTGGCTCCACTCACCCACATAAGGACAATCAGAATGACAGCTTAGAGTCCAAACTCAGTATTTTATAAACCAGAAAAAAAATCTTTGCAGTTGACTGTAGCCAGAGTTTCATTTACCGCTGGCTTCTGGCAAGCATTTTCACCTCAAACCCATTTCCATCCCTCACATTTCTTTCCTCAAAAAGGAGAAACATTAAACTTGGCAAACCCTCAGTTAGCATGCTGGTACCACCTTTCTCCTCCACATGCTACAGTCATTTGGAAGGGCTGTCAGTGCTTGTAAAAAAAGTAACTTTTGGGTTTGCGATAATTTCACATATTCCCAAATATGTACTATTTTGTATAAGAAAAGTCCAATATTCCTTTATAGCTTGAGCTTCAAGCATTTTAGAAAGGAGTTGTTTACTATCCTCATGAAGTGAAAGGGGAAATGAAGCAGTCTGGACTTGATCACCCTGTCAATCAATAGTAGAGAAATGCTCTGGACTCCTCTCTTTGCTCAGAGACAGGTGCCTTCACCAGTCTGAACACTCCTTCACACTGCTTGGAGACTTTCGCCATTCTAAAAGATGCAGGAAGTCACAAATGGGATAATAGTGTTTTGCCATAAAAATTTTTGTGAATATTCAACTGAAACGAAAACAAGTCACTGAACGAAGTCCAGATTCACAGAATGTGATAAAATTCCATAAACAGACATGTCTGATGCCATAAATTAGCCAGTACATCTACAGGAGGATGGCAGACAAGACACAGGACATATGAGAGTCCTGCGTCCTTCTGGACCAGCATCTGAATGTCATGCAGGGTAACTTGGGGAACCTAAAAAGGCAAAGCATGCCCACAATTAACTAACTGTATTGAGATCATGACATCTGCCTTTTATTTCAAGGAAGCTGTGAAAGGAAGAGGACATAAAAAAAATCTCATGCCATTGCTAAAATACAGTTCACAACTTATGCCTACAATATGTGCTTTGTATAGCCATTTGCCAAGAAGTACCTCTGAGAAAATGCAATAATTGTCCCAACTAAGATAGCTCTAGGCAAACTCTGACTTTACAATGAGACCCACTGCAACTGTGCTGCCTCAGTGGTTTTTTGGGGGGTTTTCTTCTGTTATTTTAATTATTGTCTTTGTACAATACTGGGAAAAAAAACAAGTTAGGAAATGCCAGTGTGGGGGTTGCTCATGCAATTTTAAATCTTCTTCCTCATTTCACAACAAGTCCATGGAACATTTATGTTGCAAAACCCTTGTCTCATTGAAGAAAGATTACATATAACAAACAAGCAAGGCAGAGTTCTTACAATATTTTCAAGAAACAAGCCTATATATTTTCTTAAAAATATTGGACTAGAACCTGGACTTGCTCTGTCATAACTTTTTTCAGTCACACTAAGCATGATTCACCCCAAAAGGTGCACCAGAGTAGAACTGGATTAGGATTATTTGAGAACCTGGATTCTTATATCTCCTGCCTTTGGCTTTTCAGTTTGAATCTGATCATTTTTTTCTTCTTTTGTTCTTTTATTAGTAAAAAAAAAAAGCAAGAGTAGTAAAGTCTGCCAAAATAATGCAAAAATGGAGTGTCATCTAATAATTTAATTAAAATAATAGCTTAAAACCACACTTTTTTATACATGTCTGCTTAGTGAGGTTTGGAAATTGGTCTGCTTTAATGACAAATTAAAGTTTAAAAGCCCTACATGAAGCTGGTGTTATTATGAAGCCAGTGTTATTATGAAGCCTTTCTACACACATTGTTGTAATCTCAATTGCAAGAGTTTTCCTCACAAGTAATATAGCTGCATTTCTGTCAAATATGGTTCTTTTTGATCATTAAGCTATATGCTAGCATTAGATATGTACATACATTGTCTCATTATCACCTTGCGCATCTTTGCAATACCATCTTCACACATTAATTATGTTTGTTTTGCATGTAGACTATAAAGCTTGGTAAGGCAGGCGTTAGCCTTCTGTCTTATATCAGCCTAAAGACTGAGGACTTTGTCTGCAAGACACCATCACAAATAACAGAAAAATTTCCTTCATCATAGTCCACACAGAAATTAATTTGTAATAGATCCCTCTCCAAAAAACACTTGAGCAGGGGGCATCGTTATTCAACTTTTCTCTGAGTCTGAGCCTGATCTGTCCACTGAAACTTATAAGAGGAATCATTCAGCAAATACTTATTGCTTTTCAATGGAACATATCACCTAGTGGTTCTCCCATACTCTAAAAGGCAAATTGCGCTGCGCATCTAAATTAATTGCCTAACTATAAAAGACAATGGTTTCTAAAGGATTAATTAAGTGTGTAAGTACCAACAACAGCTACAAGAACTGGAAAAAGAATTCACATAAAGTGCATGTGTTCATCCATTCTAGATAAAAGCAGGTGTAGTGATCATATTTGGGCTTGTACAAAGCACAAGAAGCCCTTTGTTGTGATACTGCTAGTTCTGGCAGGGGAAGAGCTGCTTATTTACTGAGACCAAAGCCTTCTGAAACTGTGAGAGATTTGCTTCTCCAATTAGATGTGCTTAATTTGCCCTCAATGTACTCTTTGTCTGTAAGAAATGACCCATTCATCCAGAAAAACTGTTTCTGTTGGTTAGAGTAAAACTCAGCTGAATTTATAATAGATGTTCTACATCAGTTGTCCAGTCAAAGATGAACCAAAGAACTGCATTGTTTGCTGAGACCTGAGTTCAAGGAGCCTGTCCACCACACACAATTGTTGGTGGTGTTATTAGCAAACAAGCTGTGTGGGAAGCTGTATTCTTTGGTCTTCTTCAGGGTGTAAGCTGTGCAGATGTATGTTTCGTGGTGCTATCTGCATGTATATGGACATAACTGAGGGACAATACCATGGTCCTTTCTGCCCTTGGAAGAACTAAAATGTAGCTTCTGGACTATTTGATCATTTTGAAATAGCCATATGTATTATAATCACCAGCTATGCTGCAAGGGGACTCTGTCATTGGTATCTTCAAGAGATAAGAGCAAAGCAATTTAAAGTTACTGGTTGTAAAGTACAAGAGCTCTTATCTATGCTCAGATGTAGGACTCTTTCTTTCAAATATGTAAAAACAAATACTCCAGACTTTTCTCTCTCCTTATTCCTTCTCTGCCAATCTAGTGTCACCACATAGGCTGAAATTTCTCTGAACTCTTGGTTAGAATTCTCTAAGGTAAATATGTCAGGAAAGCAACGTACGAGTAAGCCATTATGTAATATCATCAGAGAGCTGTAATTTGGGGAGAAATTTCAAATCTCCCTAGAGGGTCTGTACTCATTTTTTTTTTTTTTTTAACTTTTACACCCAAGTTTTTTACTAATGAGGCTGAGATCATATCTACCTCCTATGACGTCTTGACCTAGGTTTGCACTCATGTCAGTCCAACACACCTTTCTCAGCAGGATTCTGTCTCTCATTCTGGTATATTCATAGAATAATAGAATCAAAGAATGGTTTGGCCTGGAAGGGACCTTAAAGACCATATAGTTCCAACTGCCCTGCCATGAGATAGAATGGTTATAAACTTTGAATATTCTCAAACTCTATTCAGAAGTGATGATCAGGACCATTTTCTCTGGCTGTTTCTTGGTATTTGTCTCTCAACCCTCATCCTGTCTAGGTAGCACGCAGTGCCAGGGGATTGTTGGTACCTGTGTATAACTCCTAATGATGCTGAGCAGGAGAGAGCAACTGAGGCACATATTTTTCCTGCTGGGCCATGCTGATGCTGAAGTGTGGAGCTCTCGGGATGCTTTCACCTTACTCCCTGTCGCCTTGAGAGCATGCTTGTTGCTAGGGGCTGGTTTTGAACAGAGCTCATGTTTGGACATATGATTTTCCTTTGCTCAGTGGACATTATTCATCTGACTCAGCACCTACACTATATTGATCTGGTATATTAATTGTTTTAATTTCAGGTGCTCTCCTTAATGAAAGCTACAAGAAGACTTATGGCACAAACCCATAGAGGGGAAGAGTGCTATGAGCTAAACAAGAGACAAGATGAATGATTGATGAGTAGTTGCAAGATGAAAATAGCCATTCATAGTAGTTAGTCTGCTGTTTTCCATAATTTCATGCAGAAACAGGTCTCGCTTCTTCATTACTTCCTTTTGCATATTGTTCTCCTACTCAATTATATAAGTTAAAGCAACTGGGAATGTTACATTTGATTGTTAAACTTCACAGACATTTAATTAGAATAACCTTGGTCTTGCCAAAATTAGTATTATACAGTTTATTGCACAGTCACTGAAAAATATCTATGCTCCAAAATCTCCAGACTTCAAGATAACTATATATTTTAAGTAGTTCTTCTGTTATTCACATTGGTTATGGCATAATGAACACAGGCTCTAGTTACTTCCATTTTTCAGAGACATTATGTATGACATTCCCTGGAAACTTGTTCTCTCAAAAAAAAGATAATTAAATATTGTGAATGCATTTTAAATATCAAACATACTTTTCAGCAAGCATCTTGGTGATCTGCAATACACCCGAGAAGTTCAAAATAGTCCAGAAGTCTCCTCACTGAACTAGCTGAGTTAAGCACACTAGGAAAAACATATGTATTTCTGCTTATCATGTAAGCTTTACTGGACAAATGACATTATAAGTTTAATGTTAAAAAGTAATATGAAGTCAGATCATTTATACAAGGAGACAATATCTGAGCTCCTCATTATAGCTATGATCCTAATCATGTTCTCACAGGCACAAAATTAATTTTTTCCTATCTGTGCTTACCTGGACCTGATTATCAATTCAGAATCAGAACCTGATTATGGAGTACATGATGCAAAGTATCATGATATTTATGATTTAGCATCAAAACTGAGGATTCATGCACATAAAACATGAATGTATCTGGGACTACCATCACAATGGAGGCCCAGGCCTATTATAACTCAAAAACGTGTTCAAACGGGTGCAGGATCTCATGGCTGTGTTAGCAAGTCTTGGTGTGCTTGTTCCTTGTTTTTTTCGTGTTTCTTGTTCTTTTGCAAGAAGCAGTCCTCTCATCTGTGGGAATACTAGGGGTGAAACATTGCTAATCTGATGTTTACTTTAAAGTTTATGTGGGAAATTAGGATTACACCAACCCCCAAAATTATATTTCTGAAGACACAAGGAAATGATACAGATTTAACTTGTGCATCTAACTCAATTAAATTGAAGTCTACAAACTATTCTTTTGCAGCAAATCTGTTTTGGCTGTCAAAACGTAAGAGTGAAAACATTCTTGCCCTGAGGAGAATATATTACAATATGGGGAAATCCATCCAAAATTTCCCTATTTATACACTGTGGAACAGTAATCCTTGTATGTAAGTGCTGATATTCAGAAATACTGCTCCTTCATGTACTCAAAAGTAAAACTGCACTCCCACAGTTTGCTTCTCTATGTGTTTCTTTCTCACAGCATGAAAGAAGCTCTGGAGAGTGGCTCACTGTCAAGTTCTAAGAGCAGCCTCAAAGAAGTGAAATAACAGGCCAAAACATATTGTCATATCTGCCGCAGCTTTTTTGTTTGGTTGTTTCGTGTTCTTTTTTTTAAATAACTTCTGGCGTATTTCTGTATTTCTGTCTCCTTTCAGGGGTTCTTTTACACTGTATAAAATATTTCTCAGTCAAATGATAACTGTGTGTGTTGAAGGATGACAGAACACCAATCTTCTCCATTCAAATAATGAGAAGCAACATGTTGCTTTTCTAACTTTCTTCTCTTTAAGTGCTTGAACTCGCCCTCAGCTAAACAACATTAAGCCTAGGAAAAGAGAGAGGAGGGAAGGCTGTTGTTGATGACATAAATTGGAATAAAGGGTAAGATTATTGTCTCTTGAACAAGAATTCTCTGCTTTGTTGTGCGGAAGAGACACTGCTCTATAAAGAACCACCCTTGCCTAAATAAACTTACCTTTACTGATTTAATTCAAAGATCCTGTCTCTGCTAAGTAACACATCATTAGAGCATTAATTTCCTGGATGACTGTGTCCTGGAATCACACTAAAAAGTTAATTTCAGTATTTTTAAAAATAGGAATGGACTTCAGTATGAACATTGAGAAAAGGCTTTATTGCAGCAGAGAATTTCTAAAAGTGTGCACCATTGTCTGCTAAGCTGAAAACATCTCTAAAAGATGCAACTGTGGTACAAACCTAACCATTAACATCTGGGTAAGCTATTAAATGGGAATACTTTCTCATTAGTAACAGACCTTGAGCTTCTACAAATCAAATGCAGAAAAAAATTTGAAGAAACTGACTCTAACACCTATACCCTCCTGTGGGTTATGCCTCATATAATAGTATGGAAGACACAGAATTTATTTATGCATTTCAGAGCATGTCTTTTATTTTATGTCCTTTTTTCATGTCTTTTATTTAATTAATATTATTTTTAAATTATTATTTTTATGTTTGTTACAGGTTTTAGTAGTGTAGGTAAGTAGTGTTCACTGTTATTCTCTAATCTTAAGCTTGGTTGTTCAAAGGGATAAATAAGAGACATGCCTGTATGCAGGCATAAAAGATTCGACTGTTGTGTGTATACTGGCATAGCCTTCATATTAGCAGCAAGCACAGAGCAAACAGCTGGTATTCTCACGCTTGCTAGCTTGTTGAGACCTTTGAATCTTTACTAAGACCCGTGAGTTAATAAGTAAAGAATGCATTAGACTGAAAACATGAAGATTAGGGGCACATCTGTGGTAAACAGTGGGTTGCACTCTATCACTGGAACTGCAGAATTCTCACAGGTGGAAATTCACTAGGGTAGCTGCTGACTGAGTACAGAAATACTATATAAGGTTTGTCCACTCAATAAAGCAATCTCATTTGTCACCTCATTGATGGGGTCTGTGTTTTAATCGCTAAACCTGTGTAATATGTGTTTCATATAATTGTATCAGCTAAGAACAGCTCATTTACAAGAATAAACTGCAGCCAGTCCCAACTATTTCTTTTAGATAGATTTCATCAGATGTTAGACTTTAGTTAAACACAGAATGTTTGTATTCACACTCTGATTTCAGCGTAGGATTTTAATGGACACTGAAATATAGCAATTTATACTAGACTACATACTAGACTTTTCTTACCATAAGTTTTAAGAGTAACTACTTTCAGGAAAAATGTTCCAATAAAATGTCTTTCTCTGTCTGATTGAATTTCTCTTTTGTTTGAACCATCTTCTCTTTTCACATCTTAGATTATTTTCTCATGAAAATAAAAAATACTAGTACTGGTTGCCTTTATGAATTGTGAACACTGACATGAAAGAAGATATGTGCCACCAGAAATTTGATGCTTTCTCTTCAGAAGTTGTCTCAATTACCTCTTCAGGAATGTATTTCATATATCTGAGTGGCAAACTGAAATGATTACTTCAGAGAACAAACTCTTACTTCTGACATACCTGCCATCTACAATGAAATCTTGACTGTGCTTATCTTTAGAAGGATTTCACCAAGATATATTTCTTATGCATCCAGACAAATAGAATATCAAGGCTATCAGCAGCTGCACCATGCAGCAAATCATAGTACTGTTAGAATGTTGTCCTCTGCTCTGCTTGTAGTTTGGAATTAACCCAGGAATATTTTTCTGCCTTCTTTTTTTCAATGCATTATACTTCCTGCATTGGCAAACATGTTTAAGTAATCCTCATCACATCAGATTTTCTTCTATAGACAAATCACATGACAGGACTCATACCTGATTCTCTGCCTGCATGACACGCTGCTCTCTTTGCATACATGAGCAGGCAGTCTAATGCTTCCTAGTTGCCCAATCTTCCCTGCACATCACAGACTTGCATATTTTTGATAAAGATATCTCAGCCTTTGTAGATGGCACTAATTAGTCATGTACCAGTTCTACCTACCAAAGTCTCTGAATAGTCATTGAAAATATATGAGATTTCCCAAAAATGGAACTTGTTATAAATGAGATCATTCTTTCAGGCTAGAAAGTCTCTCATACACTCCACTCAGCAGCCACCTGGGCCTTGATCCAGAGCTTAAGAAGTCAACAGGAGGTTTTGCATAGTGTTCAGTGGCTTTGAATGAAGGCCACAATAAAATATCAGTGGGAAAATTTGACCTAGTGATTTATGGGCCTATGAATATAACAAGAACCTTGTAAGACTGAAGTCTCTTCTTATTCTGAAAGACACTTTCAGAATGGCCATTAGTTGAAAAGAAATATTCACACATTTTTAAAGGGGTTTTAATGAGTTTTGAACAACAAACACTGAGATTCAAGTTGCTAAATTACTCATTCTCTGAAGTGTTGTCTTGTAAATGTGTAGAGGTGCAGCACCGTGAAATGTTTTCTTTTATGAACCTGTCTTGCTGCTCACATTTCACTGGTCATTTAACAATGGTAATCTTGTTTCAAATCATAAGAGGACTGGGAAGTTTTAAGGATGGTCTATTAATGCTTCATAGATTTACTTTGCCTTTTTTTGGTCCAGTAAATGTTATCAACTCTTTGTTTTAAACATGTTTACTGGCCAATTTGAAAATTCACTCTGATAAACATTTCATCTTTATTTCTTTTCATATCAGCATCACATGGGATGGTTGGCATGATCAAGCCTTACTTCAAGGACCAGCAACTGTTCCGTACTAGTTTGGAAAACAGTGTTCTTCACAGGGAGAATTGGCTTCACAGAAGCAAAGGGGCTTGGGCTTTGCCAGAAATTTGGAACAGCTTTGTGTTCAGCAAGAATTTTTTTGTGAAGTATCATTCTTCAAAAAGAAAGCCCCTCAAAGGATATTTGTTTTTTCTTTCATTTGTCTCATAACTCGTTCTTCTCTAAGACCTTTACTAGATAAAGCATTTAACTATTAGTGAAATTAGTGTAAATAGAACAAATATTTTAGAAACCGTGAACGTTACATCGTGCAAAAAATGCTGATAATAGAAATTGTGTTCTTGGGTATGATAGAGGACCTTTAAAAGGCTGAGATTTTCCAAAATGAGGTAATGATAACAAGAATAAAGCAGTTGTTTATCTCTCAAGGACAACAGACATAAGAAGAATCAAAACTCAAATGGTGTAGTTGAAAATTTTTAAACCAAATTTTTCATTTCATATAGCATATATTTCTACACCAGAAATACAAACCGCCTGCAGAAGATCCCTGAGGGAACAGCAGTAATGCAGATTGCCTATTGATGTCCTGGACCCCCTCATGTTTGTAATACATCTCAGGCAAACTTTTTTCCTATGTATGTTTCATGATCTCTTACACTAATTATTTGGAATGCATTTATAATAAATGCCTTATGTCTCCCTGCAGTGTGGCATGCACACTAAATGTTCACTTCTTTTGTGTGCAGCAGAATGTCTAATACAATAGAATCCTAGATAGAGAAAGATAAACTTTTTGTCAAGGAGTATTTACATTAAAAAAGGAAGGAAATAAGAAAAGAATTATTTGAGCTGGACTGTTTGGCCAAAAGTATTTCTGTCAGGGATGCTTCCATTTCCTATTTTTATAACATTTTAAAAATGTTTTGGGGACAATTGAAATTATTTTTGAATGAGAAGTAATTTATTTAGAATCACCAGGCTTTTTGTCTATCTGTTAACTTATCATTTATTATTTACTGTAAAACTTTATCTTTGTATTTGAGGAAGACTAATAAATCATTACCCTTTGGATGAATTTTGTAATGTCAACAGCTGGAGAAACTTCAAGAAAATTATTTCTTACAAGCAAGTGCTGCATCTATGGATTACATATGCTAAAATGCACTAGAAGCCACTAGCTCCCCATGAGAAGAGATGCAATGATGACATATTTCCTTTTCCTAGAGGTCGAACAGAATACAAAATACCGTCATATATATAGTACACTTCATGGCAAAACTGTGATATTATCCTGTTTTTTCACTATTTTTATTTTTCTGAAAGCCTTTTGGCCATTACTTAATCTGAATTTGGACAGTTACCAGTATCAATAAAACTAACCTCTGTGTCTCTGGAAGGGATACTGTCTTACATATTATTGTTCCTGCATAGTTCTGATCAACGTTTCCCCACAAAGATGTCATCAAATTGAGGTTTGTTTTTTGAATATGAATCCTACTCTAGTGACCTTATCTGTAACCTGTCTTCTCCACGATTCATCAGGTCCCAAGAGGCTGCACCATCATCATATAACCAACAAGTCTGTTCCTGTGGGGAAGGCCAGAAGTGTCACTGGAACTAGGCTTGTTGCTAACTTCCTTATGCAGCTTTACGAGGGACCAGAGTTTGCAGAGCCTTGCAACTCGCAGAGTTTGTCCTTTTGCCTGGCAAAGTGTAGACCTTGAAGTTAGTGTTCCACTTCTATGAAGGAACAAGGTTACCTGTAATTAGGTGCTGATTATATCTAAAGCAGGCACTCAAACTATTCTTCCCAGACATAGGCATTTGAAGCTCATAACATTTTTAAATTGAAACCAGAATTTCTGATGCAATTCCAATACTGGTTGGAAGTACTAGGAAACCTGGCAGAGGCCTTGAGTGACATTTTGTCCATCCAGGGTGAACTGCATGAGAATACATCCAGCCAGATTGCGTGAGAAGCTGTGAAGGCTTCTTCCCGGATTATGTGCTTGCAAAATTCTGTTTCAATCACTTCAATTCAGATTTACAGCTGAACAAATATGGAAGTCAAAGACAGAGTTTGCCAGTTTCTGCTTTTAGCTCTTAATGCGATAGGACACAATTCATTTTGGCGTTTGACAAACTGGGATCTTTAAAAGAAATTTTTTAGTTCTATATTATTGGAAGTGGCATTTACATATTCTGGATGATTTCTTGTGGGTTTGTTCCCCTGCAGTTTAGTTCTCTGGTACTAATAATTTTTCCAGGCCAGAAAAGCAATACTGTCAAGCAGTGAATCGTGTTAAAACAGAAACAATTCTAATGCTGAAAACAGATGTATGCCTCTTCTTACTCTCTTCACTATAAAAAATAAGGAACGTAGTAGATCAATTTCTTAATCTTTGAAGGCTTTATCCAACGTGCACTTATACCAGTCAGATACCAAAAGGATTTCATATCAGTTCTTTAACAGTTTAGTAATGGGGTGGTATGAAATACGTAGAAATACATGTGTTTTCATATTGTATGATGAAGTTCCTGCTGCTGTAAAAGTGCTGTTACAACCATCCAGTGACTGGAACATCTCCATCTTATTGTTCTTATTCCTCCAAGATTTATTTACCAGTACTCACTCTTTTTTAGACTTCTCTCCATTGTTTGGTGTATCTGATATTATGCTCTGGCCTTAAGTTAACCTGTTCCTGTTCTTTCCTTTGGCCACTCTGAGCATTTTCTCCCTTTTCTGGTCTGCAGCTATTCTCCTGCCCATCCTGAGTGTTAAATTCTCCAGTCTCACTTTTCCTGGTGCCCATTCTGCCCACTCCTCCCAGATTCCTGTTCCCTCCTGACCCAATACCAAGCTCATACATTCACTCCCCTATCCCCAGAACCTCTGAGGGCCTACTCCCCACTTAGAGTTCTCCTATGCCCCCTCTTCTCAACCTTCAAACAGATCCCTACTCCGTCTACCATTCACAATTATATTTTCCCTGATTTATTTTCCTCTTCAACTGTATATCTTAAAAGGTAAAGAGAATAGATTAAACAAGGAATGTCATTTTGCTGGAATGTGTTAGTAGTTTTCTGAAGTGGGTCTTTGATCTATAAACATTTAAAGAACTGATCAGTCAGCTAACCAGATGCCAGGGAGTGTGTATGACTTCCCCCTTTTCATCCTCTATCCTTCTGCTTTCCACCCAAAACCCTGGGATTCTGCCTACTGATGCCCAGAATATCCATGGAAGTGACTGGATGTGGCAGTCAAAAATTACTATGTCAAGTCCAAGCATCCAGAGATGCTAGCCTGCAAAGTCCTATAAGCTCAGCCAATAAATGGCACTACAAATCTCCACATTTACTGTCTCTACAATTTCCAGAGCAAATGTACTTTGTACATAAGCAAAACTACAGGGCTTTTTTTGTCTAACTAGATAGAGCCTTGCCATCAAGGGCTGGATCCTGATGCTCACATCTGGGTTCATTCCTTCTTATGCACCAACAGCATCACTGGTGGCCCTGCAGATCAAACAAGGCCCAGTACAGCCTTGTAAAAACAATTTTTTATGTTCTTAGTGACTACAAGTCTCCCCATGTTTTTAACAATAACACCTATCACAAGTATTCAGCCACCACAAGGTGGTCTTAAAAATCAATACCATGAGCCTAGTTTAAAATTAATCTAAGTATTTCTTTATATTTAAAATTAATGTGCATTACCTTCTCAAACCTTTGTTTATTGCTGTGAAAACCAGAGCAGAAGTTAAGTGTTACTATCTGTAAACACTTGATTTGAAGAGAGGTCTTTCAGAGCAACACCAAATAGTGTAGGGGCTCATGCAGCAATGCACAGAAGTTATTGTAACTGATTGCATTAACCTGTCATTCTGCCACTGGCAGACTCGGTGAAATAAAATCCTTGACTAGCTCTGGTTATAGGTTTGTGACCACTCTACACTGACACAAGTGGTGACTACTGCCAAAAGGGGTCATCTTAATTTTGCTACTTTTCTTGTACTGGTCTTGCCTTTCAGTGGTTGCCTGACAAGCTGGATCTGAGAACTATCTATCTAACTGGTATTCTGTCATGTTAATTATAAGCTAGGTCAGTTACTGAACCTAAAAATTATGTGGATGCATGATTTGTACTGGTACCAACACTCCAGAAAAAGCTGGAGTGTGAAATAAGGAAACTTTTTTTCATCTGTTTTTCAGGATATAAACACACCTTCTCCAATCAGTCTTGCTGAAATTTCCACACCAACTTGAAAACTGAACTTGCCCATAGCAATCAATCAGTTGGAATTCCTACACAGTTTCACCAAAGGCATCCCTCCTCTAGATGTCAGGCTCCTGTTTCTTCACTGTCATATGGATCATGACCAATGGATGCTGAGTGAGTGTATTCCACACGATCAACCTGTTCTGTGGGTCACAGGAGCACTTATGCTATATCTACTAAGGAGATGAAGATCAGGCAATACTCCACAAGACTTCTCACTACTAGATTCCACCATCAAGATATACACTGACAAATACCTGATAATAATCTGGTTATTGTCCTTCAGGCTAAATTGATTTAAGATGCAATATTCTATAAAACATCTTTGGTTAAAGTATGAAAATACATTCAGTTAAAAAAGATCTCTAGGAAGCTTGTGAAGAATTTTGAAAGTATCTACATAAGTCCCACTCATTATTTGTTTCAAGTTTAGATTTACAGTAATACATTCTAACCAAACTAACCTAATCACCTTCTATGACAAAGTGACTCGGCTGCTGGACGTGGGAAAGGCTGTGGATGTGTCTTTCTGGACCTCAGTAAAGCCTTTGACACAGTTTCTCACAGCATTCTGCTACGGAAACTGGCAGCCTCTGGCCTGGACAGGCGCACACTCTCCTGGGTGGAAAACTGGTTGGATGACCGGGCCCAGAGAGTGGTGGGAAACGGAGTTAAATCCAGCTGGAGGCCAGTTTCAAGTGGGGTTCCCCAGGGCTCAGTGCTGGGTCTTTATCAATGACCTGGATGAAGGCATCGAGTGCACCCTTAACAAGTTTGCAGATGACACCAAGCTGGGTGGAAGTGTGGATCTGCTGGAGGGTCGGGAGGCTCTGCAAAGGGACCTGAACAGGCTGGACCACTGGGATGAGTCCAACGGCATGAGGTTTAACACGGCCAAATAACAGGTCCTGCACTTGGGGCACAACAACCCTGTGCAGAGCTACAGATTAGGAGAAGTCTGTCTAGAAAGCTGCCTGGAGGAGAGGGACCTAGGGGTGTTAATTGACAGCCAACTGAACATGAGCCAGCAGTGTGCCCAGGTGGCCAAGAAGGCCAATGGCATCTTGCCCTACATCAGAAACGATGTGACCAGCAGGTCCAGGGAGGTTCTTCTCCCTCTGTACTCGGCACTGGTGAGGCCGCTCCTCGAATCCTGTGTTCAGTTCTGGGCCCCTCACCACAAGAAGGATGTTGAGGCTCTGGAGCGAGTCCAGAGAAGAGCAACGAAGCTGGTGAAGGGGCTGGAGAACAAATCTTATGAGGAGCGACTGAGAGAGCTGGGGGTGTTTAGCCTGGAGAAGAGGAGGCTGAGGGGAGACCTCATTGCTCTCTATAACTACCTGAAAGGAGGTTGTGGAGAGGAGGGTGCTGGCCTCTTCTCCCATGTGACAGGGGACAGGACAAGAGGGAATGGCCTCAAGCTCCACCAGGGGACGTTTAGGCTGGACTTTAGGAAAAATTTTTCACAGAAAGGGTCATTGGGCACTGGCAGAGGCTGCCCAGGAAGGTGGTTGAATCATCTTCCCTGGAGGTGTTTAAGGCACAGGTGGATGAGGTGCTAAGGGCCATGGTTTAGTGTTTGATAGGAATGGTTGGACTCGATGATCCGGTAGGTCTCTTTCAACCTGGTTATTATATGATTCTATGATTCAATACTTTTACAATAGTACATTTACTGTGCTTTTCTTAAGAGTTTCTATTTAATAGTTATTTCAAGGGCTGGAAGATTTTGTAGCTGTTATAAGGCTCCAAATCTTTTTATAAACTATTACCAAAGATTACATCAATATCTAATATTTTTTTTTAACATGGGTCACAGTTCATATATATACATATAGAAGACAGTTTGAACCTTCCTGATTTATGTTTCATACTAAAATATTTCTTCTTGAACAGCAAAGTTGTTATTTTCTACTATCAAACACATGAATTGTCTGTCCATGTTGACAAAGAACTTGGCTTTTCCTATTTTGGAGTCTTCAAGAAGATTTTTGGGGCATCCATTTAATTATATCCTCTAGAAAATATCTAACTTATACTTCCTGACACACTTAATTAAGTGTCCAAATATTTTCCTCAGTATGAAGCTTTGATGTGCAGAGACTACTAGAAACTATAGGGTGAATTCTCAATTTAGGACTGAAAAATCATACAAACTTCAATTTCTACTGCAAAAAAACAACAACAGCAAAAGCTCATCCTAGGAAATATCAGAAATTATTTTTAATGTTATTAAAACTGCCCGTTGTGCTTCCTTAACCATCTTCACAGAACTGGCAAAAATGAGTTTCCTGTTTCCAAAGAAATTTAGCCTGAAATGAAGAACAAGCATGGAAAATTCCAGCTCCCGTGGTTATGGTGATATTGTAAGCAACTACATTTAGGCACTCAGTCTACCTTAGTTATGGCTATCATTACCACTATTAAAAATGTTAGGAGGAGTGACAGAAATCCTTACCTAAAATGCTATGCAAGCATGAAGACACATTTCAGTAATGTAAGTTTCGTAAACATGGAATTTTATGCCTATGGACATGTGCTGTCCTGCTATAAGGGCTTGTTGGTCAGGGAGCAAAGCCATGTCCTTAACACAGCTTTCAAATTCCATGGTTATTCAGTTCAAGCACATTCTGCACAATCTTCCAAGGAGACATTGAAAAATTCAAGGAGATTTATAAACAGAGGCATGGCTGGCATTTGTTTACAGCAAATATAAAAAGGAGAAGATTAATTCATAAAGGAAAACCATGTTAATTCTGACACGATTTAGTTCAGCCACGGGGTGTAATATTAGCTTATTCTGACACATCCTTGGAGCTACAATTATACACGTATTATTCCATTCCAATCCTTGACACATAAAAAACACTACAAGTGTCTTTCTCCAATACTATACAAAGTGACACTTAACATTTCCTCTAAATATAAGAATTCCATGGGGACACACAGCTAAAGAAAGAGAACTCTTAAACAAAACCGGTGGCTTTCTTAACACTTAAAACCATTTATACTTGCTCTGATTCAAGTGGATTCAAGACAATCTTCAATTAATCAAAATATTAACAGGCATTTTTATATGCTAAACTGCTTTGTGCATTATAATATTGTGACTGAGAGTTTAGAATTGTTCCAGATGTTGAAAACATCGTTGTATTAAAATTAAAAGAAGTTCAGAACTCTATTGTATTTCATCAGCCTCTATTCAGTCCAGCTCTTATAGCACTGACTGTAAATCACCAATGTTTGGAGACATGCCAGGAAAACAAATCAGTTTCCTGCCAGCATCTCCTTGTCTGTACAAAGTTAGATATTTACAATTACAGACCCTCCAAGAATGACATCAAGGCACCATTTATAAATTGAAAAAAGCAAAATAATTCTCCAGGGAGCATTCAGGAACCAGGTGAATAGAATATATAAAATAAATATAAATATAAAAAATATATGTGTGCCAATAAATAAACACATACAGAAATATATATATAAGACAGAAGTAGCTGAATCTAGAAGGTTGCAGGACATAGATGGATCCTTGCTGTCCCAGACTCAGGAATAAAAGACCACTGCAGTCCCACATGCCCAGGTGCAGTGCCTTTGCCAGCATCCACAGAAACCCCAAAGGCACTTCCACAAACATAAGCTGTGCCAGCTGTTCCATCCTGTTCCACCTTTCCAGCCGCTCAGGCCAGAGGTCCACTGGTGGGTCCTACATCAGCAGGTGGCCCAGCGCTCTCAAGATCCAGAAGCTGCTGCTGGGCCCCAGTCTCCACCTGATGCTGCCCAACACAGCTCTGGGACCCTCAGTCAGTCATCCCACTCCTCAGATGGTGGTCACATCTTCCACTCTATTTGTTGGCTATTCTGTCTTGCACGTCATCAGCAGTTAAGTATGTGAAATGCAATATGTGATTCTACCAGATGACCTGAGACTTACTGCCTCTCCCACTGGTGATCCCCAAATCTATAGCCACTTCGGACCTATGGTCCTCTTCTCTGTCCAATTATTGGTAGTCAGACTTCTCATCTGACCCACCACCCACTTCAACTTAACATGTTTTAGTGGTCATACAACTCATATGGAATATTTCTCAGACTAGAAAGCACATCCATGCAAATTAGAGTTACAAATAGAATTTAAATAAAAAGATTAGATGGATGCTTGTTTCTCCTAGATCCACTCTCATCCCTCTCTTTTCTTTTGGTCTTTCCCCTAAACATCTTTTAGTAAGTTTTGCACCTTCCCACCGTTCCATTAAAGGGTCAGTAGCAAGTTTTACCCAATTCTTTGCCCCCCACACCCTACAATAACACATTGAGCTCCTGAGGGCATTAATGCCCACCACCTTGCACAGTATTTTCCTTGGCTCCTTTGGTGGGTTTCCTCTTTGAGACTGTAGTTTGATCTTTTTTCAATAGCCCTGGAGTTGCCAGGTGAGGGTACCCTGTTTGGACTGAATAGCTAGAGGGGGTTCCTCCATCCATTGTTGCTTCATCTTCAATAGGTGTTTGCTTAAAATGATTAGCCTTTAGTATCATAACCTGACATATAGGTCTTCCATTTTTAATTTATTTAATGCATTCAATGCATTCTCCTTCAACTTGCCTTTCCCTCTCCTTTTCACCTACAGTGTACTTACATCTATGCTCTGTAGCAAAAAACAAAAAAAAAAATTATCACAAAGACTAACTACCTACTTCTTGTATTAATGATCCAACTATATCCAGCACAAGGTAATTCATCTCCTTCATCTCCTTTTGGTAGCTTTCACACATTCCAGCACTTTGACCTGTTCCTTAAAAATGTACTGAAGCACCGTCAAGTACTTCAGTGTAGAGATACCCTTTACAATGTGTTTGCAGTCTTTTTTTTTTTTTCCTTGCACTTTCACTTGTGATGAATGTGTATCACCCTCCATTATTTATTTTGTAAAAACTGATGCCTGTGAGGCTGCTTTGCCAAACCTTGGATTCTAACTTTGGTGTGAACTAGTGCTGGACATTCAGATGGAAGGATTCAAGGCCTAAGAGACTGCTTAGCAAAACCTTGGATTTGGACTCTGGAGCTAACTGATGCCAGATACCCAAAGAATGCAAGTGAATTGGGAGTAAACATTATGAAACTTTGAAATCTTAGCTAAGTGACATAGGGAATCAAATGTGTACATATAATTCTTTGGCCATAAGCACATATAATTCTTTAACTATAAACATGTATGACCCAATTTCCCATCAAACATTTCCTCCATGCAGTAAGTAAAAGTGTTACCTCATCATCAAACTCTATTAAGACACACTTCTAATTAAATATGAGTTTTATTTAAGAAGTCATTCACAACAGCACTCTTTATCCAAATCTACTCACTATAGGTTTTAAAGCATCTGTCCTGTGGTTCTCCCTACAGACTAACATCTGTGTAGATCTCTGTTTGCATTCTCTGACCAAGGTAACTTTGAAATACGGTGCTAGGAAAACCAAACTCCTTCCCAAATGGTCTCACTCTATTTCCTGGCAATGAATGCCCACCTCCTCCCCTAGTCCAGGTCAGTTTACAGTTTAGGTGACATTTTTATGTTCTCTCTCTGTTTTCTCTCCTCAGCATGTCTTTCCACTTTGTACTCGCCCATGTCCATGGCTTGCTCCCCTTTGTTTGAGCTCATTCTAGCTGTTATTATCTCTTCCTTTTTGCTGCAGCAGCCTCTTCTCCAGCAGCCTCCTGTGGTTTGAGTTTCATTACTTCTATAGCCTCCCCACTGCCTGAAAAATCATTCACGTTTTCCAAAATCACTCCACATCCCTGTCTTCCTTTGTCTTATGCACAAAGCAGCATTTCTTTTAGCAACTGCATAAGAAGCCAGTTACTCTCAACAAGTCTGATACAATTCATAGGACACTTACTAAGTCTCACCCTTTTGAGTGCTACTCCAGGCTTCACCAGCTTCTGTTTAAATCTTTTCACTGGCTTATTCTATGCCCAGTGCTGAGATTTTTCTCATCTCTGAGATCAGAGGTAAACTTACATCCTATTGAATGCAAAAGAAAAAATCTCATCAACAGCTACTCTGTCAAGACATTGCTCATGTCTTCGCTACTGAACGGGTTTGGCTTAATTTTCTTTTTGTCTTTAATTATTCTTCCCCAGCCTTTCTGGTGCATGAAGATCACTTCAGTAAGCATTTTCCCCTGTCTTCTGTTTCTGTCCCTCTGCCTTCTACTGGGGTTTCCTTTCTCTTTGGGATTCTCTTGACCATAGCAATAGCCTAACAGTCTCTGTATCTTCATCCCCTTTAAATAACACTTCTGCCTCGATGTCCACAAAACTAGCCATTGCTACAAAGAGTTTAAAACCTGAAAAAAACATATTCTTCAAATTGCAGGCAAAAGTTGGTTTCCAAATATGGTAATAACTCTTCCATTTCTTCATGGTTTTTTTTACAGCATCTTCTCTCTCAGCTTAGTATGGTCCAGTAGGCACAGTGCTGACCATATCTGTATCTCCTACTACACTCTGTGTATCCACTTACAGCTAGGCAGAATTCAGAAAGGAACCTGAAGTCTTATGGCAGAACAAGAGATTAGAAAAAAAGTAGATGGCAGTTAATTTTTAAGTTTCCTTTTCAAAATTCAGTCCTTTCTCTTGTGATTCGCTGTGTCAACAGAGAGTTCAGTAGGTAATAATAATAATACACATCCAGCATTTTGCAAAAGATACTGGGACGTGAAGCATGCGTGGGATCAAATATGTCCCATGTTAGCTGATGTGTCCTGACACCTCTTAGCAAACATTTGTGGCCCACTGTGTGGTTTGTCTTTTGCTGATTTTTGGCAAAAAGCACACGTAAAGACTAAGATTTATAACTGGTCTTGGCAGCTTTTTGTAGCTGAGTGGATTAAGCCAGTGCACTGGAGGAGGAGATGGGTAAGCTGAAATTATTTCCATATGAGAGAAGATTTTCAGTTTCCTAAGGGGATATTAAGACTAGAGGCTGAACCTTCAAAAGCTTTCCAAAAGTCTAAATGCACCTTTGCACAAAAGCTAAAAAGTTATGACTGGAGTCCCCTCAGAAGCCTGAAAACCAGTAGAGTGCTGGTGTCATATATCTCTAGCTGTGAAGTAGCTGAAGTGATAAATCTGAAAAAGAAAAGCTAAAAACTAAGAAAATGACCTGATAAACAGTGGAAGTAGCTAGTATTTTGTACTCTGTCAATGGTCTCTCAGACAATTAAATATGGCATACAGATTTCAGAGTCAAAATCTGGCAGTCAAATACCAGTGTGGTTTTACTTTATCACTTCCAAAACATGGAAAGATACTGGTTTTCCAGTCATGAACCTAGTGTTACAAGTTTCCTTGTGTAAGAAGGCGCTTCCTCCCCTGTGGCGGTGGTGTTAACATCAGGAGAATCTTCACATGGAAGAAAATGCAAAATCATTATGTCATGTTCAGCACCAGTCAAGTCGTGAAAAGCTGAAAATCTGCCAGACAAGCAATTTTAGAAATGAAGAATAATAGCATATAATGGTATTTTTTATAACAATAGCCACTCACCTGGATGTATTTGTAGCTTCTGGGCTCACTGTAACTCACACTGCAGTTATTATGCTTCCTTCACACACTTTTACACACATGTTCATATATGCTGAACATTTCAGCTTGTACACAATGAATGCTTCATCTTTATTATATCATTTAATGATGCTGATAGCTTTATCTTTGCTTCATTAGGCTGAATATATTTGCATATTTTGTATTTGGGTGTGATAGCTTTATGACCTGCACTGGTTGACTTAAAAAAATAGTATAATATATAGAAAATAGAGAAGTAAAATCCTCATTTTTGAACAGGTAAAAAGGTGGCTGAAAAGTTCAGGGAAAACTCAATATTGTTTGAAAGGTACAAGTGTTTCAATTTAAGGTTTCGTTTTCTTCACTTTTTCTTGTTTTACTTTGCCCTGCTTCATTTTGATTTCAGGAAGGAAGGAAGGAAGGAAGGAAATGAGGCTGGTTCTGCCATTTTATTGATAAAGTACAAATGCAGAATAGAAGAACTGTTTATAATTATTGTTTCCGGAGTAAAATTCCTTGCAGCCTGTTGAAGATAGAAATTGTGAAGGAAAATTTCAAGACAAGACCTAGCAATTATATAATTTAGTCTAGCATTATTTGTATAGAGTATCTTTGTTGATTTCATCTAGTCTGATTGGAGTTATCTTCTCTTCAATGAACTCTGCTGTGTAGCCTGGATATCTGCTGCTAACAGCAAGTACATTTTAAGATTCCTTTGGACATTAATTCCCTCTTATCTTTAGGAAATTATACTTTCTACTGCCTTCATCAATCCGTCAAGAATATTCCACTAACAACTGCTAGATCTGTGTACCTTAGGGAAATTGTATCTACATAATGGGAAAGCTGAAAAACATCCCCAGAATTAGGCCATTCCTTCATATTTACATAGTGATTTTGAGTTCTGTTAAAAGAGCCAGATATATCACTGGCTGCTTATTCTGATCATGCAGGAGGTTATTTAGATTAATTTGGACAAGTGAAAATGCATGTAGCTCTTCCTGCATGTGAATGTACTATTTTCACTTATAGTCTTGCTATATTTGAAGCTAAGAGATAAATACATTACAGCCTGGATTTAGAGAAGATGAAAATTTTCACATTACCAAAGGAACGGCATGTATTTCTAAACAAACCATGGGCATTTTTCTTATTACGTAGATGTATCAAAATTACTCAGGGAAAGAATTGCAATCCATCACTTGGAATATAAATTCTGATCTATAGGCTTGCCTTGGCGTACATTAAACATCCCTCAGATGTATCTGAGATGTTTGAACCAAGTAAAGTCACACTTTGTATGACTCAAATGGCAGTTTATGATTTGTGCAATAGCAGAGTTACGTGGTCATCACCTGCCAATGAGGGACCGTTTATGCTTTGAGTGTAACGAGTTTGCCAAGAGATTGTCTCTGTCTCTCTCTCCTCTCATCCTTATTCTGTTCTTTTTCTGTTTTTCCCTCCCTTTTCCTCTGTGCTTTTTTCTTCCCTAGAGCATTTGTGAATGACTCTAATCACAGATTTTCCTTCAATGCTCTTCTCTATATCCAGTGCTGAAGTTTATTTCACAGAAAATAAGTTGTGACATTAACAACAACATTGTACCACTGGGTAGCTTATACAGAAGCCAGCTCATCAAAACATTATGGCAGGCTGATGAAGACTACCCTATTTTTAAAGATTTAATTTAAGTATACTTTGTGGCTATGAGGTCTAGGAAAGCATTTTTAAATTAAAGAAAAATACATGAAAATGTAGAGTTTGCAGAGTCTTTGCAGGTGAGATAGACCAAAATATTTTGTTAGGTTGGACTGTATTCAGGCTGCAGCTTGAATGCTTTATACCTGTGGTTAGAACTGAAGGCAGTCTGGGAAGGCATTCTTGAAACCACAGAAATTGCATCTCTCTGGTTATCACATGCTGAGTCTAAACACACTCCCTCAGTCACCATAATTTTCAAATCTCATACAGATGCCAGTCCTAAAGGAACAATTACCTAATGCTTAGCAAATTCTAGCCTATCTTTTTCCAGGAATCAATGTTATTACATGTAGTTAGCAATGCTGTTATCCCAGGAGGATACTTCACTGCTGCCTAGTAACAAGGTTTATAGGGAATAAAAAAGTACACAAACTAACAAGGCCAGATAATGTCAAAGAAAAAAAGAGGAATAGCAGCAAGTAAGTTGAATCTACTAAAAAATGAAAAAAAAATGTTTCTCAGAAATATCTATATTACCTCAAGTGAATTTAAGGCCTACCAGGATAAACTTTGTAAGACAGGCACTTCTCATGAGCAAGGTGGCATGAAGTTGGTGGAACCTTTGTTCTTTTGGCAGCAAAGTTTTAAAAGACTGACTTCCCTGGGTGCAAGCACACAGTTCACATATAAACCAAGGAAGTACCAGAAACGGGAAAGACATAGCTTCCATTCGAAAAAAAATAGCAGGAATACATTGAGTAATTTATCTCTCCACCTGTATTTTTGTTAAATTTATTCTCTTGTCCTATTAAGTTCACCAAAAGACATATACATATAAAAATTACAATTTCATTAAAGTCTTTTATTTGTGACTAAGTACACAACTTTAAATAGGCTTTTATTTTCTCCCTGACACATGAGACATTTTATGATACTTTATCAGTTCTATGATCACAGATTTTTTAATTCATTTTACATTTAAAGGTCAGTAAACTCTTATCTTTTGGGGTCTTAGCAAGATATTAGAACAGGACACTTTACAGTGGCTTTGTCCACACGGAATTTGTATGTCAAAAAGCATATAGGCCTATAAATCCTATGAGTAATTGCCCGTATAGCTGTGAGCATTCTGTACAAGGGTCACTGGTGTTTCAGCAGCTCAGAGTATCTGTGTGATAGAACATCAGTATTTGTTCACAAATTAACAAGCTTAACAATTGTAAGAATAGCTGAGGCTTCCTTTTCAAGCAAGAGAGCTACTTATGAATCAACAATGTTGATTTCCATTCCAAAAAGCCACTTTGAAGGTCAGTACAAACAGGAGCCAATTTTCTGGCAAAAATTCATATCTAAGTTCAGAGCTGTGATCCACTACAGGATTAATATTGAGTGTTATGGACAACCATTGAGCCTACGCTGTTCCTAAGTCAGATAAGATCTAAACATACAAAAGCCATCACTGTTGCCTTTCAAGTGAGGCATGTGAACTGAATGTGTGACAAAGACAGAGGTTGCTAATAGTTAGAGCTATAATAAGGCAATCTAGAAAACCGTTTAGTTGCTGCCTTAGGTTGCTTTTCCTTGTTCATTTAAAAAGGAGGATTTCATGCAGGTGTCTTAAAGCTCTTTGTACCTTTGTTCCTTTGAAACAGATGAAGATAAAGAAATGTCAAGAGTTTTCTGCTATATGTGACCTTCCTAGACATCCTCTGAGAAGACAGCAGAACTACAGAGACAAAACTAGGCTTACTATTATTACCTGCACAGAAAAAGTTTCCCAGAATGCTGTTATGATAGCCTAAAAAACTTAAATGCTACATCATTCCAGTAAGTTGAATTTGTGCTAGGCCTCCAGACAAATTTTCTTTCAACACATGCAAAATTAGTTAGGAAATTGTGATTAATGCTTCTTTATATCTCTGCATATTGCTCTTGCAGTCTTTGAAATGAACTGATCCCATTACCACTGTGTCAGTAATGTGCACGACTTGTACCTGTAGTGCTAGAAAAGACAGAAGAGGAAAAAAATCTGAATACTGTTTTAAAAAAAGCTAATGCAACTTTTGAATGAATTAGAAGTTTGTTAACATTTATCTTCAAGAAACTGGAAAATGCATGGCTGTGGCCAGCCTTGCTCAAGAACGGTAGAGATCGGATATGATTCAGAAAAGGCTCCTGGAGTGTTCTGAAAGTTGGAGAGAACATCTGTGACCACACAAGTTATGCTTAGCCTAACAACATAAGGTCTGAAAAGGTCATCTTGTTTACTTTCATGCTGAGAAGAGTGTAAACATCAAAGAGACATGAGTTTTTCAAACTGTCAGAAGTTAATTGAGCTGAAAGTTTTTGCTTTCAAGAAAAAAAGTAAAAATTAATTTTTTGAGCTGAAAATTAGGTCAAGTTTATCAGGAATAACTTAATTCTGCATTCTCTTTCATTATATGAGCCACTAGGAACACAGAATAGTCTCCAGGATACAGTCAGAAAATTTCATTGATTTTAAATAGGGGCTTAGACAGTTTGGGAACTGAAGTCTGTCTGATAGTAGCTTCTGTTGGATGTCATGCTAGTAGGAGAGCAACTCAGTACCCTACTGTAGGCATTAAATGCCATTTTAGATATGCTGTGCTATCTGACACATCCTTGTAAGACTAGAACACAAGACACGGCCTGCAGAAACTTTCTGCTATGGCAGACGGAGACCAGGAAGGATGCCTAAAATGTCCAAGACAGATAGAGCACTTAATGTCTAAGCATTTAAATTGATGCCAAAAGATTCTCTCCAGTATTATGATCGTTTTGAGTGAACATGATTTTGATGTTGTGGGCTAGCTGTAGGTCTGCCTTCCTTCAGAGTGCTAGAAAATATAAAGCACATAAGTTACATCCAGCTGTATTCCCATAGGTCAGCCTTGTTACATCCAGCTGTATTCCCATAGGTCAGCCTTAACAAAGCTGCTCTGCAATTGGCTAAATCAGCAGGCTAAGCATTCCTCTGGTCTATGAATGGGTCCAAAAAGCATTTTTATATTTAAGTTAATATAGTTCTTACTGGATTACTACAGAGTGTATTTATATTAATATAATACCTTTTTCAAAATTATTGTAGTCAATTAATTTAAATGCTCTGTAGTATTTAACCATTTACAAATCATTTGGTACATATAAGCCCTTACTTAGGGCAGTATGTTGTTTCTGTGAAAGAAAGACCAGAGAAGAAGTGGTCAAAAGCACACACAAATACTGTAGGATGACAATTCTCTCTCGTTTGACAAACTCACCATGGTTTCATGATCAATTTTATTATTGCTGATGATAAATCTACCCTTCTTTCTACCTGAAATATTTTCCCAGGTGAGGAAAAATTAGGTAAAATTCCAAGCAAGTATATTGAGGGTTAACAGAGAACATATTGCTTTCCCAAAGCTGCCTTTGGACACATGCCACATTATAAATAACACCTGGACTTCATGCTTTATAGATGCAAGAAGTGCAAACAGAAAAATAAAATCTCTATTTTCTGCATGTAATTTCCAAGATTACCACCAGACGTTTAGACGTTTGGAAGAAATCTCATGTTCACAGGTCACACAAGGGGGCCTGTTGCCAAGACAACACAGTGGGCACAGCAATCCAGGAGGTTCCTGGAATGCACAGATGACAACTACCGAGTAGAAGTGATTGAGATGATAAGGGAGTTCTGGTGGACCTTACACTAACAAACAAGGGAGAACTTTCTAGGGATGCCAAGACTGGGGCAGCGTTGGCTGCAGTGACCATAAGATGGCAGAGTTCAGGATCCTGAGAGGAGAACACAAGGGGAAAAGCAGGATGCCATACCTGGAGCCTGGATTTTAGGTTCTTCAGGGTTCTACTTAGATGTATCCCATGGGATTCAGCCCTTAAGAGAAGAGGGGTCCAGGGCAGCAGTGGATAATTTCAAGGATCATATGCCCTGTGCTCAAGAGTGGTCTATTCCCTTGAGCAAGAAATCAAGTGAAGGTGGCAGAAAGCCTGCATGGCAATACCTTATCAATATGTATAGATACGTGACGGGGTAGTAAAGAGGTCAGGGTCAGATCTCTCTCAGTGGTATCCACTGACAGGACAAGAGGCAATGTGGACAAAGGAAAGCAAAGGAAATTCTGTTTAAATATAATGCACTTTTTTTTTTTTAAAGTGAGTGTGGTCAAACACTGGCACAGGTTGCTCTGAGAAGCTGTGGAGTCTCAGAGATATTCAAAGTCCAGCTGGACACTGTGGCAGCCTACTCTGAGCAACCTTGCTCTAAGCTCCTCCTCCGAGGCTGGCCAGTCCTTCACTATCATAAAATCCAACAAGCAAAACAAAACCCTTCTCCTCCTAGGCTGTGAAATGTTATTTACAATGTTTTTAATGACATCAGTTTATGGAAGTACTCTTCTTTCAACATATGTCACAACAGATGTTATTCTTAGACAATATTTAGGCATATTTTTTTAAAAATACTTAGCCATAATATTTGACTGGAACTGTTTCCTGCAGTAATGGGTTCCACAGGTGAAGTTCGCACAATGCAGAGTAGAGACACTCCCTTCACTTCTTTCTAAATATAGCAGTCAATAGCATAACTGACTCCACCTAGTCTCATGTTGTTTTGGTTTCATGATACCCTAAAATACATAGATGCTGATGCCAAAAAGCCCTTTTAAACCTAGTTCATCTCTTTGTTTTTTTTTTTAATTGAAAATAAATGCTTAGAGATGTGAGAGGAAACAAATCAAGAGGGCAATTATGAAATTCCAGGAAGTATATTTGGCAAATGTTGTATATCGTTTGACAAAACAGGAGACATAGGAATGTAAACAACTGAGACAGAAAAGGATTATTTGCTAATAAAACAAGTCCATGAACAAACTGACTAGATGATTCTTGCATTTTATAAGTAAAAGCCAGATCAGAATTGAATGGATACTTCTCAGCTGGGTAGATTCACAGGGTTGAAGCTCCTACATGTGGGATCCACACCTGAGTTTTTATTTTGAAGCTTTCCAGTGAGAAGCAGAGGAGGAGTTTCTATTTTTTTAGTTACTGCATAATTACTTGTGCTTTGTATACATTTGAGCCACATATCTGGTTAGACAGGGGAGGAGGGAAGTAAAATCAGAAGCAATAGGTTAGATGACACATGAACTAAATCTAGCTCCAGTGTGAATTTTGATATTCATAATATTTTCTGATTTTCAAAGGTACTCAGCATCCACTCTTCCCCTGGAATGTGTTTCAGGTTTCCAAGACTTTTAATGTTCCACATATCCTGCTGCATAAAGTTTGTAAATTTAGGAGCCCCACTTTAGACTTTGAAAAGAGAAGAGGGTAAACAAGTGAGGTTGTTATAAAGGCTTTGTTTTAAAAGCAAATCAACAAATAGTCATCATCTGCGTAGGAGCAAGGCTGGGTAATATTTCAGTGATGAAAGCAAGCACCAACTGTTTCTTTTAGTTGTAGCTAACAACATCCAGGACTAAGAGAGTCATGGGACCAGAAGAGTAAACAAGAGGGAGCTTAGTGTTTAGGGCATACTGTTGGGAATAGGGAATCCCAGTGCTCTAGATCAGGATAAGTAGCAGGATGAGTAGCAACAGCATTGCCACCTATCTTTCTTCTTTGACCCTGCTTCTCAAGAAAGGTATTCACAACCACTGAACCCACTCAGCTTGGGATCACTCCCAAATTTGTAAACCCCAAAATGTGCACAGGCAGAATATATGCATCTAGACTCTCAGTTTATGAGCAGATGCAGTGACATCATTCAAGTACATATGAAGTTTAATCGCTTAAATGGTATCGCAAACACCTACACAGTTTAGGCAGGGAAGGGGCTGCTACCTTGAATTCAAACATTTAAATTTCATCTAATCTTTTCTTTAATTTCCTAAAAGCTATTTTGAAAGTTATTCGTCAACATATTTAAAAATGCTACCAGAATGTCCACAGTTAGAAAGTTAAATCCACATTTAGACATCTGAAAGAGTGACTTGATTTTCAGAGATGCTAAGCAGCTGGAGTCAAATTTGCAGCTCCCATTGAAAGCAGAGTCAGTAGCTGTCTATTTACATTTCAGGTAAAGGATGGCATCAGCATTTAACATTACACATTGGCCACTGGATTTCCAGTAATAAGATTGTCGGGAAAATAAGGTGCATATCATACTGTAAAACTTAAGGAAAATGAGGAAACTGGTAAAAAAGAACTTCAAAATTAACAGAAACCAGCTTTATTCTACTGGTTAGCAGGTGGAAAATAAAAATATGATAAAAATATGACTCAGTACATTATTTCTTTTTTTTATAAAATGTGTCTTTTTTTTGCTTTCTTTGTGATGCATTTCCCAGTAGAGCAATATAGCTTCTGATTAAGTAGTAGACAGTTACAATATCAGATTTTTCACAATAGTCCTATACTTTTTCCCTTAACCTTTGACCCTCCTCTCACTTTTCCCTGTCACGTAACAGTAGCCCATTACTCTATTGCATCTTAAAAATGTCACCTTTAACTCAACTTTCTTCATCAGCTTTAACTTCCCTCTTCTTTTATTTTTTCAGCTTTCATTCATGTCATTGTCTGGAGTTCTTCATATCTAGATAATTCCTAATCTGGTAATGTTTCAATTTTTTGCTGCCTAAAGTCTTTAACAAACCAAAGCTCAGACACACTAGTAGAATCATAGAATCGTAGAATCATAGAACATTCAGGGTTGGAAGGGTCCTTAAAGATTAGATTACATCTGATCATCATTTCACTTGTCTGTCATTTTGACTGTGTCTCTTCTCTGCTTTACTGTGATGTCAAACATAAACCTCTTCCTTTTCAAATCCCATTATGTCCCTATCTTGATGTTTCTCCTCTACCATACATTTAATTCATCTATCTTGGAACTTATAATTTCTGAAGTCTGGAATGGGGATATCCATATAAAAACATATTAACTGATTTTTCCAGAACTAACCTAAAATTTCATGTTTGTTCACAATAATTACTTATTTATATATGTATTTCAGATATGCAATCCTCTTCTGCCAACTATAGGATAGCGAAGCTATACATAACCATTTATGTGCAATATCTAAAAACATACTCTCATTTTTATGCCATGAATCATTTTTCAGATGAGAGATATAGTTCTGGCAAAAAAAAAAATCTTTAAAAATACAATAAATTTGCCCATTCTGGCATTATTAGTCTTTCTTCACAGATCATTTTTGTCAGGTTTTTTTGGACCCTGCTCTATAGACATGCTTCTCCATAAGTTTGTCTTGGAATTCCATCTACTCAGGGAAGTCTTCATTCTGCCTGGAAGTTAAGATCAAGGTAAATAGAGGTATGGCCAAAATGCACAGGATGCTCAATAGCTCAGAGTAATCTTCTAAATTCTGTTCTCACAATGATCATCCTACCCAACACTCCTTATGAATGTAGTATTTTAATGTGATCTCTAGTCTCCTAAGAAACTATATGATAAAGTACTGATGTGCAGGCATATGATATAGGGGAAAAAGTTAGAAAAACTTAGAAGGCTTAGCTCACTGAAATATGCAATGTCTGCTAGTAAAGGCCTTGAAGACCCTGGATATTGATAAGGGAGGAGCTCATTCACAGACATTCACTGATAAGGGAGAAGCTGGAATGTGAGCAACAGCAGAAAGCTGACTGCACCTGTCTCTGCAGTCTTGCAGCTCGACCAGGATGAGACAGCACCTGCACACAGATTGGGTTCAGGGACATTTCATGAGGAAGATGAAGGCTACTTCAACCCTGAGCCCCAGACCATGACACCGCGCCTGCGCGAGTATAGGAGAAGCTTCTCAAATCTAATTATAATAAGAAATGGGGAAAGGTCATGAATATGTAATAGGCATTTATGACTAGGCATGTCTTTACACTATAACTATCTGCTTGTTAGACGGTTCAGTGTGCAAGTTAGGAGGATTACCCCCTCTTACCTGCCGGCGAATAAACGTATACCTGCTTTATAACACTTAACAGAGTTATAGAGTTTGATTCCGCAAAACAGTACCTTGCTCTTTTTGGATTAGGATGATTTACACCTTCTAAAAGAATATCAGGGGGTTTACAGACTGATCAGAACAGACTGTTGAATAAGGACAGCAGTCACTGCTGCAGTCCTGTAATATTAAAACATGTCTGATTCTTGTCTGTCACAAGCTTCAAAAACTTACAAAAGAAACTTCCTATAAAGGACACACGGAAATACAAACTCACTCTTCAGGATTTTTTTTCTTTCTTTTTTTTCTCTGAGTTGATTTTCTCTTGGCTTTTTCTCACCAAGGTTTTTAAACAGTTTTTGGACCTTTTATGCCCATATAAAGTGTCTTAGTATTGGACCTAGAAGCATGATGGTTCAGTGGTTGATTTTGTCATAGCATTACCCCTGTAATTTCACTAATAAGTTCAGCTTTGCAAAAATAACAACAATGTGCTTTTTCTTACTTGGCACAAGACACTTTCATGACTTTAAACCAGTTACTGTGCTGCCGTTCAGACTGAAATTGGATTAAAGACATGATTAGAACAAATAAAAATTCCATTAAAGTAACAGAACAAGAATGTTGTGTCTTGCCTTAAGTGGATTAGAGGAAGATAAAAATATTACTATTTTTACAAAAGCCAATACTGCATGGAAATGTTTGAAAAGCATTCTGTTTAGAAGCAGTCCTACACAAACAACCCTTTTCCCCCACTCCTTAATGCCATCACTGTTTGTACAGAGTCGAGGGAGGCCAAACACACAAATTCCGTCTTTTGGCTCTTTGGCGATGACTGTCAAGTCTGCTCTCAAACTATGTTAGAATAATGGTCCCAGCTGGACTGGATGCGAGTGACCCATTTTCCTTCTATTGCTGGGGTTTCAGTGCTGTCAGTATGGTCCTTAAATTAACATGTCATTACCAGTTTTCTAAGGTCATTGTGAGACTAGAAGAGAAAATATATGTTTTCTTCTGAATTAATTTTAGATGCATTCTACTAGGTGTGTGGGCCTAGTAAACACTTGCAGACAGTTATAATCAATGAAACAAATACATACAGGTTTAACAAACAGCATTTCTTAAAAAAGAAATGCCCATGAAATGCAGACATTGAGCTGAAATGCACAACGTGCAGTAGTGAATGCAAAACAGAATTTCCAAAATAAAGATACTTAAACGCACACTGTATTCATGAGACAATCAACCTTAACTTGCACAATCAACCATGCAGACATTCAGCATATGGTTGCATATTAGAAACATTTGGATACTTAAGGGAAATGGGAATATACTGTAGGCAACTTATGTGACAAGTAAACATAAAAATCACAATGTACTGAGAATTGCACTGTGCTGAACAGGAAGTCAGTGATTATAAACAGCAATAAAGCAGCACAGGATTCAAAGATACTTGCCACTGATATTTTGTTTGTTAATTTATTGCTATTATATCAATGCTTTCATTCAAAATGAAATACTAACTATAATAATCATTGAAAGAGCTTGTGTATCTATCTTGTTTTCAATAAAGCCAAAATAATGATTTTTTTCATATCCACTATAAGATAGATAACTACAATTATTGAATCATTCTTCCAGCAGAAGAGGGTTTAGTTTTAACTGACCAAGCAATTTGAAATATTTGAGTTTTAAAGAATGTTAGCATATGAAAGCCTCATAAAAGGTACACCTGACATTTCTCACAAACTAGTCTAGAATCAGACTGACAACACTGAAAGCAGATCTGATAACTTTATCTGCAGAAGCAGCCTGTTGAAAAGGGAAGTCATGCAAGCTTTCTTCCTAGCAACCTGCCAATGCATCTCCACACAGCCACAGTGGCACCATTTCTAGGAATCAACAGGCAGTCTTTGTGCTCACTCAGCCCATGATTTTTCTGCTGAGAATACTAGAATAAGCACATTTCCAAGAGCCTCTAATCTTTGAAGGGAGTTCTTGAAACAAGAAGTTATTTTTCAGAGTTACCGTGTAAGTTAGAATGGAGGTAGAACACCCTTGGTCCTTCAGAGCTGAGAAAAAAAGCACCGGAGTAGTACTTTGGCAAATGTTACTTCACACTGCAGCCAAATTAACTCACTGTTTACTGTGTTTTCTTTCAATACAGTGAAGCTGGACTTAAGTTCAGACTGTTTCTTCTACTTCTATACATGCCTAGGAATATCTTGAACAACTGATGCACAGGGACAGTGAGTCTTGTTCTACTTTTTATAATCTTGCAGAAGTGCTTTAGGCTTCTGCAACATGTCTTACTTGCAGAACTTTTTTTTCATTTAACCTTTCTTGTACGCCTCCCCAGCTGAGTCTACCCTTCATACCCTGCCAAAGCCTCTGTGCAGCAGAGTATGCTTTTATGATCACATGGCTAGCTCTGTGACCAAAAGCTAAGCATTAGAAAAAGCTGTAGCTCAGCTTTGAACCTCAGTCCTTTCCACTCTTTTAGAATACAGAATTTTCTCTTGCTATCCAAAAATGAAATCCCCGTTTCCTTAAAGTGAAATTGCAACAGAAGAAATTGTGCACTCAGTCAGTCTGTAGACAAATTCCAAAAAAAAGGATAGACATCTTGAATGTTGTGACTTACTCTACAATAAGATAAATAGAAGATGGACTTTATTTGGGAAGATGAAGTTACATTTTTCATTCAAGCTGATATATATATATATATTATAAAATGTACATATACATGTGGCTTTCACTTCTTGTGCATTTTCGGGGAAAGCCAGGTCATTAGGATGCTGTGAGGAACTAGTTTTATCTCCCTTTTCTTTCCCTCTCTCCGCCACATCTTCCTTTCATTTTGATTCATTGCTGAAATGTCTGGGTTAATAAATCTTTTCATTTCACGTATTTGTCCTGTTTTCTAGTATCCAGGAAGTAGCACAAAGTGTGATTTTGCCAAGTCATGGTATCCTCACATCGTGTAAGTGGAAGAGTTTCCTGGGGAGAAGGATAAGCAAAACTGCATTACTAAATCTCCCAAACTTTAAGCTTAGCAACAGCTTTGTCCCAGAGAAAGTTATTCAGGTTGAGCTTCCCTAATGAATAATGCAGGAGGACTTGGAGTACCAGAACAATCTTCTTGCCATTTATGGATGCTAAGTTACCCAAGACAAAAAGCAAGATGCTAGTTTTGTAAACAGCTATTCTTTGGAAAACATTTTAGAATGCCTCCTTTTTCCACCCATAAGCAAAGGAATCTTCATTGTGCCTGCAAAACTAAAACTGCCTCAATAGAGAAAGTCTGTGTTAATATCCTTCACAGAAAGAGCCAGAAAAACGTTAAGACGCACATTGAATCTGGAAATGAAAAAAAAAGAATCTCAGAGTTGGTCTCCAGGGCAATATTTTGCAAGCATCCAAAGGCATTGCATACCCTACTTACAACAGTATTGCTCATCAGCTGGAGATAACGTGAGGGGAGAGCACTGAATCATAACATGAAGTTTCTTGGAATGAAACAGACTCTTGATATAAGACTTTCCTTTCAATGGGCTGAGATTTTCTTTCTGGAAGAAGCCTCATGAGGACACGTGTTTTGAAGCTTTAAGGCTCTCCTTGCTACTGCTGCTTTCAGTCTGCATGGAATCTTGAGAGTTGTCTTGCCAGATTGGCAATAGGAGTGCCAAGATAGGTAGGTACAGTGTGTCATTGAGAAAAGACCTCAGAGAAACAAGGTCATTTCAAGATCATCTCAGAAAGAGATGACATCATGTAGACCATGTTTTCTTGACCCAGGCCTCTTTTTAACTGGACTGTATTTCTGAGCGTGGAGTGGAGCACACTGCAGGGGTGTTCCACAGCTTAGCATTCACTGTTCCTAATCCTGAATCAAAAGCCTACTTTGAACAACCCTCACACTGAAATTTCATGCACCACTTGCGCAGGGTTGGCAGAGCTGCACTAGTTTTTAGGGAACTAGTGCCAGCATTCTTGTCTAGAAACATCCTGAACTGTAAGTTAACTAACAGATTCATATTGTTGCGTGTTTTAATAACTGCAATTTCTTTTTCCTCCTAGTTGTGGCTGTGCTACTAGATTACTGGAATGTGCTGACAGAACGTCCAGTACATTGCAAGCGTATCATACAATGTAGTGTATAAAAGACTGGTCTCATGAGATGTTAGAGTAGCAGTAACACCCCATAGTCGTTCCAGTTTAAAAGAAATCTTTTATCTGGCAAGTGGCAGGGTAGTTTGAACACATTCAGTAAGTGTGCTAAGTACTTTGAAAGCTGTCGACAGTGGGTAATGCAGCACAAGTGCTTGACTGATCCTCATTGCTTTAAAACTTGTTACTTCAGCTGATGGAGTTAATCCTGATCTACAGCTTGATTCTGTAGCCATGGTTTTTGGTTTGTATGTTTGTTTTTTTCCAAGCTGGTCATTCAAGTCGGATGAGAATAAGGTCTGGTAACATCCTTGATAAGCCCTTCTGAAAGAGACTGCCCCTTTGATGGTAGATTCTCTATGCATGAAGATTTTTTTCAAATTTGCCAGAGCCAACTCTAGGAAGGTTCACCACAGAATTTTTTAATTTCCTGGGTTTCTCCCAGATAGCTGAATTCTTCCTGTTAGTTCATAGGCAGATCAGCATAACTATTACAGCTAGAAAATCCTGTTTTGATCTCACTTACATCACAGTTAATCCAAAGAGATTTTTAAGAATTAGGAACAAGAGGTCTTTATTTATCTTAAAGAAAAGATGGAAAGTTCTGGAAATGGATTTTCTTGATTTTTCCATTCCTTTTGGTGAGTGTGATCCTTCCTTAAAGGAATCCACTGAGAATTTCAAATTTCAGTACTTCTTTTCCGGGTACATCTTAAAGGAAATCAGTTCTTCAAATAGTGTTGAACATATTTTCCAATGAATATAGACTCCTTTCAAGTACCCCAAACTACATGACTCCAATGATGTCATACCAAAACCAATTAAATGATATTAAAATATTCTGAGTAAGTTTATATTTAGATTTCTTTTTAAAGTAGAAGACTTCTTTAAAATGACTGATATATGCCATTGGACAACTTCTATATACATTGTTGGAACTGTCATAGGAAAGAAAGTTCACTATAGTTATTTGCATTTGCTGAAAATTAAATCTGAATTTCTATTTTCACATTTTTTATTGCTGATTACTTGCAGATAGATAGTTCGAGATCAAAAATTCTGAATATATGGGACTTTGTGTATCAGGACTGTAATCTCCAAGGCCTGATAAATAACTTAGCTGTGGAGGAAGATGAGAGAACTGTTGTTGTGCTCAGTGATCACAAACTTACAAGGAATCTCCTTGTCTCTGTCTGTGCCTAAGATCAAGAAAAGCTGTCCAGGAAACTAAGCCTTGAAGATAGTTATCAATACCACAAATACTTATTTTAAGCCTGAAAGAAATGTAACATACTGAGTTTCTATTTGTGGAAGAACAAAGACAAATCAGAATTATTTGACACTGCAAAGGAAAAAGTTAATTTCCAATTAGCGTGCTTTCTGGGCTGCAAGGAAGAAATGTTATTATTATTATCATTGTTGCAAATTGTTTCTTTGACCCAGCTAGAAGACTTCTCAGGTTTTGAAGAAATCTCATCAACCAGTTTCAATTAGCTGAGCTCTCCAAGTAGAAGGCTATAGTCATGCCTCAAAATGAAATAGTGAATTAACAGAGAATTAATAGCAAAGAATAGTTCCAGCTCAAGAGATTAATTTAAATCATGCTTCAATATGTAAAATAACCTGTCTTCCATAGCACACATACTGGGTAATGTAGCTTAACCCTAGTGGACATCTCAGTCCCATACAACCACTTGCTCAGTCCCACTCCTGGGATGCAAGAGAGGATCAGAAGGCTAAAAGTGAAAAAAACAGTGGATTGAGATAGAGACAGTTTAATAACTACAGTAAATGTTGCCTATGAATGCAAAATAAACATTTCCTTACTTCACATTGGCAGGCAACTGTTACTGACCTCCAGGAAAGTACAGCTCCATCACATACAACAGATTCTTGGGAAGCCAAATGCCATAAGTCTGAATGTCTTTCTTTTCCTCCTTCTTTTCCTCCTTCACCAGGTTGGAAGAAACCCACTGGATCATTGAGTCCAACCATTCCTATCAAACACTAAACCATGCCCCTTAACACCTCATACACCTGTGCCTTAAACACCTCCAGGGAAGGTGACTCAAACACCTCCCTGGACAGCCTCTGCCAGTGCCCCATGACCCTTTCTGTGAAAAATTTTTTCCTGATGTCCAGGAAAAACCTCCCCTGGCAGAGCTGGAGGCCATTCCCTCTCGTCCTGTCCCCTGTCACTTAGGAGAAGAGGTCAGCTCCCTCCTCTCCACAACTTCTTTTTAGGTAGTTATAGAGAGCAATGAGGTCTCCCCTCAGCCTCCTCTTCTCCAGGCTAAACGACCCCAGCTCTCTCAGCCGTTCCTCATAAGGCCTGTTCTCCATCCCCTTCACCAGCTTTGTTGCTCTTCTCTGGACTCGCTCCAGAGCCTCAACATCCTTCTTGTGGTGAGGGGCCCAGAACTGAACACAGGACTCGAGGTGCGGTCTCACCAGTGCTGAGTACAGGGGGAGAATGGACCTGCTGGTCATGCCGTTTCTGATACAAGCCAAGATGCCATTGGCCTTCTTGGCCACCTGGGCACACTGCTGGCTCATGTCAGTCGGCTGTCAACAAACACCCTCAGGTCTTTCTCCTCCAGGCAGCTCTCCAGCCAGAGCTCTCCAGTTCTTGCACACACCTTTCATTGCTGAGCACAATGTCATATAGTATGGGCTATCTCTTTGGTCAGTTGGAGTCAGTTGTCCCAGCTGTTTCCCATCCCAATTTCTTGTGCTACCCCAGCCTACTTGCTAGTAGGGTGGTGTGAGAATAAAAGGCTTTATATTGCTCAGCAAAGTACAAAGTAGTAATAACTAATAATAGAGCAATAAACTCTATGTTATCAATGTTGTTTTCAGCACAAATCCAAAACATAGCCCTGTATTAGCTACTATGAATACAATTGATTCTATCCCAGCCAAAACCAGTACAAGTGAGCAATGGACATTCCTATCTACTGAACTGCTGCCTCACTAAAAGAGATGCTGGAAGCCCTGGGAATGGAAAATTCCCTCTCTCTTAGAGTATTCTGTTGAATCCATATGTCTGATAATCATTTATTTGCTTATACATGGGGATTTGGAAAATATGTTTACATGTGTAACAAATTAAACTTCAATCAAATTTGGTCCCTTCAGTTTTGAGGGGACTATCAGTTCATCTCTGAAGAGCCAAATGTAAGAAAGTATATGATGAAAGTCACCATAGAAGGTTATTTTTTGAGGGCTTGGGCTCTCAAACGCTTCGAAAGTGCTCTGATCTATTGGTTTGGTTTGGAAAAAAATGTATATAGGAGACATAATCAGAAAACTCAGATAAGATGCAAAATTCCACAGCATTTCTTTCCTCTATTTGCAAAATTGACATTGATTCAAAATGGTCAGGTTACTCTTGTAACAGTATTTAGTTTCCCATATTCATATACTGTTGTCTCTATTAGTTATACTTGCAACTCATGTTTGCAGTTTATATTTTTAATTTGTACATTTTATAGAATAATCCAGTAGATTTACACAGGAGAAAAAGCAGGCTACACAAGAAGTGAAGCGGCTGCATAACATATAAGTGTAGTGCTGTTCCTTCAAAGTGGGATGAATATGCTGTGCAAGCTGCACTGGGCCAGGACTGAAGTTTAACCTGCACCATCCCATCAACCTCGGTGAACAAAGACAACTCTGTACAGCACATAAAAGAGGGAATTACAAGAAAATCTCTCCAAGTCTCATTCGTGTGTTCAGTTTTACAAGAGAATGTGATTCTTCTAGTCCTGAGACATTAAATAATTTTCTATAGTCAAGATTTTTACTCTTTTCTAAAACTGATAGCAACTGTGCCAATTATTAATATCTAGTATTTTCTAGTTTGGGGTATGTCAGACAGTACTATGTGAATTGTTTTAACTTATGCAGAGAGGATTTTAATAAGTTGTGTTTGCATCCAAACCTGTTACCTTGACAAATACATCTGTTTTATGATATATAAGAAAGGATGTCAGACTTCTTTTTCAAAAAAAACCCTAATTGCTATTTTTATGTCATCCAAACATGTTAATTTTCTGAAGCCTGGCCAAGGTACAACAAAATACTATCCATGAAAGTATCAAAATACTCAAATAAGCAGAGATTTGGATAACTGGAGAAGCAAACTGCTAAGTACACCTTCTGGGTGCAAAACCATTTATAGGCTATTGGTTGCAGTTTAAGAATTTATGGTGTGTAATAGAATTGACTTGCAGTCTTTGTCACTCAGATGTCTCCAGTGTTGTTCAAAGGCTGCCTTCTGACCACTTTCCTACTTAGTAAAGTTTCCACAAGAGATGTGCAGGGCTCAGCATTGTTGGCATTCTCTTTCCCATTATCTCTGTTAAACAGATAAGGACTGCACATTTAATTCAGTTTCTGAAAGTATCAGCCTGTAGACCAGAGATGTTTTGTCCTCTGATATCTGTAAAATGAGAACCTCATCAATAATGTGTCAGGTTATAATACCAGTAAGCCTGTCTTTCTGTCTTTTTGATTTGTCCTGATATTGTCCAAGGCCAGTTAATGAGTTTCCAGCTAATGAGTTCTGAAGTGGGCCTAGTTTTTCCAAACACTTAAGGACTATTTTCCTCATCTCGGAAAAGAAAGCAGACCTTGGACCTTTTCTGGCCTCTGCATTTTCTAGTAATAATCTTTAGCTTTAGAGAATTTTTAATTTTTGGCATAAGCTTTGTGAATGAAATTGGTTCCCAGGAACATAAAATCTAGATAGCTCAATTCCATCTGGCTGATATTGTCCAAACAATAAACAAATTGACATGGAAAGCCTTCTGGGGATGCAGCTCAATTTTTGCACATCTGTTCAGCTTCTCGGAGCAGGCCCATCCCCTGCTATCTCTTAACATTTATTAGTTTCTGCAGATGCTGACTACTCCATCTGCTCTCTCCACTGAAAGTGAGAAAAGCTAAATAGAGATGGAGATAAATGACCCCATCTTGGCATGTAGGAAGCAGTGATGTTGAGCCCCAGTGGGGCTTGCAGGAGGTGCCACAAAGCAGCCTGGCTTGCATATCTGTTCACGGCAAGACAATAGGCAAAGGCAGTTGTCTTCACACAGAGTGAGGTGGTGACCCTGGCCACAACCAGGGGAGCATAGGAGACCTAGGGGCCCCAACAGTGCTCAAAGAGAGAAACATTGTGTCCTGGTATGATCCCAGATGGCGCTCAGCCAAAATTAAGTCCTCCTGTAGGATGAGTCCAGCTGTGGGTTGTGTGCAGCGCTGGGATGCAGTTGCCTGTCAACCAGGCTAAGTGAGAGCTCTTCTGCTGAGAACTCATTGGCGCTTGACAGACACCTTTCTCTTGACTTTGTAACACTTCTGCATTGCAGAATCTGCAGGAAATTCACACACCTAGTAAGAGAAACACCAGTGGGGTTTCTGCTGGGACTTCCTTGTGACTTGTCCTGGTGCATTTGTTAGTTTGCAAGTTGATTCTTCTTGCCTAACCACTGTGCTTAGAGAAGATATTCTCATTTAGTATGAAGTTGCCTGCATTAAAATCTGCATTAATCCCATGGTCATTAGATGGAGTCACTGTAGGACAAAGCTTAAGGTTTTTGTTACACTTATTTTTTTTTAATTGCCTCTTCTAAGTTTGGATTTTCTAGTAATAACCTTGCCTCTGAAATCTCTACCTGCCAGTAGCAGCCACATAACTGTATTACAGTTTGTCTTCAGTTACTAGTATCTGTTCTTATTCCTGCTGCTATGATAGTATTTTTTAATTACTCCTGTGTCTGCTCACCTGAGTACACACTTCCACTTTAAGCCTACTATATTTGTAAGACAAATTAATATTTATGAAGAAACTGATTTGGGGCTGTAAGACAATGGATAGGATCCAGCGCAACAGGCTTCCAAGAGATGTTTGTTCTGCAGTTAAAGCCCGAAGGACAGTGATTTAAGAAAATACACAGTTTACACTGAACTCCTCTGCTCGCTGAAAAAAAACCAGAGAGATACAACTATATGTTTGGATGTAAAAGCAGTCCCAGGAGCATGATGAACACCATGTTGGGAAACAACACATTGCTGCTTTCATTTGCTCATACTATGCAAACCATGAATGAAACCCCATGCTTACTAAGAGCTTTATAAATAGGCCATATAAAAATTAAAAATAATATCAATTGATCATACATTTCAAGGTGTAAGTAGAGAGCAGGATACAGCCAGGACAAATCATTGGATTTTGTGGAATTGTGCCCTGCTAGGGTACACACCTACACTATTGGTCTTGTGCAGTTCCCATTTCATTCGAGGTCTGGAAATGAGAGGGAAATGCACAGCTCCTTCCACAGAAGTTGCATCCAGCTGGGAGGAGGGTCTGGTCACCCAATGTCCCCCAGCAGGTGCCATGAATGTGTTCACAGTATTGCCTTCTGACGTATACTCAGCAGGCTACGGGCTCTCCTGAGGCTGTCATTGACCTGAGCTTGACACCATCCCCTGATTCAATCAACTCAAAGAAGGACCATCACTTTTGTTTCTCCCAATTTTGTCAAACTTCAGTCATTTCTTCATCTGAGCAGGCATCCCCCAAGCAATCTGCTACCACTTCTTTACTAGTTCTGAAGTAGAGCATTGCCTCTGTCCCTTCCATCCACATCAACTTTCTCATCCCAGACTCTTTGCTGAACCACTCCTAAACACCAGGCTTGCAACAGGCTGCTATTTTTTTTTCCCTACAACACTCAATTTTTTTACAAAACCTAAATTGGCAATTGAGAGACAGTTTGTTCCAGTCCTTGACATCTTTACTTTGTAACCATCTAACTCCTCCATGGTTTGAAGCTGTGACTTGATTACCCTGCAGTCTGTGGTGCAGACCATAGATATGCAGGTTGTTCCCTCGAAGCTCACAGAGGACCCCACACTGGAGCAGATGGATGTGCCCTGGAGGAAGCTGCAGTCTATTGAGAGCCCATGCTAGAGTAGGCTTCTTGTAGGACCTGTGGTCCATGGAGAGGAGACCACAGTGGAGTAAGAATTCTGGGGTGAGCACTGATCCTGTGCTGAACTCATGCTTTCACAGTTCATTCCTGGACTGTATGCATGGAAAGGACCCATACTGGCAAAGTTCATAAAGGATTGCCTCCCATGGGCAGGACTCCACATGGAAACAGGGGAAGAGGGTCATGAGGAAGGAGCAGCAGAGATTAAGTGCTGACTGCAAGACCCATTCTCTATCCCCCTGTGCCACTCAAAGGAGGAAGCAGAAGAGCTGGGAGTGAAGTTGAGCTTGGAAAGAAGGCAGGGGTAGTGGGAAAGTACTTTTAGATTAGCTCTAATTTCTCGTTATCCTACTCTGTTTCACTGGCAATAACTTTAATTAATTGCTCCAAGATGAGTCTGTTTTGCCTGTGATAGTAATTGCTGAGTCATCTCCATATTTATCTTGACCCACTAGCTTTTTTGGCATATTTTCTTCCTCTGTCCAGTAAAGAAGGAGGAGTAATTACGCAGTTTGGTGGGCACCTGGCAGCCAACCAAGGTCAACCCACCACAAAGACTGACATTGTATTAGAAATCTGGGAACATTGTCAAATAATGATGAGTACAAAAGAAGAATCCACATGAAAACCTATTATCATGCTGTTAATCAGATTCTAAAAAAAAAATTGAATGCGCTAACTGATGAGAATAGAATAAAAGTGTGAGTAGTCAGAGTAAGTAAGCATGTATACTCATTGACTGAGCCAAAGATGCTCTGAATAATTAGTATCAACAAATATACACATCTAGGGACTTGATGAAAGCCACACAAAACATGTTGTTAATTCCACCACTAACTCTTGGAAACTTAACTTTGCAAAATTTATTGCACTTATATAAGAGTTTACTGAAAGAAATGCATATACATAGGTCTAGTAGCTGCACAGAAGAACTAGGAGTAAGAGTAAAGGACAAGATAGATCATAAAGTCTCAGTGTAAGATCTGCAGTCTTCAATATATAGTTACATTCCAGTGCAACATCAGGCTATCATCTTTTGCAGTCCCTACAGTGAGACAAGGTTTCTTATGATTCAGAAATTAAGAAAATCCCAATGCCCTTTATAAAGCTTACACTAGCATAGTCTCTGTTGAACCAGAAATAAAGTCTGCATAGTAGCAATATACCTGCCCATTTCCTTATCCTAACATGTCGGGTTTTTTTAATATAAACTCACAGTTTTGGTGAGGACATCATTCTTCAAGGATGAGAAGAAACGAGCCCTCTAAACAGCTATGGAAAACAAGATTCCTCCCTGGTTTGAATAGCACATTTCATCAATCCATGGAGTCAGAAGAGGAGTGACATTAAAATAATGGGAGTTATGTAACTAGAATGTCTTTTGGCATTATGCCTCATTTCTCAACTTATTCACTTCCCTTGCATGATGTTTCTGCTTGTCATTACCACTCTCCACAAAGGGGCACATTCTGCTGGTGATTAGAAACATGCTGTGATACAGTCATGTAATGGGTGGCAAAGATCATGCATGTTTTATCTCATCCTCTGGCCAAATTTCACCAAATGATGAAACTACTCACATCCACTCAAGCAATTCAGAGGAACCACATGAAAACACTTATCCTACAGGCTTCTCTTCTCTGACTGGTCTCGACACATGCTTTTAGCAGCTAATTATTCAGCAGCTAGATATCATGCTGCTGACAAGCTAGCTGATTACTTATTAACAGCTATTCAGTTATTGCACTCATTTTTACTTCACATATTCCAAATTCACCATCTTTACTAATCCTTCTGTTTATCTCCTGACAATTCAAAATAACTTGAAAATCTCTCAGAAGAGCTCTCATTCAACACCAGGTGCCCCATGTAGGAAATAACACAGTTCAGGTGGCATTTGTAGCCTCTATTTTGGTGACATTGGTAATATGTTTTCTTAAAATTTAGAACCCATTATATTAATGATAAGTATCACCTATGAGGCATAACTTGTGTGTCTAGTTTAAAATAGCTTTGTCTAAGATCATTAGATCCAAATATTTGGTAGTTTTGAACATGATGTGCCTCAGGCTTGGTGGTGCTAAGCTTTATAAAAAAGGAGTTCTGGATCTTCACTGTTACTTGGTGTATTGAGCACTATGTCAGTATTAGACTGGCTGGTGGATTCGAATGACATGGTAAGATCTCTGCTCCTCACTTTCCCCACCATGAAGAAATAAGCTGGAGACACTGCTATTGACTTTGTTGGGAAATCATGGTGATGTCTGTAGATGCTGTATGAATACCATAAGCTGAAGTCCTGATCTACAAGATAGAAGTCTGCACATGAGGTAATTGTTTAGACTCTTTTTTTTGTAGTCAATGGAAAGAAGTAGGAAACTCCAGGAGATGATTTCTCTCACCCTGAAATAGTAACCTAAAATTAGGCAGATGAATCCCATCTTGGAAGTGTCCGTTTGTCTATAATGACTATAAAAGGAGTCAAGGAAACTAACTGTCAAGTAACTGCCAACACTACAAACACATGAAGTTTCATAAAAAAATTCCTTCTGAATGTCTCTGCTGTTCACAGAAGGGACCTCAAGATGCTGTTAGCCTCTGTCCTTTCCCTGTGCAATGAGCCTTCAGGCTGAGAGGATCCCTTATCTCTTTAACTCTTTCAATAGGGCAATCAGAGAGTGAAAGAAACTTGCAAATTGCCATCAGCCTGCTCAGTAGAGACGTGGTGAGAGAAAATTTCTATCATGGCATTACTATGAATCAATAAAGCTCCAGATTCTGGCTCTGTGGCTAAAAACATGTACTCTACCATGATAAGGACAAGTGCATGAGATACGTATACAGAAGTCCCTAGGGAAACACAGTTTGATCATAGCTCCCCCTGTACTAACTGCACTGATATCTGCTAAAGACAGTCTTGCCACAAAAAGTTACACGGGCATGACAATTGAGATATCATTGTCCTTCCCTTAAAGATAGGAAACTGAGGCAGAGAAAGATTAAAAAATGACTTGCTCAAATTATATAGGAAGTCAATGTTGGGACCTCAGTTCTCCCAAAGCACATGCTTCTGCTGGCTTGCAGCAACATAGCTAGTTTAGGGACAGAGGGACTCAGTTTTCTATCAGGACTATGTGATTTTCTTTTTCTGTAATTTGGCTTAATTTGTTGTAAATTAAATGTTTTACAATCCAGTCCATTACTGCACAGTCTCAAACCTTATCATCAAGTCAACACTCAGCTCTTTGGCTAGGAGGGGATAGAAGGCATGTCTTGAAAAACTTTCAAGAAGTTTCAGAAGACTTCATTCCTGAGCCAAAGGATGTGATATGGAAACAAAGAAGGCTATCATAATGATACCTTGAAATTTAGCAGGTTGCTTGGTTACATTCTCAACATAAAGCTAAAGGCTGAAGATTATACAAATATAAGACCAAGCATTGGCTGCTGCTAAAATAAGTGTTCAGATTCAAAGCACAGAAAATCTACAAAAGGTTTATTTGCAAACTCATAAAGCTTCCAAAATTATGTTTTTTAATTTGCCATTAAAATTCAAGGCCATAAACAATAATCATTGGTCTGTGATGAGAAACACTTTTCAAGCAAGATAGAATTTTTCCCTCTGTAACAAAAAAGTAAAGAAGAAAATGTCTCAATTGTCAAATATGAATAAACAAAAGTCCAGGAGTAAATTGTGTTTTCCTTTGAAATGCTTAGTAAAGATATGATTCAATATTATTGTGCCATGGTGATCATATACAGTGACTGTAACAAAACAAAAGTGAATCTCTTCTTCCAGTACAGAGGATTAATATTGCCCTCTAGATAGAAACTACATTAACCAGATTCCTGGATTTCATGCTTCTTACTTATTGTTAAGGATCAGTGAAGGTATCATCTGTTTTACCCGCACGAGCAAGTGATTTCTAATGGCTGTTGGGATTCTCAAAATTACCTGTTATTCATTCTGAAATTTGGAGTTTCCAGTCCTGAAAGCTCTTCATAGAAAGAATTGTCACCAAAACTTAGAAAAAAACCATTGATTTTAAACAGTTTTTTGCTGTGATCATACCATAGTTTTATGCATCATCCTTTCAATTTCAATAAGACAAATCTTAAAATGTGTTTTAAAATATAGAAAATAAATGCTTTGTCTCTCATACAAATAGTGGATTAATATCCAGGTATAAGGATCTAATTTTATGTGTAGCAAAAATTTTGTTTGAAATCTGGGAGATTATATCAAGCAACAAATAGCAAAGACAAAGTCAATATATTTTCTATTTCTCTTTCCAGAAAAGAAGAGGAAGGAACTTAAAAGACACTGATTTAAGGCTGATAAAAGTCAGCACTCGCATGTAATCTCTCTTACGCACAGCTAAGGTCTTTTACCTACTATTACAAGGTATATCTGAGGCAAAGAACTTAGCAGAATCCAGATAAAAGACAGAGTTTCATCTGGAAAATGAGAACTTCTGCTGTTAGATAACATACTACATTTTAAAATGGAAACAAAACACAGTCATTCCACCAAGAGACCCACATTTCATTTCCTGAGACCCACATTTTTATTGTCTGAGAGGAAGCTTTCAGCAGGTTATCTCCCAACTGCCTTTTGCACATTGATTGTGAGTTTGATCATCTGCATAGTACACAAGCCTCATCATCTGATCTGGCTCTGGAATAAGATCTAAATGAGAATGTTTTGATGAGATAAAGCCTTATCCAAAAGTATTAGTGTATTCAAACATAATGCTTTGTTTGGAAAAGAAAGAGCATCTGCTGGAAAATAGCTTTTGAATCCCTAGGGTGCATCCCCTGGTGCATACCTGGATGTCAGAGCATGATAATGCCTTAGCTGTATTCAGAAACAGGCCAGCAAAGCTAATCCTGTGATCCAGCAGGTTGTTTGTCTCAAGTAAAAGATGTAATAAGTAGCTATGATTAAAAATATTTAAACAAAATATGTACGTTTCCAAAAGAAAACACCATTTTGCCCAAAGTGGCCAACTTTCAGTGGAAATAGTGCTTTCAGTTGTTGGGGTTTTTTTTTCAGTAAATTTTATCAACACTGTGAAAAACTCTTGACTGAAAGGCCGACTAAAAAAGTGACAGGAGCACAGAAGTATTATGCCTTTAGTTTGCATCCTATCTAGCCTCAGCTTACTGGGCCCACGAATTCCTGATCACCTCTCAATCTGCATTCATCTGTCCATAACATAAATCAGCTTCTATGGAGTCAATGGAGGTCTCATGTGGGATTTGCCACAGATACATTAAACAGTCCTGCCCATGATTATTAATCCCATTTTAACTTTCGCAAAGAGAGAAAAATCATTTAAAGGAAACTTCATGCAGCTTTCAGATGCATAAAAAATAATCCTTTTCTGCTGCCAATGCCAGTTGCTGGTTTGAACTCCCTTTGTGATCAGCCACAAATGCCTCTGGTCCTTTGAGGTTTGGGAACAAAAATTCAGATTTTCCCCTTTCCTGGATACTTTATTCTCATTCTCACAGCAAACGTCTCATAAGATGGCTTCATGCCCTGCCCCATGGCATGCTCTTTGAAGTTACAGTGCTCCACACCTTTTTTCCCTAACATTCCCTCTCCTTCAACAGAGACCTCCACTAGACAAAAGCTATTTCACTTGTACTTGCAGGCCACTGAAGGTAATGCACTGGAAAGCCAAGGATCCTGGCTTTCTAATTGCTAAACATCACCCCTGTGAATTCAGCCTACAGCATTCATGTACAGATTTTTTAGACAAGAATTTTCATGCCCTTCTTTTGTGCTCCTTTCCCCCATGCTAATAAGAAGCAAGCACAGAGTTACCTCACTGTCTTTTTTAAGATCCTAAAAACATAAATCCTTTGTAATTGCAGGCAGCCAAGTATTTCACATTCAACATAGAGTCCAGAGAGCTCTGCACTACATGATCCCATATACTAGAAACCACAAAATACCCTGAAATATTTGGAATGTTATTAGAAGTGTTCATACAAGAAAGACTGCCAAAATTAGCCTGTCCCAAGAGAAGGGAGAAGGCAACAGTGGAGGAAATGCAGAATTCAAGGTCCCTGCCATAGGCATGGGAGTTGCTAGATGAAAAAAAGAAGAGAGGAAGGCAATTCCTCCACCAAAATCCAAAGCCCAATTCATCAGCGGTTTAATGGAAAATACAATACAAATCCTGACTTATAATGACTAGTTTTAGCCTTGAAGACATGAGTAAGGCACATGAGCCAAAAAAGATGTAACCATCTCAAGTATCACTGACATGTGAGAAGAAAGTGAAATCCCACTTTCCCACAAGCCATGTTTTGCATGGAAGTGGGAGAAAGAGGGCATTCTTCCTTGTTCCTGCAATTACCTGGGAGAGGCCCTGAAACATAGAACTAATTAAATACAATATGAATGAAGTGCAAATATATAGGGTCAACAAACAGCAATCAAGTCTTTCTCCAGCCTCTCCTGTAGTTATCAGCAAGTCAAGCTAACTTTTTTTAGGATGAAATTGTGTGCATTTTGCTTTGAACTATGCTTAAATGTCAACAGATCTTCTCTTTCCCTGATATTTACCCTTCACCAAAATGTATCTATGAATAGCACGCTTAACACTGACTTTGCTATGTAAAACAATCCTAGATCTCTTCTCACAAGACAGATTCCCCTATTTCTTTTTTGATATTGCAAAAGCCCCTTATCACTCTTTACCTTGTGTTCTGCTCTGGTATTTTTACCTGTGTGTTTTCTGATTTTCCATTCAGAAAACAGGCTCCTTAGTTAGCAAAATATTTCTCTGTTCTGTCTCCATGAGCCTCACAGTGTGCACTCAAGCATGATGATCCTTGGTAGTTCAATGAATCAACAGGAATTTTCATTATCAAATGCAGTAAATGTATCTGAAATCTCACAAGAAAATGAGGGAATAATAGCATTGTAAACCAACAATTGCTTACTCTTTTTTAAAAATTTTTTACCCAACAGAAAACCTGGAAGGATAATCAGTTAAATTCACCAGCTTCCTACTTTCTCTACTATATCCTGAATGCCCTGACATGCCTGCTTTTTTAAAGGAAAGAAGTTGAGTCACTTGGATGAAAGAATACAAGGTAGGGAGGTGGCTGAGAACACTAGAGAAAGCATCAGATAAAATACAATACATTTATTTTATTACATTGAGCGAGTCATTTGGGAGGGGCACTGGATATGGAGATGGAAGAGGGAATGGTCTGAAATAATATTGAATATGTGTCATTCCTCTTCCCAGAGTGTAAGTGTTAAGCATCATTGTCAGCACAGGCTCTGTCTCCCTCCTCCAACTTTTACCACACTAGTTTGATACCTGGCTGGCAGAGCTGGGCTGACAGAAACTCCTGTTCTTCAGACAGTTATGCCAGCAAACTGTGCATGTCCTTGTTTCAGGGAAGAGTATGTTTCCATGGCAGGACAATGCCAGGCTGACTGCACCCACAGGAGGAATGCCTTATCAGTCGTCTTACAAGTAAAGCAGTTCAAGAATGAACTTGGCCTTGGTTACCACATCCTTAGGGAAAGGTATGAAGATACAAAATGAATATCCAATTAAGGTAATGATAAGCATTGAAATTTCTGATCTAAAACTCATTAACATAGACTGCTTTTTATCATTCTGATGGTGCAAAGGGTTTTTTTAAGTGGATATGAGTTATTTAGCCACTACATTTGCCTTAAATCTTCTCCCTGCACAAGATTAGTGAAAAAAAACCCCATAGTTTTAATGAGAAGTCTGCTTAGTTTGTTGCAAGAATAGGTGATTTCAGAATGTGGGGGCATTTACACATGCAAAAAAAAAAAAAATCTCATGCCTTCAGGTGGAATACCTAATAGATAAAAGTAATTTTCCTTGGGGAATTTATAGTTTTACTAATACAAGTCTTATCATGTTCTTTTGCCCTCGCTTTGTCTAGAAAGAAACAGAATCATTTGTCTTAGTTCTCTTTCATGTAACCTACAAAGAAATATCCTTTCCAAGTGCACTTAAATTATTTTCCTACCTTAGAACCTGTAAACAGTCTGATGGAGAAAATTTCAAACAGTCAACACACATAAGAAAATTAAAACAAATATTTTATTTCACTCAGTTTTATAAAGTATATATCCCTGAGCAATCTTTCATGTAATTACATGACAAAGGCTATATAATAAATACTCAGTAATGACATGCTCCCTGCCTTATGAGGTGATGGTTATATCTGTATCCATCAAATGGTTGAAAGGGTGATTACAGTCCAACTCATGATTCTTATATCATAAGGATTCAATTTCAAAGCTGAAGTATTCCATTAATTATCCTATTTTTTTATAGTCAGTACGGAAACTGGATTTGCGTAGTTTTAGATCTGATGATTTAAAGGGAGCTATATAAAAACTGTGCTGTGAGCCTGTTATTTATTGCCCAAGATGGCAGAACAACACTATGTCTCAGTTTCTTTCTGAATACATGCAGGACCTACTGCTTTGGGACAGATTCCTACCCACAAAAAAAGAAAAAAAGAAGTAGAAAAACTGAAAAAAACTCTAAATACTTATGTAATTATAGTGCATGTAGTAGTAGGTCTTGTCATAAGAAGGGGGAAAAGGCAACACTGCGTTTGTGCTACTTGTGAAGTGGTCCTTTCCTCGGGCATTGAAATACTATGATTATCTTCATGGTTCTTTGTGTTACAAGCATTTGCAGAGTCTCGGGCTTTTTATTCCCACAGTGATGTCTGGCACAGGGATAAAGTGTCCTCTAAGGAGTCCATGTTCAGGCAAAGGGTTGGTTGACAAGATAAGGAATTAAGATATTGGTTACAGAATAAATAGGCTTAAAATATTTGTCAAGTATAAATGAGTAAGTGCTGAGTGTTAAAAAGTCATAGTCCTACATGATATAACTGTCTGAAAAAAAAGCCCATAAACTATAGTTACCACTGTAGCAAGAAGTCTTTCTGCTAGTATAGATAATTCTCTTTGAGGATGCTAAAAAAAAGACGTCCTCTAGACCTAAGGAATGTCATAGAATCGTGGAATCATACAATAGTTAGGGCTGAAAGGGACCTCAAATATCAGCCAGCTCCAACCTCCCTGGCATGGGCAGGGGCGTCTCACCAGATCAGGCTGCCCAAGGCCCCATCCAGCCTGGACTTAAACATCTCCAGGGATGGAGCATCCACAACTTCCCTTGGCAACTTGTCCCAGTGTCTCACCACTCTCATGGTGAAGAAATTCTTCCTAATGTCTAGTCTAAATCTGCCCCTCTCTAGTTTATACCCGTTCCCCATCATCCTATCACCACAAGACTTTATGAATAATCCCTCTAGTTTTGACAAGAAGTGCCTTCCCACTGAAAAGGTGGTATAAGGAGCTATTGTTTACAGTACCGGTGCTGCAGTATTTTTAGACTAAACTAAAACAGAAATAGGCTGGGAAGTTTGCTTTCCAGAACAGCTCAGTTTTGAAAATTCAAAGCATTTAGGTATTTTGGTGTTCATCTGACTCTAAGTGGCTACTCCCACCCAAGGTTTAAATAGCACACTTTGATATATGCCATGAAAGAGTAGATAACTGGGAAGCTATTCAACATATATTATGTATGCAACCTTCATTTCATAATAGTAGTGTTCTAAAATTAAGGCTACTTCAGAGCAGAAACATGAGATCATTTCTCAGAGTTTTAAGTCCTGAATTCAGTAAAAAGAGTATGCATGAGTGTGAGATCAACACTACACCACAACATTAAAATTATAAATCTATTAAAGATTAGTGAAGTCAAACTAGTGGAAAAAAAAAGCTGCAATTGAAACCCAAAGAATAAGAGCAGAAATAATATTGCAGTAGCAGAAAGTGCAATTACCCACTTCTGGACTAAGAAAAAATGGTCATTGTGTCCTTTTGAAGCAAGTATGAAACAAATACACAGACTGAACTATGGTATAATATAATCCCTTTATGTACACTGTTTATGTGACATAACTCCCTTATACCCATCAGCCTTTCCTCCATCAAGCCTGACATGCAGCCTCCAAGGACTGTTGAATTTTAAACAAAAGAGATTCAACTGAATCTTTTGATTTCTTTTACTTTTGGATTAATATGTCTTAGTAAAATGTTTTATCCATTTGTGGTATTTTCAGGTATGTGTTTCAAGTAGGAAAATCCTGATAGAGCCAGAGAATGATCGTTGCTCTGCAACACAGTGAACCAGAAAAGCTGATATGCTTTAAAATGTATAAACACATCTCTGCGGTAAAAAAAACCCTGAGTAATCCTGATCTGCAATATAATGTTTACTGCCACTAGAAATCACTATGTTTTAATGGTCAATAAGCAGCAAACTTTAAATGGACCCAAACTCCTCTTTATCCAGGTCATAAATCTGATCTGATAGCAGAGATTAGAAAGAAATAGGCCTATGGGAAAGTCCATGCTGTGGCATCCATACATCCATACGAAGTGCACAATAAAGAGTTCAGTCTGAAAGGGTCTGTTAACTGCTCAAACATGTCAAAAAAGCCAAAAATTTCCCCCAAACCAACCCTGATAAGTAGCATTTGCATTCTGCATTAAGTCCACAAATGCTGTGAAAATTTAATTTTAATTCCATCTTCTTTTGTCTCAAGTGCTTGGGGTAGACAACAGAGAACAATATTTAGAAGGTGCATTGCAGAAAGCTTTCAGAAACATCCAAGTGTTATCAGCTGGATTAACACTTTCATGTTTACCTTTATTTTACCTGATTTTCAGGTTACAGAAAGGGAGAGTTAGATCTGCTGGAAACATACTTGCAGTTGTTGTGACCATAAACTTCAAACATCATATAAATTATGCTGGATTGGCTTCCTATGTGGAGTTGTTGATCTGCTTTATGTCTCTTTGTGGATCTCCTCCTGGTGAATATGTGGCTTCATACGATTTATTTTAGAAATTACTTAAGTTAAACTGAAGAGACAACATTTCCAGATCAAGTGTCCACACAGGCGTGTTACATGGGTTAAGTTCACATATTTAACTTGCTTAAGGTAGTTTTTCTGAATGTCCCTTAGTCCCTTACCATAATTTCTAATTATCAAAAATTCTAGTAAATGCTCAAACAATAAGTCTGTTGAATGCAATAAATAAAAATAAATTAAAGTTCCAACAGTCAAAACAGCATTCTGTAACACAGCACAGGACCCAAACAGATTAGCACAATCTTTAGTCAGTCTTTTCTGTCCCAAAAGAAAGTAAGTCACAGGCATGTCACTTTTCCATGTGTATTTATTAGCTGGTCTACATTAAGATTAAAATATTATGTTATAAGAAGCCCTACCTAAGATCGAAGATTCATAGCTATTTTCACACACAAACACACAGGCATATGCCTGCACACACAGAGGTGGAGAGCACTGTGGTTTGGATAACTCTTAACCATTCAGGATTCAGTTTTTTCTGTTCATCTCAAATCTAGTCAGAGTTTTGTCAGTAAACACTCAAATTCATTTCTGTGCTCACAGCTGCGACCCAGATCTTTGTTTTGGTCAAATTCACCTCTGACATAACTCTGCTAACCAGGAAGAATTAGGTCTTCAGTTTGTTTTCTCTTAATGTTTTGCAAAATTGAGATGAACATTTATAGACGTTTTAGATTACATTTTCTTACAACATCATCTCCACCATTAAAAATTAAATAGATTATGTTGTGACACTAGTTATTTAGGAATATTCATGCACATTCATTCACTGAACAGTTGCTCACAATTTTTCATGAAATATAGGCATTCACTGGAGAGCACTTACCCAACAGAATATAAACAGTAAAATAAATTAAGCTCAGAACTAAAAAAAGTCACAATTTTTGTGTCAGTGCTGCAGATATTTTGCTGTCTCCTTGGTTTTCATCAAGGAAAACAAACATATGGGGCATATTACAAAATTGTATGGGAACATATGGTACTGCACTGAAATGGTAAGATATGTCACACAGGGAAATCCATGATACATTGGGTAGGAATATTTTGGGCCTCTTGGTGCTCAGCAGTCAATTTGTTCTTTCTAGTATGGCAGAATGTTTTGAGTTAAGTAAATGACTGCATATTTTGGCAGCAGTTTTACAGTGACTTGATCAAGCCCCTGAGAGGTACATCATCCTGACTATACAGATCTTCTGTACCACCAAGAAGGCAAAGAGAAATATAAATCAAAAGGCTGGGTTCTGAAAGTTTTATAACTAAAGTTTATTTGCTTCAATATAGAGTTATTTGAGGGATCAGGGAAATCTGTTGCTCAGTGGGAAGATTCCATGTTTAAGAAAATTTTCTGGATAGGTTTGATCATATTTATAAGCACAATGTACATATACAATGGAATGATATATTGTTTGTCTTCTGCTGTTTCTGTTTGCATGCACCTAAACCAAAAGAAGAGAATAAATTCTATTTGTCCTGTGAGGTTTATACTTCCAAGAGATGAAAAGCTATGCAAGCTTTCTTTTCTTTCCACCAAGTGGGAAAGACAGTGTTTCCATCTAAGAAGAAAAGGTCTTACTACAAAGAAGTTTGGTAGAATTCTCCCAATCTAGAAACTTCACTTTTTTCAAATGGATGTTAAAGTTATACATTGATATCAAGTGTTTTCAGCCCCTGGAGGACAACTGTATCAAAACTTATGCATTAAATATCAGGACAATTCCTATAAGGTAAAAGATTGAAACAAAACCCCAGAATATTTCAGAGAACAGAAATAAGGCTTAGGCATAAGTCCTCAGATCCAATACTTCATTTAATCTCTTTATTTTTATAGAGATAGTCATTTCACTGAACTGTGAGATTTTTTTTGTACAGATAATCTGCCTACTGTACTTATAAGTACCTTTAGCTCTCATCCAATAACATAGAAGATATATATTTATTCAATGCTTTGAAGCCTTCTTCAGTATCCCAAACTTTAAATACATGTTGCTGTACCTTCTCAAGCTGCCTATGGCTAAAGTAAAGCTTTTGGTTACAAAGGGACAAACACAAACTTTACATCTAATTAGCCCTTTGCTCCAGGAATGGGACAGTTATGAGATACATCCTCAACCTAATTAAAACTTACAGAAAGAATAAATTAGGGCCTGAGAAATGGGAAGACAAATTCCAAATTCTAAGTCATTTTGTAAATACAGACCTTTGCAATACTATGCAGCACTCATTATAGCAAAAAAAACCTCCACCTCTGTTCTTCCCATATAAGGCCCCCAAATTCAGCTGCTCTACTGTTCTGGTTTTCCTTATTTCTCTGTGTAAGGGCAGTAAAAAAAATCCCACCCCTAAGCACAAGTTTCCTGACATTGTGGGACTGGAAGGAAGAAGATAAGAATCAATGGATGCTGAGGTGAGTGCAGAAGAGGGAAGAAAGTGGCTGTGAGGTACAAGGAAAAAGGAGCTCAAAGTAATAAGTGAACTGTTACCAGAGACAGGACAACTGATGATGCTGTTTATACCTCCTGAAAAGGATCATGCCCAGCATCTTCCCTAACTTTTGGCAGGGACTTTCCATCATGGGGAGAGAGACGGGGCCAAAGCATGTTTAGCAGTGGAATAAGGTTAGATTGTTGTAGATTAGAAGCATGGAGGCTGTTGAAAGAGTGAGAGTGTGGCAGAAAACTCACCACAAAAGACTGTACCAACTTATCTTACACATAAGTGACCCCTCTGTGGTTTTGTTTAGCAGGTAATTGGTATTTGAAAACACAGTATCAAAAAAAATTATGTCATTTGGCTTACAAAGTTCAGTATTCACAAATTAGGGAACCCCAAAGTGCAAGCTGAAAATGCATTTTCACTTAGATTCATCCCCGTTAAAGCATGCAAAAATACAAATTTTTGTATAGTTGATGGAGACAGAAAGGCACCTCTAGAAATCAAGCTGCTTCACCTAAAATTAGCTTTTAGAAGAGTCTTTCACACTTCACTGTACAGAGAGACTGAGCTAAACCCCCCCGAAAAAGTGCATAAAGTTAGGTATGGTGAATACCAATCTTTTGGCTGTGTAGTGTGGCACAGTGTTTAACTGTGCGTTTAAATATGAATCACTTTAAAATATGTTGTTATTTTACTAACATTAGCAATGCTATAGTCTTACTATAATAATGCATTCTGTAAAATGGGTTATTTTATCCAGAGGTCTTGTATCATCAGCACAAGGAGATAGTTAAAAAGATATACAAACCTGAAGCAGGAGAGAGACTTCTGTGTCCTGGGTCTGTATGCATGCAATTTGCCAAGTGGCTTGGCATGATTAAGAAAAAAGCATCGCTAGAACCTTATCCAAGAGCAGATCCAGTTCAGCAGCAGATACTAGCTTAGCTTAAAGCCACTGGATTAGACCTTGGATGGAAATTTAAACATGTACCTTGGTTTGAAATAAGATGTGAATTAGTAGCTTAGTGGAAACAGACATTCACTGCTTCAAAGTTCTTTTTGTCTCCCCCTTTCTTAAAGTCTCTCATGTCTCAGATATGCTATTATTACAATAATTATACTGCCAGATGAAATAACAACATTTTGCCTAAATGATTACCTTTGTCACTGTTTAGTTTTATACAGTAGATTAGTATGACACAAAGGCTATATGGCATTTAAGTGATTTACAATGATTTACAATGATCTTCATATGAAGGGCATTGTCTGCGTAGAGCTTCAAAAGTTTCAGTATTTCTTTTAAATTGTTAAGCGTATAATGTTCTCCTACAAGTAGCAGCTTTTATGTAAAAATTAACCCCCTTCTGTGAATTTTTTTCTAAGAAGCAATTCCAAGAAAACATGGAGAAAAAAGATATCTTTGTTAGCTGCCTACAAAACTGGTGTTTTGAAATGAAATTCTATCATGTTTTAGAAAGTTTTCACAAAAAAATACTCAGAGTCGACAAAGAATTCAAATTTCTCATGTTCAATATCTGAGTCAGCTGGAAGGGGGAAAAAAGCATGACAAAAGATCACAAGAGCAATGAGGAAATTATTGCTTGTTGTTGAAAAGAAGTATTCCATGTCATGATGGGTTTGGGGTTTTTGTTTTCCCTATCTCCTCTGAAAAGAAATCACAGAATCACTAGGTTGGAAAAGACCACAAGATCATTGAGTCCAACGATTCCAATCAAACACTAAGCCATGCCCCTCAACACCTCGTCCCCCCATCTTTCAAAATAACTGCAGGGAAGGTGACTCAACCACCTCCCTGGGCAGCCTCTGCCAGTGCCCAGTGAGCCTTTCTGTGAAAAATTTTTTCTGACATCCGGGCTGAACCTCCTCTGGTGCAGGTTGAGGCCATTCCCTCTTGTCCTGTCCCCTGTCACCTGGGAGAAAAGGCCAGCACCCTCCTCGCCACAACCTCCTTTCAGGTAGTTGTAAAGAGAAATAAGGTCTCCCCTCAGCCTCCTCTTCTCCAGGCTAAACACCCCCAGCTCTCTCAGCCGTTCCTCATAAGGCCTGTTCTCCAGCCCCTTCACCATCTTTGTTGCTCTTCTCTGAACTCGCTCCAGAGCCTCAACATCCTTCTTTGGATACTTTGGATACTGAGCAGAGGATTCAAGGAGCGGTCTCACCAGTGCCGAGTACAGAGGGAGAAGAACCTCCCTGGACCTGCTGGTCACGCCGTTCCTGATACAAGCCAAGATGCCATTGGCCTTCTTGGCCACCTGGGCACACTGCTGGCTCATGTTCAGTTGGCCGTCAATCCACACCCCCAGGTCCTTCTCCTCCAGGCAGCTTTCCAGCCAGACTTCTCCTACTATGTAGCACTGCACAGGGTTGTTGTGCCCCAAGTGCAGGACCCGGCATTTGGCCTTGTTAAACCTCATGCCATTGGTCTCAGCCCAGCAGTCCAGCCTGTTCAGATCCCTTTGCAGAGCCTCCCGACCCTCCAGCAGATCCACACTTCCTCCCAGCTTAGTGTCATCTGCAAACTTGCTAAGGGTGCACTCGATGCCTTCATCCAGGTCATTGATAAAGACATTGAGCAGGGCTGGACCCAGCACTGAGCCCTGGGCAACCCCACTTGTAACTGGCCTCCAGCTGGATTTAACTCCATTTCCCACCACTCTCTGGGCCCGGCCATCCAACCAGTTTTCCACTCAGGAAAGCGTTTGCCTGTCCAGACCAGAGGCTGACAGTTTCCTAAGCAGAATGTTGTGAGAAACTGTGTCAAAGACTTTACTGAGGTCCAGGAAGACCACATCCGCCAACTTTGCCTCTTCCAGTAGGTGGGTCACTTTGTCATAGAAGGCAACCAGACCTGCCTTTGTGAACCCGTGTTGACTGGGCCTGATCACCTGGTTCTCTTGCATGTGCTTCATGGTAGCACTCAAGATCACCTGTTCCATGACTTTTCCTGGATTGATATGAATCTGTTTATTTGGACTGGTTCATTTCAAACCTTGCTCACATCCAGAATACTTTATCTGTCTATTGTCAAACTGGTTAAAGTCCTCTGGGTAAGGACTGTCCTCTTCTTATTTGTGTTACCATGGGAAGATACATAAGTTCCCTGAGCTTTAATTCTTGATGGTCTGAACTTGTAGTTAAGCCTCTCTATGGGCTCATAAAGCATTGTATAAGCATGAATGAAGAGCAGTGAAATCATTCCATTTTCTGTGTGATTCATGAAGACCCATTGGGAAAAAGGTAGCTTAAGGTAAATTGTATCAAATAAAGAGAATGAAAGCATAAGACAAGCCCTGTACTCTAGGCAAGCTAAAAAAGGCTTGAAGAGGGTATCACAGTCCTTGTGTTCACAGCTCCTATAGCCATTTCTGTAGACATTGCATGTCAAGCATTGGCTACATCTTTTGATAGGAACACTGTCTTGTATAGATAAGAATTATTTGGAGGGATTCGTCTTACATGACTTCTGCTACTGAGCAGGTACATTTGACATCTGAGCTAGCCATCTAGACTCCTCAACAACCAACAAAGAGAGATAGATGCCTACAGAAAATGATTCACCATAGACACAGGCCAAGACAAGTTATTCTCTGGAGATGGCCGTTCCGCTCCAGTGACTATTAGTTAACTAGTTCAGCTTTCTGCCTAATTATTAAATAGCTAAAATTAGGTGAGATGAATCCCACACAGTGATGCTGTCTGAATGAGACTAAATTTCCTTAGGACAGGTCTGAGCAACGCAATGACCCTGTTTTGCCATATTTGGCAACTGTACCACAAACAGATAGACCATAACCAATCAAAACTTATCTTGCAGAAGTAACAATACCAATGAAGTTATAGTGGGATAGATGTTAATACCAACTGCAAATGACATGTGGCATCTTTAGTGCCCAGAGGGCTTATGCTCTGGTTCATGTTACAATCACATCTTTGCTTTGCTGTGTAAACAGTAACTTTAGATATACAAAGCAATTACCATCTAGCATTTCTATACTAAACCAATCAAAACCTGTAGAACATCAAAACAGGATTAAGGTGGTGAAGTTTCAGCTGGGTTCAACATTTTACCTTGAGTTACCTGTGATCCCACACAAGGCAGGGAGCAGTTTGTCTTGGGATAGTTACTGTTTGCCTGCTTTATTGTTCTGTCACATTTCAAGTAGCAACAACTGAATTGTGATGAATTTTAGCCTGGAAATCTGAAATACGTGCTGTTTTATTGTAACAAATTGCAATATCTTTCTGAGTAGCTGGGATCATGGGATGACAGAATGGACAGTGGCAAGAAAAGAAACCTTCCATGACAAATAAAACCAGTTTCTGTTTCTGGATCAAAAATCTTAACGAAGGAGTGAGGGGGAAAAGACACCGTGGAGCCATGTCTGCACATAATTACAATATATTTTCTGGAATTGCATAGCAATTCATAGAGTTTAGAAAGGTTAGGTTACACTGAGAGCTGCTTTCATTTGGCCACCAGAAATCTATTGGGTATGTTTTAGGGAGGATTTCCTGCTTCTGCTGTTCAACGTGTGCAAGATTCTGATCTGAACTTCTGTGTCATACTAGCAAGTACTGCTGTTACTGAGATAGATCAGCTATTCTGCTGATTTCTTGGTTTTATTAATCAAAATAAACTGAACACAGTAGTTTTATTCAGGCTAAAAAATTCAACTCATTATTCAAACAATTTCTGAAAAATAAATGCCATTTAACTGACTAGATAGAAAGTACCCTCTTTCTGCAGCAGGTGAGGGCAGCTTTGTGGAAGGTAAATACATAATTTTGGCAAATGTGGAGAATTTTACACACTATAGCAGTTTAAGATGATAAAGCCTCTAGCTGTTCGCTCTGCCACCCTAGCGGACTTTATCATCCTGCTGTCAAGCAAGGAGTTAGGAAAAATATGAAGTGGCATCAGCCCCTTTAGCCAAAAGAAGAAGCAACATTTAGTAGGTTCTTGCATAAGCATGAGGTGGATGGCTGGAGGCAGAAACGCTATAACAAACCTCCACGGCAAAGTTACTCAAGATGATCTGTTAGTTTCCCAAGTGAAAGGTTTTCAAAATGCATTTTTATAAGTGTATTAAGCATAGCAGGAAACAAACTTCTTTTGAGGTGACTATCATTAGGTTTTGTGCTTATAAATTTGAGCTTTAAGTATATCCTTATCCAAGAAAAAAACCCAAAAGTGAATAAAGCAGAGGATCCACAGAAAACCTTCAGCCCCTCCCTAGACTACGAATGCTGTACTCAAAAATATTTGAACACTAAGACTGTCTAACCATTTACAGTGAGGGATGACATCAGGCACTCACCAAGACTTACTGATAACATTACAGGGCTCTCTGTAGCAACATATCACCAAATAAGAAACTAGATTTAGTCTATTTTATCATGAAGATGTGGTAGAGAGGAATTTTATTTTACGTCGCTAACCAAATGGCACAAAATTGCCAAAACAGATACAAACCTTTCAACAACTCTTCAGAGACAAATTGGAGCAACTTATTTATGAACAAACACACAGGTCCTTGTCTCTGAAGTCAAACAGTGATTACAGAGCAAAACTAAAGAACTAAAAGAAATCTGGACCTTTTAAAATGTATGCCAAGTCCACAGACCAGACTGGGACCAAGACTCTTACAAAAGCTTTTTTTATATATATTTAATGGCCATTTAATATAGTTTTCTTGGCAGTCACATTGCTTCACTACAGTTCCTAAAGATTTTCAAGAAAAGATTCCATGTAGTTTTTCTTTTCTTATTTCTTTTTTTAAGCCACTTCTGTGCGGATCATGTGGCAACCAGTCTGAGTGAGAAAAGTCAGACTAGATGTTCGCTCACAAGCTTAAACACTCTTTAATTGGAGAACAGCTGTTATTCACATTTCCAGGCTACTCAAACCCACTTGCAACTCAGGTATTCCTATTTCAGCTTATAGTTGAACTAGAAAATCAACTGAAGGGCAAGCAGCAAAAGAGGAAATACTAGTAGGGCACATCAGATCTGACTACAAACTTCCTCTGGAAATGAAAAGAAAAATATCAAGACTATCTTCACAGAGCATAAGCTCTGATAAGATAATGAATGGAGATACATAAATGTGTAGACTGACATCAGCTGAGAATCTGGTCCTCTATTATCATTGTTTGTACAAATAAAAGGTTGTGAGTACACTGCCAAACTAGCATATAATCTTCTGCTAGCTGTTGACCTGGACAAACCAGCAGCTTCCATTCACTTCACAGATTTTCACAGGAGTAATTCAGAAAAACAGCATCTGTGCTTTCTCCAGGGAAACCTGGGACACATCTCACCCAAAACTATATGTGCCAGGGAAGCTGAATCACCAAGCCACAAGGGAAACTTTGCCAACGTCCCTAATCAGGGAGAAATGCTTCTAGGAGTTGTGCTTTCAGAAGTAAATACTTGCAGGTGCTTCTCTTCTGCCCTGCCTCACAAGTTATTAAAGCAATAACTTATCCTTAATTATCTTGGATGAACTTTTCAACACCAGCCTTTTTATTATTCTCGTGTGCTTTTCAAATGCTCCCCTCTGTGTGTAAGAGCATGAAAATGTTACCAACAGGAACATGTATAGACATATACTCAGAAGCTCTCTCTATAGTTTCTTATATTTTTCACTCATCTCAGACTTCTGAACACTTATTTAAGCTGAATTCCTAGAAAAATATTCATATATATTGCAAAGAGCTCTTTAGTGCCAAGACATTCTTTACCGCAGCCAATTATTTTTGTCACAAATGGCAGCATGAGTATCTTCTGGTATAATCACACTCCTCTTAATTACTGAATCATCCATTCTCTTCCAAATACATTCTGAATTGTCATCCTCCTTGTCAGAGACAAGAACAATTTCTTGAACACAAGAGCACTGATATTTACTGTTGCTAATTTATTTTCACAGCAATATATTTCCCCTCTGTGTTAACAAAACTGTTTGAAAAAGACTTAGGCAGGAAGTAAGAATATGATATGTTTTAGATTAACTTCTGCCTAAAGGAAAATCTGGCTTAAGATATAAATTCATGGAGCAACTTTGATTTTGGCAGCAGAAGGGTGGTTTTGATGATATTTCCCCAAATAACTCTAACTGAGCCTTAAAGAGATCTTAATTTTTATAGGTCTAAATTAATTGGCCAGTGTTGTGGCCAGGCTATAAAATTAAAATTAAAGACAAAAATTCCTCTAAGCACTCCCATAAGCCTTATGGTCACAGGCAATAAGTTTCACAGATGGCACCTGACACTAACAAAGTTTCAGACATTCAGTATAGACAGTTTTTAATTGCCATTTAAACTTATTCTGATTACATCCTAACATGTGGTACAAACAAACAAAAGGGATGCAGAAATTCAACAGCTGTAAAACAGTTAATGACTAGCACTATTTTTTCATTTTTTAATACTGCAAACCTGTTGGATCCCTAGGAAGACGCTTTCTAAAATCAGATGCTGTAAATATCTAAATTGCCTGAATGAGTTTATCTTTTGTTTGAAGTCTAAACATTTTTTAATACCTATAGGAAAGAGTGAAGTAGGGGTCCTTTTGTTTTGGTATTTTTTTTGTCTTTATAACTAAAGTCACTATTTTCTTTGGTTAGGTTTGGTATGGATCTTCTTCTTTTCCTCTTGCTGAAAGGGTTACACTTAACTCTCTCATTATTTCTGTGATCAGCACTGTCCCAACACCAGCTGAAGCAGCCAAGACAGTGAGTTAGGCACAAATGTCAGAAAAATAATTTTTTCCTTCTGGGATGGCCTTCTGATATTGATTCATTAATCAGATTCATTGCATTGGATAAAACTACAATGGTTTACAGAACAAGACATTTGAATTTTTTCATATCCCCGTAAAACACAGACATTGATCTTCAGCTAACTCCAAAGACACAGAGAGATGCAAATAATGACATTGCTTGTACACAGTCTTACCAAATATGTCAGTTATAACTTAATCATAAGGGGTTGGGTATATGTTTGGATGTATCTTCCTTTCATCTTTATTCTTGATATTTTCTTTCCATTTTTACTTTTCATCTTCTATTAAAACACAACATAGGAAATTAGATTAAAAGAGGGAAAATTATATTAAACAAAAGGAAATTAAATTAGGCAAAATTGTTGCAAGACTGTGAAAGGTTTGACTGAAACCAGTCTTTGGAAATTACAGTCTTCAGACATCATCTCGTACAGTTCCCAAGTGGCTACCATGATGTTCAGAAAAGGTTATTCTTCCTCTGGTAACCAAAGGCAATCTTGGATGTAGATCTGCATTTCTGTTCTGGCTTTCTGCTTCAAGTAAAATACTGGATATCACCACAACCCGAGTCTTCTTGGTCTTTATAGAATTGGTTATTCTGACCATTGTCACACAAGCAGGTGACTATTCCATTGTACCTAACGAGAATTTCCTTCTTGCCATTATGAGAGTCAAGTTAAGAAGGAAAATAAAACAATAATGATTTTTAACAAGCAAATAGAGATTCTGATGGAGGCCCTGGCCTGATAGCAGTTTATGAGTTGGAAGTTGTGGGGCTATTTTCATAATCTTACCCTAAGCATCCACCACTTGCCCTTCACTCAATCAAGTATTCCCAGGAGAAGGAGGGACTAGACCTTTTCTGATAGTAAAAACCCTCTGCATTCTTGAGGATGGGAAGAAAAGGGCATAGATGTAGAAATCCAGATGAATGATGGCAGGACACTGTCTCTATGGGTGTTGCCAGCTGATGGGCTTAGAGAAAAAGAGGATACAAGTCAAAGAATGTAGGGCTGATTGTCATTAGAGGTTACTGTCCTCCCTTCACTCCTCCACAAGCTTCTATGGCATGCTTTCCCCACCACTAATGAAACCTAATTTAAAATTCCCTGCAGGCAAAGATGACTAATTATTTGTGTACTGTTTGTAATCAGACCTTTTGAAAGGATTTTTTTTTTAAAAAAAGAACAAACCCAAAAAGAAGCAGAGTTGGAAAAGCTAACAAGAATTCCAACAGATATCATCTGTTAGAAATCTTAGGATTGAAAAGCATTAATGTCATCAAATCTACTTTCTGGGGAACAAAATTGGTAGAAATTCATAGAATGTCACACACAGAATTAGCTCATTCTCACAACTGGGTTGGAGCATTTTCCTTTTCTGAGATGCATCCAGTTTTTTTTAAACAGTTGTGTACAAGAATAGCCTTGTAGCTTTTGTGGTATGTAGATGTGGTCACAAAAGAATATAAGCAGTTTGAAGAAACACAAAGTGCTGCTCTACACCAGCCTCTAGAAAAGAGAGACCTGATGTTTCCAGGGATATTAAGTTTACATTTCCCTTAATTCCTTATAATGGGTAGATGGAAAGAAAGGGAGGTGGAGGAAGAAAGGAAATAAGTGGAAAGAAGGAAGAGAAAGCAAGGGAAATGAGAAATTAGGAGTTAAAAAGAGATAAAACATTCAAGGTGCTATTGAAAATGGAGAGCTGTCCTTTTTCAGCATTCATTTATGTATAAAAATCAGTACTTGAAAAAGAGTAACAAGGTTCAAAAAAGACACTTAGAACTTGCAAATTCCGTTCAGGTGAGGTACAGTTGTTGTCTTTCTCATCCTTTCAGTAATGCAGAGTCCTAACTTGTGCAGCAGGGTATGATGAAATTTGTAAACCTATGACTTAAAACCAAAACAATTTATGGTTCCTATATTTTACTCTTCATAAACTAAGAGTATGTTAATATTTCAGTGGAAAACACTGTTATTCTTTCATAAAATAGCTCAAAACCAGTTGTGTTTGGACTTCCATAAATCAAATGCTCAAAAAGCTTCACCTTGCAAATGAGTTTTAAACTGTAAAAAATTGCAATGCATTTTTCAGTCTGACACCTACCTGCTTCATTTACTTACAAGATGGGAAATGGGGAGGTGTTGTTCCATTTTAGTAACTGAGAGAATGATCAGATAGCCTAACACATAAAAAAATCCATGTAATAATATGTTTCTCATAACATGATAAATATGGTACTAATCAGAAGGACTTTCTGAACCTTACCTTTTTGATTTCAATTAAAGGAAGGGAAACACACACACACACACACACAAAATATCTGTTGAATAATACAATTTTTTCTCCAAATTATTTTTCCACATTTGCTGCCAAAATAAACATATGGTACACGTTATCCTGTCCAGTCTACATTCATTCATCACCTGTAGGAACTGCAATGATTCATTCGCCAAAACCTGTTACACTAAATCCCACTTTTTTAAAATTGTAACAGCAAATATCCTTTTCAGCTTGCAAAGGGTTTTAAGTGCAACTTACATATATAGCATTTTTAAAATTACTCTCCACCCATCTTTAAAGTCTTGACAAGGGGTGGCATAACCAGCTTGTCACAATTTGAATTTCAATTCCTTTCCTACATAGTTGTACAAGATTTAAAATAGTGTCACTGTCATCCGGAACACAGAAGGCAATGATATGCTAAACTGGTTTGCTTTGCTTCTGATAGGGAGCTGTACAAGCAGTCCAGGCACCAGCTGTGCCTTGGCATTGCAGTGTTCTGAGATTTCATTGCTGTCTATGGAAAACAAGAGGTCTTGTCATAGTCTCCTAGCATGCAAACGGAATTTTGGCACTTTTTAAACATACCTTCATGTTTTTGAGGGTCCTTGATGGTGTCATCCAACTAATATTTTCTATAAAAGTTAAACTCAGTATGGGAGCCCTCAGCATGTCGCTCTAAAAAACTCAATGGGACATTAAAGAGGAACTCATGGGTTCTCTGCAGATGCAAAAGTCTTAGTGTTTGCACACACACATTGCAAGAATGGCTTCTGGCAAATATCTGTAAAAAGATGGTTCTGTTTTCACCCTTGAACCAGAACAGTCATCAATATTTTCCCACATATCTAGTAAATCTTCAGTAGATATAGTAAACAAAAAAAAAAATCTTAGCCTGTTTGTTAGTAAACTAGAGATTAAAGCACTCTCCCTCCGCTCTGTGCTAAATTAAGATTACATGGACCATTGATTTTCTGTCGTAACTGCATAGCTTTATGGGCCACTGTGCCCAAAATGAAGTAAAAAAAAAAAACCCAGAAGAACAAGAAAAGCAGGTGCAGGATGCTGCGACCAGGTAGAAAGGAGCAGAGTTAGAGTATGAGAGAAGGAAGACAGGGAAAAAAAGTAGCAGAGTCTGAGGTGGGGAGGATTGACGGTGCAGGAGGAGAGGCCAGAAGGGACATTTCTTCTCTGGCTCCTTCATCCCCCCATCTCCCAACTAGAAGCTGCTGCTTGCACACTGGCACCAGTACAGCACTGCCACCTGGCAGCCTTCTACATGCACGCTTACCAGGTCTCACTTCTGGTTTTCCTCACAGCCATTGTTAGGGGAAGCTGGGGAAAAAAAGTGTCGGATTCCTGCAAATGAAGATTACTGGTCTGTCCCGAGTTCTTTCAGTAGGAGAGAGGAAGTTGACACATGTAGCCTAAAAGAACTGCAACAGCACATGTCACTACAATTTGAATTAAATTACTACTTAGAACTGAAAATTCTCAAATATGCCAAGAGATTTCCAAGCAGATTTTCTCTGCCTGTATTTCCTAAAGTAAAAGTCTGATTGGTCAATGCATTGCAGAGTAATGTGGTTTGATGCACAGGCTAACTGCAGCTTTCTTCAGGGTGCTTTGAATAATAATTGATGCTTCAAATATCAGGGTGCAATAAAGCCCACAGGAAAAACAGTGGTTGAGGAACCCTATTGACCGCATTGATTTAGGTCATTACAGCAGGTGGGCTGGATAAGATGAAAATGAAAAACCTGCAGTGCCCCTAAGGAAGGTTATTCTCATGCAGGATATCCAGCCAACACATTTCAATATTTCCTAGTGTTAATCTTTCCCCTTCTCCCTCCTTCACTCTGAGAATTCATCTTGCATTTAGGACTATTCTAATGAATATGCATATAAAGAGCATTGAGACATATTTTATTACTTTATGAAAGCTATTTTGAATATCTGTCAAATATTATTTTACCTTTGAGTAATGCATTGAAATTATGAACCAGCGTTTCTAAACCATGTCTGCATGTTATTAATTAACTCAGATTCCTTCTGAACAACAGATCATATTAACTCACTATATTTTCCCCTGGAAGACTTTGGTCTCACACTATTAAAATCATAAGTAAGGGAGCCCTAATGGTGTAGTAGACTGGTATAAGTATTACATGGTCTATTACCTGTAGTAATTTTTCCATAGTCTTTTGAGATAGAGGTGACCTGAATTATTTCTATTATCTTCGAACTTGGTAGAGAAGTCTGCAATAAACTATATTTTTCCTCCTTATTACTGTGAAATTGAGGCAAGAGAAAAGCATTGAACATCCCTTGTGTCCAATTAAGTAAACAATAAGAAACAAACAGTTCTTATCTCCTTGCATCTTCTAGTTTCAATAGGAGTAGCTATGAGATGTGCACAGCAAGAGTCATAACTCTCAAGGACTTCTGCATAATGTACTTCAGATGCTGCCTCTGGAAATAGTGTGAATAGGTCTTTGAACTTCATCCAGGTGATGTATATTCATGTGAGATTTATATTTGTGACATAAACATTTGTTCTTGAAAAATGACCACAGCTTCATGTAGAGTAAGATGAGCCTTTATTAATCTGAGCTGGTAGTCTGCAAACAACTTTGATGCCAGAAAAGTTCAGTGTGTCTTAGGGAAGCTCCCCTCCTTTCAACCAAACAACTATCCCCATTGGTGACATTTGTTCCTGAAACATCAGAGAGGTTCCTATAATACCATATAATATTTTACATCAAATTAATGAGAAGAAACAATTGTTCATTTTAATTCATCTCCTTCCACATTGACTCCTCAACAAGGCAGACCACACTGAAGGAAGAATAAGCTCTCTACTTTATAATTCTTCTTTTTAACTGTTACTCTTTGGGAAGAAAAAAACAGCCTGATTCCTGATCCAACTCATTGACACATCTTCCACCTGCAGCAGGAGTTAGAGACTGAATAAGTAATTTTTTTCTGAGTGTTTGTTTTCATTCATGTTGGGTGGTCTTCTCAGACTGGAAGTTTACAGGTTAACTAAACAGATAATGAAAATGTCCTTCCAGAGGTTATTTTGTGGATTATATGTGGATGTGGTTTTCCTGGACTTCAGTAAAGCCTTTGACACAGTTTCTCACAGCATTCTGCTTCCGAAACTGTCGGCCTCTGGCCTGGACAGGCGCACACTCTCCTGGGTGAAAAACTGGTTGAATGACCAGGCCCAGAGGGTGGTGGGAAATGGAGTTAAATCCAGCTGGAGGCCAGTGACAAGTGGGGTTCCCCAGGGTTCAGTCCTGGGTCCAGTCCTGTTTAATGTCTTTATCAACGACCTGGATGAAGGCATCGAGTGCACCCTTAGCAAGTTTGCAGATGACACCAAGCTGTGAGGAAGTGTGGATCTGCTGGAGGGTCGGGAGGCTCTGCAAAGGGACCTGAACAGGCTGGACTGCTGGGCTGAGACCAACGGCATGAGGTTTAACAAGGCCAAATGCCGGGTCCTGCACTTGGGGCACAACAACCCTAAGCAGAGCTACAGACTAGGAGAAGCCTGGCTGGAAAGCTGCCAGGAGGAGAAGGACCTGGGAGTGTTGGTTGACAGGCGACTGAACATGAGCCAGCAGTGTGCCCAGGTGGCCAAAAAGGCCAATGGCATCTTGGCTTGTATCAGAAACGGCGTGACCAGCAGGTCCAGGGAGGTTCTTCTCCCCCTGTACTCGGCACTGGTGAGACCGCACCTAGAGTACTGTGTTCAGTTCTGGGCCCCTCACCACAAGAAGGATACTGAGGCTCTGGAGCGAGTCCAGAGAAGGGCAACAAAGCTGGTGAAGGGGCTGGAGAACAAATCTTACGAGGATCGGATGAGAGAGCTGGGGTTGTTCAGCCTGGAGAAGAGGAGGCTGAGGGGAGACCTTATTACTCTCTACAACTACCTGAAGGGAGGTTGTGGAGAGGAGGGAGCTGGCCTCTTCTCCCAAGTGACAGGGGACAGGATAAGAGGGAATGCCCTCAAGCTCCGCCAGGGGAGATTTAGGCTTGAGATTAGGAAGAAATTCTTCACAGAGAGGGTGGTTAGGCATTGGAATGGTCTGCCCAGGGAGGTGGTTGAGTCACCGTCCCTGGAGGTGTTTAAGGTTAGGGTAGATGAGGTGCTTAGAAGCATGATTTAGGGATTGGTGGGAATGGTTGGACTCGACGATCCAGTGGGTCTCTTCCAACCTGGTCATTCTGTGATTCTGTGATTTATCCTCTATTTCCTAAAATATCCTTTATTCTTTTTGCAATTCTGTATATATTTACAAAATCCTTTTCTGTAAGTGACAGAATGGACTGTGAAAACACATACACAAACACAGATACAGATACAAAGTGGTGCAAAGTTAGGAAATTTTAATAGTCACATCAAAATGCAGATTGGAAAGATGTGCTGAGAACAGAGAAGGACAAAGGCATTACATGGAATTTAGGGTAATAAAATGGAGAGACTCTTCAGTGCATCTCCAATTTTGGATTGCATACAGTTACAGAGGGTAACATCCTGTCTACATCTCAGTCGGTGGCATGACTCCCATTAATGTCAATGGGGTCATGATTTCATCTCCAATACACAAAACACCCTGCCAGCCCTTCTGTGCTCCTGGGGAGAAGAGAGAGGCTGTGCCACATTTATACCTACTGCATCTAAGTGACACTCAGCTCTGACATACAAGATCAGTCCAAACTTTTGAAACTTTTTGCAGGGCACTGCATCTGATTTTGATTCATATGGAAATCTGTGCTGTTACACAGTTCCCAAAGCCTGTATGTGTTGCTGGCTAACCACAGAAGAAAAGGCTTCCAGCGCTCCTTGTGACATTTAGGAGGAGAGTCAGGCCAGCGCCGTATGGTTTTCAAGCTCCCAGTCTTCACATAAAAGTTGTCTGGGGGGAAAGAAAGGAACACTTGAGTGCTGCAAGCACACCCAGTTTCTCAATAAGTTGTTCTGGTCTCTGCACTCAGCCAAGACAGAAAACTCTTAAATTATGAACTCCACCACAGACATGCAAAAACGTCACTGGTTCAGAGGAAATAGCAAACTATGCCTGTACTTCAGAAATTAAGCCAAACTTTTTGTCCTGCCTCTAAATAGAATATAATTTTATTTCATAGCCTCTGTTTTACACTTTTATGTTTTCTTCCTGGAACTTAAGCTACTTTGTGAATTTAGCACTCTGCTCATGCACAAGGCCAAATATGCTTTATGACTCATGGTTTCTTTTCATTGTTGACAAAATTCATCCTATTTCATCTTCTTCTTTGGGATGGTAAAATTTGCTTCAGGAACTAGAGACTCTTCTGAGATCATAAGGGACCAGTAATGTCCCATGTGGTGTCAGGGTGTCAGGTGTGTGTTTGTCTTGTGGACAAACCTTAGGGATGAGACTTTGCCCTGGGCAGCCCAGGGGCTCCCCAGTGATGCTTCCAGCACATGAGTTAGCGAGGATACTGATTTGAGTCCATGGCATCATGTGCCCAGCTCAAGAAGAGCCAGCCATTTCAATATATTTGAGCAGATCTTAAATGTTTCTTGCTTACCAGCTTCTGCAATATCCTTGTAATTTTCTACCTGCAAGCAGAAATTATTCATCTAGTATCTGGGAATATGCTATAGCTCATCTTAATGGAATGTGATAAGGCTTCAAAAATAGTCCTAAAAATGCTGTACTTTAATGCCATAACTTCCATGAATGACTATAGTAAAGAACCTGAGCAAAGTAGCTCTGAGTTGTCCATCCTTGTGCTATTGGGAGAACATAAAAAAAAATAAAATCACAATTGATCAAGTAGAGCATTTTCTTCTAAATGGTACTGGGTGAAGGAAGCAACACCTGCTCTTTAACAGGTTTGACAAAGTACTGTTCTGTAAGCTAGTATTTACCTGTTATGGGGAAGTATTGCAGCCAGTCAAAACTTCTGATTCAGTACTTTTTATATTTGAATACTTGCCTTCCATAGATAAGGACTAAAGGCTGCCCACTCTTGTGCTGTGAAAGAGGAGGTAAAGGAAGGGACATGGATAGGCAACTGGAAATAATACAGTCTTAAACGGTCAGCCCTGTTGCTGCCATTGCTGCCTTATTTGATGGGAAGGATGGAGGTAGCAACTACTGGTTTGTGGAGGTTGTTCTGGATTTGTGCGTTGTGTTAGAGACGTTGAGATCTCCACAGCTGGGATCCCACTGGAGTCCACCACTTCAAGGACAGGTATTAGGATGGAGCTACAGCTCAACACACAGTAGGAGCTGCGATCAACTGCCTCTTTCCCTCCTGCCCTAACCAGAGCTGTTAACCATCCACAGCTAGTAAATGGCTTGTAAGAAAAGAAAAAGGAGGACAACTAATGAGAAATGTGAGGGCTGAAGACTCAGACATGGGTCCAAGGGCTACAGAGGCGACAATCAAGCACAGCCTGAACTACATCTGTTGTGCCTAAAAGAGAACTGAAGATATGAGAAGGGACTCATGACTGCTGGGATCCCTGCCAGTGGTGTGGATGACTAACATGATGCCCAGGAGAAGGTCCTAGGAGGAGCTCTAAGGGTAGGACAGGCCAATGCCCATTGGATGCATGCACACTCTAGTATGGTCTCACCCTGCCCACAGACAGGATGAGAGCCCCTGAACGTGTCTGTGGTCACTGATCCATGAAAGGTTCTCAAGCTGAAGGGTAAGTAGGAGCTAGCACACCTGGGCTCTTCACCAACTGTGAGTAGTAAGAAGCCTCAAAATGAGGACAGAACATGATACAAAAGTTTCCTATAAGCAGAACTAAACATCCAGGTCTAAGCTGCAGTTTTTGCCAGGTACAGTGGGATGCATGGCGTCCATGACCACTGCTGCTGCTAGGGAAAAGACAGTACCACCATTTTAGCAGCAAACGGAATGTTATGGCCTGAAGCCAACTCCTAACAGGAGGCAGCAAGTCTGCCTACACCAGAGTATAGACAAAACATGAACATGATCATGGCTATTCTGGCTTCCTTGGTCCAAGAAATTTTGCACACACACCCCCTCCCTGTGCCCCGAGGAGATTTACTATTTTGCTTCACTCTAGAGCTGAGTCTATGTACGATTTACTTCATTTTTCCCACCTAGAAACACGGAAGTAACCCAAGAAATGCCTCAGGATTCTTCCACAAAAAGAAAATGGCACAGATGCCTTGAGAAAAAAATGGCTGAGCAAATTTCCTTAAAAACAGAGATGTAACACACCCAGATCATTGCTTCAATGATAATAATGAAAAGGCTTGCTTATCAGTTAGACATTATAAACTAAGAAGATAAAAGATTTACTCTGTCTAGGCTTAATATCAATGACTTTTCAAACTCAACTGATTAGTATAGACCACTTGGCCCATTACTGCAAGGATTGATCAAAGTACAAATACACAATATCATACTGTGTGCTGAAGGATATACCACTATTCCCAGTACGCGCTTCTCAAAGGCAAGTATCCCCATTTGCATTATATGGAGGTTTACTGGTTGAATTATTGGACAAGGTTTGAGTTAACATGCATTTGGCAATAGTACAATTCCATTCATTTCTATAGAATAATTCTGGTTAGAGAAATGTACTGACATGAAGTTATGTCATATATCTTGCTTTAATAAGTGTAGATGTTAAGAATAATTTCACAGTTGTATGTTGTTAGATACCACTTGACCAGGGATTATGAAAATTAGCAGTAGTACCTGACTGAACTAAGTTGTCTATAGCCAGAATACTCACGTTTGAAAATTTTATTGATATAAATTCAGGATGTTACTGTGAGGAGGAAACGTGTCTTACAGTTCAACCAGTTTTAGTCCATAAATCAGACTGGAGCTTTGTTCCCTATCCTGTAACAGAACCACTGTGTTACCATGAACTGTGACTTACTAATCTTTTTGTAGTAGATACAATTGGCTTCAGTTCCATTATTGTTTTCTTCTGTCATGTTTATGATTTCTTATGGATATTTAAAATAAGCAAACTGATACTGATCAGCACCACTGGCAAGTCCATTAAAAATGCTATATTTTTTGTAACTCTGATAAACACAGACGAAGATTCCAATGTTCCTAAATAAAACACAGATCTGTTCCTTATAGAGCAGATTCAGAATTCACTAAAATGGAAAACTGCTTAATGTATAACCTAGATGAATTCTGAGAAGTCACATGAAACAAAACAAATCTTTAAAAGACAAGTACAAGAACTTAAAACAGAGAACTTTTGCTGCAGTCTGTTGACAATTCACCTAAAACTCTATCCAAATATCTTTCACTTTAGCTACCACAGGGTTATGCTAGTGGTGCTCTTTCTTGCTATTCCATTCCATAGAGAGAGAAGATACCAAAATGCAAAACACATAACCTCTTTAATAACATTACTTTGCAGACACATCAACCACTGCAACGCTATACAACCATGATCATGAAGGAAAGAGATGCAGGACCTTTCCCTTGGTTAAATTATCAGTTTCTGATATTTTGCAGAACTCATCCTTTATTCTTGGAAGCCACCACTTTTCAACTCTTTTTCTTGTCTCCAATCCATAGTTTCTTTCCCATTTCCCTGTCTCACTGTAAATAGTCCTGACACAAGCAGGAATCAGTCTCCTCTGCCATTTAATTAATCCCAGGAAGCCATTTAGTTGTCTCTTCAAACATGAAGAACAAGTGCCAACTCTCTGACAAACCAACTGCATTCTTAAGGTTATGATATCTGCGTGCCTCTCGCTTGCCTTCAGCTCCCCTTCCTCTCCCTGCACGCCGCCAACTTGGTAGCCCTCTGTGTTAGAGAGGGCTTTGATACCCTCGAACTGGACTACGGTCAGGATGGGACTGAGTGCCTGTGGGTGAAAATCAGAGGAGCCCACGGGCAGGCAGATATTGTGATGGGAGTCTGCTATAGACCACCCAGCCAAGAAGAAGCAGCTGATGAGCTCTTCTACAAACAACTTAGTGTAGTCACAAAATCGCTACCTCTAGTCCTCGTGGGAGACTTCAGTTTCCCAGATATAAGCTGGGAGTATAATACAGCAGAAAGGAAGCAGTCCCAGAGGATCCTGGAGTGTGTGGAAGACAATTTCCTCACACAGCTGGTGAGCGAACCGACAAGGGGCGGTGCCCTCCTGGACCTGCTGTTTGTGAACAGAGAAGGACTGGTGGGGGATGTAAAGGTTGGAGGACGCTTGGGGCAAAGCGATCATGAGATGATAGAGTTCTCAGTGCAGGGTAAGATGAAGAAGGAGGTTAGCAGAACAGTCGCCCTCAACTTTCAGAGAGCAGACTTTGGGATGTTCAGAAGGCTGGTTGGAAAAGTCCCATGGGAGGCGCTCCTTGAGGGCAAAGGTGTCCATGAGGGCTGGGCGCTCTTCAAGAAGGAACTCCTAGCAGCTCAGGAGAAAGCCATCCCCAAGTTCCGGAAAAGTAGCCAGCGGGGTAAGAAACCAGCATGGTTGAGTAGGGAGGTCCTAAGAGACATCAATAGGAAGAGGAGGGTCTACGACCTCTGGAGGAAGGGGCAGGCATCCTGGGTGGACTATAGGGAGGAAGGGAGAATGTGCAGGGAAAAAGTCAGGAGGGCTAAGGCCCAACTAGAAATGCGATTGGCCAAGACTGTGAAAGACAACAAAAAGTCTTTCTACAAATACATCAACAGCAAAAGGAGGGCTAGGGAGAATCTCCAGTCCGTAGTAGATGCAGAGGGAACAACAGTAACAGGGGACGAAGACAAGGCTGAAGTACTCAATGCCTACTTTGCCTCAGTCTTTAACAGTACACAACCCCAAGGGTTGGAAGAGAAGTATGAGATTCCCAAGGTCCAAGAGGAGGTGGTTAGAGACTTGCTTGCCCAGCTAGACGTCCACAAGTCTATGGGGCCGGATGGAGTCCACCCAAGAGTTTTGAGGGAACTGGTGGATGTGCTGGCCAAACCCCTTTCCATCATCTTCCAGCAGTCCTGGATGACTGGGGAGGTTCCGCTGGACTGGAGGCTGGCTGATGTCTATGAGAAGGGGCGCAGGGAGGATCCGGGAAACTACAGGCCTGTCAGTCTGACCTCGGTACCGGGGAAAGTCATGGAGCAGGTGATCTTGAGTGCTATCAAAAAGCACTTGCAAGAGAACTGGGTGATCAGGCCCAGTCAACATGGGTTCATGAAAGGCAGGTCTTGCCAGAGTAATCTGATCACCTCCTATGACCGAGTAAATAAACTCTTGGACGAGGGAAAGGCTGTGGATGTGGTTTTCCTGGACTTCAGTAAAGCCTTTGACACAGTTCTTTACAGCATTCTGCTGCGGAAACTGTCGGCCTCTGGCCTGGACGGGCGCACACTCTCCTGGGTGAAAAACTGGTTGAATGACCGGGCCCAGAGGGTGGTGGGAAATGGAGTTAAATCCAGCTGGAGGCCAGTTACAAGTGGAGTTCCCCAGGGCTCAGTCCTGGGTCCAGTCCTGTTTAATGTCTTTATCAACGACCTGGATGAAGGCATTGAGTCCTCCCTTAGCAAGTTTGCAGATGACACCAAGCTGGGAGGAAGTGTTGATCTGCTGGAGGGTCGGGAGGCTCTGCAAAGGGACCTGAACAGGCTGGACTGCTGGGCTGAGACCAACGGCATGAGGTTTAACAAGGCCAAATAACGGGTCCTGCACTTGGGGCACAACAACCCTAAGCAGAGGTACAAACTAGGAGAAGCCTGGCTGGAAAGCTGCCAGGAGGAGAAGGACCTGGGAGTGTTGGTTGACAGGCGATTGAACATGAGCCAGCAGTGTGCCCAGTTGGCCAAGAAGGCCAGTGGCATCTTGGCTTGTATCAGAAACGGCGTGACCAGCAGGTCCAGAGAGGTTATTCTCCCTCTGTACTCGGCACTGGTGAGACTGCACCTCGAGTACTGTGTTCAGTTCTGGGCCCCTCACCACAAGAGGGATGTTGCGGTTCTGGAGTGAGTCCAGAGAAGAGCAACAAAGCTGGTGAAGGGGCTGGAGAACAAATCTTATGAAGAGCGGGTGAAAGAGCTGGGGTTGTTTAGCCTGGAGAAGAGGAGGCTGAGGGGAGACCTTATTACTCTCTACAACTACCTGAAGGGAGGTTGTGGAGGAGGGTGCTGGCCTCTTCTGCCAAGTGACAGGGGACAGGATGAGAGGGAATGGCCTCAAGCTCCGCCAGGGGAGATTTAGGCTTGAGATTAGGAAAAAATTCTTCACGGAGAGGGAGAGTGCATTGGAACGGTCTGCCAAGGGAGGTGGTTGAGTCGCTGTCCCTGAGGGTGTTTAAGGTTATGGTGGATGAGGTACTTAGGAGCATGATTTAGGGATTGGTGGGAATGGTTGGACTCGACAATCCAGTGGGTCTCTTCCAACCTGGTTATTCTGTGATTCTGTGAAATTAAGAACAACACAATGTGGTAGCTAAACTACAACACAACTAGAAGATAATAAATTGTGGATAAAAAATACACTTCCAACTTCATGGGTGGATGGTACAGCGGATAAGAAACTGGTTGAATGATTGTATTCAGAGAGTAGTAGTCAATAGCTCAAAGTCCAGATGGAGATCTGTGACAAGAGGTGTCCCTCGAGGGTCCACACTGGGACAGGTGCTGTTTAATATCTTCATCAATGATATGGACAGCGAGATCAAGTGCACCCTCAGCAAGTTTGCAGATGGCACCAAGATGAGTGGTGCAGTTGCCACATTGGAAGGACGGGATGTCATCTAGAGGGAGCTGGACAGGCTGGAGAAGTGGACCTGTGAGAACCTCATGAGGTTCAACAAGGCCAAATGCAAGGTTCTACACCTGGGTCGGGGCAATCCCCATTCTCAGTACACGATGGGGGATGACGTGACTGGAGCTGACCTGCAGAGAAGGACTTGAGGGTGCTGGTCGATAAGAAGCTCAACATGAGCAGGCAGTGCACACTCACAGCCCAGAAGGCCAAACATATCCTGGGCTGCATCAAAAGAAGCATGGCCAGCAGGTCAAGGGAAGTGATTCTGCACCAATATGAGACCTCATCTGGAGTACTCTGTCCCATTCTAGAATCCTCAATGGAAGACAGATATGGAGCTGTTGGAATGAGTCCAGAGGAGGCCTACAAAGATGATGAGAGGGCTGGAGCACCTTCCTTATGAGGACAGGCTGAGAGAATTGGGCTTGTTCAGCCTGGAGAAGAGAAGGCTCTGAGGAGATCATATAGTGACTTTCCAGTACCTGAAAGGAGCCTACAAGAAAGCTGGAGAAGGACTGTTCATAAAGACTTCTGGTGATAGGACAAGGGAGAATGAATATAAACTGGAGAAGGGCAGATTTAGCCTAGACATAAGGAAGAATTTCTTCATCACAAGATTGGTAAGGCCCTGGCACAGGTTGCCAGGGGAAGTGGTTGATGCCCCATCCCTGAAGGTGTTCAAGGCTAGGTTGGATGGGGCCTTGGGTAACCTGATCTAGTGGGATGTCCCTACCCATGGCAGGGGGGTTGGATCTAGATGACCTTTAGGTCCCTTCCAACCCTAGCTATTCTGATTCTATGATACTATGAATTGAGAGGCACAATGCTATGACCAGATAGATTTATTATTCCAAGATTACTATACTTTCATGGAAACCGTTCAGCCTGAGGGTCTGATGTTCTAGCAAAGTGCCCTGACTAGTACCATTTTAAAGATGGTACCTATATCAAGACTCCCCTCTTCACTTGAGTGGAGCCTCCATCTCCAAACAGATCAGTCGATTCTAACTTCCCCAGGAATTTGGTGGAGTCCTCACCACTGAAGGTTTTCAAGATGAAGCTGGACAGGATGCTAGATAGTCTTATCTAGGCTTCCTTTTCCATAAAAGGTGGGACCAGATTTTCTTTTGAGATACTTCCCAGCAGGGCTGTTCTTTGATTCTATGAACTCTCTTACTTCCAGTATGTGCCTGATTACAAATTCTTTACCTAAGTATGCCAAAGAGAACATCCCTATTGATTAGCTGAAGCAGTTCACTGCCTGTAACGAATCTCATTGTTAGGGCATATGCAGGGAGTGCAACACGATTCTCTCTAAGATGCGGTCCAATGTACAAGAAAATCCTTAGTCTTCAGTGTATCACTGCTGATGAGGGAACAGTTCGTGTGTCAATGTACAGAGATAAGTGATTATAAGACATGCACTGTATTTTCAATAACCTAAGCTTCAGATCATTATCTGCTATTCCCTTGACAAATTTTTGCCTGTCACCAAACTTGCAGACCCTTACTTGTGGGGCCTTTTCTCTGCTTCTGCATCCAGGTTCCTACATCTAGTTGCATTCAAACGTATTGTTCAAATCAGGCAACACAAGCCAGATTACTCTGTGGAAAAAACATCACTAACAGCCTGTAGCCAAACACAGTATTACATCAGAAATTACATCACATGTTTTCAAAAGACGTGGGGGATTTGCAAGTGAGGGCAGAGGGGTTGTAGACAGGACTTGGGGGAATTGCTGCTGTTTACTGTTATTCATTCTCTTACCATTCTTTCAGCTTTTACTGGAAGGATCCTAGACCAGCTTGCTTATTTAGCAGGACAAGCACAGCAGCTAGTCTATAGCTGTGTAGAAGACAGCGGATACTCTTTTGTCATGTTGGCACGTGAATCTTACCTGTGACTATAAAAGTAAGGTTGTCTTAAGGGCAAGCATTGTGCTTGACTGTTTGGCTAAGCTGATGCCTGTCTTTCATAAGACTTTTTCATCTGCTCAAAAGATCAGTTAGTTTACAAATGAAGAAGTGTTTATAACTCAGTGCCCAAGGCTGGACCTGATTTAAATGAACTTTGAACTGAAATGAAAACCATTCAGAGTTCTGATTTCAGCTGATAAAATTGGACTTGGACTATTAAGTTCCATCTTAGAAACCGAGATGCAAATATAGAATCAACGTAACCCTTATAAGTGTTTTTAAATAGCCGTCTAGAAAGCCAGCTCCCCAAAAAGAAAGTCTTAGCATACTAAGAAGGGAGGAAGTACTCGGGACTTTTAGAATAAAACTTTGGAAACATCAACTAGGTGCAAATTCATTCCATATCCTGAACTCCTGGAATCCAAGAGCAGACAAAAATGAGCATAATATTTCTGAGGTGACCCCTCTCTTAAACACTTCCCAGACTTTTCTCCACTGGCAAACTTCTGCAGTAAGCAGAAGCAAATGGAGAACAGAAAAGGGGATTTGAGTATCAAAGTCCTTTAGGCATCTTTGGATGTCCTAACTGTGATGAAATAAGTTTCTACAACAAGCAGGTCCTTGAAAATAAATACAATGTATGTTTGTAAGTGTGAACTGTAATGAAGTGGACTGACGCTAATTGCATTGCTTCCCTTTTCCTGATTAGAGTTTATTCTGGTTAAAGGAAACACAGATTAGGTGTGCTGTGAAGCAGAATCACAGAATCACAGAAACACAGAACTGACAGGGATTGGAAGAGACCTCTGGAGATCACCTAGTCCAATCCCCCTGCTAAACCAGGTTCACCTAAATAAAATACATTCAAGTAAAACATGAACAAAGTTTTTGCATGAGTATGATGCCCTTCTAAATAAAAAAGAGATTAACAAATAGATCATTGTGTTATATCAAGAGATAATTTTAAGAAAAGAAACACGAAGTGGTCTTCCATAAAGATGCAAGTGTCAATTTCCAAAACCAGGACCTTTGAAGAAAACTTTAAGGAAAGTCCCCTACAGTGCAGGCTGCAGCTAGAGAACTTATCCTTTTGTGTATGACCATAGTAATCATCTTCTATATCATCAGGTTATATAAAATGACTTGCAATATCGAGTTACAAAACTCGAATCTCCCAATCTTCCTACTCTTTGCTTTGTTTGACTACTCATAAAACGTGAATATATTGAACTTTAGGGCAGTAAGTGAAACCAGACAATTATTTATTAACAACATCCAGCTGGGGACAACTTTGATGGCAGAAAGCAAACCTTGTTCAGTATACACATGGCCAGATTCTTCTCACATTAATTGAGATTGACTGCTTTTCTCTAAGGGTCCCCTACAGCACAGCAGTAAAACACATTTTTTGTTTAACAGTTCGACATGCCAACATGTCTCTAAGTACACTTCAACAAATTCACAACAAACTGTCCAGTTCTCATCCAAGTCACGCAAGTCAAGCTCAGCCCTAAAAAGACAACCTGTTGTTGTTGTGGCATGTAAGGAACAAAGCTGGTGCATGAATCCTATACTCCATGGGTCTGTACCACTGAGCATACCCAGAAACCCCAAATGTTGTCTGCTGCTGGGGTTTGTGAGGTGCCACACAATTGCCATCCTCCTAAGAGCTACAGGCATGATGGGCACAGCCTTGTGAGGAGTGATAAGACCATAGCTTCCATATTCCACTGATAAATGTACCATGGGAATAGTTACTGAATTATGGAAGATGAAAAAATACATGCAAATAGATCCTGGGTTTTATATCAGAATGAATTCTCCCACTAGTTTGCTTACAATGATTTAGTTTCAGCCTAGAATGAGAACAAGTTTGTCCTCAAGGTGAATATCATTTTTTTTTTTTTTCAATGAAAACTATTGCTATATCGGCATTAGTGAATCAAATGTTCCTTGGACCTTTCTCTGCCAATCCGGCCAATCAGCATAGGAGGATCCCTATCCATAGTAACAGAAATTCCTACTCCAAAAGCTAATTTCAATAAACAGAAATCCTTCCAGGTGCTGTGTAACTTACTAGTATAAATGTAGCCCATGGGAGTTGTATTGAATCCTTTCATTGAACATACATCACAAGAAGCCTTACTAACACCCCAGCTGCCAACTAGGACAGATTTAGCCAAACAGAGCATATTCAGTTTTAGCTATGAACATAGTTGCCTTTCTATGAGCTGTTTGAAAGACTTGATCAAAAGCATTTTGCAGACCTGTAGACTGGTAATTGAATACTCAAGGCAACTGCAAACAAGCAAAAAACCCTTTCCTTCAGCTTAAGCACAGCTACTAAATTCAGCTAGAGAAATACTCCTTTAGATTCTGTAACTGCTCTCTGACTTCATTATTGCTGATGTCTTTACACTTGGACCTCAAAGGCTTATTTCCCTGGTGCTAGACTTAGAGAAATTCTTTGCTTCAATTGTACAACGTAACAGGCATCCCATTACACACATGGTTTCCAGTCCCTGCATTTTTCAACATACGTGTGCAAACACCAAACTCCAGTGATAGTTCTTCAGTCTTCTTGTCTCACAGACCTTTGTGCACTTGCCAAAACATTAGACATCCCTAGGAAAACACAGATCCTATTCAATTAAATAAAAAACAACCTCAACATATAGAAATCAACTACAAATGTTCAGAATAGTAAAACAAGCCAAAATGTGCCTTTCTAATTTATTTTCTATATTTTAAAAATGCACTGAACATTTGCAGTTGATTCGTAATATTATGGCTTCTTTTCCTGGATAATTTTAATTTGTTTGTCTTATAATTAGCCATTCTTGCCCATTGGTGTCTCCTTCTGCTTAATCTGTTATGCAGATTTTGAGTGGACCTTGAAGACTGCTGCACTGTTTTAAGATAGTGTTTATTATGATAGCTGCCATGGATATGCTCTGATGTTGATCTGCTTTAAGACAGATCAAGATTTGGCAAAATAAATTAGATAATTCCTGTCTTTGTTTAAAGAGATCTAACCCTCAAAGTACATTCCTATTACAAGTACACACATTTACACATTTTTATGCTCCAACTTAATGTAATTGTATGGAGGAGTGCAGCCTCTCAATCAGATAATGAATGTAATACATGATAGAGCATTGTAGTACAATGCTTTTTCTGGCACTAGCTTAGGATGAATGCACTCATTAAGAGCGAAGACATATTATTAAAGGACACACTCCCAGATTAAGTAGAAGAAACCAAAATAAGCAATCATCTAATTCATAACTACAGAGATGATGAAGTTAATTTAAAGGTCAGCATTTTCATAAATATAAAGCATATTCTTTCTATACAAAAAAATGTGCAGGATATACATTGGAGATATATATAGGATAAAATTATGTGTAATATAAAGGCTATCAAGAAGCTCCACCACCTGCTTTTGTTCTGTGACTAGGTGTCATGATATGCTAAATTTCACCTGTAAATTATCATCTTGACCTTGACCCCTGCACTCTGTTGCATAACGCACATAACCAGCTCTGTCCTGCCACAAATGGAAGGTTTGAAATATCTGGAGTCAGAGTGATTTTTAAGGCAGTAATGCTTTCATCACCATTGATAACAATCCAATGCAACTGCAACTGACTGCAAAACTTTAGCCCAATGACTCATGATGAAAACTGTAACATTCACTTGTGAAAGTAACAACCTGAGATGTCAGGTATGAGGAGAGCAGACAGAAATACAGTGAGAATCAACAAGGAGGCAACAAATTAATGAAGAGAAGCCAGAAAATACTCAGAGGCTATGTTGACATCGTCTTATACAGCAGAGTTCCAAAAGATAAGCTAAACCATGCTTTCTGCTCCCCATTTGCTATCTGTCCTCCATCTACCCACCCTCTATGACATTTCAGATCCTGCTGGGAAGGAACCTGGACAAGCTAACTGCCAGATGTTGACTCACAACGTCATGGGATTAATGACAAAAGACTCTGGGAGACAAGCATGGCCACTTGTACATTTGAGTGTGCCCCTACTGAGAGTCAGTTCCAGCGAACATTGATTGTCCAGTACTAGTGCCTGAAAGCAATGGATATCAGTCACAGACTTGCACTCACTCTTTAAGACAATCTAGGTAGACTTTTACGAAGCAGCTGATACAGTGTCATAAACATTCTTAAGAATTGAGCTTAAGGCCACTAAACAGGCACTTTTCCTACAGCAAGCTGCATCTCACATATCTTATCCCACGTAGGATCTTCTAATAGTTTGAAAAGCAAGTCTCTGTCAATTACACACAGCCACAAAAGAGTAATTCAGGTAAATTATACTGATAACTTAGTAACAGATTGCACTATATCAATGTTTTGGTTGGTTTTGGTGAGGAGTATTTTCATTTTTACCTTTTGTCTTGGTCTCAAGGGTCATTAGTTTCCATGCAGAGAAGGTTACTTTCCAGTACTACATTATATATACTCTTATTTGTGTTTGTATGCAGGATTGTGAAGCTACAGATATCCCTGTGATACATAATCCCTACCTAGTACTTGATCCAGAGACTCACAAACTATTGAAGTGCAGAAATATACTGAAATCTCAACTGGTTCCATCAAGGCTCCTCAGAAGATACAATAGCCTACCCACATAATTCTGATAAGTAGCTCTGCCCTTCATCCTGCAGAAACTGTTAGGACTTTTGCAGATGAAAAATATTTGCTGTAAGCCATCATCAGTTATGTTCCTAGGGGCGAAAAAAATCCTGCTCAGCCATTCCTTATGACTGGGAGGAAACAATCAAAAATTTATTTTAAAGCTGAACAAACAATCCTTTCTCAGAATACCTTTCCTCTGCAGTTATTTCTACTTGGAAGTGATTTCTGGCTTTCTCCTAAGATCAGAGAAGGTCTAACTAGGAATGTAAAAGCATTTTCTTTCTTTAAAAGACTAACAGCAAGGAGTACATCTTCATAGTTTTCTGCCTGTCATGACAGTAGAGATGGTTTCCTTCTGTCTTTTCAAGATATTATGTGACGGGCTGAGATACAGCAATCTTGCCTTAAATTCCAGTCCTGGACATGTAATAAATATTTGCCTACTGCCACAAAATAGTTCCTAAGCAAGTTAATATTCTGAAACTTGATTTCCACCACCCAAGGTCCTGAATACCCTCATGGCAGCCTGGAAAAAAAAAATACATTCCGCAATCTGACAGCTTAATTTGAGTAATTTACATTCTTCCATACATTTCACTATATACATCTACTTTTAGCTAGAAGAACCAGTCGGGGTTTAATATCAGTTGTGGGCTAATTAGTTCCCCTTGCTTCAGCAGGAGGTTTCATGAAAATACATGAAGGCCACCAGTGCAGGTGAACAGGCCTGTCAAAGCACTGGGAAGATTCAAAGGGAAAAAAGACAAGAAAGGTTTTTGCAACACTGAAAAATGTAAATGTGAAGTGTAGAAATCTCAGAACAGAGGATGGTAGGGCTGTGGAAACATACCATGGAATTTTTCTTTGCTTAATGGTCACTTTTCAAAGTTCACTACTTAGGAGCTAGGTATTTTTGGAGTTGTCCTGATGTCCTTTTTCTCTGAGAGCTGTGAGAATATGGCTAAAGCACACTTCTGGAGGACTCTGCATTGGTCCTGAATGTCTCAGGAAAAGGCTGACCAAAAAACCTCTCCACTCATTTAATGAACCACAGCTTTGCTCCATTTTACTTCTAAATTTGGGAAATTTAATTTAAATCTCTTTTATGTTACCACAAACTTCTGATTTCTTTGTACTTTCTCATCATTGGAGATCACAAAAGTATTTCTGCTTTTAAAATGTCAGGGAGGCTTCTCACTATTTTTTACATCCCTGTTAATCATGGGAACAGATCACCACAGACATTCACAAGACTGTCTTTTTTTCAGTCTGGGAATCTCATGAAGTAGCAAATGATAGCCTTGCCCTCACTACTGAATTTAAGTCTTTCTAACATCATACGCCAATAAAAAGCAAAATCTGATCTTACTGAAGTTTTTACCCAAAAGTAACTGCTTCTAGGACAATATTGTGTTAAATCTCCCACATCTGACCAACCAGACACTGCAACACCTTCATATGCTGCAGCTCTTCTCCAGTTTATCAATTCTGTGTGACTACAAGTTCTAGAGACAACGAAAGCAGAAATGTAGCAGATTTGGTTATAGAAATCACTGATAAAAATGGAAAAGTAGAATTGCAGAATCATAGGACACCAGAAGTGAGGTCTGATGGTCACCTGGTCCAACCTCCTGCTCAAAGTAGGGCCAATTTCAAAATTACAGAAGGTTGCTCAGTGCCATCTCTGGTCAAATCTTGAATATCTACAAAGGTGAGGGAGATTCCAAAACTGCTGGGAACAATTTGTCCCGATGTTCCAGCAAGCTCTTCACAGCCACACAGGAAATTTGTTTTAATTTCAGTTACAACTGCTCAGATTTCTGCTAATATGAAGAAATTCTAATGGAAAGCTCTTGCTCAGAAAGATTGTGAGAGTGAAGCCAATGGCAAAACACTGTCTAATTGCAACTGGACAGGCATTTAATTCCTGAATTCTTCTTACCTGTGATCTACATCATTAACCTAAATGCACCATTTGATCCTTATTTTCTTCCATACCAAGGGGTATGAAATAAAGAAATAATGAAGAACTAATAAAGAACTTGCAAACAGTTTGGCTAAAATGGAAATTAATTCAGAAGGTTCTAATATCTGTATTACAGTTTAAATCCTATTAGAAGATCAAAATGGTCATTTCTGCTCATTTCCAGTCTATAAATCTATATTACTAAACATGACTACATTGTCAGGTAAGGTCAGTGAAAAACCTGAGAAACTAAAAACCAGAATAAATAGTAACTGTAACACTTAACTCCCTTGAAGCCAGTATTTTCCTCCAAGACAGAAACCTTCAGCATGGCAGAGTCACATGGGTCCAGGACTGTGGGAGGAAGGACCGTTATGCTTTGATGTAACTCTCCTCTCTCAGGTCTCTCCAAGTCTGGTTTGCAGTCCTGTCAACTCCCTTGAGCTTGCACCGTAATCACAGCAGATTAAAAAGCGCTTGTAGAAAGCAATTCATCTCATCTATCTCCAGTATCTGTTTCAGGATGGTAATGCACTGGCTTGCAGAAGAACTTAGATGTTTGGCTTGGATAAAACATTTAAGTGGCTTAAATCTGCTCAATAGCTGGAAAACACAGAATTAAAATCAGAGGAAAATACTCCTTCTAAACTAAGGAATAGTCTCTCAAGACACGTACAAGAAGCTTTTTCATTTGGCTATTTAAATCAGAATTGAATTATCACACTAGATGTATTAAACCTGTATCCTGCCTTTGGCAGGCTTTAGAGGGTGGAAAAAGTCCTTTCCAGTTCAAGTGTTAAAGTACAAAGTCTCTAGGGCTATATTCCAGTGGTTAGCTCTTTATCAACTTTTGATACAGGGAGAACAGGGAGGCAGAAGGAAGGATGAATGTTTCTGGCAAACTTGCTGAAGCTTGAAGATAGTATGATGCTTCTGTGCCTCACAGGCAAAATATCTACATTACTTTCACAGTGCTGTCAAGAAACAGCACCAATGGAATAAAGCAATTGGAGATAGGATGCAAACAAAATGCAAATTCGGTTTCCATTCCAGAGTTTTTGATGTTGCAAATATGATCTATTGCTTCTAAAAATCTTCTGGGCAGTAACTATTAAATAACTCCATATAAATTCATTTATAATCTTGGCAGACCAGCTTTCCTGAAAGGCTCCTCTCCTGTGTTTCTTCTCCACAGGACAGGGCAGAGTTTTAAGCATGTTATTTCTAGGGCCAGTTCGGTAGGAAACTGGTCCAGATCCAAGATGCAGTGATGAAGTAGAGGTCTTAATGACTGGAGTCACACAGGGGGTTCTCAGCAACAGTATGACGTTCATCAACTGACCTCCCATTTGTATGGAACATAGGTATCTATTCAGGTTACTTTATAAAGCTTTACCCAATCTGGAGCAATGTTTGAGCATTGGCACCTGGAGCTGGATTCAGACAGATGTAATGTAACTCTCCAACCTCCCACAAGCCCCCACGTTCTGCAGATGGATCCTGCACAGCCATGGAACTGTGACAAAAGCTGTGCTGCAAGAGCATGTATTATTACATTGGTATTAACAGGAGGCCTGAAGCGCTATTATTTCTCAACACTTCTTCTCTTATCCTTCTACCCTGAAGATTTTTACAAGAATTGCATATCGTGAATAATAATATCTGATAGGTAATACATTTTTCTTGTTAAGAAAAAACAGCAGAAAAAAATAGTAATCAAGTGTCTAAACAAGCACTAAATAGACTTGTTTCTTAGAAATGTAATTTGTGTCTATTCAGTAAAAAGTTTTGAGCAAGGTTGAATTCTGAATGTTGTAATAAACAATGTTGATTCTGGCTTTTCTGCCAAGACTGGTATTTTTTAATGCCTACAGAAATATGGATAAAGCCCACAGCATTACTCTGGTTAGTAAGCAAATGTCATGCTGTAGGAGTAAGAACCTTTCTAAGATGTTTTTCTTTCTGCAGTGGTAAAGGCAAGATGAAGCAGGGTGCAGATAGAATGTCCAGATATGAGTAATGCTATTTTGTCTTTGTTTTCACAGGAATTATTATTTTGCCTGTCTCCTGAAATATAAGCTTTTGAGGTATTTCAAGAATTTCTTTATTATATTTAAATATGACTGGATGAGCCAGCTGCCTAAAGTAAAATGCTAAGTATTCAAATCTGGTTTATATCCCCTGCTCATTGTTTTGTCGTTGCTCTTGCAGGTACAGTAAAGGGATAAAAATAACTGACCATGACCAAGTAACCCATTCAAAAGTTTCAAAGCCTGAACATCAGAGTTTTTGAACCACAGAAGCAAGCATGTATTTAAGCACAAACTATTTTCTTAGCCTATAAAAAAGTATAACCTTGTTGCATAGGAAATGAAACATAATTTACAAGCGAAAAAAGGACAATTACCATTTAATGAACACCATTGTCTTCTAACAAGGATTTATTTTTTCATTATTAAGGGAAGAAGGAACTGATTTGATATGTAGCAATGGTCTCATATCTGTCATTTTAAGGTGTAAAGCAATACAAATATTCTAGGGAAAGCAAATATAAGAAAGTAGTTTTCAGGCATCTGGGATCACAGAATCGTAGAATCATAGAATAACCAGGTTGGAAGAGACCCACCAGATCATCGAGTCCAACCATTCCTATCAAACACTAAACCATGCCCGTTAGCACCTCGTCCACTCGTGCCTTAAACACCTCCAGGGAAGGTGAATCAACCACCTCCCTGGGCAGCCTGTTCCAGTGCCCAATGAGCCTTTCTGTGAAAATTTTTTTCCTAATGTCCAGGATAAACCTCCCCTGACGGAGCTTGAGGCCATTCCCTCTCATCCTGTCCCCTGTCACTTGGGAGAAGAGGCCAGCACCCTCCTTTCCACAACCTCCTTTCAGGTAGTTGTAGAGAGTAATAAGGTCTCCTCTCAGCCTCCTCTTCTCCAGGCTAAACAACCCCAGCTCTTTCACCCGCTCCTCGTAAGGTCTGTTCTCCATCCCCTTCACCAGCTTCGTTGCTCTTCTCTGGACTCGCTCCAGAGCCACAACATCCTTCTTGTGGTGAGGGGCCCAGAACTGAACACAGCACTCGAGGTGCGGTCTCACCAGTGCCGAGTACAGGGGGAGAATAACCTCCCTGGACCTGCTGGCCACGCCATTTCTGATACAAACGAAGATGCCATTGGCCTTCTTGGCCACCTGGGCACACTGCTGGCTCATGTTCAGTCGGCTGTCAACCAACACCCCCAGGTTCTTCTCCTCCAGGCAGCTTTCCAGCCAGGCTTCTCCTAGTCTGTAGCTCTGCACAGGGTTGTTGTCCCCCAAGTGCAGGACCCGGCATTTGCCCGTGTCAATCCTCATGCCACTGGACTCAGCCCAGCAGTCCAGCCTGTTCAGGTCCCTCTCCAGAGCCTCCCGACCCTCCAGCAGATCCACACTTCCACCCAGCTTTGTGTCGTCTGCAAACTTGTTAAAGGTGCACTCGATGCCTTCATCCAGGTCATTGATAAAGACATTAAACAGGACTGGACCCAGCACTGAGCCCGGGGGAACCCCACTTGTAACTGGCCTCCAGCTGGATTTAACTCCATTTCCCACCACTCTCTGGGCCCGGTCATTCAACCAGTTTTCCACTCAGGAGAGTGTGCGCCTGAGTTTGTGCTGACAGTTTCTGAAGCAGAATGCTGTGAGAAACTGTGTCAAAGGCTTTACTAAAGTCCAGGAAGATACATCCACAGCCTTTCCCTCATCCAGCAGCCGAGTCACTTGGTCATAGAAGGTGATCAGGTTAGTTTGGCAAGACCTGCCTTTTGTGAACCCGTGTTGACTGGGTCTGATCACCCGGCTCTCTTGCATGTGCTTCATGATCGCACTCAAGATCACCTGTTTCATGACTTTCTCTGGCACTGAGGTCAGACTGAGAGGACTATAGTTCCCTGGATCCTTCCTGTGACCCTGCTTGTAGATGGGCACAACATCAGGCAGCCTCCAGTCCAGTGGAACTTCCCAGTCTTCCAGGACTGTTGGAAGATGATGGAAAGGGGTTTGGCCAGCACATCCGCCAGCTCCTTCAATACCCTTGTGAAGGCGATGTGTGACTGAAAGACTTTGTTTCTTCTGACTCCATCTCTTGGACTAATACATTACCAGCTCCTTCAAACCTTATGATTTTGACATCAATTTTATTTTTAAGTGTTATAAATTAGAATGTAGATTTTCATCTACCCAGAAAGTTAATCTGGACTAGAGCAGGGCATGTACTGTGGGTATAATAGCTACTACATTTAAAATTAGACACATTTACTTCATACAGGAGCATCTACACAGGAAGCTAATTGGAAACAGTTACTCAAGAATAGTTATTTATAAATTAATTTCCATGTGTATAAATTCTGCAGAAGTTTTCTTAGTGCTCAAATGAAATGAAATACAATCAGAAATTGAATACAATCAGGCATTGATACATAGCACACAACTGTGATTTTAAAACAAACAAATTTAAAAAAAAACCCCCAAAGATGTCCTTAAAAACAATGCTTGCTGTTTGGTGAAACTCACTATCTTCCTAGTTGGAACACTCACAAACTGCAATTTGGCAGGCTAGTTTAATTTGTTAATATTTACATTTTCTTAGTTCAAATATTTTGACATTTCAGTGATGAAGTTGTGATATCTGTTATTTTAGAACTGAGTTATTTTTTTCTTGACACAAGTTTCCTGGTTATGCTGAGTTTGATGTCATTTGTGGCAAATCTGTTACACTGCAGGAAGCTGCTTAATAAGAATAGCCACTTAACCCTGATTTTGATCTGAAAGAAAACTGTTTACTAGAAAGTGGAACACCAGTTATTTGCAGTCCTGTCCCTGCTTCGTGAAAACAAAGACTTTACAGTAAAATGCAGCATATACCATTTCTGATGAAAATGTTTTCCTGAATATCTGGTAATATATAGGTTTTGCCTACTAATGGCTTTATCTATTTGGCTGTTAGTAGGCAACTACTGCTAGGAAGCCCTGGTAAACAAAGTAATTTATCTTTGGACTTCTGCTGCCAAGCTTTTTGAATTGCTTCTAGGAGGAGGACAAGTAAAGATGTGCATAGCTGCATTTATTCAATCTTCTCAAAGAACACATTGTAAATGAAAGAGGACAAGCAGACCATAAAGAGACAGCAGTACGAGGTAACAAGGCAAGGGAAAGCTCTGGAAAGCTCTGCTAGCTCTGGAAAGGAGAAGGAAATTAAAATAAATAAATATTAATATAATGATGGACAATTTTTTAAAAAACCGCTTTTGCCTCCAGCTATGAGCTAAATTGAAGACCAGTTACCATTTAACCCACATCTCCATCACAAAATTTTCTGAATTTTGTTTAGTAAAGTAGTGTTTGTTTGCCTTCTATTTCCCTTTCTCAGCTCTTCCCTCTCTTCTCTCCACACTTAAAGCATTCTTTGTTGGAGACATTGGATAATGCCTTCTGATGTACTACCAGGGTGGTGAATATGCAGTCCAAAGCCAGGATGTGTCCAGCAGAAGGAAATGAGCTTTGCTGCCTGTGAATGGCATAACTCATTTTTATTATAGTCTGAAAAATCAGATTGTTAATGAAATGAGAGATAAACTATGATTTCTGGATTTTTTTCTTTAATTCACAAAGAAACAGATGAGAAGACTTTTCTAAATAAATAGGAGAGTTCTCACTTTGACTCCTCTGACCTGCATGCCTTTTACAGAGATGATTGTTGCAGCAATAGCCAGGGTGCTGTGTGAGACGTTTCTCTCAAGAAATATTGCAATGTATGGAGTCAGACTGTGTGGAATCTCTTGGTAAAATATGGCTTTTTACTATCAGAAGTGTTTACTGTTATAAGACAATAGTGGAAGTTGTTATTATATATTGCTCACAAGGGGTGTGTCAAGTCTCCAGCTTGAACTTGCCCATTTTTATAATAAACACTAAGGAAAAGAAGTGAATTATTGTACCTCTGTACAAACTTCAGTCCTTCCTTGCCACTTCAAGGTATGAACATCAGCACTGGCTTTGTAGGCAGGCATAACATCCCTCCTAGTGTCTCTTCCTAGACTGAGCTTGGTCTCTACTCCTGCTGCCAATTTGGACACTGGAGCCTGAATGAACTCAATATGTCAGCCTAAACATATCTGGAACACGTGCTTTTTAGGGAACAAGTTGAACATCTCAAGACTACTCTTTTGAAATTTTAGATATATTTCACAACTGTTGCTTTATTATTGCTAAACCTATGCATGAGCATGCATTTAATTTTGTCTGAGTTCTACCTTGTCCACAAATGAAATGAGAATGGACAACAGAATTGCATGATGCTCTCTAAAATGAAATGTGCTATGAGATGGGCATTTAAAAAATGTTTTCACTATCTGCTTATCAGTATTATGAGTTATGTAGCATGAACTTCAAGTGCTGAGCTGCATATCTTTAAAGTCAACAGAATCACGATTACTAGGTCAAAAGCCCAACCAGAGGAGTTAATCGTGAAGTAAAGGAACTAGGAAGTGAATGGTACCCTTGATAAGAAAAATGATAGTCTAAACAAATGTCCAAATTCCAACCTGATATAATTCAGTTGTTCTGCCTAAACTTCTCAGCAGTTTCAGCATGGTATTCTTCTGTACTTCTACCCCAAAATGGTTTTAATTTTGCGCTGGGTTTAAATGAGAATCACATTCATTGGAACTTAACTATATTTAAAATAAGTACTTTTGACATCACTTCTTATTAGATTACTGTCTCCTTCACTTGGTGTACCTTTTCATATCTTTTAGAAAAAAAATAATGATCATATTCTAAGCATATGCATTTTAAAACCTCAGGACCCCTTGATATCAAAAGAGTTTTGGTTTTTTAATTGAATGTACCTTGGTGCATTTACAGAAAGGAATCTCTGATTTAAACCTAAATAAAATACTAAAACTCCTAAGTCAATACCCCCCTATAAAAAATGGGACAATATGATTTACTTTTTCAGGGTCCTCATACTCTACAGGATGTAATGAACATAGTCATTGCTTCATCTCTCTTTTGAGCTGTGTGCTTCTGTCCTGCTGGTTATTCTACAGCAAAACACACCTAGCAAGCAATGCCACAAAAATATGAGACGGATACAACCTCGCAATAAGTCTGATAGCTAATCAATAAAAGTGAGAGGGAAAGCTGAGAAATTGTGTCCTGCAAAGAAACAGAACCAATCACATAAAGCTGATAAGCAGCAAAGTCACTGTTCTTATTCTTGAAAGAAAGGAAAAAAAGTAGAATGATAGATCGGAGCTGTACCGCTTTTCAAAGGCATACTGATTTTTTCTGGATGTCTTCATCATCCTCAGCAATTTCTGAAGAAATCACTTTACATGACTAATGTGCAGTAGTATTTGAGATGGAAAGCTACAAAGTTTATTTTACTTTCTGTTACAAGTCACAAGTAGCAGGTTTCATTTTGAAAGTTTTAACAGATTCAGACTCTTAAACTAATAAAATTACTTGCTGTTAATGAGAAGGGTAACAATCACTTAATAGGAGCAGCTAGCTTACATGCTGCCTCAGAGACTAGATACCTAAGACTTCAACCTCATTATACTGTTTAGATAATACAAATCCTCATAGTCTTTGGCTTAAATTAACTAAATTTCCATTAGTCTGTGTTCCGATGTAAGTTTAGCATAGGAAGCATGACATTCCAGTTAGTTTTAAATGCTTCAGAAAACTTTAGGAGATAAAACTGAAACTAATGCTTAAAATTCTTCCATACTATTATTATCTTTTAAGCACAGGAAGCATAAATACAACAGAGTGTTCTGAGCATCTGCTTAGTGTAGACCAAACATGTACTATACAGAACATTTTATGTTTTCCACAGGATTATGGATGTATGTGTTTATCTTTGTGTACATGTTTATCTGCAAAGTATTTTCACATATCTAAAAATACATGGAGTTGTATGTACAGTTTTATTACATGGAAACTGGGCTTGAGCACTGCAGCAAGTTCAATGTACAGATCAGATTCACTACGAGTTCATTAAACTTGTAAAAATATAGAACTCACCAAATTATTTTTTACGGTTCATACATTTCAACATGGATGATAATCAATTTGGATATTGCAAAGATCAGCCTGGGGACAAGTGGGACAGCAAGGCCTTCCTACTTCATTTCCAAAATCACTAGTTGGACAGCAGCAGAGTGTTTAACAAAAATACTTTTCAGGAGCTTCTGGAGTTTGCTGCTTTGATTTCTTGCCTTGGACTCTGTTTTTTCCTGTTCAGCACCGGTCCTTAGTTTCTGGCTCTTTACATCTTACTCTCTGGCATTGTCTTATTCCCTGTTTCCAGTGCCAAGCTCCAGCTCTGCCTTCTTAGTGTCTATTGACACCATAATTTGTAATATTTTTATGGTCAGATTTAGAGGAGCAGTCCTTCCTGTGTTGAACTTTCCTCTGCTTCTTAAGAAATTTTGGTAAATTACCTCAAAGATCAACAGCTCTCCTTGCAGGCCTTAGTACAGATATAGCACGTGTTGTTCATTTCAACAAATAGGATGGATATTTATTGTACTAAAGGTGTTTTATAAAGTTCCAGTTCCTGATATGATGGTTCTTGCTGTTTTTCCACTAATTTATTGAAATCATAGCTATGTTTTTGCTTTGATTCAAATATTTATGCTTTCTCAAATTCAAGACAGAATATCTCCTTTTTGGTCAGTGTCAGCTACATTTGATGGCAAGGAGGGTGTCCTCTGAACAAGCACATGCTGCTCTTAAAACAATGGTCTGCCTTATAAACCATCTGACTCATCAACAATATTTGCAAGTAAGTATTTCTTCACTTCAAGATATAAATTAACCAGTTGCATTCCACAGCTAGAAGAAACAAGAACACCTTGTCATGTAATATAAAAATAATATGAAAGCTAATCATGGACACTACTGGCATTTTTGATTCCATGAAGGCTCAAGCTTAATCAGTGTAATTTAGAAAGACAGAAATCACCCACAGTTCCGAAAATCTTTCCCTTAGGAGGGTCTAGCAGGAGTGGACTGAAACAAGTGGTTGTGTTAAAACCATGCTATCCTGGGGTTAAGCTGGAGCAGAGACTTCAACCAGGCACACCTTATCACCCCTGTTGGCTCCATGTGATAGCTGAATGATGCAACCAATCAATCTGTTTCTGTGGAAGCCTTTCCAGATAGGAATGTAGGTTTTTACCCTTACAAAGTCAAGTTAGCAGAGGCTGTCAAATAAAAAAATATGCTGGCAGCCTCCCAGTGCCAGCATTGTATTAAACGTTAGACATAACAACATTCTTCTCCTAGACAGTGAAATTCCTGAACCCTCACGAGCACCAAGCAGAGCTGGCCTGATTCTCTGTGGCACTGATGCAAATTCAAAGCTGAGAGCCAAGCAAGGAGGCAGGTCACCACCTAGGTGAGCAGCAGCTGTAAAAGTCTCCATCCCTTCAGCCATCCCCTGGGTGCCAAGAAATCGAACAGAGCAGACAATTACTGATTTCAGTGGACTGCAGCACTGCTCTGAGTTGGAGTAATTCAATACTATAGAGTGAAGACTGCAAACCTCTCATCTTGCCTTTCACTTTGTGTCTTGCTATTATAATGTTTAAGATTGCAAACTCCAGGATACAGTCTGTATATTCCTCCCTTTCTGAGCACTTCTGAGCTCACTGCCTGTATTTAGTACATTGTTTTAAAGTTTTCAGCAATTATTATAATGGTGATAATTTCTAAGAATAGTCACACTGTCCCCAGTGTACTCAGCTAAATGGATTTCTCTTCAGTGTTAGAAAAAATGCTTCCCTAATCTATAAGCATTCAGCATCTTGCCCTAGATTATTTCTTAAAAAAAAAAGCAAGTATAATAGCAATATTCCAGTTTGGTTTTTACTTGAGTATTATCTGCAAGGAAGGACATGGTAGCCAAATACCAGCTTATCTGGAAAATGTTCCATCTTTCTGGAGTAGAAGATTAAACCAATAATGCTGACTCAGTGCTTTCGGCCCTTCTCACTGATATCCTGTAGCAGGAGATTCTGGTTTCCTTCCCCCTCATCCACTCAGCTCTCCCTTCCTCTCCAGCAGCAATCACGCCAGCTCGGCTCCCTCTCACAAATACAAACAACCTAGTGAGTGTTTTGTTGGCTCGGAACAGCAAGCATCACTTCAGCTGCACTCAGAGATCCAACTCAAGTCTCTATAATCTGCTGCTCGGTCAGAGGCACACAGTGATTTGTTCAGCTGGTTTTGGGAAAGTGAGATGTCTCTGAAACCACCAGCCCTTTGCTCCCTGCATGTCTCCAGATGACCTTCTTTGCTAATCTTTTGCCCCAGGTTACTCTTTTAAATTCAGGAATGAAAAGCTGGACAGTCAGTCTCTGTTTCTTCATCTCTTGATGTTTTCTTTGTATGCTGAGCACTGCACAAAATGCTGGAGGGACCAGATGCATTCATATATACTTTGTGCGCTTTCTGTACTTTCTTCTCCTTCTCTCTGAAAAAAAGCCTCTTGGCATGCAGACGGAGAAGCCAAAGGAAAAATGTTGTATTATTTGGGGAAAAAAATGCAGTAAATGAACTATTTCCCTTTTTTGTCCCTCTTGTTCAAACCGCAGTTACTGTAATTTCTAAGTAAAGGTTAGTTTTCTAGCCAAAGACAATGTCATGCAGAGATATCCATACACACTAACTAACCTGTTTCAGAAATAATAGAGCCACTGTAGGGCAGTGCTACCAGTCTTGCTCTGGGCTTTCTAAGTGGTTCAGTGTTTCATTGTTTGTATATTTGATTGCTGTCAATCAAACTGGATAAATAAAAGTTGATAGACCACGTGTCAGTGTTGTGTTTTGGAAATTTGATAACATGAGGTAGTGGCCAGATAGTGATTTCATAACTGTTAAAGCAATGTTTTCTTTTGACTTTTTTTTCTAGGATTAGCTGTTTTATTCACACTTGACTGCAAATATGACCATGAATCTATATTACATTTTCAGTGTTTGCCATCTCACACATATTACAGTTTGCAAAAAATCATTTCATATGTACAATCCAACATGACAATATTAGCTTAGCATAATTAAACAAAATAATTTAGAGCTACTATGCACATTTTTCCAGCTAACACAACAAAATTATGCACACTTGCTCCAAGAGAACAGGGATTTTTATAGATTAATATGAGCAGTTTGGCTCAACTCTGGTTGTTTTTTCAGTATCTCTGACAAGGCTTAGCAGCTTTCTCAATGTCACTGTTCACTGAAGTCAGCAGGAAATATCTCTGGACCTTCTTAGATTTTTCACTCCCTGAGTGGCCTTCATGTTTCCCTCTAAATACATTTTTCTGCATCACCTGGCCAGTCACTAGGAGTGCCTTCAACAATTTCTCCCTTAAATTCATATTATAGGTGGCAACATATTGTATAAGCCACCTTCAGTCACAGCCTCAATGTTTTGCCCCTTGGGTTTCATCTGAGCAGTAGTTATGGCACTTCACTTGGCTGCACCCCACCTGAGGCTGAACAGGACTTTGTGAATAGAGTGACACAAACATAATCTAGATCTGTTCTCAGCTTCACTGACCATCTATTAAATAGTCAAGACAATATATACCTGAATTGATACTAAACTATGCCAAGTTCATGTGAAATCTGAAATCTCATACTGACAGAGGTACAGTATTTTCCATAGACACAAGTTTTAGCTGAGTAAATTTTCTGCTTGGCAAATTCTAATCTTGTTAGTGGTTAATTACTGAAAACTAGTAGTCCTTCTTTTGGTAGCATTCTACCATCTTGTCCCATTTTGTCCCCACCCAGCTTAATTCCAAAATAGACCTGTAAGCCTTAATTTAGTCAGATTGTTTCATGCACCACATTATATGCATATTTCAATGGTACGTGGTGTGACTTCTGTACTCCAGACCATTCTGTTATCTTTAACATGTAAAGACATCCAGGTACTAGAAACAAATACTATCAGAAATAAACCATCTTTCATCAGTATACTTTTGTTTATGTGCAAATTTAACTCTCAGACATCTTAACATTCTTTACAGTTTAACCTAACTGCACTTTGTTTTACTTTGGGGAGAGAGGGTGCTGGTTTTCAACAAGTCAGTGTATAGCTGTTATGTTTACAAATAAAACCTCAAAAATGTAGCCTACCTTCTGTCTGAATTTGTAGACAACATGAAAAAACAAGTCCAAGGGTAAAAGCATTTTAGTTATTTCTGCTTATACTAAACCTAAAGGCAATAAGGCCACTTTAAATGTCAAGAATTCCACTCATCAAAGCATAGAAGAAATGCAGGAACTGCTCATATAAAATAGCTACTTACTGCACTTGAATCATTACCCCTTGTAGTAGATCTTCAATCAGACATTAATTAAGAGCTAGTCAAGTAGTGCTGCAATAGTGATACAACAGTTTTTTTATGAACAAGGTTTCAAAATTGAAAACACTTGGTTAGGAAGCTTTGCTTCTGTCCCTAGTCCTTCTCCGACTGTCCAAACATTTGTACACCTAGAAATGAGCACAAGATTGCACTTTGAACTGAGTTTGCTCAGCACACTTGTAAAGAAAGATTTTACATTTCTCTGCTATCAAGGAAGACTTTTATTTGAAGAAAATCTGTGAAATAACACATTTCTGTATGTTTCTCCTATGCTATTTTTCACTGTTTCATTACATCTGAGGTTGATTAAAGTCACTGAAGTTTTATTAGCAGTTTCTCCACATACTGTTTTGCCAAAATAAGTGTTTGTAAAGGCCTTTTTAAATTACCTACGTTATTGAACCTTAAGCACAAACTCCAGCTACTGAAAAGTTTAAAAATCAAAATGTTTCACCCGACATGAGTACAGTTCAGTCATATTCAACTATACATACTATACTTTCTAATCTTCTTACTACACGTAGACCTTGTTACTACTTGAGTGTATATGAAAGAAATGGAAACAGCAAGCACCTCTATGCTGTGCTAAATAGTGACAGTTCTACTGAAATGCAAAGAACCTTTATAGCAACACTAGCAATGATGGGAGAAGACCTCTCCAGCAGCCACTAAATACCGCAGGAAAAAAAGGAGCATTGGATGTTGTCAAATACTATAAAAATATTCAGGTAATGTGTCTGGAAGGCAAACTCCATACCTTTACATTGAACCTACACAAAACTGCAACAGATTTGTGACAGGAGAAGCCTTGGAACAAGGAACATGATTGTGTTTTAGTTATGACCAGTCATACGTGGCATACACAGAAATGAAACTATTATGTCTATGAAGTGTGACCAGTCCAACTAGTTACTCCGTGAGAAAAAGAGAGCTAAATAGCTGCACCATCAATAAAGAGAAAAATATTCCTCTGCAGCAGATCATAGAGTGCCTTTTGATGGCTGCTGTTCATTTGTTGTGCCCAATTATGAGTAAATGTGATACCCCACAGACTGTTTTTCTGGAAAAAGGTGGGGAAGTCTGCTGAACGTTTTTAATATATCATTATTAAAGTTAACTTTGCAGACCTAGTGTTTTAGATGCTAATGGCTGCATGCCAGATGAATGATTACTGTAAATGTGTCAGTTAAATAGTCCAGTGACAGGTCCATATGTGCTCTATAAAGAATCTAGTTAAACTGACCCTGATCAAAACCAGAGTGATTAACTCAAAATTTCAGGAGCTCAGAAATAGAAAGACTGGTCAGAGATGTGAAATAGACTTAAGCAGATTCCTTTACCTGCTATGATTCTCCTCTTCCCCTCTGGGCTGCATCCATGTACACATCCTACAAACCTATACAACTTCTGTCCCTGGATGCAAAAGTTGATACTGGTTTTGCAAACAACCAAAGTAATTGACGATGATAGTGCTGAAGGATTGTTTTATGAGCTCCTATCTGCTGGAGTTACTGCTGGTGGAGCCTGCAGGAATAATCAGGCAGAGACTCTTTTGCAAGCTTAGTGTAAAACCATGCTCCTCTGCAGAGGTGATGATATCACCAGCTGCTCCGGGGAGACACTGAAGGAGTCTGCTCTGGACTCACATTGCTTTCTCAAAGAGCAATGTGGCATGGGAGGTTGGTAACTCCCAAAGCAATATCCTATGCACACAAAAAGTCCCCAGTCAGACAGCTGACCTCCATGTACACCTACACTATTCTCAAACAGCAGTGTCTGCTGGCAAATACTTCAGACAGAGAGTGCATGTATCAAGCCCATTGTGTTTCCTCCAAAAGAAATGAGAGATTTTATAAAGATGGCCATGCTTCATATTCTGAGTCAGTTTGTGGTTCAGTCTTTGGAGTAGGAGATAACATTAACTGGAAATGGTTTGGTATTGGTTTCAGAGGTAATTAGTTTCCCTTGTATCATCAGCTTCAAGAGCTTCAATATGTTACTGTTTTTCAGCCACAGAGCACAGCCTTTTTAAGCAACCAGATTATGAAACAACCCATGTATATTGCTTTTGTTCAAGAAAGACCCAAATTTGATATACTTGAAGCCATTTGTACTGTAGCCTTTATTTTCACTATTTTCAGACTCTACTTTTCAGATTACAGTGATCACTTCAAGGTTAATAGTCTCTCTGTCACCTTCTGAAAACTGATTGTTTCTATTTTGTCTTAGTATAGAAATGAAAGAATCCAAACTGACTCTATAGACTTAGCATTACTGTGCATGCTGGGTTTAATCCAATAGTGCTACAATAGCTGCAAAGTATTAATGCCAGGCACAGACTTTGGACTAAACAATTCAAAATAAACTTCCCCAGACATTGAGGTTTCACCTTGAGTAGCGATCATCAACTGGGCAAACCAACTTTTCTATATGCATCTTAGCATGAAGCCTCCATCAGCCTTCTACTGGCTTGATAAGCTCTTTCAAAAACCAGTCTCCTCCATCTTCTAAATATTTTCTGGAGAATAGGCAGTAAACACAGAATGCAGAAGGACCAGAAGGCAAGAACAGATCATTAGTGCACCCTTAAAGGATTAAAGGCTGCAGTGCAAGAGTGGGCTCTATCCTAGGTTAGAAATTGTACACCAATGCTGAGCTAGAAGATGACCCTAGAGTTGATCTTCACATATGCCAAGGGTATTCTATTCAATGGAAGCCAGAGAAGCAAAAGAATAGTTCCTTAATAAAAAAAAAGTGAAGAACTAATTAAAATTCCGTGTGTCCGCAGCTGGTAAGAAAACACAAGTGAGAAATATTCTCCTGTGACATAGTAGGATCTAATGAAACCATGGCCTGAATAAGCACACAGCAGGTAGGAATGGTTCTTTGCAGGCCTGGAGCCTATTTGAATTAAGGTTTTTTGAATCATTGTGCATGCTAAATTAGCTGAAGTAACCCTTTCTAAAGTGTCATCGTGGCTCACTTCGTTAATAAAATAACACTATGCTGCAGGAGTCACAAAGCAGTTTACTGCCAGCATGCCAAGAGTCTAAACAGTTAAGTTTCTCCTTAGGTACCATTTCACAACAAGCAAAGTGTTGCTCTTCAAAAAAGAAAACAAAAACCCAAACATATTATTAAAATAGATGCACATTCGACTTTTAAACTTTGTTGGTATATCTTTAAGTGCCATGTCTTCTACGGCTGTGAAATTAACAGCTGCCACAACTATAGACTTGTGGCTTGGCTTGTGAAGATTTCTGGAACTGCAGAGTTTTTCCAGCAATGTCTCTCTTTGTATTTGCTGATTATGGTTTCCTTTGAGGTACCTCCGCTTTTTTATGTCCATTCCTCTAGTGTCTAGTCTTTCTTTCCATTTATGTACTTAGCTGAGGTCTCTCACATTTTTTCCTTATTCTGAAAATTGACTTCTCACCCTCTTTAAGGAGTATTTTTATCTGTTTTAAAATAAGTTCAGGTGGTGTTTAGGTCTCAGGGTGTATCAATTGTTGAGTTCTTCCTTTTGTTTTCACAATTCTAGTAAGGACTAGTCCCCTGCTTCTGACATTAAAAAAAAAAAAACAACCCACCCCCCAAAAAAACAGCAACAAAGAGCTTTATTATTCTGTTCTATGTTTACTTCCTGAATTATTTAGGGTTTTCTATAGTAGTATTGAAAGTCCTCCCCAAAAAGATGGTCCTTGAATTAAAGAGCTCATAAGTGATTATATCAGAAGTAGGACAAAGTTTATTAAGTAATGTCAAAACATGTAACAGACAACTTCTGAGATGACAGTACAATGAAAAATAACATAAAGGCAGGGGACAAAACTTTGATTCTGTACAAATGTATCATCCCAGGCTGCAATAGGGCAGCAGTTCCCTTTTAAGGAGAACATCATCACTAAAATGACGTGCTCGTAAAAATGCTAACATGGTTCTTAAAATTATTCTAAACAGATACTTTCAGATAAGATATGGAAGTATTAAGGCTGTTGTGCATAGCAGTGGTGAGGCTTTGTCTAGAGTACTGAGCACAGTTCTGTTTACAAGAAAAGAACTGAATTATTTTAGCTTGTTTAGGTGAGCAGAGAAAAAGCTGAGGGGGAATATGCATGCTGCCTGAAACGTATATAATTATGAAGTCAGGCATAAAGGAGAGGATAGCTATTCAACTGGACAATCATGGATTATAAACAAATGTACAAAGGCAAAAAGGAGAAGCTGTAGGCTGGATGTCAGCAGAGATTCCCTAGCCAACAGAGTGGGCAGATTCCGCAACCATGTTGGCAGGACCAAACCCAGACTACTGCTAGGAGGAAGCTGGAAAAGTTTATGAGGGTCATTGTAAAACATAATGCTGCAACAGAAGATGTAATTTTGGCCCAGATCTAGAGAAGTGGGGGCAACAAGAAGTCTTGCAAAAGCTTTCTTTGTTCCACGAGCTCTAAATTCAATGGCTCAGGATGTCCATTCTAGTCTTATGATCCCATTTTATGCAGAAATCTAGTGCTTGAAGGTTGGTGTGAGAGATCATAAAAGTATTTCAGGAAAAACTTACACTGATAATTAACAAAGGAGAATATCAATGGTTCCTAAATGGAAGGCCCACGTAACAGTCAGGTTTTCATAACATTGGGGCTAACCCTGTGAGCTGATAGGAAACAAGGGTACTCAGTATATCATAGAAACTGCTCAGTGTTTTAAAGATTTAGCATCTCCTAAATAAATAAATTTTTTCTGTGGTTTACTGTTCAGTCCTGGTCCACTGACATGAAAGGCAATGTTTTCACTGATGTTAGCAACACAGGAACAGAACAGTGAATGATGTACCTAATGAATCAAGTGGATCATCCCTATCATCCATTAGGATTTTAAGCCAGATGCAACGTTAGATTCAAAAACATGATTTCCTTTTCTGTGATAAATGGCCTGCTTCTAAACCCTGAACTTTCATGAAAAGCTTTGGAGGTTCTCTTACACTCTTCAAGGTTTTCACTGAGAAAAAAATCAAATTATCTTTTTGGTTTCCCCTATAATCTTCTTTTTATCACTGAAGTGCCTCCATCCCCACTTACATTTTAGACCTATTTATGTAAAATAAGATATTTGGTGTAAATTGTTTTCACGCAAAAGAATATGCATTTTTCCTTTCTTCACTCTTTGTATAAATCTCAATGTTGCCATTCTTGTAGCTGCAGAGCTCCACTGACTGCTGTGGGACATAGACATCTCCTTATATAACATTTATAAGTTCAAAGCGAAACAACCTTTTAAAAAAAGGCCTAAAGTTTGGCAAAAGAAAACTGGGCTACTGATAAGCAGGCTAGTTTGCAGACTTTGAGCATCTCTATTGCTGCCCCAGGCTGCATAAGGAACAAAGCCCTGTTTTCTTCAGAAGACCCCAGAATATCTGGGCAATCCCATGGCAGAAAGAGTTTTCTGGGATTTCTTAATAATTCAAAAAATATTTTTGTTGTGCCAGACACACTTAAAGCTTATAATTTCCTTCTCTTTGTTCAGAAATGCTTGCTGTGAATGGTGAGGTCATGAAGGACACCCTCTCAGACTCTCAGTCACTTAAACACCCATCACAGCAAGGAAAAGCATACCAATTATTAGTGAGTGGCAAGACAGACAATCATTAATGTGGCCACACAAACATTTTAATTAATTGCTAAATTAGTCCTAATTAATCCAGTTACTACTACCTGGAGCATTGCATGCTGCTAATGAGGAACAACCATGCAAAGGCCTGCTCTTCAAAAGCCTAGTACAGTAGAACTTTGAACCTGAAAAGCTTTGTGCTGAGAATTTTGGTTCAGGCCCCTCTCTGCTAGTAACTAAGGGTCCTGGTGACCAGCATCTATCTAGAAGAGGGTTAGCAGGAGCAGAGTAGCTGGGACATTGCTGCCATAGCTGTTCCACTGTTCCCTATTACCACGCAGAAACAGTTTCTTTTCTCATCCAAAAAGAAAGGATCCTCCCAGAACAGTACATGATGGAAGTTACTAACTAAGAATTGCTGAAGATACTTCTGGCTTGCTTGTCTCAAGACCAATAATAATTGTTCCTGTTAGAATAACTGCTTCAAGCAGCATCGATATATCAGTAAGGCCTTCTACTCATGTAGTGATTAATAAGTTTAAACTAAGCATCCTGGAGGTAGAATTTTCTTTTTGAAAAATTATAAACCCTTCCCGTAACAGTATCTGTAATATCCTGAATGCTGCAAGTACCACAGCAAACTTCTGTATATTCATTCAAAGGAATAATGACTATGTTCACACTACAAGAACGGTTTATAATAAGGGCTGAGGGGGAATACCCGAAAACCATAGAAAATATTTTTTAGAACTTATTAATCTCTTAAACTGTTTTTAAATGCTTTTGAAGAGGCAGAAGGGTGTTTCTCAAACCAATGCTTTCAGCAGTTCCTACTCCTTCTGCTGGATTCATAGTCTTTTTTTCTAGAATGATCTGTACTTCATATTTGGGGATTTTACAAGATTCCCAGCATTCCCTATATGAATGGACAGAAGGGTAGAACACCCTTTTTGCAAGAGAACACATGTTCATCTCAGCTGAGGATATTATTGGCTTAGTTCTTTAAACTACAAATTTAGTAGTTTAAACACAGAAGTAGTTTCTACAACACAGAAGCTTTGATGTACCATAAAGCAATGTTTTCCCAGACTGGCAGACACAACATACAAAACATAGGAGACTCCACACCTGAGACAGTAACATCTGTTCTAATGTGCCCTTTTGGTATCTTCCTCATCCAAGGAGGCTGTCCATATCCCTCCTCTTCTGGGTTGGTGAAATTCAAGAAGAGCCCTGGTCTTCCTTCCTTTTGCAGCATGAGGTATTCTTCAAAAGTTGTTAAATGTTCAAACACACTCTTCTGCATCTGAAATATGTTGTGGCATAAGCAGCCTCATACTTCCCCATCTTTCCACTGTCTCTTCAACTTACTTGCTCTACCTTTCACCACCTCCACCTTCGGATTTTCAGACCTACAGAGTCTGGACTCCTCAAGTCCTCAGGATTTCAACATACTTGTAGACTCTTTCCTGCTGTCACTTTCAAACTGTTCCTACATTAATACAGCATTTCTTAGGTATGTGCTCAATCTGGATTTTACAACACTCATACAGAATTAGCTTCAAAAATTACATCTATATATACATATAAAAGAAAAAGAGCAGACAGAATATGGGTTACAAGCCCAGAAGACATCATTATACCACCCGCATAACCCACACCCTATCAGCCTCACTCACTAACTCATGAAATTACCCAGTAATTACTGGTTAAGCAACAGTGTATCTTCTAGAAGGCTTGTGGCTGCCTTTCATAACTGCAGTTTCCCTCTCCCACAGTGACTTTCATTCTAATCAGCACAGAGTCACGAATAAAATCGATTAATATCAAACATATATACTCACACTGGTCCCATTAAAGAAAGCACATCAAAGTGGTTTTTAACAAATATAATAGTGAAATAAAGACATTCTTTTCTTGGCTATAATAATACTAAACTTGTAACTTCAGCTTCACTTAGACTTACCTCCTACTTTAGTCTCAGAAGACAATTCATTCCATCAATGAATGCAAGTATTCATAAGCACACCAGGATCCTTAAGAGTGAAAGACATTTCTATAAATGTAATACATACAATACTAACAAGGTAACTTGGCTATATCTAACTATCTAACTATATCTAACTTATAGATGCAAAACAGACAAATTCTACTGTTTTTAGTAAGATCTTATAAGTTAAAAAACAACACTTTTCTCTTCTATACATAGATTATATTAACTTTTTTTTTCAGCAAAAGGCAGATAATCTTTTGAATTTGTCAAGAACAAGAACAGTTTTCCAAGGAACTAGTCATTCTGACTTCTTTTTGTTTCCTCTGAGTAAACTGCTCTGTTCTGAAATTTCCCTTTCTCTGCTTTTTTCAGGAAGGCAAGAAATTTGATTCTAGGTTGATAGGACTAAGGTCTTGACAGTATATACCTAAGCTATTTGCCTATGCCAAGGATTACACAGCTAACCAGAGCTGAGCACAATGTTGGAGGCAGCACTGGAAAAAGCACTGGGGATGGGCAGCTTCCAGAAAGTAGTTTGCAAATTACTCCTCCTAATAGCATAGTAGTTTATAGCATTGAGCGTTGGGTTGCTGACTGCATTCTTGTTTTTTAAAATACTTAGAAGCAATGAAGATGAATGATCATAAGGTTATGGAGTAACTAGAAAATTATATTATCATTAATTAGAACAAAATAAATTTAAACTGTTGTGACTACCATAATCTGTGATTGCAACATAGATTACCTAATGCCTCCATGCAGTTCATTGTCAAATCACAGCCTAATTATGATTAAAATAACAGAAGAAACTATTTATAAAGCATGTTCCTACAGAGCTTAGTTCAGAAGTAGAATAATTATCAGAAATAACATCAGAAGGTTCAAGTATATGTACATCCTTAAAAAATTAGGTAAAACATACATTGAAAATCCTCCCCACTGTTAAGAAGCCCAGCTTTATGTGCTCTATAGGATCATTGACCTCCCTGTAAACAAAATAACTTAATTCATGTTAAAACAAATGAAGATGTGAACTGATTGTAACAGCTTTACCAAGAGTCCAAATGTAAGTGAGGAAAAGAAGTTATAGGGGTTCAAAAAAAGGAAACTGAGATAAATCTCTTCTGAAATGTTGGCAAGAAGTGATGATGAGAAATCTTTAAAGTGGAACCTCTGTGTTTTTTTCTCATTATCATGTATGTTCAGCAGCGAAACCCCACCAACAAAATCATCCATAACAACAGCAATCAACCCTGTAAAGACAGGTTTGGAGACATGTGAGAAGAAATGTTTACACAAATGTAGTTTAACAAAACATTGGAATGATAAGCTGGATCATTGAAATAGTCTGGGTTTTGCTATTCTGTTATATCCTACAGTATCTGGTCAAATACAGTTCTTCTACTAGTTAGACTTACAAGACACCCGAGTTGACACAATGATAAGAAACCCGCTGTGTTCATATACATCTTATTTGTACTGTTTAAAAAAAAATAATAAAACAAAAGGTGACCGTAAAGATGAGATCCAGAATACAGAAGGATATTTTCTATTTCAGGCTCAGCTCAGCCCCCAGAAAAAAATTTAAAAACCTCACCACAGGAACTTAGCTTTTCTATTTCCTCCAAGTCTAGAATGGGAGCAATTAGATTAAAGCATGTGACTGGACAGCACAATTCAAATAGCATGAAATGTTGATGCTGAGAGCTAGCTTGCCATTCATAAGAAATGTTCCAAAACCTCATACTTAGTTTCTTGACAGTTTTTTTTCGTCTGAAGAGAAGGTGAGATGCAAGAAGAATTATGTTCAGATATTGCATTTTTATTAAAGTATGTTTACAGAACCACAGGGAATAGGAGAAGTAGCAAGGAGCACACTTTCAGTAATAAAATGGACACAGCCAGGGTACAGGGTTAATCTAAGAGACAATGTGTAAATGGAATTGTATCCATTTCAATTCAGGCAAGGGTAATGAAGACCGTGCTGTTTCAAACAAAAATTAGAAATCTCTCGAGTAGAGAAATATTCCACAAATCCTACGTCATACATTTTTAGGACATCTGGAGTTTCTTTGTTCTTTACAATTCCTACTTCTTTTCTAAAGAGCATTATTAAAGTGTCAAATAAAAACTGCTGGCAAGTCCTAAGCATTTCATAACAGATTGTGCTATCTTACATGATAATATCTTGTTAGAGCGTGAGACAACTAAAAACAATATGTGAAAAAACAATCAAATCAGAGAAGTCAGTACAAAGACGAAGAATAGAAGTAGGAAAAGTATTCTCTTTGCTCATTTTCAGTGTCCAGACAAGTTCACATCACCCAAAGGAAATGGCAGGAGCCTCCTTGTGCTGAACAAAGCACCAAAGAATACCCTGAGAGGAAGGAAAAACCATGAAACAGATGCCCCAGAAAAAAAGGAAAAAAAAAAAAAGTCCAGAGCTTAATTTCTGCAAGTTTTACATCAAGCCCCCAGATATGAGCATCCATGTTGTGGAATAAAAAATAAAATAAAATCATTTTGAAATAAACCTGCCAATCCACCTTCCAGATTTGGTAAGTTTTTTAAATAATGTATACATTTCAGCTGCTGTGTTTCACTGGTCCTTTAAATCATTTTAACACCAGTACGACTCTATTGAAACCAGAAGGGTTGCAGCATAACAGAGCAGAGAATTAGGCCTACTAGTGTGATTGCTGGTTGCTAGACTGAAGGAAAAACTACTTTCTTCAGGCTTCAAGTAAGTTCTTTTAATCACTACACAGGCTGAACTAATCCAAAAGACATCAGGCAATTCCTATGCTCGGAAGACATCAAGTGCACTGGGTTTCTTTTTTCTCCAGTTTCTGGGATATTAGTGAATAAGCACAACAAATAGTCTGGACAACATAACTCTCTGAAGGCACTTCCAAACCCACAGATGTGATTAGCAAATTAACGGAACTGGAAGCTAGGAAGAACCAGCGGGTCACATAGTCTACCCTTTTATCAGAAAATTTCATCCAGGCTTTAAGTCCAGTAACTTGTCTGTCTGATTAAAATATTCCCTGTGATTCAGTTGAAGAATATTTTCCCAAATGATAAACAGATCTGGAAATTTTGAAATAAATTCACTGTTTCCCCAGTGGTTAGCTTCATGTTTTAAACAACTATTTTAAAAACAAAACAAAAACAAAAAAAAAGCCTTCCAGGAACATCAGTGCAAAGAGCAAAGATAAATCTCAAAAATATGCCACGTTACAGATAACTTGCATCTGTCATTAACAGGCATTCAAGCTGGTAACATCTAGAAAATCTAGCAAATGGCTTTTATCCTTAGCAAATAATGTTCTGCTGGAAGTGGGGCTAAAGATGCTTTCTCAGGACAGCACCAGGACTGCAACTGCAAAAATCACTGTTCTAATACAGCCCCTGAAGAAACGTCTCACTTCCAAGCTAAATAATTCTCTGCAGCTGCTCGTGCTTCATGACATCCAATAGCAAGTTTCAGTTCCCAGTCTTTTGCTGCAGCTGCTAACAGTCATTTGCAGGAATAGTTAGGGCTGAGAGATCCCCAACATTAAAATCTCTGTGGAGAGATCATATCATTACATTGCTTGACTCAACTGTTCTTAAAAATGAGCATTTGCTGTGCTATTTAACCCACTGTTTCTCTCTGCATATTTAAAGACACTGAGTTGTTCCCATTACACAATGACAGTGGATTTTTGTGCTATTTACTTTTTCCGGGCATTCTGTCTACAGATGACAGAAAATGCAGCTAAGGGCACTGAGATTATTTGACTGCCAATGTGCTTCCTGTGCCCTGATTCATTTGAAGGAGCTGGAGATTTTTATGTCTGTTTTTCTTTAGGATAGAGACTGTAAAAAGTGTTTACCCGTTTGACAGAACAGTTTTAATTTCATAAACCCAGGTACAGGGAAGATGGATTGCTAACAAAGAATCTGTCCCAGCTGCTCTAAACAAACACTATTACTGAACACAGGCAGGTTTCTTTTCTTCAGCTGGCATTTAATTATCATGTAAAGTAATACTGCAACATCCTTTGCAGTACCTCAAAGCTAACTGGAGACTCAGTAGCCCTACTGGCAGATCCGAGGATTTGTGGCTCTGGGAGTGGTGACAAGTGACTTAATGGGACTCATGTCACTAAACTGCTTAGCAAATCCCACTCCTTAAATTCTGGCGATAGACATAATGTTGCTATACTCTGCTATACTACAAAAGTTAGGCTAAGGTTTTGCCAGGATTAAAGCAAAATAATAAAAAAAAAAAAAGGTGCTAAGTAACTAACTCACACAGAATTTTGTAGAGACCAACATACCACATTAATTTAAAGGCCCATAAAAAAAAATTCAACCTAAATTTTGCCATATTTGCCTTGTTAAAAGAAATGGTTTTAGGAAGGTCTAGAGACAAATTGCCATGCTCAGCTCAAATTATACTGGTACAAATCATTGTCATGTTGGTGCGTGTACTGACTTATAGTGCCTCCAACACAGTGGTGTGAGCAGACATAGATCTCCTACAGCACCAGATTTAAGAGCTGGATCACAGCTTGTTACCTTAAAAGAGAAATTCTATGTATACTGCCACAGCCTGCTTCTCCTGGGAGACAAGGATGGATCCAGCAATGACTGCTTATATACAGCCCAGAACTTTATATTTGACAGATCTGGGAATGATGGAGTTCTTTGGGATCTTTTCTTGCCTCCTCTCCTGCCATTCAGCTATGGAAACAGCTGTAGTTGGCAAGGAGAGGCCGTCTTCTGTAAGATGGTTAATCATAGTGTCTTTTGGAAGCCAATTATGAAGGAACTGATGACATTGTTGAACTATATTCAGCACTCTTATATTTTTGAAAGCTGAGGAGTTTCGGGGAGCAGCATGACTTAGATGAGGCTTATTGGGACAGAAAATTGATGACGGGGGAGTTTGCTGGACTTGCAGCATCAAGAGGTGGCAGCTGCCACCTGAGAAGAGGATGAGGCCACCCCGCCCTTGCTTTGCAGTGCAGAGCCTGAATGCTTTCTTTTCTCTACCACAGACCTTCCTTCTCAACTCCTAGTGCTATTTCCAATCCAAATTTTGGAGGCAGATAATAGAATTACAAAATAGTTGAGGTTAGAAGTGACCTTTGGAGGTCATATGGTCCATCCCTTCCTCTCAAGCAGGGCCACTTACAGCCAGTTACCCAAGACCGTGTCCAGATGGCTTCCAAAGATGGAGACTCCACGACTTCCCTGGGCCACCTGTGTCAGTGCTCAGTTAAACTTACAACAAAAAAAGTGTTTCCTGATGTTCAGAGGAAACCTCCTGTGTTTCAGTTTTTGCCCACTGCCTCTGGTCCTGCTAGTTGAAAGACTCTCCATCTTTTCTACATACTCCCTTCATGTATTTATTTTTATGCATTCATGAAATCCATCTGAACATTCTCTTCTCCAGGCTGAACAGTCCCAGCTCTCTCAGCATCTCCACCTACGACAGATGCTCTGGTCCCTCAGTCATCTCTGTGGCCCATTGCTGTAGTCTCTCCAGTATTCCCCTTTCTCTCCTGTGCTGGGGAGCCTACAACTGGACCTAGCACTCCTCGCGTGTCTCACCAGTCCTGAGCATAGAGGAAGGATCACCTCCCTCAGCCTGCTGATGACACTCCTCCCAAAGCTGGATAAGGAAGGAAATACCAAGAGGCCTTATCTTCATGCACAGAGAAACAGTGATGAGCATAACATTGTTCAAAAGTTCTCCAGATTCTTCCTGTGTGCTTCAGCATCATTTCATCAAAATATCATACAAAAAAACTGCAGTCAAGAACTCAAAGGCCACAAACTGGGAGCACCTTTTGTGTTTGAAAGCTCTCACTCTGCAAAAGTAGCAATGTAAATTTACTGGTAGCTAGCTAACTCATGTGGCTGATTGATGTTATAAGTCTCCTTGATAATGCCTCCCTGTAGTTCAGTTTGAATTTGGATTTTTTTTTTTTTGTTTAATTCTTCTTAAAAAATCCTGAAGAACAGTGAAAAATTGCAAGGTATGTGACAATAATTAATAACAACTATGGGAAAAGTCCTCCTCAAGTATTAAAGGGTCTTTGTTCTGATACTGGACAGTGATTCAGTTCATTAATCTAAAATGTTGTGTAATTTTTCTGTCTCTCAAGACTTCTGGAAAAGAAGTGACATTTAAGGACCTTTCTAAACCTGTGGGGTTATATTGCAAACATTTACCTGCTAATATTATTATATATCATCTGAGGATCATAACCATACATGTTTTACCAAGGATCCTTGACAAAATCATCATAATGTAATCCATAATATTCTCTAAAGGAGAATATTTATCTTTGTCCCACAATTAACAGTAGTAGATTTATGACTAATCTAATTCAGAACTAAATCAATATTCTTTCACTTACAAAACATTCTCTGACATATTTGTACATTTACAGTTAACGAAGACCTTGCAATGGAAAAATACCATCATCTGATAAAGAGAGTCCTTGTCACAGGCATGGAGAGCAAAGACCTCTGTGATAACCTTAAATGTTATTAGAAATTTGGTACTCAAATTTTGGATGGGTAAACATGCCTAAACCTGCTGGATTTAAAAGTTCCAGTTGTTTTGAGAGGAGCATTGTATATCAGTTTTCTCAGTAAAAAAAATCAGCTCCGATTGCAATCTCAAAAAGAAATAAATCTGTAGAAGGCCGCTAGCCAGGTGAATGTGTTTGCACTGGTTCCTGTGATATATGTTGCATTTTATAGCAAAGATTAGAAAGAAACTACAGAGAGATCGTGGCATGTGTATTATCAGCTCACAGCAGGAACTAAAGATGAAAACCTGTGGAGTCAGAGTTCATGACGACCTCTAAGAATCCTTCCAGGTGTTTTCATGGAAATTGATACAATATAGCACAGAGATGAAAGAACAAATATAAATTATTTTAAATCATAGCTTCAGGGCTTAAAGCTAAGCTCAGCAGGTACTAGGAGACCCAGCATGGATTTCAAAGCAAATGTACATCTAAAGAAAGCAATTTTTCATTAGAGTCATATTTTACACTCCATTTACTTTTAGTTTTTCTCCTCACACTTTTCCTACACTATCAATCTTTTCTTCAACTACTTCTTGTTAAAAAAAACCTGTTTCAGAAAATGAAAACATGCATTTCTTCTTGTGTTTGTGGCCTCTTCATTTAACATTTCCTGACTATGTGCAGAATTCAGAATTCAGGCATAATTCACCTTAAAACTAGGCAAGCCAACAGCTTACACTCTGCATTTACAAAAACAAGAGTAATGTCAAAGTAAGAATGCAAAATTTCCTATGTTAGGTGTATACTATCAAAATGAGATTGAAGGGTCAAGTCCAATTTACACTTAAAACCTGCCATAGCATTCTAGAGCAAACAGCATTTTGAATGTTCTAGTTCAGTGACAATAAAAGGGCAACAGACTGATAGCCATACATACAGAAACAATGCACTGATCCGGATTTTCTGAAAGAATTTATACGTAGTTTTGTACATGATGGCCTGCTTTCTCATATGTAAAAAAGCAACTGGATACCTGAGAACCACTTGTACTCTTTCCCACACTTCTAGATATACAACTAGATTTTTACTTGTTAAATTCTCTGAAAGCAAAATAAGCACTTTACATGATCAGGGAGACAACTGCCACGTTTGGATTGGTAAACTCTTGCTTGTGTGTGCAGACAAAGATTTCATAGACAAGTACCTGGAAAATGCAGTTATGTTTCAATTCGATTTCCGAGAGCACTTTCTTGATACTTTGACATAACTCACTCCATAGTCTTAGATCACCATAAAGACTTCCAAGATACTTGATCTCATATGGAGAAGAATATCTTTATATCATCTGCATTACAGACCTTTGTATTATACAGAGACATTCAACACCTATCATTGTTTACAAGTAAATATACAAAGTAGATTAAAATATATATATGTATTAGCTCTTTCTTCTTCTGTTATCAAAAAATGGAATGGATAGCATTCATTTCACCTGAAGAGTTTAACACAATCCAGTTCTTTGTTCAGTTAATAGCAAACCCCCTTTACAACAGTTCTTTGGAATTTATAGATTTTTCCATTCACAAATAAACTTTTTAAAAGTTGTAAAAAATAACTTTAAATAATTAGGAATTGAATGCCTAAGAGAAAAACTTCTTTCAAAATGCACTGGGGAGAGAAACTATGATTTTATCACATGTTGCCCCGGGTTTCTGCTACCCTGGATGCCAGAACTACATCCACAGAAAAAAAGTAATATCAGGAAAAATCAACTTTGCAATAGGGAACATAGGGCAATTCTTTCCAATACCAGTCTTATATGAGTAGAGCCTCAATGTGGGGCATTTTTATTCACACACAAGACTCAATATAGAAATAACTTTTTGTGATCTCGTTGACTTCCAAGGGTACTTCCACTACAGTATTCTGCTTCACATAGTTGCAGAACTGTGGTATACATAAAAGATTACTTGGATATAAGCAAAGAAATGTATAGAAATTTTCCCCCCAGATGAATGCTAGCTGTGGTGTGGCAAACCATAATACTGCACACAGTGTAGCAAATGCATCTGCCTAGTAGCTAAATTCCACATAGGACTGTATGAGAAATTGTAGAATAAACACAGAATGCATGCTTTACTTCTAAGAGCAATAGAGTTAGTGGCATTTTTGGTGATAGGGAGGAAGACAGTTCTTGAGAAGAAAGGAAAAGACAAGAGGGAAAATTATGAAAATGGTTTGGGTTTGATATAGAAATACAGCTAGCAATCAAAAAAAAATATATAAGCATGAACTAGATATTTATCATCATTTTTATTGCATACTACAATGGTCCATATTTCTTAAAACCTTTCAGACAAAGATTCTGAAACATTAACAGCCTTTCAGGAATTAATGAAGGTGAAATGCAAGGCTACTGGAAGGAAAATTGAGTTGTACAGCAGTTATGGGATTTATCGAAGGTCAGGCACTGAATTGGTGAGATCTGGAAATAAAGGCATGAAGTTTCCATCCCAGCACCTTCATTTCACTGCTATACATCATATAAAAGTTTTGCTGCTTTTCACAGACATTCTGACAGAAGCTTGAGGGACTTACTAGAGCAAAGCAGAACAACCTGCTGTTTTTTTTTAAATCGTAATTGCCTGCCTCACTATTTATTTTTTAGGACACAAGACTTAGAAAAATCTCTCTAGAAATATTCTGCTTCAGTGTCAGCTGGAAAGCTATACACTATGTCCCCTTTAGCTGTGCAATCAGTATGACCAAGCAAAAAATATGACCAGAATAAGTAGTATCAAAAAAATCTTCTGTTGCCCTTGTGAAACTGATATACAGATTTAGATAGATATAGACCTGTTAAGTTCATTATTAATTAAATTACTATATGCCTCCACTAAGAATGTCTAACTGGCCACTCTTCCACTAATGATCTCCATTATTGTCCTGAGCTGAATTTTAAAAATAAGAGCAAGTATAAGTCACATAAACCAAAGCTATTAGTGATACCATGTAACAAAAGCACTGTTGCTCCCATATTTAACTCAACAAACAAAATCTGTTTAGATGTAGTGCTGAGCCATCCAACCACATTAGCCACTTCTGCTGACTGGGAGCACTGGACCACAGAGTTACCCCATAAGTCTGAGCAAGAGAAGCTGCATTCAATATACTGAAAGGAGTGAATTGCTGTAGCTGGCTGGAGGAAGGTCAGTGGTAAGGGTAATGGTAAGGAATAAAAACCTCAAAATATGCCACGTATCTTGGAGGTTCACAGAATCATCAAAACTTTTTCATGATTAAGCAAGCCAGATCAGTTTCCTAATTGGGGTTTGTCTGTCATCATTTTCACATGTGCCTTGACTACTTTGTATAAGTCTATCCCTTTGCAAAGCTAACCCCTTTATTAGGAGGCAAGCCTAAACCACAGAACCAACAGAATCATTCTTCAGTTTTTCAATTAAGTCTAAATGGCCTTTCTTGAACTCTTCACATGAAACACCAAGCATAAGAGATTGTCATTTGCTCTCTGTATGTTGCCAGGAATTTCTTGCCATATATCAGTGTTGCATGTACTAACTTATCTGAATTTTAAAAAAATTTAAAAGTTTACTTATCCTCAAGACTAACGCATCATGGTTAATTTAAACACCTAGGGCCTGCTGAGTCACTATTAAAGGATACACCACAATCACGACTGACTGCAGTATTGACCACGATTTCCACATCCAGGATGCACACGGAATCTAATTTGCTGTGTGCTTCTGCAACAATGAACTACCAAATCACAAGCAATCTTGCATTCAGCCATCAGTAGTGTCAGTCAGTAGACTACATATTCTCAGCTTACTGTGGCTTATTGCTGTTTAAATAGGTCTCATAAGTGTTGTTATAATACTTAACTGCCTTCATAAAGTGTTTGGAAATGTACAGGAGGAAAGGCCATGTGTTTTCAGGACTGTAGTGCACAAGCAAAAGGCCCACTGCATGGTCACTTGTGATTGTAGGGGCTGGGTTCTGTGACCCAAAGCATCACTAGGACTTCCCCACACTTCTGAAAAAATATAATCTCTATTATTATCTACACCGGGGACTCTGGGGATCATCTTACTAAAAGGTAATGGAAAGAGGTGGTGGATGGCTTAGCCACCCTCCTAGATTTTTAGTATAAGCAGTTAATGCTCTAAAATCATGTGTCAGAAATCAGTAGTGGATAGTCAGCCAAATTCTGAGCTCACGGATGCTCCAAGTAATTCAAGTGAAGTAACGATTTTACACTGTCCCAGCAAATGAGATCAGCACTGGGCCCATTTAACAGAGCAGATCCCCAGCTGGTGTTATTGTCCTGGCTCTGTAATTAGCAGTATTGGTTGATGTTCCGACTGTAGCTTGAGTCATAATGTTAGTATGTTGACAACTCTTTCTCATCCAACTAATTTAGCTGATCAAGACAAACTATTGATCCACTTGTACTTGTCTTTATCATTTCTTAGAGTGGAATCCTTATTTAGACTGGTGAGTGGAAATCAGTGGCATATTCCTATCAGTGACATAGCCACTGATGTCATTGATGATGATGATACAACTGATAGATAAACATGCAGTATGACACATACTCTTAACCCATCAAAGAACAGCTTCTTATAAACATACATCTTTCCTTCATCTGGTCTCTCAATTGGATTTTCAAGTTGCAGTGATGGAGCTTCACACAAACAGAACTATTTACTGTGATTTTTCATCCCTGCAAGCTTACAGACAAGGTGTCCTGCTTCAAAAAAATATTTATTTTGGTTACTTGGAGTACTGCCTGGACAGGAAACGATGAAACAGATGTCAGATGAGTAATAGAATAATTCCAAAGAGTGATCTGAGATGCTAAGAAGATGACACTTGAGAGGTCAGGGGCACAAAACATTTTCCACTTTTTCTTTCCTTCTGAACTCAGAGCTTGAGGCACAAGTTGTGTGTGATTCAGCCTTGTCAAGCTGGAGCTGGTGTGGTCAGTGCAGCTATATTTTAGATCTATTCAGCCATTCTGAAGGTCTTCAGCAGTGCCATTTCAGGAGAAAAAAAAAATATAAACAATTTTTAAAAGATAAAAAAATCAAAAGCAGGAAGATATATTACAGCTAGAGAAATGGCTTCATGTATCATTGTGCTGTTACAGACATGAACTTCCCAGAGAGGATAAGAAACCATTAGCTACCCAGCCCATCCCCAGCAGCACAGACTGCACTCACACAGCTGTGCAAGATCCCATTTAGAGCAGAGCAGCAGTCAGCATCCTGCTAAGTGGATGCTGAATCATTATTTATGTTACAGTAATAATGACAACCCTTCTTGATCTGGATGGGGAACCTTTCCCCTGCTTGAATACTAATCCCTGGCTAAATGACAGATAGTTGCTTACTGTCCACAAAGGAAACAGGAGTAAGGGTGGCACTGTTGCTACCTCTCCTCCAAACTGGGGAAGTGGGGCACCCAGACCTTAAGAAAGTGGCCTGAATTCACAAGGGAAAGTTACTACAGGAGACGAAGCCAGTGGCTTTTCAGTCCCCGGGCATTTTGACTACAAAGCCATCTTTGAAAAGAAGTTTGTAAAACTTCTTTGCCCAGATATAACTGGTCTAGATAATAACTCCATCCAGGATAATGGAGGCACATAAAGACCACACACACCCCCTCGAGATGCTGAGCAGCCAAAATCCAAAGAGCACTAGAGGTTACAGTACAGCTGAAAGATGACCCCAAATGTACAGAAAATGAGTGTGTGTCCCCCACCGGGGGTTTGTCACAGCAGACAGGCCATAACACTGTACCAGGGGCAAGCGGTAGCTGTAGTCAGGGGACTTCTGTAACAGCATTACCACAGTATTAAAAGGCACATAGCAAAGTATTCAGTTATTCTGCTTTTATTACCCCATGTTGCAAGCTATCTGTAGATAGTAATTAGTAGGCATTCTGGGGATGTTGCATCTCACTCTGAAAGCTCTGATCCAGAAAGCAAGCACAGGATAGGTCTTCATTTGCTTAGCTAGAGTTGTGTCTATCGTAGAGAACCTAGACAATATAAGATCAACTCACAACACAGTTAAACAGAAATGAAAGTTTCTATTGAAGTAAGATGCTGCCACCTTTGGATCAAATTGAGGATTAGCAGAATTCTAGTGGAGGCAAAATGCATTCTGAAAAACTGTAAGTGAGAGAAAAAGGCAAGAAACAACAAATATCTCAATGCCATATCAATAATACTTAGTTACAGGTTTTTCTGATAAAATGTATAACTTTGAACTGTAAGAAAGCAAGTAGGATAGAGGGCTTAACACCTGTTTGTTTCTACTGTTCTGTACAATGCTCTTTTCTTATAATTAAAATCTTATAAAATGTTTTAGAATAAACATATACATGTGTTCTGTGCATTGCTACTTGGCATTGAGAAGACTTTCTCTGGAGGTGAAAGGTAACAGAAATGAGATAGCCAATTGCAGAAAGCTAGAAATTAGTTGTTCAGATCAGATTTAGGCTAAGTCATCAATCTTTGTGCATTTCATTGCTTATTATAAAGACAGAATGGATTTCTAAATAGTCATAAGTTACGTGAGCAAGAACCAAGAAGAAAAATGTAAAGGAAATTTTTCCTTCGATAAAGCAGAGGAAAAGGACCATCTCTTTTTTTTTCACCCTCACTTCAGAGAAACTCCCCAGATTTGTCTTGTATTTTTACAGATTCTAGGCATCTGGCAGAAACTTGGAACTATCCATGAGAAAGCCTTTTCCCTCGGTTTTGAGATTTGAGTGCCTTTCTCTGCCAGCTTCTTGGCAACACAACACCATTGAAGTCAGCTCATCAGCCAAAAACCTTACAGAGCCATCTGCAAAATGAGGTTCTGAAAAGTGCAGAGGACATACAGCAAATTTAGGGAAGTTTCTGGCTATATTTACTTTGTTAAGCATTTGCACAGAAGTGGGATGTTTGAATACACTCTGCACGATAGCCCAGAGAACTCTCACTTGCAGTTCAGAACAGCAGAAAGACAATTGTAGCAGAGGTAAAGCTGTCGCCCTGTGCGAGTCAGGTGAAAAGAAGTCAAGGTTGTTTAATGGTGTAGATCAACAGAGTATAGCTTAATGGGCAGGTGGTCAGGAACTCAAAGTCCACAAGATGGTACTCACAGCACTGTCCAAAGAGGACCTGCCACATAAATCCCAAGCCCTGCTTCCCAACAGGCATCAGAGCACGGTACTTAGCTGTAAGGTCAAAGCACACCCTTCTGTGGCTCAGCACGGAGAGCAGTCTGTGCTTCCCAAAGGAACACAGCCAAGTTTCAACACTCTATTTCTTTCTGAAAAACAGAAATACATTTGCAGCTGCAAAGGCAAGGCCTTGAAAAAAAAAAAAAAATTATGGGGGCATAAATGCATTTATAAAATTTCTTGTTAGCAATATTTATTAATGATGACTTTAACTTGTTCTCAGACTTCAGTTATGCTGAAAAAAAAGTTAGCATAACAAAGATCAGGCTGCATGAAAGTCTGCACCAGTCTTTTTATGTGCGGGAACACATCAAAGGTCTTCAAGGGGTTTAATAATGGAACTATGACAGCCTGAAGAATAAACAGAAATTGAGTGGACAGATGCACAGGACTTAGAGCTTAATCTAGGAGTCTGTGACTTGCTGAAAAGAGCCAGTATTAAAGTAATTATGCATTTAAAACAATTACTATTTATTCTTCAAAGAGTCATACTCAAGTGAAGTAACTCATTTTAAATTACTTCTGGTAATTGCATTGCATCCTCAAATTATATGTCTGTATACTCTTTGAACTAGGCTTTCCACAAAAAAAAAACCCACCTCTGTATTTTTACTTAAACATTACCCCCCATATTGAATACTTCCCTTCTAGCTTATCATTTCCAGCAAGTATAATATAGGGTGTTAAGTCTGGGTAAATACCACTAATTTTAGTTTCTGTATCTAGGACAGAAGCCAGTTTAACAATGAACAACTGCAAATGCCCAGATTGTTCACTTACCATTGACTTTTGATGATCAGAGAAATTCTATAAAAGTATCAAGACTTTTCTATCAAAATTGTGGTAGCTCGTCAAAACATTATTGCATGCAGCAAAACGACTGAACACAGATTTAGGAGGGGTCACTGCCCTGCTTCAAACAGCATGCAATAGCTTTCAATTTAGGAACTTCAACATACAAAATCTAATTTAAAATAATCCCCGGAGCAACCACACTCTATGGACATATAAACACATTGTTCTTGTGTAGCAGAACCTAGGGAGGAACCTCCATCCTCTGCATCTTCTACTGACTAGCTGCAACTGTTAAGTATAACTAACATAGCTAATGATCAGTTTGTGGGGAAATTTCCATTACTACACTTGAGAACATACATGCAGAGGCTAATTTTAAACTTGAGAGCAGAAATATTTCCGGCAGTGTGAATGCAGCAGACCAGGCTTCCTAGGGAGACTTGTACATGGAACTTGGGCTATTTTGGGCAGCTGATCCACACCACGATCCAGCTTACTACCATTTACACAGCTAGAAGTGCCCAATGCCAGCTAGTTGGCAGGTGCCTCAGATAAGGCCACATAAGCTGCATTCCCAGCAGGAGTTTCATACCCGCAGCAGAAAACAATGGTGATTCTAAATTAAATGGTTTGGTTTGCTGTAGACAAGACACCGCTTCTCCCAGTCTACCTGGAGTCCACCAGACCTACGCGCTCTGTCCACAGAGTAACTCCTCTCCTATCCATGCTTTGTCACTCTGCCCATTCTCTTTTGTTCTACAGACTGTGTCTCAGGCTAGATTTAAATCACACGGGCATGTGCTAGCTAAATTAGTTGTCTCTTCTAGCTATATCTTCTACAATATCAAAAGAGAAGGATCAGCATCTCCAGAAAAGAAATGTTGCATCAACCTCAGACCCTATCTCAGGACAGGGAGAGATGTCCATTGAAGAGTAGCTTCCATAACACAGAAAGGCTTTGAGGCAAGATTAAAGAGACTTAATTTTTTATCATTTTCATTATTGTTTTCTAAAGTAAGTACAGAATTCTCCTGCCTACAGAAGCACCACAAGATGAGATGCTTAGACTAGTTCTCTGGAGCTGAATTCAGCTACTTAAACATTGGCATCTAGTGCAATTTAAGTTGCTGAAGGATATCTAACACATCCTAAGGCTTTGGTAGATAGGACAGAAGATGTATGACTCCCACTCCATTCTGATGTGGTAGGCAGCAACCACCCTGGATACACCAAAACTTACACAGAAACCTATATTTGTACAATTGAAGTGAGTTAGGCATCTAGAGTTAGTTATGACTACACCCAAGGCTTATTTTCTAAGAACAAATCTTCACTAGTGAAAGAGTGTGATTTCCATTTTCTGATCAACTAAAGCCTGTGAACTATCTATGCTACAGCGAAACCACAGTCAGAAGTGGGCACTTCCATTTTACTGTGGGTAAGCCTTCTGATGACAATGATGTGTCATGAACATCACAGAGACAGTAGAATTACTGAGTTTTGCTTGTTGCAGCCTCTGGATAGATAATATCCTTTATTGCATTGCGTAAAAACCATGGCATTTACTGGACATCTTACAACCTACTCGCATGTTGGTTCATGTTGTATTGCAGAATTCAGCTAGTGTGGGCATAAAGCATAAATATATGAAGCTCTGATAATAGAAAGACTTCCTTAGGAGCTACTAAACCCTTATTAGAAGGCATTCCCTTAAGTAATTTCCTAATTTAATATACTTCAAGTTGAATATGTTTCCTAAGTTCTTTAAAATTTCCCTATAAATATTCTGGGGCCACCTCCAGCCATTTGCAGTCTTTTTAGGAGAAGTCTAAACAGTCCATTGCTATATTCCATAACACTATCAGCTATGCAATATCTAAAGGTCTTTTCCATGAATAAGGAAATATTCTAAACAGTCTCCTACCTTAATTCGCTCTTTCTCTTGAAAGCACTTGGAAATATCTCATCATTACCCTGTCTTTACCCTAAGATAAAAATATGTGATACATAGTGCCTAAGAAAGTACATCTACCCCTGCGTGGGGTAGATGGCAATTATATTTCATCGTGTACAGTCAACTCCCTTTCTTGGTCACTGGGTTTTCTCTTCATCCAACTCCCAGTCCCTCCCTGGCTCAAAAAGCTCAGTCTGACCAATTGTTGGCTACTTCTATGGTCATCCGAAGTGTGGTCACTTGTCAGCACCCCAGTCTAGGATGAAGGGATGTCCCCAGCGCCTGGACATCCTGATGGTCCATTCCAGTTTCAGGTGTCTAGTTAGTTCAGTGGGTCATGCTGGCAAATATATCCTCCTGCCTAGGGCCACCTTGGATTCTAGAACAACATGGCTTTTGCAGCCTTTCAGACAAGTAGATTATGATATTTTTAGTTCTTTTTATTTCAAATTAATTTCTATAAACTTCTTGAGATGATCTTTCCTGTGCTGTTTACAATTAATGTTTTTTCCATTTTATCTTTTCCTTCTGCTTTCTGGAAAAGGATGCAAGAAAACAAGTATTTGCCTTTTGCTTTTTCTTTCAGCAATACTGGTTTTTATTAGTATGGGGTTTTTCCATTAGTCAGACAGTAATCATTAGAATAGCCTAAACTCACTGTTTTTGCTTCCTAGTGAGAATGTGTTTCATGTCTTGGAGTCCAGAGCTAACCCACTGTGTGGAAAAGGTGTGAAGAGCCTGTCTAGGTCTTGAGGGCACTCCCAGTCCTATCTATCCCTGCCCAAGCTACCAGGGCTCTTCCCAGCCTGACCACAGACCAGGACCCTATTTCAGCTCCTCAGGTTATCCAACAGTGCCCTAATAATGCTACAGCAGGGCTGGTCTCCAGCTCCTCAATGCCCTGCACAGTGGTGAGTCTACTGGTAGGACACCCCATCCTTCTTTCTCAGGGTGAAGGTGAGAGGTGAGCATCTCAGACAAAGGGATTGGCACAGGACACAACTGCTTCTTCTCATTCGGTATCATGTCATACTGTTTTGTCTCCCTGCTTTCCAGCTTTTGACTCACCGACCAGGAAATGAGCGTAATTTCCTTTTTCCTATGTAATTGTTGTTATTACTGTGACAGGGTCCATCATGTAGACTGCTATTTAGACAGATGTTTGGGACACACACACAGTCAAATGTATCTCAAATAAATATGGCTATATTGGTCTGCCTAGACACAGTCTAGCTTAGTGTAGCTCCGTGTCCCACCACTAACAGATCAGTGGAAAGAGCTATTAGGACAGTGTTCAGAGGTACTTATCTTGCAGCTTGTGAAAATATGTACCTCAGGACATCATAAGACAGAAGTTGTACCCACATATTTGTACTTAATACATCTAGGGGAATACTTTTACATTAACTCATCCACTTGGTTTCTGAATTCATTTGTATTTTCTGAGTTCCAAGATATGACTGCCTTTAAACTCAGCCTAGCGGTTCACTGTTATCTTCAAAGTTCATGCAAAGGTAATAGTTATTTGACAGTATGGCTAAGAACTCATAGCTAGGAAGAAAACTGCCTCCAGTTCTTCTCAGCCTCATCTATATCAAGGAATGATGCCATTTATGCTGCGTTTGAGACTCAACAGCTAATATAGCATGCCCACTTCAGAGGAACTCTGTTCCTTCTAAAGCAGAAAGTGCTGAATTTTCAGACTGAAACATCAATCTCCTGTCAGAGGAATGAATTCAGATCTACTGCCATGGATGCACATTGAAACTAAGTAACAAACATGACTTCTGTCCTCAAAAGTTAATTTCTCCAGTAACATCTCCTGTAATCACAAATTTTATGTACAATTGGAGAAGGGAGTAAAGGAAGTGCCCTAAAATGACATAGATGTAGCAAATCTCTTATTCAAAAACATAATTAGATGCAGACCAAAACAGATTCATAAATACAGACTGAAAAACTGCAGACAAGGCAGGCTATAAGGATGTGTAATATGTAAAACACTTCGTGAAAATATTACTAAAACTGCTGTCTGTGGTGCAAATACATGAAGTCCTTATTTTCCCAAGAAATTAGTAACATGCTAATCTAATTACTTCCATAAGATCAAGCCATGTAATGTTAGGATTGCAGTTCAAGAATAGTTGTTTCTGTTGTCTCTTTGATTTTGGACATGAAAGGATTGCTTTCTCTTGTATGAAAATGTGTAATGATGTAGTGTTCTAGAGTTTATAATGTTTCTAGTTCTGTTTATAATTCACAAATATCATTGCTTCTCTCTGACAATATTCATTTAATAAGGATATTGTGCTTTTACTATCACTATTTCACCTCTATTGTTTAGTCATTTATTAATCATCCTTTGGGCTCATTTCCATAATTGTATTACAAGAAGAAATTTGTGAAAGTATCAATACCATATCAAGTGAAGTCAGAAGTTTTTTCATAGCATACTAATATCCTTTGCACAAAACCAATAAATCTGTACTTCACTATCAGCTGAAGCAAATAGTATGGCTTCTGCAGACTTCCCTCCCTGCCTAAAGAAAAGCAAAGTAAAAAATGAGAACCCACGAGTCCTGAGTTGCTCAGTTCAGCATTTCTGCTAATATCTTGACCTGGCTTCATATGCAAAATGAGGTTCAGAACAATTCATGTACAAAACACCTCTACTCCAAGGCCAGTAGGATGCAGTTCAGCTCCTGTCATTGCATCTAAAATATTTTAAAGAACGCTAACAAATCTTCTTGCTCTGTGAGCCATATCAAATCCTCATCTGTCTGACACCTACAAGATATATACTGCACCCTTTGAAGTGGTGTGAAGAAGGGATTCCTGGAATAGTTCACAAATGAAACAGGGTAATAGTTCCACAGGGCACCGCTGTGCGATTAGGTTGGGAGACCAGGAATGCCATTGCATCCTCACAGTGCCCACAGATTGTATGCTGAATAACACTGAATGATTCATTTCCTTAGTAAAAACAGAGATGCTTTGGAGATGCACCTGGACTGTGTATGAAATACAGTGCTGTTCAGAAAAATGCAAGTGGACAATCTCTATTTTAAATTAAGAGAAAGACTGGGGTTTAAATTCAACTTTTTCAGTGCTTAGAAAATTCCTTTAGAAGTTGAACTATAAACAACTTCCATTTTTTTTTTAAAAAAACAGTTCTTAAAATCCAAACAGTCTCAATTCCCATTTAATATTTTTGTGCAGGTTTCTTCTGGAAAAATATTTTACTGGATATATATTAAGAAGCAAAAACATGTGTTCTAGTAATTTTACAGTTAACTTTTAGATAAGGCCATTTTCATGTCTTTACAGGCACAGATTTTTGAAACAAATATATTGTGATGACTCTATGAGTAGAATATGGTTGTACTAGTTGTGAAAGGTGCTTTAACTACAAAGTTAGATGTTCCCGATGCACATATCAAGTGGTCTTCATTTGCCTGCACTTACAAGGCAGGTGAATGAGAATGATTTATGAACAGAATCTTTTCTTTTTTCTACTCCTTTGTGCCCATATGCTCATGTCTTTGTCACATTGGGCGTGACAAGCTAAACATCATCCCAGGCCAGAGTTAGCTTCTCAGAGCTTCACAGAAAAAAAACAACTTTATATCTGAAACTAAATTGCTTCGAATAGTATCACCAGCCATAGCAGGTGAGAGGTGAAACAGGGGTGTTAGAGAACTATAGGAAACTGAGCTTGAGATCCTGCTGTTCCTGGCTAGAGAATAATAAATGCCCCCCTCAGTCAGCTGCCTCCTCCTACATTCTGACACCGCTCTCTGACACCAGCAAGTCCAACTCTCCCTGTCTCTAACACAGATAAGCTCATTTAGGGATCCATTGCCATTTTGTCTGCTGTCACAGGTGACTGACTGCTTTTCCTCTATCCCGAATTAGCCTTGCCTCTTGATCACATAGGAGGTAGACAATTAGCTAGCACACCCTGAATGCCAAGCTGTGCCCTCTGTCCCTTATCCATTCTTACAGTAAAAGCAAAATGAAACAAAACCAGTCTGCCCCTTTACAAGAATATTTTTACAGTAAACAATAATTTAAAATATTTAGTTTGTAGACAATGTTTGTTAGTATATACTCTGCCACGTTTTACTGCTGTACTGCCATGTTATACTTTGGTATATGTATAAACCAAATCTATTTATTTGCTGCTCCTTTTTCGTGGTTCAAGGCATTTTCAGAGTAAGGAAAAAAAAATTCCAGGCTGTTAATTTGGACATGGGAACATTATTCTTAAACATGTTTTAGAACCACTCGCTCCAAGCTGGCTGTTCTGTCACAATGCAGGCTTTAGAAATAGCAAAGACCATATCAGGCATAAGTATAACATTTTCACTCAGGTTCCTTATGGAAGACAGGGAAATCAACTGCTCTGAGAGCTTAAATCTTGGCAAGATATGGTTGAGGGAAGTGAAGAAGGGGTGGGTGTCCTTGTGATTTCAGCTTGAGTGAGTTGGTATAAAGTGCACAAGATCTTCCTGAGTGACCTTGAATGAAATTCTTGGATAAACTGCCAAAAGCTTGGAGATATTCGTTTCTACTTTGCCTATAAAAATATTTCAAATGCCAAGAGAGAAGCTGTCAACTGCACAACCTTCCTCTGGGCCACTGTTTATGAAATTCTCACCAGTGAAAAACACAAAGAAGTTACACTGCAAACATATTCCAGTCTCCTGTCAATAATAGTGGCTCCACAGACACCATGAGCAGAGGCAATGTTGAGAATTTGAGTAGATTGTAGGTATGTGATTCAATGCAATGTGAATAAAACAATCCTTCATTTGCACGGGCAGTTGTATGCATTCACATGCTCAAGTATACTGAAATCACAACTCCCAGGAGTTTTCCAGTCACAAATATATTGCTTTGGAAGGAGATGATTGTAACTGGGTTCTACCACGTATGTAATGAAACAACCAATTGACAGAAATAACCAAATAGTTAATTAAAAAAATAACTAATTAAAGCTGTTCTATCTAGCTGTTCCATAAAACTTTTAACTATAGTATGAACTAAAAAATATAATTGAGGAAATATCTTATTCTTTTCCTTGCAGTTTGCTTTCTGAGAACATAGGCTTTAAAAAATTCCTCAAGAAGGAATTAATACTAACACTGTCAAGAACAGTATTTTTTTTTTCTCTATAGTCAGACAGTAAGCACAAGTGAGTGTATTAATTATAGACTGTTATTATGCTGTTATCTCAGCTGAACAGATTAGAGTTTAGCCCTTGAGCATATCTCTCCCAGACCGGTATGTATACAGAGTTACTGAGAGCACATTCTAGATCAATGACACTGATCAATGATCCAAAAACTGAGTAATTAAATTATTATCTACTTGAAGCTGCAGTCAGACAGCAGTCTGAGAGAGCAATCTCATCACTATGAGAGGCATCAGCAAGGCAACAGGTACAGATGATAACTCTGGATCCCAGTCTACACCTAGATCAAAACACTCCACTCAGAGGTACTGCTTTCACTTAAATTTATCTCACACACTCAGAGCTGGAGTTATACACACAGCAATTAGAACTGGAGGCCCTTGCAGGATGTATGTATTTTATGATAGTTTTAACACTTATTTTTCAGAACAATCAAATGCCTGATTTTCCAAGTGGATTCTCAGTTTTATTTCTGTTTCTTAGAACAAATGAATAAAATCACTGACAAGTTAACAGGTCTTTATACTTCTCATTGTGCTTTGTTTGACATACTTTGTTTTAATTGCTCTGACTAAGCAAAAGGACTTTCTGATTTTGTTTAAACCCAGCAAAACTAAAAATTAACCTCCACTGGTTTCTTTTTCTTACACCAGCTTTAACGTTGTAGTCAATATGTGCTTTAAAAAGTGAAGTAGGTGGGTCAGATGCCTTCATTCACACATCTTTCAGGAGTGCCACACTCTACAGTTGTAGGAATCCCAGATGAATGGTCTTTGAAAGTTTTTGCTCTGTATCTGCAACAAGGAACAGCAATATCTCCTTTCCAGCAGCTCCCTATCATATTCCATTATGACAGCCATTTTTCAGCTATATCTACAGCTAGGATCTATAACTTGAACAAGAGCAAAAGAACAAAAAAGATGCTAGAAGATTAATGATATTTGGAACTATATCACCACAATCCCAGCTTCAGTCACCATAAATAGAAACACATGAACAAAATCAATGCATCATGTGGGCTCACTTACTGAATATGCTTTCTATAAACTTCAGAAGAATAACATTAGGCTAACTTGGGCCTCTTAACACCACGCCAAAACACAACTGTACCATATTCAAGAATCTTCTCAGAATGCCCTTTAAGATGCAGAATTTCCTCCGCAATTATCTGTTCCTACAAAGGATAATAAATATTCTTCACTGCAACAAAGAAATCTTGCAGATTCAGTTTCAAGTATGACTGCATCATCTGATTTGTCTGAGGGATACATGCTTGCACCATTTTTTATACAATCTTCCCTCACAAGAAGCTGTAGGTGTGCAGTACCTGATAATGCTGGATACCTGGAGTACCTCTGAGTAGCCAACAACTTCCCAGGTGTCTACATTGACATTAATCTCACACTTCTGAGGTGTCTAGTAAGTACCCAAGATAGACTGCAATCTGGACCAATACAGATGAGAGGGAGGGTAACCAGAGTGCCTTTTGTGTCAAAATCTTTCAGTCTTTAACAGTCTTTAACAGTAAGGATAATTGTTCCCTCTGTGCACAACCCCAAGGGTTGGAAGAGAAGTATGAGATTCCCAAGGTCCAAGAGAAGGTGGTTAGAGACTTGCTTGCCCAGCTAGATGCCCACAAGTCTATGGGGCCAGATGGAGTCCACCCAAGAGTTTTGAGAGAACTGGCGGATGTGCTGGCCAAACCCCTTTCCATCATCTTCCAGCAGTCCTGGATGACTGGGGAGGTTCCACTGGACTGCAGGCTGGCTGATGTCGTGCCCATCTATGAGAAGGGGCACGGGGAGGATCCGGGGAACTACAGGCCTGTCAGCCTGACCTCGGTACCGGGGAAAGTCATGGAGCGGGTGATCTTGAGTGCTATCATGAAGCACTTGCAAGAGAACCGGGTGATCAGGCCCAGTCAACACGGATTCATGAAAGGCAGGTCTTGCCAGACTAATCTGATCACCTTCTATGACCGAGTGACTAAACTCTTGGACGAGGGAAAGGCTGTGGATGTATCTTCCTGGACTTCAGTAAAGCCTTTGATACAGTTTCTCACAGCATTCTGCTTCGGAAACTGTCGGCCTCTGGCCTGGACAGGCGCACACTCTCCTGGGTGGAAAACTGGTTGGATGGCCGGGCCCAGAGAGTGGTGGGAAACGGAGTTAAATCCACCTGGAGGCCAGTTACAAGTGGGGTTCCCCAGGGCTCAGTCCTGGGTCCAGTCCTGTTCAATGTCTTTATCAACGACCTGGATGAAGGCATCGAGTGCACCCTTAGCAAGTTTGCAGATGACACCAAGCTGGGTGGAAGTGTGGATCTGCTGGAGGGTCGGGAGGCTCTGCAAAGGGACCTGAACAGGCTGGACTGCTGGGCTGAGTCCAATGGCATGAGGTTTAACACGGCCAAATGCCGGGTCCTGCACTTGGGGCACAACAACCCTGTGCAGTGCTACAGACTAGGAGAAGCCTGGCTGGAAAGCTGCCAGGAGGAGAAGGACCTGGGGGTGTTGGTTGACAACATGAGCCAGCAGTGTGCCCAGGTGGCCAAGAAGGCCAATGGCATCTTGAGAGACCGCACCTTGAGTACTGTGTTCAGTTCTGGGCCCCTCACCACAAGAAGGATGTTGAGGCTCTGGAGCGAGTCCAGAGAAGAGCAACAAAGCTGGTGAAGGGGCTGGAGAACAAATCTTATGAGGAGCGACTGGGAGAGCTGGGGTTGTTTAGCCTGGAGAAGAGGAGGCTGAGGGGAGACCTTATTACTCTCTACAACTACCTGAAGGGAGGTTGTGGAGAGGAGGGACCTGGCCTCTTCTCCCAAGTGACAGGGGACAGGACGAGAGGGAATGCCCTCAAGCTTCTCCAGGGGAGATTTAGGCTTGAGATTAGGAAAAAATTCTTCACAGAGAGGGTGGTTAGGCATTGGAACGGTCTGCCAAGGGAGGTGGTTGAGTCATCGTCCCTGGAGTTGTTTAAGGTTAGGGTGGATGAGGTATTTAGGGGCATGATTTAGGGATTGGTGGGAATGGTTGGACTCGACGATCCAGTGGGTCTCTTCCAACCTGGTTATTCTGTGATTCTGTGAAAATTCTAATCTTTTGCACTCTTGGCACTTTACATTGTAGGTGAGATTCCTGTCCTACCTGGTACTTGATCTCTCCCTTTGTCTAGAAACAGAGACACTAGCAGGAAATATTCAGCCCCTATTGCCAAGATTTTTTTTCTGTCCAGACCTCAATATGTTAGCAGCACGTGTCAGCTGGGGTTGAGGATCTGAGAAGAACCTCAATCTTCATCTAGATTAGTCCAAAATGAACATGCTCGTCACAAACCATACTCTCATACATAGAAATGAGCCTATCTAAGGAGGCTGCAACCTTGTTCCTTCTCTGGACTGTCTTCCTCCTCTGCTCCTAGCCATGAAGATCCAGCATTTCCTGCACAGGCCGTGGCATTCATAGGGCCCAGCTATGATCTGATCTAACTCATTAAGAGAGATGTCCAATTTTAGCTGCCATATTAGTAAAGTAAATTCTCTTACTTGAGACCCAGAGCTAGAACAAGGTAGGTGATGGAAACCTAAAACAGAAAGCTACAAGGAAAGGAAGTAGGAGGCAAAGGAAAACTTTCATATGTAAATGGATATGAGCTAGTAAATGAATGCACTCTGCACAATTGTAGCCACTGAGTCCAAGTCTGGGTACACACACAGTAGTTCTGAACTTGTAGTTAAATCAGAGGCTTTTCTCCTTATTTACAGTCTGTTGGGCTAAGAGATAAGAATGGAATTGAAACTCATTTATGAACATATGACACTAAAATAGACTTCCCTTGGTAAGCTTTCTCTATGCCTGGTAACTACCTATGTCCACGCACCACAAATAATAGTTTCATCATGTAACTCCCAAATAAAAAGCCAGTAGAGGGAGTACAGTGTTTACATCTCAGGGGCATATTAAAATACAAAAATGTACTTATTATGGAACACCCAAAGACCACACCCATCTTGGCAAAAGATCGTGGCAAATGACGCTTCAGAGAGGGTGCATTTAAAATTCAAAGCATACAAATGTGTAGGAAGCTTTATCATCCTTGCTGGTATGCAGTAATGGCTACATAGCAAATGTGCTGTGTAGCTGCTCAAATCCAGACTAAAGAGCATTTGTTAGTAAGAGTGATAAAATTGCACTGCTGGCATGAACATACTAGGAAATTCCAAAGTAAGTTTTAGCAATTGGAGGCTTTTTTCTCGCATGAGAGATCTCAGTCCATAAAAGGCTTCTGACAAACAAGAGGAAAAGAAAACCTAATTAAATTGTATGGGAAGTCAGAACGATAGGTGGCCTAATTATTCCCAATTAACCTTGCCCAATAACTCACACGCAAGGTGAACACAAACAAATCAGTGTTGCAGATAGCTGCTTCTACATAAAGCTGGTACAAATAACAGAATAGAATTAGGTGACATTCTCATCCTGCTGTGACTAAAAAACTTGTATGTTGAATGTTTTCCAAACTTACTCCTTCTTGTGATTCACCTTCTCTGTTACTTTAAACACTGAAACTTAAGCTTTCTCCCAAAGCTCAGTGGTTCCTGTACCTACTTGTCCTATTTCTTCCACCACTGTGCTTGGTATTCTTTGTCCTTGGACCCCTTTTAGCTCCAAAATTGGAGTTACACAAACACAGCAATCTTATTTCATTCAGACAAACAAAATTGTTAGTCTTATATATTAGCACACTCTAGGCAGCTGTAACCTTATCAGATGATAACTCTGCACTGTTCAAGATGAACAAAACTGCAGTCTTTTTAAATAAAATTTCTAAGGAGATAGTCCAGTCAAGATAACAAATTCACTAAGTCCATACATTCAGCCTTGCAACGGGTCAGCTTCTGAGCTGCATCTTCTTTTTCCAGACCCCCCTGAAAGTGGACTACTGTACACCAAGGATGGGAAGCAGGATTAGGTGGTGCTCTACACATCCTGCCTTACACATCTCTCCAATAGATTACGAATTACTCCTGTAATAGCACCCCAGGCTTCAATAAGAAGTAGCAGCCTACAAGAAAGGTGGCTTTGCTCTGATGCAGCAAAGCTTGTTCCAGGGGAATTATGTCCCTTTTTGCTGCTCAATTCTCATCTGCCACTGCCATTAATGCAAAAAGAGCATGCCCCATACCTTACAGTAAAACATTTTTCTCTGGTAGCTGTTACCTGTTACATGGAAAAATATTGTGATGTTTTAATTTGTAGACAAACCAACCAAAAAGTAGTGTGTGCACATAGGCACTTTATTTTAGTTTCATGTGCATGAGACTAGGCAAACTGGATTTTAGCTACAGGAAATTTCCATAGAGAATTCTACCCTGCAAGTGCTATCACCAAAAATACCTGAGAAGTACTTGGCTGGAAACCACTATGCTATAATTAAAGACATGAAGTACTGATTTCTTAAAAAAAAAAAAAATCAAGTAGTATAGTAATATTTCTAGAATATTTCCAGACTTGCTGTTAATCAAGATGCGTTGACTTCCACACAGCTGCTCACAATACCAGTACATTAGGAACAGCAGAGAAAGGAAAATGTAATTTCTTTTTTTTTCTTCTTGGATTTAATTCTCAAACATTTTTTGTGCTTCTGCTGTGATTGATCTAAAGATTAAGCATTTCCAGCAGTGATAACTCTTCATACTTGTAAGACCGGGTTGAATTGCACATAGTTTAACGGTACAGGTTGGGTTTATTGACGCACCTACTCGAGGAGTGATACAAGAAACCTCATATATGGTTTTCCGGCTTAGATGCTCAGTGTATTGACTACGTCTCCCTGCCCCAGTGCCTCTCAGATCACTGTCTGCTGAATCTTTCCTAGAATATCCTGACTCAAGTTGTGGGAGACATGTTCCTGGAGAGAAACTGCTCCAAGGAAGTTTTTTCCCCTTGTTCATTGACTGGAAAGCGAAGAGGGAGGTCAGTGACCTAACTTCTTCACAGGACCACTTGCCTTCATTCTATTTTAAAATAAAATCACCATAGACTGTAATTGACATACACAGAAAAAAAAAAAAGGTTTGCAAAGAGTTACAGCAGTGATTTTTTTTTACCATTATTGTTACTTTTTAAAACAACTGCAGTGGTTTTTAATAAAAGCAAGATCCTAGGTATGAAACTCAGATTACGTGCAATGGCTCTGGTTTGCCCTTCTCTATAGAGGAGTGGATTGCCTCAGAGCAAAGGAAGGAGAGTGTTTGGCAGCATGATAGAGGAAGGAGCTATGAGAAAAACAAAGTAGTGAAAAGAATTTTTAAAATGCAGTATTACCTGCAGCAAAACTTCAGGAAAAGCCATAGATACATACTGCTTGTAGGAACTGTACAGTGTTGTTTTCCTGGGATAGAATCAGTTTTCCATTTCTTATCATGATTTTGTATCAAAGAATCCCCATATCTAAAAATTCTTCCAGTTCTGCACGTGTTTATGAGACTACTACCTTGACTAGATAACCCAAAGCATTCTATAATTCTATTATTCTATGAATTCTTGTCCATTTAAGTAAAAATATGACTGGAAAAATCAAATATACACTTTCAAGGAGACAGTCTGAACAGCAAAATGGATACATTAATGAATAAATAAACACAACCAATGTGGCATTAGGAATATTTATTGTTTTCTTTCCATTATGAAATGTGTGCCCCCAAATTCATGTAAGCAAAGGTCAGAAGTCAGTAGTTCCTATAACAATAGGAGTATTTTTCTTATACACAAAATGGTCATGGCTTAAAATCTGTTAGCTTTTTCCTTCATAGCCATGGCTTATCATTACTAATCAAAGGGTATCAAGCAAGTACACCAAATTGGTCTTTTCAGCCTATAAAAGAGGTGATGGAAACAGAGATATGACAAATATCTCAATAATCCTGAAGCCTGGCAGGAAGACAGTAAACAGGGAACAATTTTTCAGTGTGCCTCATATGAAAGGGACTAGAAAACACCAAGGAGTAGGTACAATCAAGTAAAGGGAGATTCTTTCTCTCACACAGCATAAAACTGTGAAATTCATCATCACAGTATACTGTGGGTGGGAAGAAAAATCCATCAAGGGCTATTAAATTCTAAGATGTTATCTCCAATACAGGAAATCTCCGAGTCGTAGGTTACTAGAACCTGAAAACTGGAAGTTGATTATTCTCCCGTAGGCATCTGCTAGGTTCACTGTCAAAGAGCAGGTGCTCCTTAATTTGAACAAGTGTGAATGCCTTTATGTCATCATATATGTTGTCAATGGAAAAATATATTACCTATGTAATCACACATTTCCCCTTTCTGAACATATATACATCCATATATACTCAGATCTATATGGATATACATATATACATATATATACACATATATAGACATATGTATGCATGATTTTCTTTTGTTCCAAGTAGCTTTTTAGCTTTAAGTAATAGTATAAACTGCTGCCTTTGGAAAGCCTTAGCAGTCTATTGGTACAAGGACACTGCGAGCTCATATGAACTGTGACACTGAGACTCATGTTACAGAGATTCACATTACAGAGACTCCTAAGCTAGAGGAAACAGCAACTTCAATAAAGTTTTTTGACATTTTATTTTTCTGTAATGCCCCAGATTAAAAGAAAAGAAAAACAATACACCACAAATAAAATCTGAAAGGAAACCAGCCTGAATTCCGGCATGTAAATCCATAATCAGACCCACATGTGCCTTTTGCAGGCTGGAACCTCTTGCTCTTCCCTGCAGACATCCGCCACTAACCAGCTCCTCGAGACACGATCTGGAGCATTCTTGCTATTACTTCCCTCAGGTCTCCTGGTCCCTGTCTCTTTGTCCAGGGAGTCTCTTTGGCCCTAAGCCTTGCTCAGTCACCTTGTTTCAAGAAGGTGGCTTCCCTACACAAGATTTTTTCCCCATTTTGCTTTTAAATCAGCCAACGTCCTTCTGTAGATTTCCTCAGTCTATGCAGCCACAGTTTTCCTCTCCTTGCTGTATGAACCAGCAGGGAAAAGTCTTTTCTCCCTCAAATCAAACTTCTGTTTAATGAGGAAATACTTTTCCAAAATAATTAACACCATTAGTACACAGTAGTTTTATGCCCCAACAGTGAAACTCGGGGTCATGTATAGATTTTATTCCTTTTGTCAATGGTTTCGGGCCTCAGTCTGTCTTTGCATGTGTTGCAACCATGTGTCATCTTACGTCACTGCACAAGAGGCTTGTCCTTTCTGCCTTTGCAAAAGTTCCTCAAGTTCTCCTTCTGGTACTAACTGATAAAAGCTATGGCTCTGGCAAAGAATTCGGAGACCATGTGTATCTTAGAGAGTTTGAAATTGTTTTCCTCCCAAGATACTCATCATGTGGCACAAACCCTGCCCCAGCTTCTAGCAACTCAGTTGCATCAGCATCTCGTCTTCATCCTTCCCTTGTAGATGTCAGGCCTTCCTCTTTGCCATGATGGTGGCAGCACCATGGCTCCAAGCACAAAAGGCAGATGTTAAAGAAGACTTATGGCAAATCCTGCTTCATCCTCTCAAGTCCAGGCTTTTAGCTCATGAGACCTGTTCACCACCCCGACAGGGAAGAGATTCTGTGCACTCAGTGACAACATAAACACAGGGATACTAGAGTGCCGCATATCTGAAAAGAAGGTAAACAATGACTTTTGGCTTAATTAATCACATTTTACCCAACCATATTCTCAGTGGTAGCTAAAGTAGTTTGATAGGATTTTCTACATATGTACACAGTACCAGTCTGTCACTTACGTCTAGTCTAGCAAAATTTTCCAAGTGTCACAGTCTGTCTTTTCATTACTTTGCCAGGTGCATCTATAGAAAAATTAGCTGCCTTTTTTGTTTGTTTAAATTTTGCAGATATACAATGTCACCCACAACCCAAAGTTACACTGAAACGGACACTAATAGACAGCTAACAGGTCTTTACACTCAATTAAATATTGCAAAAATCATCAGCTAAGTCAAAAGTAAAGTGATGATTGCAAAGGAAAAGGTTTTCTGCATTGTTCCTACACCTTCCACATCATAAGTTATTTGGGTTTAATATTGTAAATATCTGCATTTTCTCAACCACCTGCATAGATAAAGGAGATCATGCTTCCCTGCTTTCTCTGAAGACCTACTCCATGCATGGAAAGGGATGAGCGATGCCAAAAGGAGGAAGCAGTGATATGCAAGAGGTCTAGGACCACAGCTGGGACTAACTGAATGGACGTCACCACTTTTTCCGTTTTGGGGAACTTCCCTGAACATAAAGATGTTCTATGAATGGACTTCAGCTAAGAAAGCATCAAAAATCTCCTTTGCCGAGATGACTAACACATACCACAGAGTGCCAAACTCCCCAGAGGACTCTCTCTCCATCATAGAGACAGTTTACTATCAAACATTTTTCAGCTAAGGGAAGAGTCCTTCTTTTTGGGGGTAGGGAATAGAGGGGCAGTAGGTGTTCAATGAATTTTCTTAGTGACCAAATTTGCTGTACTAATCTCTCTTGCTGTGTTTTTGATCTAATGAAAACTAAAGGAACAATTAATCTTCACGTTATTTTACTGTCCAGACTTGCTAAAGACCATGAACTACTCTACTACTCCCTTTCACTGCAAGGGAAACTATCGTCACAGATACTTCACGATAAGCTGGAGGATTTTTTTCTTCCTTTTTTTTTTTTTTTCCTTTCTCTAGTTTATTAGAAAATATGAAACTGTTAAGGAATCTAGTAACAATAGCCAGGACATTCTGTTCATTTGCCCTTTAATCCTTCTGCTGTAATACTACTGTGATAATTGATACCAATTATTTTCCTAATAATGTCTGCAATTCTGCATGTATTAAACAGATTAATCTAGTCTGCAGGAAAAAAATAGTACTGTATTTGATAATCTCCTTGGTTAAGTGTCATTTTTATTATCAATGTTTTTGCAGATTTCTGTCCTTTGCTTGGCAGGCAAATTAAAAACACTGTGAAAAAGTAAAGTCCTGTCCAGAGAACATGAATACATTAAAACAAACAAACAAACAAACAGAAAAACCTAAACCCAGCATATTTATTGAAATAATCACAGAAATACTGAGTTATCGTTTCCAACCGGACACTATGGAATTCCAGGGTGGAATGCAGCTATATAATTGCAGTATTACAAGAATGCTCTCAGATTCAGTTCCACATCACCTTTTCAAAATAAGACTTTGCTTGCAGGGAAGACATGTAAGCGTTGTTTCCATAGCATTCTATAGGATTAACAACTTGCCCATATGACTTATCTTAAATTCTTTAACAGATTCCAGTAATTAGAGAATAGTAAGAAGACACAAGAAAGGATCCAAAATATATAAAATCAATGTCAAATGTACGTCTTTACTCTTTCTTACTTGTGCATTGCACTTCTATCTTTAATTACAAGAAAACACAATATATGCGTTGCACTTTCTTGCTACTAGCCATATATAGATAATCGATTTTAGCATGCACATTGCTTTGTATATGTCATGCTAGACCATAAAAGCTACTTATACAATATGTAAGTATAGATTGTATTTACACAATATGCTACAAATTAAGGACAACAATGAGAAACATAGTAAATATCTGCTGGCATATTAGGCCAACAAAGTACTCAGCCAAGAGTTGTCTAGATGGAAAGTTATATGCTTTTATTTAAATTTTGCATTTAATTTAGTTAAATTGATACAAAAAGATATGTGAAAACTCATTTCAATTTACAAAATGCTTATCTCTGATTTATATCATTTAGAAGTATGCTTAAACCTAAAGAGTTTAATCTTAAACTAAAGAGTTTAGCTCTTACTTTGTCCTTAATTTTAGAAAGTAATCTCTGTGTAACAAGCTTTACAGCCTTATAGACAACCTCCTCATTCTATAAAACAGAGGGAAAAGTCTTTCCTATATAGTGTGCTACAGACTTGCACAGACTTTACTGAGGGCAGAAAGAAAGAATGTATTTTGTGATTACTGTCTAGTAAATAAGGAGTAAGGAATGCAAAAATGTGCACAAGAAGCACAAGTTCTAAAGAATTAATTTGATTTTTAAATTGCTGTACAATATACAATTGAAATGAGGTTTTTTAACATGGGTACAAGTTACAAACAATTTTCTTTCATTTTGTAGCCTTCTAAAAGCACCAGATGGCTAAATAATATACACTTTATAATCCACTATGTATCATTTTCAGCTACCTCAGATTTAGAAGGGTATTGAAACAATATTGAAATAAAAATATATTAAAATGTACTCAAACAACAATAAAACAAGTGACATTTTAAGCTCATCTATAATATGATCAGATCATTACAATTTCCAGCATTCACAGCTATATATATTTTAAAATAAATAAGCACACATACATACACACAATATATACATAAAGCATTGCTTTACAAATGTCCATCTGTATACAAAAGGAGAAGAAATGCTGTGCAAAGTTCAAATCTTCAACTAGTTACCTTTTTTTTAAATAAAGTTTTTAACTTAGTTAATCTTTGGCTTTATAATTTCTTTTGCCTGTTAAACAAAATAACTGGCATCACATCATTTTTTTGTTAACTTTTTGAAAACCTCAGTTTCCCAGTGAGAAGAGAATTCCAGAGTGGAAATAGAAGAAGCACAGCAGGATGAGGATGATTTAGAAACTCTTGCAAATATTCTGATTTATTCCTCTGTTAAGCACATAAATATGCTGCCTAAAGCCTTCCTCTTCCTGTCAAATATGTGTGGGCTAGTAATATCAGCAGATCTATTGCCTAAGGGCCATTCTCACCTGCTAAATGCTGGGAAGCCTTTCCTTAGAAACTTCTCTGGAGCAAGTAAAAAAAAGGAAAAAAACCCAAAACCACATATTCCCCAGAGGATATCCATTTTCCTATCAACACTCCCTGTTGCTCAAGATACTATCTCAGGTGTTATTCCAAGTTTTCTGCCCACCCAGTCAGATTGCTCTGCAGTTCTGGATTGGTGACACCTGACTCAGTAAGAGTCAAGGAGTCAACTCCACATAATTGAAAATCAAAGGTCCATGATAGAAAGTCCACTGCCTGGCAACCCTCAGTCTCACCTGAACTCATAAGGCACTCTCCTGCGAGAGCAAGGGGAATGGTCTCATATTTAACAGGTCTTTCCAGCTTCAGCTCTGAGTTGTCATTCAGACTCAGATCTGAATACAGAAATCCCACAAGAGCAGTATTAATAATACTCTGCTCAAGTTTTCCCACTGCTGATTTCTGAGATACAAAGTGGATATCTAAATAAAGATCTAGATACAAATCTCAGTCTGTATCTACTAAACAGCCCAGTGAAGGTATTTTAATTGTTATGTATGTGCAATGAGCTCAGTTTTAACACTTGATGAAATTATACACAAAGAAGTTATAAAAACCTGGATCTGTATTAGCTCAGATTTTTTTTCCCATCAGATCTCAACACTGAAATGGGATCATTAAAGAAAACATTAGTGAAATCATCAGCAATACTCTTTCCTTGCACGCTAAATTGAGAAACTAAGAACGTGCTTTTCAAGCTAGAGCCCGATGTTGCCTAGCAGATGAGGTATAGAAGTGAAACAATTTTTGTTGGAGGTCACAAAAGCATCCCAATTCAAAGATGTCAACTTTAGTGCCCTGTCAAGATTCAAGTTTGGATAATTATGGTAGCCATTTTTTAGCAGTAGCCTTCACTTTAATAATGTACAGGCTACTGACAAAAATGTTTGTAGATCTTAATGTTATACTAGCATGGGTTTTTTTTATGAATTCTTGTATCCAGAGTCACCTTTCCACAGCACTAAAATGAATGACAAAAAGTTACAGACTTTCTTTCCTCGGAAGGGGTTGGGGCAGCAATCATTCATGTTCTGCGAATTCCTCTCTCAAGCCCAAGGAAACCTGCTCATGAAGGGTTGGTACTAGAATTCTCCAAGTATCCTGTGGTCCCTCTTGAAAATAAGCACCATGTACAGGATAATCTGCACTATGGGATGCGGAGTTCAAGATAGACCAGAAGTTACAGCCTCCATTTTCTTAATTTTTCCCTTTCATAGCAATGGCAGGAGTGCAGACGTTTTCTGTTGCAATGTGAACAAATTTTTATCAGTGTTGTTTTAAAGGACACAGTCTAAAAAATATTTGTTGTTTGGGCAATCAGCCTATGCTGCTGGTTTCACCCACAGAGGTGCTCTAGTTGTCGCATTACTTGGAGAGCAGGAATAGCTACAAAGGCTGCAAAGATAAGCATCTTCTGCCAGATCCAAAACCAGCCACACAGTTTGATATGAATAAAGGCAGGATTTTAGTGTTTACATTGTATTTTTCATCTGCTGCACTGTAGAGGGATAATTGTGTTTGTATTTTCCCAAATGGTGTTAATATACCTGTCATTTGCCCTTACTGTGCAATGTCAAAGGAGTTAATGGCATCCTCTCAGGATTAAACAATGCACCAAGCAAATCTCAAACCCACGTAGCTGCTTCTCTGGGAATAAATATATTCAGAAGCAATAGGTAAAAGAATGCAAAAGGCCAGGCATCCTGTTTAGTGGATCCTCTAGTGGAAATAAGTGGATTTTATGCATGTAGGGTCTGATGAAGAAGGCTTTTGAGGGTGGAAGGGGTCCAATTTTAGAAAGATATTTAAAAATTAGTTTATATGTTTATTTAGATAATGAAATAATAATGTTTTGAAATACTGAAAATCTATAATTTTAATAAAATAAAACCACTATCATTAGCTAGATGAACAATTTCTAGAAGTGCATTATTGATTTTCACTTGAAAAAGTACTACTTAAAATCAAGTCTTCCTTAGCTTGGGATTCTTAAAATCAAATCTAAATATGCTCAAAGGTGATGAAATAACATTGATTGGACTCTGTTCTCTCTTTCCTATATCAAGTGAGTTGGACTTTATATTTTTATAACAAAGAATAACAGGAGTACCTATTAAAAGGATTTTCACTGCCTTGCCTTCACATCAAGGCAGTACAGCATAACTGAACAGCTTCACAATTGAGGGATTGGGGTTTTTTTAAATTAATTGCTATTCTATTTTTTTATTTTTTCAAGTGAACGGAAATTGACCTTCATTGTCTCTTTAATCAATCCAGCTCAGAATCAAAGAGCAAGTTAATTATAACCATTTAAAACTTAACAGTTGAAGCCTTTTGATGTAATATTGCATTCATTTCTAATTAACTGTACATATGTCTTGCTGAGTTATCCAGTTACTCTTTGAAATCTGTCAGCACAAAATCTTAATAAAAGCATGAACACTTCAGGAAGAAGATTAGACAATCTTTATATAAGAAGGAAAAAATAGGTGACACGGAGAAAGTCTGAGTATAGGAAGAAATCTCTGCCTACCTCCTTTCCCTATTGTTCTTTAAAATGTGTTGCTGCTGCATAGCAGCTCAGTGTCCTGAGAGTCTGTGTTGTCAATTTTAGTTTTATAAGTAAAACCAAAACAAAAGTAGCTGATAGTTCAGCCTTTTCAATGACCTATTGTGTAAAGCTTTAATTTGGTCGAGCATGAATATTTTCTTTCTCTGGCTATATACAGCCACTGTCCTAGAACCTGGTCATCAAAATCAGTGAAAACCACACCAGCACCCCAGTGGAGTAAGCTGAAGTCAAGGAGATGCCGTCCCTCTTCCAGTGAAACTCTGCTCTCCAGTGACTACATTCACTGAGCATGGAGTTTGAGTTGGTTTGTGGGCTTTCCAATAAGGATCCAGTAATGTTCTAGGAAAGCTTGGGATCTTAGTTTTGTTTCTTTGACAATGAAGCTACACTGTATCTTAGTTCATCAAGTTTATCATCGTTACTCTGAACACCTCTACTCTCAGAAAAAACTAATTTTGAAAAAAGACTGCACAACATGATCCTGAATACGGTTTTCATTTCATACGGTTCTTAAAATGGCAATCATCTAAATAGTAGGGCTCAGAAAAATATCAAAAGTTACAGTGTGTCTGCTTTCATCACAGCTGCTTCTATCATCCTATATCATCTTTCATCATAGGTTTGTTTGGATAGGAGTGGATTGACTCACCACTCTGCTTCCTCAGCTTCAAACCCTGTATCAGTTAAGGCAAACAGAATGAAACTGAACCTCACTGTCTTCAGAACCCTGTTCACTCTACCAGGCACATCTGAGGAATATAAAATGGAGTGTAATCTCTCTGCTCACAGCAGTGCAACTCAGGACCTAAAGATTTTCTCCATCAACAGTGGCAACCACAAATGCAGGTAAAAGTGATTATCATGTGGAGCAGTAAGAAACCAGAAACAAATGGCTATAAACTCTTTGGGAAAAGTGGATGAAGATCTGGGAAAGGATGTTGGCAAGACCAGAACATCTGCATCAGGGGTGAGAAGAAGCTGTGTGATTCTTTCTTAATTATAATTTAAATGTTACTCTGTTAAACAGCAGCCCTGAGGAAGGTCCATGGCAACAGAAAAAACAGTTGTGAATCCACATTCTTCTCAGGGATGTAATTTTTCGTACCTTATTTTTACCCTGAGAAGGATGAAAATTAGTATTTACTGGATAATTAGAGGATACGGGAAATAAAGCAAGACCTAGGTGACACTAGGCACCATTGAAGGAAATCTGTGTATTACAACATTTTTCATTCCTGAAAGCGTGATACATGAAGAGTCATGCTACTGCACAGTCTGCTTTGCCAAACTCTACTGAAATCAGTGAAGACACAAGAACAAAGAAATGTCAATCACAGTCAGGGTATGTTTTCCACATTTTTCCCAAGAAAGAGGCTTGTTTCCTTTTATTTATTGATAACTCATTGCACTTGGTACAGAGATGCAGTAATTTTTTTTGCTTCACCAGATTTTTTGCCCCTACTGATAATTTCTAATCAGTAAGCCAATTCCTGCCAAGGACTGGGAAGAATCAGACAGAAGATTTCTATTGCATAACTCTGTATCCAGTTAGACTTAAAATAAAAGCATATCATAGACCACAAAAATTAGTTTTGTCCTCATAAAATCTTTCCAAAAAATACTGAAAGGAAATTATGTCACTGAGAATATTTTGTATTCAAATGTTTTTGTTTAGCTTATCATCACAGCCAAGTAGCTGTCATGAAAGTGCTTTTGTATTTACAATGTTTCTCAGCATGAATGATCCCCAAATGTTTTGTTTTGTTTTAAATGGGAAAATATTCACCACTGAAATGGAGCCCCTTTGGCTTGGAAGAAGGCAGGCAGCTAAACAAATGGGATATGAAAAGGTCATGCAACTATAAAATGAACTAAATTAGGGCCAGTGCTTACAAGCAAAGCCATGCACCATAGAAGTGTGACCAGAATGATTTTAACATCCATATACTGCTTCTGTTTTGAAGGTATCCACTTCAGAGTGAGGTCTGCACTGAAACAAAACTTAATAAGAGATTCACCTGGGAAACTAGAAGCTGTTAGTCTAAGATTCTGGCACATACGAAAACTAATTTATCAGCCTTGAAGCTCACATTGCTTTTACCCTAACCAGATGTAAGCTGAACTTGGAATAAATTCAAATGTAATTATCTAATTTGTACAACCTATAGTGCAAGAAATTATTATAATTTAGCAGCACATTGGCCATTTCCTCAGCATAGCTGTACTAGGTATCTGGCAAATGGATGGCATATTTTAATTTCAGTGGATCTGAGACACTTATGGCTGAATCTGCAGGGCTTTTAGGTTCTTCTCACTCTTTCAGCTCTAATAATAGCAACCAAAATGTGAACTTTTCATGTATGAGCTATAGCCCGTCAAAGAATTATATAGGTTCACTTTGTTCTTGCTTCTAATAGATTTAAATCTCCACTGGAAACTGTTCTCTCAACATGAAAAGAAAAGTATTGCTATTATTTACTACACCAAGGTTTAGCCCAGTCTACCTTAAAGGACTGGGTATAGATACATCAATCACTTGTAAGTGTGAAGGCCAATTTACCAAGAGACTAAAAGATCCTTCTAGGAAGCACAACATGAAATTCCATTCAGGGATTCACTACTGAAACCAAGCTGAGGTCAGCAGCATGCATGATCAGGAACTTTCTGCACAGAAACAAGTTCTATGCAAAAATGCAACAGCTGCTCATAATGAAAACTTGAAAGATCGTGATGACAGGACTGAAAATCTGAAACAAAAGAAACTTGCATTGGAAAGGAGTTATTTGGTCAGTCATTTATTTTTGATGAATATGAAAACTCCATTTTGTGCAGAAAGAGCTGTGGGATCCTCTTCTAACTCCAAGGGGTTTTAAGCCAGTAAAAGACAAAGCTGGGAAAGGAACCCTGGGGTCCAAACATCTGCTATCACACTGTGCCATATTATTCTTTGCAGAGATGCAATATAAAGCAGTGTGGGTTGTGGTCTGTGTTACTTGTCCTAGCAGGTTATTCCAGAGCATCAGGCTCTGATGGTATCAGGCCACCTTCTCCATTCCAGGATTAGTCTGTCTGTGCTCCTCCACAGTCTTTGGCACTCATCTTGCATTTTTTGTGGGTCACAGGTGTCATCCCTTCCAAAAAATTCCATGTAGGGTTTTCCAGAAGAACTGAAAGAGATACAATGGCATGAAAAGGACACTGTGATCCCCAAGGAGTCTGTTAAACAGAAAGCAGCTTCCATAACAGGACACTATGCCATTCGGGACAGCATTTAACTCATTGAGCTGTACACGCTTGCCTTAGGTCACTCAATACCTCATATAATGTGTACATGGCAAGACCTGAGTAGTGCAGGGACTGCATGGCAGCCTTTGTGAGAAGAGGTTGGGGCTGCCCCATGCTGGACACAGCCGGTTGCAGCTGGTTTCAATGCACCCACCGTGGTTTAGCCTCTCGGAAGAGGTGGAGGCACCTCGTGGAAATCCTGTGTAAGGAAGGGCAAACAATGCTGGAGCAAGAGGAGGGAACATAAGGGAACCAGCAAACGGGGAGGGGGTCAGGGAAGGAGGAGGTGCTCCATGGCACAGCAGATAGTCCCGGAGACCACAGCCTGTGGGAGACCCACAGCTGGGTGTAGCAGAAGAGTGAGGACGAAGGAGAAGTAGAGAGAAATCACCATGTCTTGACCACAGCTGCCTTCTGTGCTGCTCACTGCCTCGCTGAACGTACTGAGCGCAACTTGCAGCCACAACAGGAGTCTGGCAACGGCATGAGGTTTAACACGGCCAAATGCCGGGTCCTGCACTTGGGGCACAACAACCCTAAGCAGAGGTACAGACTAGGAGAAGCCTGGCTGGAAAGCTGCCAGGAGGAGAAGGACCTGGGGGTGTTGGTTGGCAGCCGACTGAACATGAGCCAGCAGTGTGCCCAAGTGGCCAAGAAGGCCAATGGCATCTTGGCTTGTATCAGGAACGGCGTGACCAGCAGGTCCAGGGAGGTTATTCTCCCCCTGTACTCAGCGCTGGTGAGACCGCACCTTGAGTACTGTGTTCAGTTCTGGGCCCCTCACCACAAGAAGGATGTTGAGGCTCTGGAGCGAGTCCAGAGAAGAGCAACAAAGCTGGTGAAGGGGCTGGAGAACAGGCCTTATGAGGAGCGGCTGAGAGAGCTGGGGTTGTTCAGCCTGGAGAAGAGGAGGCTGAGGGGAGACCTTATTACTCTCTACAACTACCTGAAGGGAGGTTGTGGAGAGGAGGGTGCTGGCCTCTTCTCCCAAGTGACAGGGGACAGGACGAGAGGGAATGCCCTCAAGCTCCGCCAGGGGAGATTTAGGTTTGAGATTAGGAAAAAGTTCTTCACGGAGAGGGTGGTTAGGCATTGGAATGGTCTGCCAAGGGAGGTGGTTGAGTCACCGTCCCTGGAGGTGTTTAAGGTTAGGGTAGATGAGGTGCTTAGGAGCATGATTTAGGGATTGGTGGGAATGGTTGGACTCGACGATCCAGTGGGTCTCTTCCAACCTGGTTATTCTGTGATTCTGTGATTCTGTGGACCGAAGGAATGAAGCTGAACCTGGAAATGAGGGAGGACAGATGCTTTAAATATGTCTCCCAATACCCAAATCAGTACTCAAAAACTTAGATTAATTGGTAAATTATTTCCCTGCCTTTATTTCAACTTACAATCTTCTCACTCTCTTGTTCATCCTATCTTCTCCCCAGTCCTGCTGTCGGGGCACTGGTTGAGCAGCTGTGTGGGTACTCGGCCACATGCCAAAGCCACTTCTGCACTCATAGACCAGATGCACTCCTGAGGTAAAACAAATTTCTCTTATTATCTCTCAGAAAGTCCTGTTGAAGACGTAAACATTTCATCTTTACCTTCTTATTTTTATCTACCTGTAAAGAGCCTAGAGGAAAAGAGTTTCTGACTTCTACAAAAGTAAACAGAGAGGATCCCCAGCAACCAAGATTCATCAAACTCTTTGTTTTGGGCATTGAACATTACACACGTAGGAAGGGAATCTTTTTACCCAGGAAAACAAGAAAGATCAGAAAAACACAAGAACCTAAAGGTAGTGTTACTTAATCAAAATTGTAAGTAGAAAATGTCAAGGTTAGCAATACTGCTCCAGATTGCCTACCAGTGAAGTGTCCAACAGATCAAAGACGTGATAGATCAAAACGATCTAGCAGATAAGATAAGAAAAAGCAAAGCTTACAATCCCCAGAATAAGAATAGGAACAAAAAGGTGGAAGAAATAGTCTTGAAATGATGTTCATGTTTTCAAATCTGCTTGGCTTTATAGAGTTGCTTCTAAGATGCCAGCAGAGCAGGCTGCTGCAGCATGTCAAGAGCCACTCCTGAGAACTCCTGGAGGAAGGGGGAGGCATCAACAGACTAGAAAATAATTTTTTTCTTTTGCACCTAACTTTAAAAACTACATAAAAGTTTAAAGCTATATAACTTCAGTTTTGTTTCAGAAATCAAACAATATTTGATAACAATTAGTTCCTGGAAGAAAAGGGAGAGGGTGGAAGGATGTCATTGTTTCATTCTATGGCAATATAATAACTGACTTCACCAAAGCCTCTGTTTCCTACTTATTCCTATGAAACATATTCCAGATTAAATGTCCATAGGATTAAAGAGCAGCAGGTAAGTAACCATATCTACAGAGTGTTTTCTCACATAGCATTGAGATACTGGAAAATTGCAGCAACTTAAGTTCTGTAAGAGTCTTCCCTAGATTCAGTATTTAAATTAACCTCCTGTGTTATATAATACTGAATAGACAATAGAAATTTCAACAACACAAAGCTGGAAGGGATTGAAACCATGGTAGAGGGCAAAATAACAATTAAAAATCCTCTTATTCAGGAGAAGTAGAATGTTATTCAGGTATGAAAAATGCAAAAAATAATTTCTTGGAAACAGAATAGGAAGCCACTGGCTAAGCCTCAGTTCAGCTGAAACTGAATTGATGGTTATAAAGAATTTCAAGCTAAACACAAGTTAACAACATCATGCTTTTGCCATAACAAATTAAAAAAAAATAAAAGGGCAAACAACACACTAGACTTCTAACTGGTATTACAGATTGCAAGATTTATAAAGGGATCCTTCTGTTCTGTCCAACATCAACAAGACTTTTGGTATAAAGTACAGTTCTTCACCATAATTCAAAGAAGATACAGAACAGCCAGACAAGCATAGAGCAGAGCAACAAGACCAATGAGAGCTAGAAATCACCATTGACTGGGGAAAACAGACAAAATTAGAAGAGAAACTGAGGGTAGACATTGTATATCTTTCAAAAGCAGAATAAACTGAAATAAACAGGAAAAGATTGGTTTATTCGCTACTGATTTTTCACATGTCCTAATGTATCCCACTCAGCCTCAGCTGCCTGTCCAGGACAGCATCCTGTAGTATTTGTATCAAACAGGCCAAGCCTCTAAAGATGCCATAGGTCATCAAAAATGTCACTAGGCACCTTTGACAACAGTCTCTCCTATGTGAGAAATGATGACTGGCATACAGATTATGCTGTGGCCAACAGACCTCAAGGCTAAGACATTACTGGGCAATGTGCCTTTTCCTTATGCTCCATTCACTTTGGGAATGACTCATTTAATCCAAAAGTCTTACATCTGAAATAAATTAGATTACTTGCACTCTGAAAGTGTTTATTTGCCTTCCTTCTCCACAAAGGGAGAGTGACTAAGGAAGGTGTTGATATGTATACTGTAAATATCTACAATTATATGAGATAAATTTCACACCAGTGTACAAATATTAACTCCCAGGACATCCAATATTTTCACTCCATCAAAAGTAATTGTATTGATGCAAGAAATAGAGACTGAAGATCTACAACCTATGCTAAAAAGGTCAGATCATAAATTGTCATTTCATTCTTATAACTCAGTATGACCAACCCCTACCCTTCTGCACAGTGTTCTACTAACCTTTGTGAACTCTAATAAGAATCACCATAAATCATATGGTCATAAATCAAGAAAACAGCATGCCTGCTTGGAAGGTAATATAATTTCTCAAAACAAAAGAAAGGGACATTTTAGCTATCATACGTTCAACAGAGAAGTCAACAATTGCACTGTAATATGGTTATGCTTGGCATTTTAGTTTTAGATTGTGTTTTAAGCCTCATTGTCAAATGCTTTCAAGAAGATCAAATGAAGACTATATCTCAGCCTCAGTAAAAGGCAAAATGTTTTCCGTATCTGAAAATGGACAAATTCTTCCACTGTAATTGGCCATCCACCTAGCAAGAAGTAATCCGTAAGTATTCCAGATTGGTATCTTTTAGTTTCATCTTTGCTTTGATGGAAGAGAATATAGAAAAGAAAACAAAACATTGTTTCTCTGAATTTGTTTTTAGCATTCCTATCTCACCTGTTTACTCTGTGTCAGACCATGCATAAATGAAAGAATGGTGAGCCCATTGCTGTGACTTTGTTCTCATCTTCAGACAATTCAAGAAAATAGAATCAGGTACACTTGGCAAACACAGTCTGTTACCAGCAACTACTTCTTCAAAGAAGTTCTCAAAGTAGTCTATACAAATCCAAATTTTCTGTGACCCTGATTGGCTTAAGTAAGGCTTTGGAAATAAAATAACCATCTTTTTTTTCCTACGGAAACTTTCACTGTCCTACAGCAGCACAGTGCAGACCATTTCCAGAACGGACTGCACTACAGACTTGTCCTAGGTACATATCTGTAAGGTATCAACTGGCTCGACTCTTTGATTGCTTGAGGAGTCTTCGGCAGACTTATTTATGAAGGAAATAAAGTGCTGTTGAGCTTCATCTTCATTTTCTGACACCTCAAATGGCAAAGTTTACAGTATTTTTGATGATCCTTGTAGCATAACTACAAGCAAAGGATATGAGCAAAAAAAAGAAGTGAAACTGAATGAATTATGCATGCAAACCCCTACCAAATGTGAAAAGAAAAGATCTGGTATCTTCTAGACCTTTAGAGCCTAACTTGAATTTTGCATTTCCACTCTCTCCATGATCCTATAGACAGTGTAATATTCTGAGACAACTATCTAACTCTGAAAGCAGCTGAAATATTTGCATTAATGTTTACAAAACTCACATAACATGATGGAAAAATTCATGTACCAATGACTGTGCATACTAGTTTCTGTCCTTTGTTTATATCTCTTTGATATCTATGGATTTGATCACAGCCACAAACCAGGTGGCTTTTTTGCAATATTCTGACTACACAAGGCTCAGTGTGAAACTGTAGAATAAGCAATGGTAATTGAAACAAAACTGATTTATCTCACGTGGATTCTCTCACACCCACATACTTATATGTGTTCAAGTAGGCTAGCCAGGGTTGCTTTAGTGACAAGGAGGACAAGGGACACTGGCTATCCATCATATCACCTGTTGTCTTAAACTGGTAACCATATACTATTTTTCTGATGTGCCTTTTCTATCTGCTAGACTTTGAGAGGAATGGTGACATTTTGCCTTTTCTATCCCGCAACAACTCTGTAAGTCATTAGGTAATACTATTGATTTCCTCATTATTCTTTGGACTCATTTTGACAAGTAGCCTGTCCTTCATCTTCAACTGTCCTTAATTTTCCTTTTTGCAATGTCTTGAGAAGGAGGAAGTAGATGCGTTCTGTACCTTACAAGGCACTAATCTGTGTGCCACCAACACATATCTCACATAAAAGAAAATCTTAAGAGAAATTACTTTATGAAATAACTTCATCATGAGAGGAGACTATTCATATTCAACAGTAGTGCTCAACTAGAGAAATAACTTCAAAAACAGGATGACTGTCATGAGAATAACCACAGGCTTATGGATGTTCATAGTGTATATAACAAGCAGCAAAGGGGTCACATAACAAATATTCAGGTAAGACAATAAGGAGAAGGAAAAAGATGATAAACACAGTGAAACACTGAAATACATTGCCAGAGGACACTATGTATGTCCCACTGCTAAAAATCCATCATGTATGACAGCTGCATGCCATACACCTTGAGGAAGAATGTTGCTGAGTATTGGAGATGGTCTGTATTCTCTCACTCTTCTTCCCAGTTGTCAATGCTCCTCCTTCTTTCTACTAAACTAATAGAACAGCAATAGAAGTTGTTCTACATATTGGAGCAGTGGAGGGAGAAAAGGTGTTAATTTGGAAAAGTAAGGGAAAAGGTCTGCTGGGTTAGAGTGTTCTCTACCATAAAAAAAGCCATTGGGAAGCCTTGTTGCAAGTGTTTATATCCCAGCAGAAAGAAGAAAGGGGATTGTTATGATAGAGAGAAATCCACCTCCTCTCACAGTGAAGGAGTAAAATTAAGTCCCAACAAGCCCAGTACAACTGTAACCTGTTGTTTCCACCATAGTGTGAAGTCCTACAAAAACATGACCCAACTGTTCAAATAGCCCCAAGGATCCTAGCACCCAGGAATACAGTGTAGCTTGCAGTACTTGGTCCAGCTCTACACTTTTCTTTATCATCACTGTAGAAGAGTCAGGTATTGCCCATCATTTTTTTGCACCCATATGTATCAAGAGTGCATGGATAGAAGGCACACAGGACACCTAGAATATTATGAGAAAAAAAATTACTAGAGAAAGCACAAATATTTAGAAACTGTTTTTAAAAGAAATGTTGAGCTTTAAAAGTGTGGAATCAGAATCCATGTCAGATCCTACCTAAAACAAATGCTATCTAAAACTTATCTGAATACTAAAGCCTGAATCAGGACCAGGTACATTGTCTATAAAGGCACACTCTTTGTACTCTTTTATTCCTCACATAGATGGGTATCTCTGGTTACTTGAAATGACAGCTGGCATTCACGTGGAAAGAAGGAGTTCCTTTTTTTCACCATTACCTCATTGTATATACAAAAATGTTGTTCTGAGATATGATGTGATTTGACATGAAGTGAGGCAATGGCAAAAAGAATTTTTAAAGGTTTCCTTCAGCTTGGGTGATTCCTGTCAACTTATGAAACCACCACAGAGCAAAATGTTTTGTGAATAATTAGCAGTTTAATTACCCATAAGCAGTGAGTAATTTGTATTACCTATGTGGTTAGCTCACCACACTAAGACCCATGCTGACTGCACATGTCTATGTTGCCTTGCAAATTAGAGGATAACCCTGCAAGGCACTGTCTGTCTTCAAGTCCTATTGTTGTTCCAACAGTGCACAACACCTAATTCAAAAGAGATTCCTAAAGGATGACAAATGTTTGGTGGATTTTAGATCAGATGCCCTGAGACAATGTATTTTAGGAAAAAAAATGCAGTCAAGCAAAGCAAAGAAAGAGACAAATTTAAGTAAATGAGCCCCTCCAGAGCAAAATTAAATATTTGTTGTTCTGATTACAGTAATGTTCCTTTGTCATCTTTTCAGTATCCATAAAATGGCCAGGAATCATCTCTTGTTGGAGGAGCTGGGACAAACATTATTGCAGGAGAGACTGCTGCTGCTGACTGTATGCATGCCTGCATGCCTCACATGCACCCACTCCATCCTGGAAGTCCCAGAGAAATGTCTCATTTTGCCTAGATGCACATTTGCTGAGCTCCCTTTGGCTCTCTTAGGTACATATCTGTGTTTTTCAGTCATGCAAAGACTTCCACATGCAATTTGTAGGTGAGCAGAGTTGGCTACCCCTTACTAAATAGAAATTTTTGTTGAAATTTGGAGAAATTTCCCCTGACACCACTGCATGCCCAAGTCCCAGGAGAATGCATGAGATCATTCAGTGCTCAGCCCAACCCAAAACAGATGTAGCATCAAGGTGCATGCCAGGGAGGAAGCAAGTTCACAGTTCAGTATCCTGAACTATGTAGAAATTTTACATTACAGTCCGAAGTACACATGGCTGGACGATAACCAAATTTTATTTTATATCAAAGAATAGATGCTATTTTACAGTAGGCCTAAAATAATACCAGTTCCTCCCACTTTCTGCAAACTGTGCACAAATCTCACTCAGTAAAAGTTTTCCTTTGCTTTCTCACCAAAATACTTGTCTAAAGGGTTACAAGGGCTTGTTTCCTCAAAGACTTGAGAACTGTTGCTAGACAGACCTGTGACTCAAGTGGTACGGATCCTACACCATGAGACCTACTAAATGCTACACAGAGGTAAAATACAAATAGCAAGCTGTAATATTTTATAGACGTAAGTGCAGTCACTAGATTAGATGTTTGCTATCATTAGATGATGCTCCAAATAGTGAGCAAGCTAATATCCAACATGTTATAGTTCTTTAATTCAACATTAGCTTAAAGATGGGTTTTTAACTCCATTTCTGAAATGACTAGCTTCTGTGGATTCAAACAAGACCTTTAAATGTTCTTTGAATATAGATTTATGGGTGATTCATTTACCAGAAAGCAAGTGTGTTAATTCTCCTTACTTGAAAATCATCAGTATGGGGTCTGTTGAATATGTGTGCCTCCCTCTACTCAAAAGCCGTGTGCAAAATATTTTCACTGATATTTGAAATGTTTCTTAAAATTGCAATTATTGGAATACTGGAACTGGAATAACTTTAGCACCACCTAGAGGCACACGTTAAAACCACGCTTGCATTTTATCCAGAAAGATTTTAATCTCAGAATGTCTCTGTATTACATCCTTTCAGTTTAAGGAGGTTCCCTTTGGCTTGCAGTTTTGAGGGCTATTTCTGATACAAAATTGTACTGCAATTTCTTCATCCAGTATGATACTTCTAATTGTAAAAAAGTACATTTTCTTTGTTTATCTTCCGCTGCAAAAGAAAGAAACCTAGAAATAAAATTAATTTAAATGTATTTTCACATATTTAAAATGGACAAAATCTTCTCAGTAATGAAAGAAGAGGCAAAAAGCACAAATGGTTCTGTTTAGTTGTCTTGAAAGAAATTAAAGTATTCTATTAAAACTGCAATCTTAGTACACCTGATTTTAAACAGAGATGATCAGATCTTTGTTTTAAGTGAGTTCATTCCTTTGAGAATATTCTCATATATAACCAGCTTCAGGATCTCCTTAAGGTTCAGAAATATTTTTCCTTCTTGTCTCTGTCTTTTTCTTGACTCATGTCATGTCAGCAAGTCCCAGTCACCCTATGTTTCTCTAGGGTATCTAGGTCCATCATCTTCTACAAATGAGTTCCAAGTTCATAGGAAAGTTTTGCAGCTGATCCCTCAATACATGACTTTTCATTTCATCATATTTTTTAACATGAAATGACAGGAATCATCTCTTGTTGGAGGAGTTGGGACAAACATTACTGCAGGAGTGGCAACTCCTCTGTGTGACTCTGAAATGAATTTCTCATTCTGCCCAGAGACACATTCTCAGAGTTCCCCTCAGATGTCTTTAGTGCATATCTAGCGGGTTTCAGTCATGCAAAGTCTTCCTATTATTCCGTTTTTCAAAACTACCTAATTTTCTAGCATACTATTCCAGTTCTTCATCCTTTTGAAAAAGTTTCCAAATTTATTTTGTCAGAAACGTCATTAACAGATGGCAAAGAGGTTTTCATTCTCATCTCTGAATAGTTTCCTACATGTCTCAAAATGTCTTTGAAGCCAAGGCCTTGAATACTTCTCTGTTTCTTATTAGATTTTATTTCAACAGAATAAAGTCGGTTACTATATCCATTTTTCTATGGTATTCTAACTGCTTTTTAAAAGCTTGTGTAGTAAAGCATGCTATTTTTCTCAGATCAGATTCTTTGATGAAGAACTCTGTTAATTTTCACCACGAACAGTATCCCACTGTTACTAATAATTTTGCTCTTCAGCCTATACTGGGAAATTACAGCCACCAGTCATGAATATCCACTTCATTGAATTTACCTTTCTAATAATATTAGGTACTCAAGACACCTCTCACCATATGAGAGTCAAAGTTTTTAGCAGATACCCAAAAAATGGTACAATAGAGCCTCTCTTAATTTTTCTATATTTTTCCTATAAAGACAATCTTAACCTAATCAGTGCTTTTCCTTTAAAGTCTGCCACCACTTTAGTACATAGTCATACCCCACCATTATGCAGCATCATTATTTCTTCCATGAGTGGTAAAATATTTTTGTTTCATGATGTTATTCTGTGTCATGATTTAAGATTTTAGTACTGTTATTCCACCATTTTATTCTATTGACATCCGGGTTTACATCTCACTGTGATTATTTGTAGTCCTTTGCATTAGTATGAAACTACTTTAGTTTGGGGGTTTTCCTAATCTCATCCAACATCCCAACATTGCATTACGTATAATTCTTTTATTACATCTATCATCTCAGTGCTATTGGTGTAATTTTCTTTCTCCTTCCTACCTTACTCTTTCTAACAGATGCAATCAGCTTGCCTCTGCCATTTACTTTTTCGACACTTGAATGCTTCACACGGTCACACAAAACAGGTATTTGTCAGGAGCCTCTGCCTTCATGTGTAAGCATTTTCTTGAATCAACTTAAGCTGGAAAACACACAATAGATAGTTGAATATTTCTTCCAGGCTCCAGGAAATCTGTATTTTATTTAAATAAAGATGTGAATGTGGTAGCAAGATTCTTGATCTTGAAAAAAATAACTCATAGAAGCACAGAGGTCATCCATTCCAATCATTTTCCTTGCTTTGCCTTTACCACAGACACATCCACCAGCTGTGCTCTGCAAAAACAAAACAAAACAAAACATTTCCAAATAAAGTTTAAGGACTGAAACACCTCATTGCTACATACAGGTGTCTTTTTCTGCCATATAAAAGCGTATAAAATCAGGAAAATGGTGGCATGGACAGTTTTCCCACTGGGAGGATTGTGCATCTCTCTTACCATAGAGGTGTAACACCACCATTCCCAAATGTTTAATTTTTAACACAACCTAGAAAGGTGAGTATTGTCCTCCGCTACAAGTCAGGGCACTGATGGGTGTCACTGCTGGATCTGTCTGTCCACTGCTAGGCACAATACAAGCTGGAAGAACCACAGCTGCTTCCCCCAGGCTCCAAACTCTCCTACACCACAGTGATTTGCTGCCCCTCTGCCAGGACTCAGCCTCAGAGGGGGAGGTTGGAAGCCTTGCAGCAGGTGGGGCTGGCCGAGGGCTCTTTCTAACCCTACCGCGGGCCCCCTTGCCGATGGATACCAGTCCCCCAGCAAGCGAAGAGCAAAGCATAGTCCCAGTCATCCTCTACAATTTTCTTCTGTTAATTTTAACACAAACTAATTACTTACAGCTAGGCACTGAGGTGGTACAAGGCACCCAAGCCACACGCTCGAGCAGGAAAGAAGCAAATTTACAGCCACACTGGCAGCCACACATCACAGGGGCACACAGTAAGATCACAGCAACAACTAAAATAAATGGACAACTAGGGAAGGAAATGGTAAGGGCTTCTTAAATAGGAAACCAAGGGATTCACAGCAATTGCTTATAGCAACCTTCCAGTACCTGAAGGGGATGCAGGAAAGCTGGGCAGGGACTTTTTAGAAGGGCAAGGAGTGACAGGATGAGAGAGAATGTCTTTAAATTGGAGGGGAGAAGATTTAGACTAGACATTAGGAAGAAATTCTTCATGATGAGGGTGGTAAGGTACTGTAACAGGTTGCCCAGGGAAGCTGTGGCTGCTCCATCCCTGGAGGTGTTCAAGGCCAGGTTGGATGGAGCCTTGCACAGCCTGGTCTAGTGGGAGGTGTCCCTGCTCATGGCTGGGACGTTGGAACTAGATGATCTTTAAGGTCCCTTCTAACCCAAACTATTTTATGTTTCTATGATTCTGCTAGCCTGCAGGTTTTAAATGACCCTTGGTGGCGCTGATACTGAAAATACCAGCAAATGAACTCTCGGGGACTCATTCTGGAGATTCAGAAAGCGAGCATTCTCTCTCAGGCCTGGGCAACAGGACTCAGTCATCTCCATCCAACATGTGCAGCAAGACAAGAGCTGGGGACAGAATGTATTTCCCACTTACATGCATATGGATAATTTTCCCCAGAAACCTTAGGCACAGTCTGTTATAGAATCATAGAATATTTTCGTTGGAAGGGACCTTAAAGATCATTCAGTTCCAACCCCCCTGCCATGGACAGGGACACCTCCCACTAGATCAGGCTGCCCAAGGCCCCATCCAACCTGGCCTTGAACACCTCCAGGGAGGGAGCATCCACAACGTTCCTGGGCAACCAGCTCCAGTGCCTCACCACCCTCATCCTGAAGAATTTCCTCATTATGTCTAGTCTAAATCTTCGCCTCTCCAGTTTATACCTGGTTGCCCTTAGTTCTATCACTACAAGCCTTTGTAAATAGTCAAAGTTCCTTTCCAAGAACTCGTTTAATGTTATGATGAACTGAACAACAATGAGATCTCTTGCTAATTTGGAGCTGGCTCCATCTCCATCTGACCTTGCATTTGAGATAGAGAAAGACTACAAACAAAGGTGATTCAAGAAAAAAAACACACATCTATTCAGCACAGTTCATGATTAACACAAGACGTAACAGTGTCTGGGAAAAAAACTATTTGAAAAATACATGCTATGAAAACTGTACTATCAGAAGGACATTTTGTCACACTTTCAAAAAATACAGTTACTTGGATGAACTTTACTTTAGCTTAAATCAAAGTATTTCTGGGTACATATGTAGGAGGGCTGGACATTAATCCTTACCAGCCTGCTGTGAGGGTGAGCTGTCAGTCAAAACTAGGATACATCTTCCCAAATCAAGAAAGAGCCACTTCTGAAAGGAAGGCTGTGCAAAAATACTATAGTATTTAATAATGCCTGTCTTCAGGTAATGCTATGGATTCTGTATGTTCCTGTGCCTCTGAATAAAGGAATGCTTGAAGTCATCACAGTGAGTAAAGTGTCCTAGCAATGACCTAGTGATTCTGGCTGAGGCTCACAAAAAACATTGTGGTAAAAACATAGGCTATAATTTCTTGTTAATTTTATTCCACTCTAGAAAGAACATTAAAAGACAGAAATTATTTTCATTAACATGGGAATAAGGCAGTCTTTTTGAGGCTGTGGCTTAACTTAAGGTGATAATGTTAATTTAAGCAATAAAGCCACATTGATGATTCTTTTTTAAAAAAATATTGTTTTCTAATGCCTTAAATGGCAAAGGGCTCTGTGTTCTTGTGTGATTACTTCAGGTGAAAAGATGGAAGTGAGGCAATTTGGGTTATGCTGGTGAGTTGGTTGGTTGGTTTCGGCTGTCTTGCTGAATCAATTATAATCCAGACATCTGGGTTTAAGTACTAGGGATTAAAGGGTCAGACTTCCAATGTTTAGGTGCCTTCAAGTCAGGTGCAGCACATCTTTCCTGTAACCCAGGTGGATAGATAAAGGAACCCAGGAGGTGAGAGAGTAATCATAGTAAAGTAAAGAGAATAGTAGAAATGAGCAGAGGAGCTCTTTGTAAGAAGCTTCATCAAGAAAAGTATGGGTTTGCTCACTTGAGATACATTGGAGAAGCTTCATATGCTTGAGGCAGAGTACTTTTAGCAGCACATATGAGTTGAGAGTGTGAAAGAATGGGCAGCTCCAGCTCAAGATCCTCTTGGGAAAGGACTGTAGCTATCATGAGAGGATGTGCAACTTTTATTTATGTGAAGCTTGTGACTTGAGAGTTTGAGTAACATTTAAGTTTTTGATAGATAAACTGACAATTCTGCCTGAAAACAAATTTTTAATCAGTGCCTGGCAGGAATGTGACAACTGTATCAGTAAATAATCTCACTGTGGTTTATCACTGTTTTGTTAATTAAATGCATTGCATTGGGGTTGTGCATTTATTATTTTAGCATAGTATTGAATTTATGCCTCACTGAGCAAGATTTCACACAGAGGATTTGCTGCTTGCACTTCAGGAAAATTTGGCAGCATTTCATGTGAGCTTTTTATGGTGCTTTAGATGTCAGGGTTTGCGACTTTTGCTTCTCCTTTATATGTTTGAAAAAAAATAATACCTGTCAAATATAAGAGATTCCTATTTGGATGTTGTGTGAGACAGGGAGGAGCTTATACACAGCCAGGTTGCGTGGGGCTTATTTGACTCAGTAACTTTCAGAGCTGTCACTTTTAACTCAAAAGTCAGGCTGGCTGTTTCTGTTAGGATGATAAATAAAAAGTAAAGGGGCAGTCTTCCTTCTCTTTATGGACTTGTGTGTGGGAAGGGAAGAGCCAAAACTATATATGGGTTGTTTGGGGTTTTTTTTTTATTATTTTTAAGAAGCTATTTGTTGTGAACTGCTGATGAAGGCTTCTGTGACCAACAGGTACCTCATGGAACACTGCCATTGACTTACTCTGATTCCAAAAAACACATCATGTGATAGCAGAAGTATTGTGTAGAATTAAATAATAATAATGGTTTCCCATTAAAATAAGTTAAATAAGGAATTTCAGTTCTGCAAGCTGTGAAAAATAATTTTATTCATTACTAAAATGCTAGTTGTTAAATCCTGAGTCAGTAAAAGGTTTTTGGCTTTTAAAATGTTCATTTTGTGGCTTTTTCCATAAACAAAATGTATTTGAGTCCGTCAGTTCATCTTTTAAATAAGATGTCTCTTACAAGTTGTGTTTACAGGCTCCTGTCTGATGTGGTGTTCTGGTAGTTCCAGTGCAGCATGTAAATATGCAGCAAATACGACAAGTATAGAACATTGTGATCCATAACAGAGCCACTGGAAAAATGTAAATCCTATTTTTAGAGAAAGATGGAGAAGTTGCCTAGAATGCTCTTTTTTGTACTGGCATCTCTCTTCTCTTCTCTTCTCTTCTCTTCTCTTCTCTTCTCTTCTCTTCTCTTCTCTTCTCTTCTCTTCTCTTCTCTTCTCTTCTCTTCTCTTCTCTTCTTCTCTTC